>OY856409.1:1190746748-1191494248 GCA_963693085.1 Alisma plantago-aquatica
GGGTGACGAAACCTTAGTTACCTACACGGGTATTAAAGATTAACCCATATATATATATATATATATATATATATATATATATATATATATATATATATATATATATATATATATATATATATATTGCATTTAGATCAGTTAGAATAACTAAAGCCCTTATGGCGCACTAACTGGCAGCACCAAGTCCGAACCTGTAATCTCTTTCCTCTGCAGACTGCACTTCTGTGCTTCTCCCTCCCTCTCTTTCCTCCCATGTCCGTTGTATTCTCGTTCTCCTCTTCCTCTAACACCCTTTCTACTTTATCCTTCATCTCTTCTTCTTCTATTTGGCATTCTTCCTCCCGCTGTTCCTGATTTTCTTCCAACCTCGTCAACTCTTTCACACTTGCAACTATAACACAGCACGCAACTTCCTGGATAGAGTTACACTGATTGATTTATATTTGTTATCTTTTTCATCGATCCGCAAAAATGCCCATCAACAGCCATGTCCTCTTCATCATCCACGGGTGTCCCCAAAGAGCCAGCCAATGAACTTGCATGCGAGCCTGCGGAATGTGGATGATTGGGCGACGCACGGTGGAGGATCAAGACAAACTGGTCGCAGGAGCCGTTCGCGGTGTCGTATAGGAACTTCAGGGATGATGCGTGCGTTGCCGGGTCTAAGCAGTCGTGTGGGGCCACCTAGCAGAAGTAGGCCTTGGTTCACACAGGAGCTGGAGTTGATGACTACTATGCTGATATCAAGAAGTTCACACAGGTGCTGGACTGGATGACACAATGACTACTATGCAGTGCCATAGGCCATGAGCCCATGAGCAGAGCATCTCAAATATATTGTTCCTGTTAGTGCTGCTGCTACGTTACGTGATAAAAGATTGTTGGAAGCAACAAGGACATGGTTAGAATAATAAGGAAATGATGATAACATTAATGGTATTTGGTTTATCAGTTGACCTTGCATGCATGGAGCAAGCCTAACTGCAAGATCGGTGTCCTAGTCCATGCTCCGCTCTCAATTTTTGTTCTCTTATTTTTGCTGCTGACCCGCACGTTAACAAGGAGGAAGGATGCATAATGGAGCCAAGACTGTTTTAGCTAGCAGTTTTCATTTGGTTCACATGTAAAGCAACGGTGAATATGTTAGTAGTGGTAAACAATGACGGTTTGAACGACTAGGCGTGATAATGGAGTATGTTAGTAGTAGCCAATCATATATGCATGATGGAGTTCAGAATGGTTTTGGATCTTTCTCCTAGTCACAGGCGGTCACTCCCAGGCCAGCCTCTTCCAGATTGTGTGGAGGGTTCTACAGCGAGCAGTTAGGTGATGATGAGTATCAGCCGTCCACCAACAGCCAAGATGCCTTTTTCTAGACTCTAGTCGGGAATTCAGTCCTTGTTCTAAAATAAACATCTAATAGCCAGTCATGACCAAGGAAGAAAATGTCCGATTTCGACGCCGTTTCGGTAGCCACAGAAACAGAAATTTCGACAAATTTCGACGGAAATTTCGACAGATGCATTCCTGGCGTTTCGACGACCAAATGGTCGAATTATTTAGCGAAATTTTACCAGAACAACCTACTAGTGTAGATCTACTCAAATATGCAATAATATTTCATATTGGATAAGTGAGGGGGTGGGGCTCCTCATGTGTGAGAGAAGGAAGCTGAACAATTTCGATGGCCATTTCGATGGAGATTTTGAGGTCAATTGAATGGCGAAATGAATGAATAGTCATCATAGTTTGCAAGCACAATATATAGGCTTAAAGACACAAATTTATGGAAACATAGCATGATCTAGGATGGTAGGACCTCTCAGTAGGATGACATGATGTAGTACATAAACAATGCCGCGGTGGTATGTGAGTACTGAGGTTTATGCATCTAGTTGAACCATGATGGTTGTCATCCTCCTTGTTAATTATACCTACATATTGGCTCATGTTTTTTTTGTTTTATACAAGCATAGATATGTCTCACTGTTAATCTCCATATGCTTACAAGTGATAAAATACATACTAATGGATTAACTCAAGCTTTGTTCATCGTCGTGTGCTTTTGTAGCGAGAGCCTATAGGAGGCAATCATGTAGTTAGAGATGTGATTGATAATGGCATACATACAAAATATCTCGATAGTCATGCTAATTTTGCGCACTATAGCATAAATCATGTGACCTCAAAAATGAAAGTTAGTGGGTCATCATAGTCATAGATATCACTTCCACACACATTTTTAAATATTTCCTTTGTAGATCTTTATAGAAGTGAGAGAAATAGGAGAGAGAGGTAGAATTAGGTTAGGAAGAGAAGAAACATAACTTAGATTGTCCCTAACAGGCCCAAGGAATCACATAGTAAAATCTGCAGACATCGTACCCCATTTCTCGAAATAATAGATGTATTTTTCGAAATTTCGTCGAAATGCGGACCAAATGTGCCTTTTTTTCATCGAAATTTACCTAATTTCGTCAAAATTCGAAAAAATTGTCGAAATTTAAATTTTTTCTGGCGAAATTCCCTACGTACAGACATGTAAGGCCATTTCTATGTCCGATCGTTGGCGGCATCGAAATAATTAGCGAAATTTTGCCAATTTCGACAAAATTTTGAACATTGGTCATGACAACGTACAAAATGCTAATAACCCTCACCATTCAATTTCTCGTTCATCTCCACACCATAACTTTTCCTGTCTGCTGTATATCTTGGTTTCTCAATCTTCTAATTTGCCCTTCAGATTATTAGCGAACAACGTATAAAATTTAATCAGAAATGTGAATTTTTTTGTGTAATGTTTCTGTAATGTATGATCAGATGAGTTAGTGTCCATGTGTCTCACAGAAATTTCATGGATATATGGCTGCTGCCATGCGTAATTGTATACTTTACAAATTGAATATTAAAGTGCAATCTTTGTGTGATTCTGCTGCGTATCATATTAGTATAAAATTCCGTTGTAATGTTGTGATGAGCATATCGATGAGTATTGTGGGACGACAAGGTAATGAATCACCGTCTGGAGCCCCGCTTAGCTGAGCGTCATCACGTCCATGGGGGCACTGGAGAAGACCGTGAGGCCCTTCTCACTTGTTGCCCGGTACATCTGCAGCATGCCGGAGGACTCGATCAGGTCAGAAAGTGTCTCCCACCCACTTTGACTAGGAGAGCCGTAAGGTTACATGAAGCCGACGAGGGTCCCCCTGTTCTCCAGTACAGAGATGTTGTAAGGGAACTACATGACGAACTTGGTATGCGGACTAAGTAGATGAGGACGTGAACCCATATCCCTTTGAGATCATTTACGTTGATGAATCCCAATATGCCCTGGAACATTTTCAACTTGCTGGTGTCATAGTAATACTGGAGTGTCTCCACTCTTCGAGCAAGTGTGGGCGGGAGATAGTAAAAAGAAATCGGAAAGTGGGACTGTGGAAGGTGAAAGGTGAAACAGGAAGAACCCGAGGAAGCCAGGTGAGGGAGGATGTCAGGTGATGTCAGGAGTGTGATGTGAGCAAAGGATTATGTAGGAGAGAGGTAATGGAGACCGACTGACATTAATCGCTAGTAAGTGGAATCTTTTATATATCTATCAAGATACTCATCTAACAATCAAAAACTTGGGTGTATAGCAGCTTCAATACACTCGAGTGTAATGTAGCTCAACTCTCTCTCTCTCTCTCCCTCTCTCTCTCTCTCTCTCTCTCTCTCTCTATATATATATATATATATATATATATATATAATGTTAAAATATAAGATTGATTGAATAGGAATAGATGATTACAAAGACTGACGGCCTCTCCTTTATATAGGAGGAGAGACGCCCTATTACTTAGGACCCAAGTAATCTAAACTAGATGGGCCGGAATATAAAGGCCCACTAAACTAATTAGCCTATTTAACTAATAGACTAATATAGACACTTTAACACTCCCCCTCAAGCTAGAGCATGGGTGAAACACATGTCCAAGCTTGGAGAGTTACATGACTCGATAAAAATAAATGATAAATGAAAAATGAAGATAAATATCACTCCCATACAAAATATGTTACTCCCCCTTAATCAATACTCCCCCTGAATCAAATAGTGATGATGACTTTGCAGGCTGAAGATACTCGAGCTTTGAAGGTCTTCCTTGAAGTGCATCTGAAATGAAGACATCTGAAGATACTCTGTAGGCTGAAGAATGCGCCACTGGAATACGTGCTTAACGTGACACGAACGCGGATATAGTGTGGACAAATGGACCTGGTACCACAGCAAGTCGCCACTGGAATACGTGCTTAACGCGGCACGAACGCGGACGGACAATCTGTTGCTTGATATGATGCAGGAACCATGGGGGCTTGACAGAGTAGTAGATATCATCCATCAAGGAAAGTCCCAAGAGGATCAGCTACAGGCGATATCGATACAGCAGATGCGGCTCGGAGAAGACGTGATGAAGCAGCTCGGTGAAGATAAAACTCTGAGCTTCTGAAGAAGCATCCATCTGTCTCATGTGAATGCAGCTGAAGGAATACATCATCAACAACAGATATGGTGTCGACGCTGGATCTTCATTGCTGGCTCAAGTAGAGAACCGGTGTATTGAACGATGTGAAACTCCATGAAGACAGCCTGGGATATATATAATCTGAATACATATATCATCATCTCATCTCACACTCTCTCTCATACATTCTCTCATATGCTCTCATGCTCGCTCTCTCTTCTCATCTCTCTCCTCTCTATCCCTCCCGCACACCAAATACAACAAGAGTGAGTGTTTGGTGTGGAAAACTGGATATATGACCCCCCGTAATGTGGACAAGGGATACACATACGATATGGGGGGTGGGAAAGAAAAAGACTGAAAAGAGAAAAATATGTGAAATGGAGATGGGTAAGATGTGTAGAATGAAACCGATAGCCAAAGAGAGTATACTAAATGGGTCAACATGAGATCCGAGTAGAAAAATAAATGGATCTAGTCCCGACCCGAAAAGGAAAAATCCGATTAGGGTCAAAATAGGATCCAATTAGTAAAAGATAGGACCGATTAATGATCCGAATAGCAATAGAGGGCATAATGAATATGGGAGTAGACATAGATGGGAGGCGACGATGGAGTGATGATGATGGAGTAATGATGATGAAGACAGCAGGTGATGGCGTAGGGACAGCAGTTGCATGATGATGCAGATAGCAGCAAATGGAAGATGAAGATCGTCGGGATGATGATGAAGTGGAAGAACAGCTTGCGGATGATGGCAAATATGACGTTCGTTGGTGTAGCACTTTGTCACACCATAGGAGATGACAAAGGGTCTCCTGCGTGACTCCGGAGAAATTGCATGTAGCCAAGGCGAAGCCTCTCCAAAGCGGCGATGAAGGCTTCAAGCGAACGACTGATTAAATCTTGATACCATCGACGAAAATGTCGATAGTAGCAACGGCGGTCTTTTTCCGTCTACAGTGATCTAGATAGTATCGACGGAATTGTCGATAGTATCGACGGAATGCTCTTTGCGTCTGGACTGATCTCGATACTATCGACGCTCGGGTCGATAGTATCGACACGGCGGCGGCTGGGCTGCTGCGGAAGATGGAGTATCGACGGAATGTTTTTTTTTTGCGTCTGGACTGATCTCGATACTATCGACGCGGCGGCGGCTGGGCTGCTGCGGCGGATGGAGATGGTTGCTCCTTGCGGATGGGAAACGATTTCGGATGGTTGGCGACACTATGGAGATGGCTGCTGGCAGCTACTGCTGCTGATGGTGGCGGCGGCGCTGCTATCATCCGGAGTTGGATGCGGAGCTGCTGGTTTCGGATGGCGGAAGGAGATTACCGTGGCGGATGCCTACGGCGGCGACTGTTGCGGATGATGATCGATGACGGCTGCTATGATAGGCAGCGGAGGTGTTGTATGAAAAGAATGAAAGAATAAAGAATAGAGATGACCATGGAGGCCGAGATATGCCTAGCGGGCAGCCGGCCAAGCCATGGTGATGGCGGCTGCGGCCGCCCGTACGCGGGCGCTCGCCTGGTTGTCCTCTTGGAGAAAGGAGCGGCAACGACTTGAAGGGAGAAGACGGCGGCTTGGAGAGAGAGGGAAGCGAGGCGGCGGATTAGGGTTCCCTCAGGAGCGACGACTCTGATACCATGTTAAAATATAAGATTGATTGAATAGGAATAGATGATTACAAAGACTGACGGCCTCTCCTATATATAGAAGGAGAGACGCCCTATTACTTAGGACCCAAGTAATCTAAACTAGATGGGCCGGAATATAAAGGCCCACTAAACTAATTAGCCTATTTAACTAATAGACTAATATAGACACTTTAACATATATATATATATATATATATATATATATATATATATAGGGTGTTCATTCATTGCCCGCGCGGGTAGCATTGATTTTCGCTACCTGCAGCCAAAAAAGTAACTCTCCTAGTTAAGAAAGTAACTATGCTGTAAAAAAAGTAACTATGGTGTCAAAAAAGTAACTCTGCTGGCCAAAAAAGTAACTCTGTACAAAATATACAGCAGATATATATAAGGACGGGTTTTTTTATTTTGGAGGGGCAAATGATATTATTTTTGGCTCAAATTTTTTGGAGAGCTAGAAAAAATAGTCCTCTACAATTTCGAAAAAAAAAATTTGAAAAAAAGTGATCGGAAGGGTGGGCGGGTAGCTACCCGCGCGGGCAATAAAGATGGGCCCATATATATATATATATATATCAATGTTTCGAATAGCGGTATGTGTTATGTGTTCGGAGAGGTCACCTTATAGAGCATATGCGGTATGCGGGAGTATATGCGGTTTTGTATTTAATTATTTATTAATTATTTATCTATATAAATATATGTTGATCATGCATTTACATATATAATTTGTACAATTGTGTCTAATTAGTACAATTCAAGAATAATGGATGCAATCATGCATGTTAATATATATGTTCTGTTATTTTTATTTTGTTATTTTACATTATATTTGGACTTCTTTGTAATTGTCACATTACTATAAATATAAGGGTGCACACATTGTGCAACCTTAAGCTCTCCAAATCTCATTGTCTTTCACATGTTATCAGAGCGGGCCGATCCACCTTAAACCTAATCCCTCTCTCTCCACCAACCCTAGCCGCCGCCACACTCCGAAATCTCTTTTTTTTTCGCCGCTACAGTACTGCTACAGTAGCGCCGCCGCTACAGTAACACCGTCCACCCCTCCGCAGCCCTCCATCCACCTCTAATCCCCTAATAACCTCCATCCTTGTGACCTAATCCACCACAGGCCCCTCCGTCTAGCTCCATTTCTCTTTCCGAAATCTCCGGACAGCCTTAGTAACTTTCCAGTTCTGACACGTTGAAGGCGTAACGGGCTTCATCCTCTCTGTCTGTCTACGCCTCATGGTGGAGTGACTGACCCTCCATGTTGGCGTAGGTTTTTTCTTTTCATCTGTTGCCCCTACGTGGGTTTTTTTTTAAGATCCATGTGTGGATCTTCTACCTTCTACTACTAGTCCATGTGTTGGACTCAGTGTTGTCAAGGCGCCCGCCTAGGCGTCCTAGGCGCTAGGCAAAGCTGCTCAAACTAGGCGCCCAGCCTAGTATGTGCATTATATGGGTGTCTAAGGCCTTTTAAGCCTAAATTAAGTCATTTAAAGGATAAATTAGCATGAATCAAGTCTGGATTTGGTCGAATTAGATTAGCTTGAGTCAATTTATGGCTGAAATAGGTCTGATTTAGGCAAAATCAGGCCAAATTTTGGAAAATTAGGGAAAACATGTTTGATTTGGGCCAAATTGGTAAGTCATAAAATCACTTCCTCATATGTTTGTTGTTCTTGCTTCTTTTTCTTTTCTTTTTTTATCCTTTCTCCTGCATTTTAGTCTTTAATCCTACTGCTGCTGCATTTTTTTTTAGTTATTCCTCCTATATCCCCTCCTACTCCGAAATCCTACTACTGCTGTGTTTTTTTTTATTTTGTTTTCTTCAAATCCTCTTTTACATCACCTATGCTTCGTAATGTTGATGATGTTGTACTTTCTACTTTCCTCTTTTACATCACCTATTCCTCGTGATGTTGCTGCTGTTGTTTATATTTCTTTTGTTTTGTTTCCCATCCTCCATTTCCTCTCTATTGAGTTACAACCTCATCTCGCCCTTTTTTCCCTGTTTTCTTTTATTCTTTTCTACATCTCCTGCTCCAATTGTTGTTGCAGGCTTGTTGATATTACTTCCCTTTTTCCTTCCTATTCCCATCTCCTGCTACTTCTGTCATAGCCTCATTCTGCCACCCTTTTTCCCTGCTTTCTTTTCTAAGTCTCCTGCTCCATTTGTTGTTGCAGGCTTGTTGATATTACTTCCCCTTTTTCTTCCTATTCCCATCTCCTGCTACTGCTGTCATAACCTCATTCTGCCCTCTTTTTATGTTTCCTATATGATATTATATGTAGTATATATGTATAATAAGAATCAAATTAACATACTGAAAAAGATACAAAATATAAAAAACGCCCAAAACAGCCTAGGCGCCGCCTAGGCGCCCCTTGGGAAATGCTGACCGCCTAGCCGCCTTGACAACCTTGGTTGGACTTCTGCCTCTGACTGCTGACTACTACTGTTGTGTCTGTTGCTGCCTGCCTGGATCCGTAGGCAGCCTTCTACTGCCTGTGCCTGACTGCTGCTGCCTGCCTGTAACTCTACGTCTGCATCTGTTTCTTCCTGATGGCATCTACTCATGAAGATATGCGACGTCAGGTGACAACTGTGAAGCTGGATGGGCGAAACTACCAGCACTGGGTGTGCTCTATGCAGATATATGTTAAATCACAAGGAAAAATGTCGCACCTGACGTGAGATCCACCACATGTGCCTCCTGCAACAGCCGATTTGAAGGATGTGAAAGCCTATGATGATTGGGTGAAGGACGACTCCACAGTCATGACATGGATTCTGAATAGTAGTGAGACCAAGATTGGCGTCACCTTATTATACCTACAAACGGCGAAGCAGATGTGGGATCAGCTTGTCAGCACTTATTCACACAGTCAGAATCCCAAGAAGGTGTTTGACATCAACAAGCAGCTTAGCCGCATGCGTTTCTCTAGATCCGATCTGACGGATTACTTTTCTGTTTCAAGGGACTGTGGGGGGAATTGGAAGCCTACCATCCCTTGTCTACTGATTTGGCTACTATGCAACGACAGCGACAGGAGTTGCAAGTAGTCCAGTTCCTTTGTGGCCTACCTGATTCCTATGCAGGGGTGGTCAATCAGATTCTCGCTAGTGATCCGCTGCCTACTCTACAGACTGCCTTTCAGAGACTATAGCGCTTGCCTGCATCGTCATCTGAGACTCCTACTGATATAGGGGATTCGACTGCTTTTAGTGCGATGTCTGGTCGTGGCCGTGGTCGTGGACGCGGTCGCTCATATGATGCTCGTCCTCCTCTTGGTGCTGGTCGGGGGAGGAATTCTTCAGGTCGTGGGGCATCCTCTGGACCTACTACTGCTACTTCTCGTCCTCAGACTGGCCAACGCTTCTGCAACTTCTGTGGCCGGTCTAATCATGTTGAAGACAAGTGCTAGGAAAAATACGGCAAACCAGCTTGGGCCAATGCGGCCACTGATGCTACTACATTTTCTGAGACGTCTACCCAGCCTAATGCCCCGGATACTTCTACTGTTGACTTCATTCGTGCCGAGGTCGAGCGCCTGTTATTGGAGCGTACTGGCTCTTCGTCTACTGCCACCACCACGGGAGCACATGTTGCGACATACTCTGGTTGTGACACTGCCTTCCTTTCTGCACCATCCTCTACTACTGGTAATACGAAATGGGTCATAGATTCGGGCACATCTTCTCATATTTCTGGGAATCGGTCATTGTTTAGAAAATTATGTAGACCGACTACTAATTCCTCTGTTATGCTTGCTGATGGCTCCAAGTCTACCGTTTCCGGAATTGAAGATATTGTGTCTGATATTGTGCTGAAATCTGCTCTATATGTCCCTCGTTTTCCATTGAATTTATTATCTGTTAGCAAAACTTTACGGAACTTGAACTGTAGCCTGACTTTAGTACCTGGTTCATGTGTTTTTCAGGACCTTTGCACGAGGATGAAGATTGGTGGGGGGCATGAAGGCTCTGATGGCTTGTACTACCTGGACTATATAAAAAAAGTGGACAATGTGGCTCTGGCTTCTGCAGTATTTTCGTCAGTATCGGCTCTACAGTGGCATTACAGACTTGGGCACCCATCATCTGAGAAATTGCACCATATTGTACCTGATGTAGGAACAAATGTGTTTCAATGTGAATCGTGTCAGTTAGGCAAACAGACTAGGGTTGTTTATCCTAAACGTTCTCAGATTAGCAGTAAAAATGTTTTTGATCTTGTTCATGTTGATGTATGGGGCCCTTGTCATGTCCCTAGTCTATCTGGAAACAAATATTTTATTCTATTCATTGATGATTTTTCTCGAGTCACATGGTTATTTCTTTTGAAGAGTAGATCTGAAGTATTGTCCACTATTAAATTCTTTTTTGCTGAGATGAAAACACAATATTCTATGCCTGTTAAAATTTTTAGAACGGATAATGCACTTGAATTTGTTCAAAAAGATGTTGAGTTGTTTTGTAAATCCATTGGCACTATCCACCAGACTTCGTGTGCATACACACCTCAGCAGAATGGCATTGTAGAAAGAAAGAATGGACACTTACTAGAGGTTGCCAGAACTATTATGTTGCATGCTAATGTACCTCGGGGATTCTGGCCAGAAGCCATCTTGACTGCTTGTTTTCTAATAAATCGGACGGCTTCTTCGGTAATTGGAAATAAAATACCTGTGCAAATTCCGAATCCTGATAAACCTTTATTTACTGTACCCCCTCGCATTTTTGGCTCTACATGCTTTGTAAAGTTGATTGGCCCAATGCATGATAAACTATCTCCACGTGCTGAAAAATGTATTTTTTTTGGGTACTCTCGTACACAGAAAGGGTACAGATGTTATAGCCCAACTACCAAGAGATGGTTCACTAGCAGTGATGTTGTCTTTTTTGAGGGTACACCATACTACTCTACTCAAGGAGATAGTCTTCAGTCTGAGCTTATTACTTCTCCACTACCTATTACTAGTGACTGTGTTTCTGTTGCCACTACTTCTGTACAACCGACACCTCCTCTTATTGTTTATCAGCGCAGGAACAGAGCTCAACCTACACAAGATCCCCCCCAACCAAACCAATCTTCTCCTCCAGAAGGTTCTGCATCACCTGAGGTAATATCTGACCTTGATGTGCCTATTGCTCTTAGGAAGGGCACTCGTTCCTGTACTATTCACAATATTGCTAACTATGTATCAATTGATCATTTAAGTGTTCATGTTAGCAACTTTGTCACTGCTTTATCTACTGTTGCCATCCCAAAGACTGTACAGGATGCCTTGTAAAGTACAGCTTGGACGACTGCTATGAAGGAAGAAATGCTTGCTCTTTCTGACAGACAAACTTGGGAGTTGGTGGATCCACCTCCTCAGTGTAAGCCTGTAGGCTGCAGATGGGTGTATGCTGTCAAGTATCAACCAGATGGTATTGTAGAACGTCTAAAGGCACGTCTTGTTGCTAAAGGTTATACACAGACCTATGGTATTGACTACTTTGAAACTTTTTCACCTGTTGCCCGTCTTAATTCTATCAGAGTTCTCTTATCTGTTGTTGTTAATCTTGACTGGCCTCTAGTACAACTAGATGTTAAAAATGCTTTCTTATATGGTGATCTGCAAGAGGAGGTCTATATGGAGCAACCTCCCAGATTTGTTGCTCAGGGGGAGTCACATAAAGTCTGCAGGCTAAAGAAGTCAATTTATGGGCTCAAACAGAGTCCTCGTGCCTGGTTTGATAAATTGAGCAATATTCTGATTGACTTTGGTTTTCTGAGATCTCAGGTGGATCATTCTGTCTTTACTAAGAAGACTTCTACTGGTATTGTGATTCTGATTGTGTATGTGGATGATATTATACTTTCTGGCAGTGACTCTATTGCTATTCAAGCTACTAAAACTCATCTCTGCAAACACTTTGCTACTAAAGATTTGGGTAAACTGCGGTATTTTCTGGGCATAGAGGTATCTAGAACTTCTAATGCTCTTGTGCTATCTCATAGAAAATATGTCTTAGATCTTCTGCAGGAGACTGGTATGCTTGGAGCTAGACCTGCTGATACTCCTCTGGATCCCAATGTCAATTGGGATGATGAGTCTTCTCCACTCTTTGCTGATAATAAAAAATACAGGAGGCTGATCGCTAAAATGATATATCTGACTGTGACTAGAGCTAACATAGCTACTGCTGTGGGTCTTCTTAGCAGGTATTTAGATAAACCCAGACAGTGTCACTGGGATGCACTTTGTCATATTCTGCGATATCTAAAAAGGTCTCCTGGCAAGGGACTTCACTACAGGAAAAATGGACACTGTTCTCTTGAGGGTTATTCTGATGTTGACTATGCAGGGAGCACAATTGACAGGACAACTTCTGGCTATTGTACCTATGTTGGAGGTAATCTGGTCACATGGAGAAGCAAGAAACAAAATGTGGTTGCCAGATCTAGTGTTGAAGCTGAATATAGGGCCATGGCCCATACTGCCTGTGAGCTCCTGTGGGTGTGTTCTCTCCTAAAAGACTTTGGGGTTGAGTCCTCTTCTGCTATACCCACGCACTGCGATAATAAAGTTGATATCTTCATTGCAAACAATCATGTTTATCATGAGCGCACCAAGCATATCGAGGTTGACTGTCATTTCATTCGGGAATCTATCCTGACTGGCAAAATTTACACTCCTTTTACTCGCTCTGAAGACCAGGTTGTTGATATCTTCACCAAGTTGTTGGCTAAGAAGCAGTTCTGCACACTTGTGGACAAGTTGGGCATGATTGACATCTATGCTCCAACTTGAGGGGGAGTGTTAATATATATGTTCTGTTATTTTTATTTTGTTATTTTACATTATATTTGGACTTCTTTGTAATTGTCACATTACTATAAATATAAGGGTGCACACATTGTGCAACCTTAAGTTCTCCAAATCTCATTGTCTTTCACAATGCCAATATGCAATCATCACAACTTAAATAAATACAAACACGTAACTATGATCTAAATCTGAACAAACATAGATGAATGTACTATAAAAATTAGAAATGGAATCAAGTACATCTAAAACTCGGGGATTAATCGGCCTTTTATGTGGTTGTGCGGTCTTGTATACGGCCCTGGTTCACTTTGTGGGGGATTTTTTGTATGCAGAGCAGCAGGGGGTGCCAACGTTGTATGCGGACGCACGAACCAATATTTGATTATGACTGACAGGTGAAACCAAGTTGTAGGAGACTTCTTTAGACCATATAAGGACTTATGCAGCTTTTAGATGATATTAGACTCCTCTTCAACAACAAACCCAAATATATGTTACCATATCTCTTTAGTGGGATCTCCATGTTCAAATGCATTCTTGATATCAAAGCATAGTCATACGGGTGCCCGCCTAGGTGGACACCTGGACTCCAGATCCTAGGCTCCCAGCCTAATTAGGCTGTTTGATCCTAGGCTCCCACCTCTTTGAGTAGCTGTTGGGCCTAGAACATGGGTATTGTATTATCTACTTTTTTTATCTCTTATCTTCCCACGACCTTATCCTGTTTTTTATACTAGTTCTTCCTCCTTTGTCTCTCTTGTTTTTTTTCTTTTCCTCCACAGTTCTATCAAGAAGCAACCTTGTTGCAATGTTGTTGCATGCTCCACCCTTTTTCTCTTTTTTTTTTCTCCTTTTGCTCTACCAAACAGCAATATTGCTGCTATGTTTACTGAGTTGCTGCTGCTCCAATATTACTGATTTACTGCATGCTCCATGATCTTATTTCCTTCACCAAGAAGCAATATTGTTAATGTGCTTTTGGATTTTAGATTTTCAGTTTTCTTCTTCCGGTCTCCTCCAGCCCTCCCACATTTGTTAGCTATCCATGCTATAGCTTTTCTATTCTTCTTCCTCCCCACACTTCCTCTTCCTAGTTCTTCAGTGTTTCATCGTCCTAACATTTTTTAAGGGTCATCCTCCTAGAATCGTTACTTGACTGACTAAATGTAAACCTGAAAAGGATCTTTCTGGTTCTCGAAGAATGAGGGATTGATAGAGAAAGATCTCTTGCTGTTATTCTAAGCTCTAAGATCGGGATTTGATCCACATATGTTTGTTAAAAAGAAGAATTTTCTACTTTGATCATAATTAAAAATGGAAGTGTTCAATTTGGATTATGATATTCTCTCCTAAGTTGATGCTACTGCTCCATATTTATTATATTATCCTTCCTCCTCCCACATTACCTCCTCTTATTGTTGTTTCCGCTCTTCCTCCTATCATACCCACACAAAGCCTCCCACTTGTCACTTCAGTCTATTCTTTTTTCTTCTATCCTCCTACATCTATTGTATTTTATGATACATCTCTTGTATGAATGTACTCCGATTATTACAATGCCAATTTCTTGTGTGAGTTTCCTTACTCTAACATTCATCTATTATATTCATATATTTGCACTACATTGAATCATAAATGGCACATAGGGTTATATATATATATATATATATATATATATATATATATATAACTAAGGTTAGTTATATGTGCATCAGTTTTGTAATAGGAAGACACATATTTGTAATAGACAGCCAACATAGTAATGAGATGACCAAAATTGTAATACAAAGACTCGTTTTGTAATACTATGTAAACTGCTGTCATAAATATCACTTTTACTATTTTCAGAGGAAGAATAAAAATTTCACATTGTATTTACGAAACAAGTCTTTGTATTACAATTTTAGTTGTCTCATTACATTAGGTGCCTTCCTATTACAAAACAGATCCACCGGTAACAAAAGTAAGTTACCCACGCGGGCAGTGAATATATATATATATATATATGTGTGTGTGTGTGTGTGTGTGTGTGTGTGTGTGTGTGTGTGTGGTCATTCATTTACTACTCGACGGATACTAAGGTTAGTTACCCGTTCATCTGTTTTGTAATAGGAAGGCACATATTTGTAATGAGACAGCTAAAATTGTAATGAGATGACCAAAATTGTAATACAAAGACTCGTTTTGTAACACAACGTAAATTGTTTATTGTTTTGTCATAAATATCATTTTTACTATTTTCAGAGGGATAATAAAAATTTCATGATGTATTTACAGTCCTTCTATTACAATTTTGGTCGTATCATTACAACTTTGTGCCTTCTTGTTACAAAAAAAATCCACGGTAACAAAAGTTAATTACCCACGCGGGCAATGAATATATATATATATATAGAGAGAGAGAGAGAGAGAGTCAGGCTAGAATACACTTGAGTGTAGTTTTTCATGATGCAATATTTTTTTTGAAAATCTAATCCGTTGATCTTATTAAACATCTTGTGAACAACTCATACGCAAAATTTGAGCACATTTAGATATGTATAGCTCATGTTATGAAGACCGCAAAAATTATGCATTTCAAATTAGTTTCGCGCGTCGATTTTGTTGCCCTTGGATGAGTGACTTACACTCATCCAAATGGGCTCAAAATTTGTATGTAGCCTAGTTATAGTATGACGGTGAAGATCAACGATTTACATTTTGCAAAAAATAGTCTTGATATGCAAACACACTTGAGTGTATTCGTGCGATCCGTACACTCGAGTGTATTCTAGCCTGACTATATATATATATATATATATATATATATATATATATATATATATATATATATATATATATATATATATATATATACATATATATATATATATACATATATATATATATATATATAGAGAGAGAGAGAGAGAGTCAGGCTAGAATACACTTGAGTGTATTCGAAGCAGAATACACTCAAGTAGTTTTTCGTGATGCAATATTTTTTTCAAAAATCTAATCCGTTGATCTTCTTAAACATCTTGTGAATAGCTCATACGCAAAATTTGAGCACATTTGGACATTTATAGGTCATGTTATAAAGACCGCAAAAATTATGCATTTCAAATTAGTTTCGCGCGTTGATTTTGTTGCCCTTGGATGAGTGACTTACACTCATCCAAAGAGCTCAAAATTTTGTATGTAGCCTAGTTATAGTATGACGGTGAAGATCAATGGTTTACATTTTGCAAAAAATAGTCTTGATATGCAATTACACTTGAGTGTATTCATGCGATATGTACACTCGAGTGTATTCTAGCCTGACTATATATATATATACATCTCTCTCTTTATATATACATATATATATGTATTAGTATATACACTTTACTGGCTTTTCTTTACTTAGTGTATTTGCTTATTTCTCTTTATTCTCTTCTTCTCTTTATCCCATATTGCTCATCTCTAAATATTGTTCACTCTCTTGTCTTATAAAAGAAAGACCATTGTATTTTTTTTAGATCATCCAATAATAAGCAATCTCGTTGCCAACTTCTAGAATATGTGTGTATGTATGTATGTGTTTAAAATAATTAAAAATGCCTAGTCCTTCGCGTAGCAGCTTAGGCCCTCTGGGTGCCAATGAGGAAAAAGGGGCCACTTGGCTGCCTAGACAACCTAGTATCAAAGGATAAAAATCCCATGAAATATCACAAATGGGACAAGAAAATTCACATTGATGTAGTCTTTTCCATTGAGTAGTATGTCATTGGATAATCTTTACTATAGAGATATGTTGTGTTCTGTTGAGTGTCATGCGCCTAGCATGTGCCTCACTTATGTTTTTACTTTAGTAGTTTAGTCCCATATTGCTCATCTCTGCTTTAGTCTCTACTCTCTTCTGTAATATAAGAGACTGCATTGTACACTTGTTAGATCATCAAATAAGCAATTCCCATTCTCTCTATATGGTATCAAGAGCAGGTCCGGTTCCCCAAGTTGCAAATTCCTACCCTGCCCATACCCTACCTCCTCTCCGGATACACTCGAGTGTATTCTAGCCTGACTCTATATATATATATATATATATATATATATAGAGTCAGGCTAGAATACACTCGAGTGTATCCGGAGCGGAATACACTCAAGTAGTTTTTCATGATGCAATATTTTTTTTGAAAATCTAATCCGTTGATCTTCTTAAACATCTTGTGAACAACTCATACGCAAAATTTGAGCACATTTGGATATGTATAGCTCATGTTATGAAGACCGCAAAAATTATACATTTCAAATTAGTTTCGCGCGTCGATTTTGTTGCCCTTGGATGAGTGACTTACACTCATCCAAATGGGCTCAAAATTTGTATGTAGCCTAGTTATAATATGACGGTGAAGATCAACGGTTTACATTTTGTAAAAAATAGTCTTGATATGCAAACACACTTGAGTGTATTCATGCGATCCGTACACTCGAGTGTATTCTAGCCTGACTCTCTCTCTCTCTCTCTCTCTCTCTCTATATATATATATATATATATATATATATCAGATGTCTCATGAATTATAGATCTTATGTATCATGTGCATCATGTATCTATTTAATTTCCTACATCCTAACTAATCTTGTAGGATTCCAAGTACAAGCCTGAAAATGCACAAAAAACCTATAACGCCCCAATATAAATTATTAAAACTATTGATTTCAACTTAACTCTTTATAACAATGTCATGATGAATAAGTTAAAATAGATAACAAAACTCAAGATTTACAATAAACACTTCATGTGGGGTGAATGAAGTTATTTAGTTAGTTAGGCATTATGTTCCAATTTCCTATGGTTGAGCTTTTGTTAACCCTTGGGAGTATAGTTCCGCACCAGCTACCTCTCAAGTTGGGCAGCTTGAGCTATTTGCACACACTTATGCATAGGCCCATTATGCCTTGTTAAAGGCAAACTTGATGATTGAAATATATTTGATATTTTATTTTCCCCAGTTATGAGATAATAGTGTTGGCTTAGAATAGTAGCACAAATGTTAGGAGATTACTGCTTCAATTTCAACTTTGAGATTCACTCATAAATGAGCATTAGAGCCGATTGAGCAAGGATTCAAGTAATTCTTAGATTCCTTCTTACGAGAAAGTACATGAGAAGCTAAGTCGTGACCAGGCAATGATCTGCATATAGTAAAAGATGCAATGCCTGAGACCAAAACCATCGGCTGACTCTAGCATGGCCGTCCAACTACCAATGGAGAAAGTTGACACTAACACTCTTGTAGCTGACTCGAATATGATAGTTCAACCACGTGTATCGAGTTATCATGATGTCCATGATCTTGGAAAAGATTGCTTGGTACATGATTTAGTGTCGACCACATATAGATTGTACATGATGATGCAGATGGATGTTTACTTTCAGTACCTTGGATCAAAAATTCATTTTCTTACACGAGACCAATCTCAAGTCCAACATCAGCAGTAGATACTTCAATAGGTATGCATATATAGACAATATTCATGAGCTTGTTCTTCTTCAACCACGATAACAACCTGATTTGTTTGAGAGCATTCTAGAGACAAGACGGTTCTTTCCTGGCCTCTACTACAACTTTTTTTGAAGGTGTGACGCTACTTGGATAAAAAAAGACATGCTTCAAAAACATGTTTCATATCTTCATGAGCCATATCACTTTAATGAATTGACAAGGTCGAGTCTTTTGCAGTTAAATGTGGGAAGAATGCATTCATGTTAATTATTTGGTGTGTTAGTTTTCCTGATTTCTATTTTTAACTTTTGTTAAGCCTTATGGCATTGTCCTACATTGGTTGATGCTCAAGTTGGGCTAGTCGTAGAACCCTATATATAGATGTACGCCTCCTTTAAAGGTAGCCTTGATGATTGAAGTCTTTTGATATTTTATTTGCTACAAGTATTTAGATAAATTAGTAGATTTATATTTTAGTCATTAGGTTTCACATTAACACTTACAATGTGTTGAAACCAACGTTTGAAAGCACTTCGCATTCACCATCTATCAATATAGAATATGGAGGATGAAAACATATCATTTAGCTTATACTACATCACAATCTATTTTCATATCATGGATTTGGACATTGATATAGTAATCTTGTGAACAACATTCAAAGCATATCTGCTTTATCTGGTTAGAACCAGTTGCCAATGAGCTTTAGAAGTCATAATTTAATTTACATTTGGCATATATTGTAAATGCAACAACTATCTATATGTGTATCTGATCTGATGAACAATTTAGTAATGATATAAACATGTCAAAGTTTTGAGCATTATGTAAATAATTACTTTATGCACTGTGAAAAGAAACAGCCAATAATGGATATATGTCTTGACTTCTCCATATTAGTTGGGGATCGTTAGGCTAAATCAAACCGATAAAAGAATTTGCTTTCAAGCATACAAAAAGCACGTTCATCAGTTCAAGACAAAAATGAAAATGAGGTTTGAATCTTTGCACTGACCCAATAGGAACAATATTCCCTAGAAATACCCAACAAAAACCAATATCCTTATATGGAGGAAGATCATTTAGGACCATACTTCGTCTAAATATCAACACCCCATTTCTTCATCCATGCAGATTTCCATCAAGGATGAGAACGAACAAGAGTCTCAGATAGATTGTGAGGAATATTAATATAAGAGACCACCATTGTAAATTGATGTACAGTTGTGCCAAGGTGAGTTGTCGAAGTAACATAAGAAATACAGTACTTCAGACAGAATCTGGGTTGGTTCCTCACCCAATTAGTAAATCAACATCAGAAACATCAATAGTATCTGCTGGAGGATTTTTCTCAAAAGAGTTACCATGTGCTTCAACAATTTGTGCCTCATATGTAGAATTTACCTCAGGTGCCTTAGAAGGAGCGGCAGGCAAATTAAACATCGTAGGAGGGGATGACACACGTGAATTGTGTTACCATCAACGCTCATACGTCTGAAGAGGGGGGCTGGTAGTAGTGGTGCTAGAATCACAAGAAGAGAAAATGGATACATGTCAAGGGAAACTGCTATGAGGGAAACAAATTTTCTAGTGGGAGAGAAAAATGGAATGTCCTTGTGAATGTAAGTGGCAAGGCTGCTTGCAATACAGCATGTGTGAGGATTCAAGACCACTCACCCTTTTATTAATAGAACTGGAGAAATTACATAGAGGTCCAGCAGTATATAGAAATTACAAATAAGATAATATAAAGAGATATATTAACACACCCCCTCAAGTTGGAGCATACATATTGTGTATGCCCAGCTTGTTGCAAAAGCTCTAAAATGTTGCTGGACTCAATGGCTTTGTGAGGACATCTGCAAGTTGATCTTCAGATTTGACATGCGGAGTCACCACCTTGCCTTTCTTGATCTGATCTCTGATGAAGTGGCAGTCAACCTCTATATGTTTAGTGCGCTCATGGAAGATGGATTCTTGGTAATGTAGATAGCAGCCTGATTGTGACATCTGAGCTCAATGGGAAACGAAACAGAAATCTTTACTCAGAAAGTACAGATTGAACCCACTGCAACTCGCATGAGCCATTGCTCGATACTCAGCTTCCATTCTTGATCTAGCCACAACATTCTGCTTTTTACTTTTCCAGGTGATAAGATGATTTCCCATAAACGTGCAATACCCAGAAGTAGACCTGTCATTCAGATTACCAGCCCAGTCTACATCTGCATAACCAATAAGAACAAGAGTAGACAAAGGAGTCTTGGGTCTATAGTAGGTGATCCCCTTACCGGGAGCACCATTCAAATATCTCAGAATACGGAAAACTTCCATCCAGTGTGACTGTTGTGGTGAACTCATATGCTAACTCACCACACCTACATCAAAAGAAATATTAGGGCGAGTAACTGTCAGGTATATCAGCTTCCCAATAATTTTCCTGTAGTAACCTGGATCTGGATAATCAGTATCATCAGTCATCTCCTTCACATGATATTTCATAGGAGTAAGCATCAGCTTGGATTCACTCATGCCAGCTTCCTGCAGTAGATCCAACACATTTCTTCTGAGACAAATTAGTACCTGCATGAGATCTAAGTACTTCAATGCCCAGAAAATATCTCAGTTTGCCCAGATCCTTTGTATGAAAGTGTCCCTGCAATCCTTCCTTCACACGTGATATGCCTGTAGAATCGCTGCTAGTGATAACTATATCATCAACGTATACAACAATAATGATGGATCCAACAGAAGAGCTAGAATAAAATAAGGACTGATCAGTCACAGAACGAGAGAAGCCCATCTTTAGCACAACATCACTGAACTTGTCAAACCAAGCTCTAGGAGATTGTTTCAACCCGTAGATGGCTTTCTTCAATCTACACACTTTCTAACACTCCCCCTGAGCAACAAAACCAGGAGGTTGCTCCATGTATATCTCTTCTTGTAGATCACCATGGAGAAAGGCATTCTTGACATCAAGCTGAAATAGAGGCCAGTCAAAGGTAGTAGCCAGAGAAATAAGATTTTGTACTGAATTCAGACGAGCCACTAGTGAAAAGGTCTCAAAGAAATCAACTCCATATGTCTGAGTATAACCCTTTTCTACCAGTCTAGCCTTCAACCTCTCAGCTGAACCATCTCGATTATGTTTTACTGTGAATACCCATCTGCATCCCACAACATTTTTCCCTGGAGGTAAGTCAATAAGATCCCAGGTATTGTTTTGTAGAAGATCAGAGATTTTCATATGCATCGCCTATTTCCAGCCAGTATCCTTAATAGCATCAAGATGAGTTCTTGGAATAACCATAGAATAAATCCCAAGAGCAAATGATCAAGCCTGCTTGAATAATTTCGACAAACAACTCACATTTGCAATAGGATATCGAATAGTACAGGAACGAGTACCTTTACAATCAGCAATGGGAACATCAAGGTCAGATGCTTCTGCAGAAATCTCTTGAGTAGAGGAAGATGGGGAAGGCTCAGAGACTACAGTCGCTACCTCCTCTGGATCCTGCCTGCCTCGTCTGCTATAAACATGTTGATATTGTTGAATTAATGTATCACCTGTTGGCTGCTCTTCTTGAATAACAGTGTTGATATGTATATGTAGGGACCTACTTGTAAGTGTAAGAAAGGTCAGGGGGCTATGTGTAAAGTATGTAAAGCTTCTTGTTTATACAATACAAGCACCCCGACAGTAACGTTAAGTCGAGGGTTTTCCTCTGTTGTTTCTTCTTCTTCATGGTATCAGAGCAGGGAAAACCTTAGGAGAGCTATCAATCTCTCCAAGGAAGTGCTAGTGAGTGGTCATCACGATCTGGGAGTTTACAAACATCTGAAGCGGCAGAAGCTAACACTTTTCCGTCCGCGCTACAGTACACGTACTGTAGCACGACGGCCACAAAAGTGGCTGCTGCTCTCTCTCCGGTTGGAATTGGATATTGTCATTTTAGGGCGTCATTCCTCTTGGTCCTAGCTGCCGCAAGGTGCTTGCGGCTAGCCACTACGTCTCCGTTTCTTCTCCATGTCAAGCGTGCATTAGGCTGCTGTCAACAGCGTTTTATTGCAGCAGTTTTCGGCTTCAAGAAAGACGGTGCGAGGGGTTGGTTCCTCCCTTGAATTTGGTCTAAAGGGGGTGTCCCTACCTTAACTTCGTTGTCCTAGAAGGTCAAGGGCAGAAGGAATACAAGGAAGACGCAGTGGATCTTTGTATACCAAGTTGTCCCGGCGGACTACTGTAGCACAGTACTGTAGCACTGCGGGTTTTGATTTTAATTCGGAATGATGTCAAAGGAGAAAGAAGTTACATATCAGGTGATACTGTCGGAAGAGGAGTACTCACAGTTGATGCGCATCCGAGCTTCACAACAGTCTACATCTTCAGTTGCCTCTCTTATTCCCGGAGTTACTACTTCAGCATGTACCTCTCAGGCTTCTAATGCAGCTATGTCCAAGTCTGATTGGGTTCTTGATTCAGGTGCAACTGATCACATCACGGGGGCATTAGAGATGTTCACCACCTATGCCCAAAAGCCTAATCTACCCGGTGTCACCCTTGCAGATGGCTTTGTTGCCTCCGTTTAGGGAACTGGGATGGTGTCACCAACTCCACAAATATCCCTTCCATCTACATTTTTCATTCCAAATTTTCCTTTCAATTTATTATCAATAAGTAAATTAACTCGTGCTCTTCAAGCATCTGTTACGTTCTTACCAGATACTTGTCTGATAGAGGACTTGAAGACAAGGGACACTATTGGCGAATGGTATGAATTGGCCGGTCTATATTACTTGCAAAGGTCGCCTATAGCATGTGTCACAACTTCTCCTTTGGTGGTACATAGTCGTCTTGGTCATGCATCTTTAGATAAGCTCAAAGTCTTGGTTCCAGGTCTGTCGAACCTGAAGAGTTTGCAGTGTGAGCCATGTCAGTTAGGGAAACATACAAGGTCTGTCTTTAGGTCCAAAGAGAGTCAAAGAACCAAGTCTACTTTTGAGTTAATTCATTCAGACATATGGGGACCAAGTCGTGTTATTTCCAAGCTCGGCTATAAGTATTTTGTTATCTTTGTTGATGACTACTCGCGTGCTACATGGCTTTATTTGATGAAAGAGAGATCTGAACTCTTGTCTATATTCAAATCATTCTGTGTGGAAGTGGAAACTCAATTTAAGAAGAAAGTGTGTACCCTTCGATCGGATAATGCTAGAGAATATTTCAGCCATGACTTCACTCATTTTACTACCACCAATGGCATCATCCACCAGTCATCTTGCCCACATACACCACAACAGAACGGAGTGGCTGAAAGAAAAATTCGCCATATTGTTGAGACCGCCCGCACTCTTCTTCTTCACATGCATGTACCTAAGGAATTTTGGGGTGATGCTATTCTTACTGTTGCTTATCTCATTAATCGCATGCCGTCATCTGTCCTCAAACATCGCATACCTGTTCAGATTCTTCATCCTATGAAGCCATTGTACCATGTTCCACCCAAGGTGTTTGGTTGTGTTTGTTTTGCCCATTGCCTTGGTCCTGGAGTGGACAAGTTGGGTCCCAAAGCCACCAAGTGTGTCTTCTTAGGTTACTCTAGGGTGCAAAAGGGGTGTAAGTGTTTTAGTCCTACCTTACGTCGCTTCTTTGTGTCTGCTGATGTCACCTTCTTTGAAGACACACCCTTCTTTGGCGACAATGCATCAATGACACCAGTTGTTGTAGAGGAGGTCTTGCCTCTTCCTGTTGTTGTTCAGTCTGTTGTTCCTTCGTCTCATGCTAGTGGTTGTCCGCATGATGTTATTCCAACCAGTTCCACTAGGCCACCGATCACTCAGGTTTATACTCGCCGTACAACTGCAGGTGGACAACCCGATTCAGGTACCAATGCAGGAGTAGAGACACAAGCCAGTTCATCTCCTTCTCCAGATGCTTCCTTGTCAGAAAGTCAGGTAGAGACAGTTCCTTCTCCACCTCCGCATCAGGATCTTCCTATTGCTTTAAGAAAAGGTGTTAGATCTTGCACTCTTAAAAATATTCAGCATTCCATTTCTAACTTTGTTTCATATAGCCATCTTTCACCTTCATATTATGCCTTTATCTCTTCTATATCCTCTGTCTCTATACCTTCGTCTGTTTCAGTTGCACTTGATCACCCAGGTTGGCGCCATGCTATGGATGAAGAGATGTCAGCTCTTCACCTTAACAAGACATGGTCTCTTGTTTCACGCCCACATGACAAGTCTGTTGTTGGATGCCGTTGGGTTTATACTGTCAAAGTGGGTGCAGATGGTTGTGTTGATCGACTCAAGGCACGTTTGGTTGCCAAAGGTTACACTCAAGTTTATGGCGAGGATTATTCAGAGACCTTCTCTCCTGTGGCAAAAATGGCATCTGTTCGCATTTTCTTGTCTCTAGCTGCTTCTCACTCTTAGCCTCTACACCAACTTGATATTAAAATGCATTCTTGCATGGCGATTTGGATGAGGAAATTTATATGGAGCAACCGCCTGGATTTGTTGCTCAGGGGGAGTGCTCTTTTTGAGTTTGGACTCCATAGATGTACCACGGATCATTCCGTCTTTTACAAGAGACAGAGTTCTGGGAGCATTTTTCTGGTGGTATATGTTGATGATATTGTGATTATTGGGGATGACAAGCATGGCATTGCACAATTAAAACTCTTTCTGCAGGGTCAATTTCAGACAAAGGACTTGGGAAGTCTTAAATATTTCTTGGGGATTGAAGTTGCCAAGTCTAAGTTTGGAATTGCAATTTCACAGAGGAAGTATGTCTTAGATCTTCTCACTGAGACAGGGATGCTTGGGGCTAAACCTGTTGATACTCCAATGGATCCTAAAGTCAAATTATCCATAGAGCAAGGAGAGTTACTTGATGACCCTTGGAGGTTCAGGCGACTTGTTGGGAAGTTAATTTACTTGACTGTCACTCGACCCGACATTGCCTTTGCGACTAGTGTTGTTAGTCAGTTCATGGATAAGCCATGTACAGGTCATATGGAGGCTGTTATGCACATTTTGAGGTATCTCAAGAGGTCTCCTGGCAAGGGACTTCTTTATCAAAATCATGGACATCTGCAAGTGCAAGGTTTCTCATATGCGGATTGGGCTGGATCTAGCATTGATAGAAGGTCTATTTCTGGTTATTGTGTGTTTGTGGGAGGAAATCTCGTGTCTTGGAAGAGCAAGAAGCAAACTGTAGTAGCAAGGTCCTCTGCAGAATCTGAGTATAGAGCTATGGCCCTAGCAACATGTGAGTTGTTATGGATTCACCACTTGTTAGAGGAGCTTGGCTTTATGCAGGAAGTTCCCATGGACTTAAAATGTGACAATCAGGCTGCTGTCCACATTGCCCGAAATCCTGTCTTTCATGAGAGAACCAAACATATAGAAGTTGATTGTCATTTTCTGCGGGAAAAGATTCAACAAAAGTTGATTAAGTTGTCACCGGTCAGATCAGAAGACCAGTTAGCTGATTTATTTACAAAGTCCCTGAATGGTTGTCGAGTCCGATACTTATGTAACAAGTTGGGCACATATGATATATATGCTCCAACTTGAGGGGGAGTGTTGATATGTATATGTAGGGACCTACTTAAGTGTAAGAAAGGTCAGGGGGCTATGTGTAAAGTATGTAAAGCTTCTTGTTTATACAATACAAGCACCCCGACAGTAACGTTAAGTCGAGGGTTTTCCTTTGTTGTTTCTTCTTCTTCAAACAGTATAGTCAAGAATGATAGGTGGCACTCTCTCACCGATGTCTGATGGTGGCATTCTCTCACTTTCACACAATTGCTCCCCCTTACTGGGAACACTAGACAAATATGGTGTGGATTCAAGGAAAGTTACACCCCGAGACACAAACATACAGCGGAGACTGGGACAATAGCACTTATATCCTTTGCTAGTGTTGGAGTACCCAAGAAAGAGAGTCCTAATAGACCTAGGGGATAATTTATCAGCCTTAGGATCAAAATTGTGTACAAATGAAGTACACCCAAACACTCTGAGAGGAACAAGGAAATGTTGATCTTATGGACGTAAGACAGAAAAAGGAGTACATCCTTAAAGCACCGAAGAGGGTTGCCTGTTGATCAGGAAACAGACAGTAAGCAAAGCATCAGACCAGAACCTCTTAGGGACATTGGATTGAAACATAATAGTCCTGGTAATATCAAGAAGATGACGATTTTACGCTCAACCACTCCATTTTATTGAGGAGTGTGAGGGCAAGGTGTACGATGAATCATCCCAATAGAGCTATAAAAATCAGTCATAGCAATTTGAACATATTCCAAGGCATTATCAAATTGAAGAATTTTAATATTGCAATCAAATTGAACTTTTATTTCTTGATGAAAATGTTTGACAATGGATAACACAGACTCTCGACTCTTTAATAAATAAATCCATGTCATGCGAGAAAAATCATCCACAAAGGAAATAAAATAGCGAGAACCATTATAACTAGTGGTCTTTATAGGACCCCAAACATCATTGTGGACTAACTCAAAGGGACAAGATGCTCGTTTACTGACACGACTGGGATAAGACAATCTATGATGTTTTCCCAATTGATAGGACTGACACTCTAATGACGACACTTGGGATGACTCAAGTTCTAACTTTCTCAAGCTCTCCAACGACAGATGTCCATATTTGTAGTGCCACAGTAAGGGAGAACCGCTCAAAAGGATAGCTGGAGCAGGAGCAGATACTTGGCGAGGCAGACTGTCACCGTGGAAGAGGTAGAGATCACCTTTCCTAGGCCCCCCACCAATCGTCATCATACTCTTGAGATCCTGTAATACAAAGCAAGAAGGCCCAAACGTCCTTGTACAGTTCACATTATCAACTAATTTTGCAACAGAGAGAAGATTAAAAGGAAATGCAGGCACATAGTGAACCGATTTAAGATTAATTTTAGGAGTCAGAGAAACAGATCCACTTACTAACACTCTGCTCACGGAACTATCTACTATGGTCACAGATTTGTGAGGAATATGTGAGTCAATGGAGTGATGTAATCTCCTCATACCGGTCATATGTTGTGATGCTCCAGAATCAACCACCCATGAAGAAGTTAAACCAGAAGCCAGTAGAGAGGTAGCTTGATTACCAGTGGTAGAAGCCAGATTTGTAGAGGAAGAGGAAGATCCCACACTCATATGTTGTGTAGCCAGAATAAATCTATCATATTCTTCCTTTGTGAGTGTGATGCCAAAAGAACCAAAACTTGATGCAGATGGCTCAGAAGACTCAGCAGTACTTGCATAGTTTGTTGCCCCACAGGTGGTGCAGCAGGTCTTCCATGCTTCTTCCAGCACTTCTCAATAGTGTGTCCAGGTTTGTCACAGAAGGTGCACTTGGGACGTGCTCCACGTCCTCGTCCCATACCTGTACGGCCTCCTCGAACTGCAGCGGCTACAGATGCATGAGAATCTCTAATAGGCGAGAATGTTGTAGAATCAACTAGTTCAAAATTTGATTGTAGAATTATCGAGTAGGCTTCATCCAGGCTGGGAAGTTTGTCAGAAGCGAGGATGACACTGCGGGCCGAACTGCAAGATGAATTCAGACCCGATAGAAACTTTGTAGTAATCAAGTCATCTCTGTCTTTGACTTGCTCTTGGACAGTCACTGGATGATAGAAGCTCAGCTCTTGATCAATACCTTGGATCACTCTGAAATATTTTTCTAAAGGCTTGTCTCCTTGTCGTTCAGCGAAGAGTCAATCATATATCATAAGCTGACGAAGAGCATTCTTTTCCTGAGAGTAATGCTTCTTCACAGCATCCCATATGTCTTTGGTAGTAGTATAGCACATGAACCTAGCAACAATAGCAGGTTCCATGATCCCCCATAGCTAGGTCTTCACCAGACTATTATGACGTTTCCATTCAGCATAGCCTTTATCAGTATAAGCAGAAGGATCAGAATCAACATGCCGCGCTTTATCTCGGGATTCTAACATTGTATGGACAACGTTCATCCACAAGAGATAATTTTTCCAGGGGATGGGCGACATCTCGTTGTAGGTAGTAGATGCTTTGGTGTCCTCCATGATTTAACGGATAGATAGAGTGACGGAGAGATACACGTCACAGAAGAGTAGAGAGTGACAGAGAAATGCACGTCATGTCAGAAGATTAGATGCGTGTCTGACGCATCCACAGCCCCCAATAGAGAAATTCCCTAATCACACATGAAGGAGATGTGATTAGGAATTTGCTGTGTACGGACAGAGCCTCCGGTATGAGTTTCAACGAGCCGTCTTACATAGACTCTGCCTTCGGAGTCAACTGGAGGAACTGGAGGCTGCTGATGGGCGGTGGGCCTACTCGGAGCCTGGGGCTACGTTGCTGCCCTGGCAGGCGGCTAGTGTGGCCGCAAGATCGATGGCGGCGGTTGTCCCTTGGGCCGGCAGCAACTGCTGCCCTCCTAGGAGGTGGCGACTGCTGCCAGTGGGGCTCCGCGGTGCGGCACGACGGCGCGGTGCTCCCGACGGCTACTGCCCGGCAGCGTTGCGCTGCTGCTGTGTGGCGGCCGACAACGTTGTTGTGCTGCTGCCCGGTGGCGTGGCTGCCCGGCGGTGGCGATGGCGGCGCGAGGGAGAGATGGAGAGAGGGGGGCAAGGCGACGCTCTAGATGGAACTCTAGGAGCAACCTTGCTCTGGTGCCATGTGAACGTAAGTTGCAAGGCTGCTTGCAATGCAGCAGGTGTGAGGGTTCAAGACCACTCACCCTTAGATTAATAGAGCTGGAGAAATTACATAGAGGTCCAGCAATATATAAAAATTACAAATAACAGAATATAAAGAGATATATTAACAGTCCTCAAAGAAAGTAACTTCCGCACTAATGCGAATATTATATGCAATTGTGTCCAGACATTTATACCCCTTTAGGTGTGGGAGTAGCTTACAAAAACAACAAATAGCTGCATGAGAGAGTTTGTCAACATTAGGTTGATCGTTAATTCGTTATGAACAAAACATAGGCACCCAAACACTAGTGGTGGGAGGCTAAAGGTAGGTTCATGGGGATATAATAGGTTGTACGGAACGACATTCTCAATATTGGAAGATTGCATCCTTGTAATGACATATTGGCACTGAGAATAGCATTGGGCTAATGGGTCTTAGGAACTTGCATCTAAATAGGAGGGTGCGGCAACGTCAAGAAGATTTCTATTTTTATTCTCAACAGCTCTATTTTGTTGGGAAGTATAGACACACGATGTTTGATGCAGGATCCCATTAGAAGTGCTTATTCTGCAAACCATTGATGCATATGTTCACAAGCATTATCATGTGAATAACTTTGGGGGTAACAGAGAATTGAGGGGAACTTTCCTTGTGAAAATTTGAGAACACAGTAAGAACTTGAAAATGTTCTTTTTAATTCGGGTCGTGCATAATAAATAAAAGATATAAAACCTTACTAGAGATAGAGTAGGTACAGAACAAGGTCCCTAGATGAACAAGTGGACCAAATTAAAACAAGACCGATTCCTAACCACAGTATGCTTGGGAAACATGATTCGATGGTGTTTTCCTAGCCGACACGACTGACAGTGAAAAAAAAATTAAAAAAAAAGTTTAGAAACAAAGCATCCATTATTTCCTTGCAGTAAGTAAGTAGATGACTGGGTTGCAAGAACAAAAGAAGTAGCAGAGCACTATTAGTAGTAAAGATCTATCCACCCATGTTCCATATACATCTTATCCTCTTGTACAGATTGTGGATGGTTCTACTAGGGTTGTCTATGGTGTAGGCAATGTTGATTGTCTGCTTACACCCATTGAATTTGTTTTATGTGTGGCCAAATTTCCTTTAAATCTTGTTTGCATTAGCAATTTGACAAAATGATTGAACTATAGTATGACCTTTACTCGTACTCCATCTCGATGTAGGTTTTAAATAGGAAGAAGACGATGGCAAAGAGGTTTTAGATAATAAGATTGAAAGGAAGTTTGACAATCATTTTGTCAAATCGCTAATGGAAACAAGATTGAAAGGAAATTTTGGGACACATAAAACAAATTTAAGGGGTGTAAGTAGACAATCAACATTGCTTACACCATAGACAACCCTAGTAGAACCATCCACAATACGTACAAGAGGATAAGATGTATATGGAACATGGGTAAATAGATCTTTACTACCGTACATGTTTTTTCTCCCTAAATCAAGAATCAATCGTGAGGAAGAGGGATGGAAAAAGGGGGATATTCTGATGTTTGTACAATGTCTTCTTAGACAATGTTAATGGTTGCATTCTTTGTAGTCAGTCTAAGTCAAAAGTACTAAGAGTTACCATCTTCTCATAAGGGTCTTAGATATACAGTTTTCTATGTGTCAATAAACCGATTCGCCCTTTCCATGTCCTCATCCATAAATTGAGAGAGTTGTAGGCTCTGAGGGAGCAATAGGAGTAATTCTCCGATATATGAGACTACACATCATCAAGTGTGCGTGGAGGCTTGATGGAACGATGTTTAGGTGAACAAATTCATAGGAAGCCAATAGTTGATAACATCCAATTTTGAGGATGTTATATGCCTATTTTACCCTTCATTTCTTTTATTATTCTACGGTATAATACAATAAATCTTGTTTAGTTGCATTCATCGATGTTTCCTCTTGCTAGTAATAACTTTGCATTTTTTGTATGAAAACACCAAGTGTTGAAATACACATCTACTCCATCAGTTGTGAGTATCGAACAACCAAAGACCGCTTGACTGATAAAAGGATGTTGATCCATCACGCCAGGAAAACCATCAGTTCGTCAACCGCTGGAAACCCTCAACTCAATCTCATCAGCGACAATCGATGAAAACTGGTCAAACACACCAACCGATGAGCATGTCGTCAAACTAGAAGAGCTAAAACTTCATCGGTAGCCATCAACCGATGGTCCACCTACACGAACAACCGATGACACTAGAAGCTCTACAATTCCATCGGTGGCCATAGACCGATGGAAAGATTAAGTCTCCAACAGACGAGAGGATTGTTGGAGCCCACCAATGAAATCCAGACAAACAACTATCAATGGCTTCCCTATCAGCGCCCACTGATGGACCCGCATATCAGCAGTCGATGGGATCGTAGATTTGGCTAGCAACTGATGCCCTTCCTGCCCAATGAAAAGACTGCCAACGGATGGTGTTCCTGCCATTGTCTAGAGATGGCGCTCCTGCCATCATCCACCGATGGAGATACATTGATTCATGGCAATGGAAGTCCTGTTGATCCCTCCACCAACTAGATTAGTTGGGCACGTGCCTCAAGGCCTGTCCCAATACTTAGAACGCAAGTAAAGGACCCACGCGCCAGGTTCCTTAGGCTCACACCATTCCTTATAAATAGAGACCCCAAGCCTTCAAAGAAGGTACATCTTCTCCACTAAGTGCTTCCAAATTCCATTCTCGCCATTGTTCTTCATAAGGTTGACAAGGACGAGAGTCTAAGTCCATCGGTGTTTGATCCCTGGAGGCGTCTACACTCTCTCTTCAATAGAAGGAGGATTCAAGAAACCTTCCCCGCCATCACCACCTCCATCCGCACTGAAGAGGAAGTCTACATCAAGATTTCGTACCCCCATGGCTACTGTTTTGTTTTGTTGCTTGTTTCTTCCTCACTTTGTTCATATTCATCCCTTGTTTTCATTTGCCAATGGCCTTCATTTCTTGTAAATCAGTTTTTTCACATGGAAATATGAGTGGATAGACTCATTAACTTAGGTTGGGAGTAGCCACTAAGACCATCCAAACATGTAAATATTCATATTCCATTGAATGTATATACACTTAGCAATGTTTATCTCCTTGCTCTTATTCATGAAAAATCACTTCCATGATTAGCTACCATCTTGTGAAGCATGATTTCTAATGCCTCGAAAGAACAATATTGGATCCGAACCATGGAAAGAGATATCGACGATACCGTCGGTATACCGACCGGTATACCGATATCGACGACATCGGTCATCAGTTCACACAAACCTGTCGTTGGGGTTGCAAATATCGGTAAACCAATGATATACCGTCAAATATCGCCAAATATCACCAAATATCGTCAAATACCGCCAAATATCGACGAAATGTACTGGTATACCGACAGATATACCGATTTTTGCGTGCTTAAGTTTGTTTCCGTTGTTTGAGAGGAGGAAATGGTGGAGCAAAGGGATCTCGACAACTAGGGCTCAGATAAGTCTAATCTAAGGTGTTCCTTTATGTTTTCTACCATTTCTCTCATTTACACGTCATCTATCTCAATTAAAATGTAAATTCATCCCAAAATACCTTAAATTGGCAAAGACCTCGTCGTCTGCTTTTTTATGTCTTCCTAATTGTATGTGTTTGTAGATCTACAACACTTTCTCATAATCTACATAATAATCATAGTAATATACCTAAATAATCCACGAAATATAAGTATAATTTGCTATCATTTTTAGTAGTAAGCTAATAAGTATACATATGTTCTTCTAACTAGTATTTTTATCATACAAAGGAAGAAAATGTACTAGTTCGCAACACAACAAACAAATATTGTAAAAAAAACATAGATTTTGTAACTTTCTAGTCTTATATTTGATTATACATGGCACTTGCTACATATATCCCACAAGATGGACATGGTTGACATGGTAACTAGACTTTTAAATTATCACATCCCCACGACATGCATATGGTGGGCATGGTAATAATGGTTTTTATACTTATCCCGCTATTGTGCATAATCCATGGAGAAACTCACTACTGCATATCAAGATCCTGTGCTACAAACAACAACAGAGAAAAGGTGTCACAACAGTGATGGTGACTAACTTCCTTGACAGTCATGAAGTTAACTGTCAAAGTCACACATTGAAGAAGAGCAATAGAAAGCCCTGGTGTATATTTTCTTTTAGAATCTGATATGATGCATATGGAGACATAGTACTGTAAAATTCTAAAACATATCGTGTTTAATTGCATAATACGAACGAGTATTATACACTTATATAGTATTGTACATGACGTGTATGAGCAACACGTAACTTGATACCACCAACCTTACATAATGTACATGTCATGGGAGCAATATGACAACCATATCAACTCAATATTGTATGGAGAATCAGTGTGTAACTCGACATACAACTGATATGAGTTAGTAAGTTACTATGCTATTTATGTGTTGTAAATTGGATATTATTGCATAAGTGTGTTTATTTATGTTTATAGATTGTGCTAGTAAAATTTCAATTCTTAATTTGTCATCGAAATCCTTCATCGAAATCTGCAGAAAACAGGATAGGTTCCCTACCTCCCACATGATGGACCCCCCCCAACATACCCAATATAGAATTTTATTGCATAAAACGTTGCATCTAGGTGTTGAGACCACAACTGTAAAATTTCATGATTTAATTCGTTCATTTAGGCGTCGATAATTGCATCTGTCGATATTTCCGTCGGTATACCTGTAAATATCTATTTCCACGTCGTCGATAAGGCGTCGGTATCGGCATTTAATTCCCTGATCCGAACTAGAGTTAAGGAGTGGCGTAAATGCATGAAAATGTTGGACCAGTATAGCTAATGAACATATGTTTGTCTATTTTATTGTTTGTTTGTCATTTTTAGAGAGAGAGACATGCTTATAACCTAGATCTAATCGGATCTAGAGATAGGAGGGAATAGACAATAATGATGATTAGTAGTAAACTATGCTAAGGATATACTATGGGTATGAGAGTTTGCATGTTGGTGAAGCCAGATCTAAGTTTTATCCTAAATATCAAAATCTACCAAAAAAGATCTATTGTTGTTTTGTCTTGTTAGTAGTATTCATATACTTCGTTCTCTTTGTTCTTGTTTAATATCCAATTCCATAAGGAACACTAAATTTACCTTTAACTCAACTTAGCTAAGCTAAGTTCTTAAATTCTATACAGATTGACACCCTTGTCCCTGTGTTCAACCCCACTTTCTACTCAAGACCCCGTATTGTCGTTAGGGTGTCTAAGGTATCGGGTTATAAATTTAAAGTATGATTCCTCTCGGTTGTGTCTCCATTATCCTTGTGTTCTGGATATGTGAATCATTGGCAATCAATAGTGAAGCAAGAAATTAGCAAAGTTGTACCTCGACCTCATATTTATCAAGTTCTACCGTATTAGAAGTGAGTGGATGGTAGGCTTTCAATTCCCTTCAAATGCCTCTGAAGGAGTCATAGTGGATGCAAAGTTGAAATTCACATGCAAATGTAGGGTATGCAATCGCTTGTAGAAATTATAACGTGAGAAGCATTTCCTTTAGAGGAATAAATGCAAGCAAGATGATCCCATCCTTCCTTTGCAGTTTGAAGAAATACCATGCTGCAGCAGATGGGTGATTCACATCTATTGAGAATCCAAGAAAGGACTTGGCAATCACGCTTAGAATATTTTCACGAAGTGTCCTTTGTTGAGTCAGAAGATTTATCTTTGACAATCGTTCATGTGTGCACTCTTACTTTTAGATTCATGAATTTGAAAAGTTTGGGCCCATAGAAGACAGTGTTCCATTGAACTTCATTGTCATCACACATGATTCAGATGTATATGCCATTACATAGTGGAAGATACTCAACATCTGTAGTTAGAAACAAATCACATGGTGTGGAGGGTAGACACATGCCGTGTAGATTCATCAATAGCACAGTTACACGTCACATTGATCAGAGATCACATTGTGTAGAGAGGAAACATGTTGTGTAGATGTTGAAGGAAGTACTAGGCAGTAATCTGCATGTTGTTTAGAATATCACTGTGTAATGTTGGTCTGGGAATTCTAGGCAACAGAAAACAGGGTGTAACAAAGTACATGTCATGTAAGGAGGTTACGAGATGTGTGATGGGAAGACTCGACATGTCATTTCTAGGGTAGCAGTTGCTCAGAAACACCATGTACATGGTGTTCGATAGTTGCACTCCGTGTAAAATCCCATCTTCGCTGACAGTAGGAGGAAATTAGCGACGAAATTATGTCAAGGAGAAACAACACGGAGGTCGAAGACGATCCTCAATCATGTAGGCGCCCTAACAATTAGATGGTCGTATCATGACCAAAGTAAACGAACCGTATAGTTTCTCGAATAATAGTCTTAGGGCATGGAGTTGTTGGGAAGACCATGGTTCAGGAAGAACGGCACTCCTACAAAGGTAAATGCTATCCTAGAAGGGAGGGTGCTCCCTTCAAGAATTCCTCCTCTTGGTGGAAGGGGGGCCGGGAGGTGAGAAGGAAGGGAGGAGGGAGAAGCGACGACTGTGAGAGAAGCGACGACAATGACAACAGCTTGGTGTAAGGGGTTGCGATGGCTGCAACAAGTATAGAGGGAGGAGAAGGGAAGGGGAGAGAGAAAGAGAGAAATCTTCAAAGTTCCTGCTCTGATACCATGTGAGATTAAGAAAGAAAACATACTTGTATTTTATTAAATCTGTTTTGTTATACTAGACAAGGTAAACAAATAAATCCTTGTTCACACAATGTGGGACTCAATATGAAAGAGCAAAAGACTAATAAGGAAAATAATAAAAATAAACATAAATAAAACAGGGAACTTATCTCAATAAACATGATACAAAAATGCTTTCATGTATGGTGATATCCATGAAGAGATCTACATGAACCAACCTCTAGGGCATAAACAAACTCTGAAAGGTTGGTTTGATAAATCAAATCATACTAGGACAGTTTGGTTTCTGCAAATCCATCATGATCATTATATTTTTATGAGGATGTGATCTTTCCGGGTGGTCATTTCTCATTCTTTAAGTTGACGATGTTGTTCTTTATGATGGTAATATAAAATTTATATAGAAAACTATAGCCTATCTATCACATAAATTGTTGCTACAGATTTATGTAAACAATTATCTTTTTGGGTCTATGACCCTGTACTTTCCAGTCGAACTAGGACGGCCCATTAGGGCAAGCAGACATGGGATTTATAATCCCATCACCCACGGTTACGGCAGCAACACATCGCTCGAGTGATGTTTTGGCGCTACACATACTCATATTGGCTATTATATACCTAGTTAATTCGTGTAGGTGCTTCCACAATATTGTGCACATGACTGGATATGCGCATTATGACCTGTGATCCCATTCAATTTTCTGGATATAAGGTCTCTCAATTGGCCTTGAAGTTTCTATGCTTTAGAGAAAGTATCCTTGGATACAGTGAAAGGTACTGGTATGCTATGAGCTAGATCAACCAAGACTCTTCTTAATCCATTTTCTTGATACAAAGAGGTACAGAAGATTGACACAGAAGTTATTTGATTTCTGACAAGGCTGACATATACATTTGAGGTTGGCTTTGTTAGCCACCACTAGGAGAAGCCAAGGCAACAAACAGGTGTTATGTGCCATTACGGGCTACTTGAAGTGCCTGGGACATACTGGTGTGTTGAGACAAGGCCACATAAACATTAGTAGCTATTCTAATTCTGACACGTGGGACCAAATTAACCAATAAATTTAGCTCAAACTGCTTTACTTTATGGAAGGGAGCATTATTACTTGATGACGTTAGAAGTTTTCTATCTTATGACAGAAGTACAAAGCTATGACTGAAGCTACTGTTAACTTATGCAGATGATGGCATAGCTGAGAAAATTTGATCTTTAACCTGCCAATCATATCCCTAACTTTGATGGCACAATGTTGCAATCTTCATAGTATGTAATTCTATCTTCGGAAGCCACTGCATTCCTATTAATCTAACTACATAACAGGACTTGGGCTTGATGGTTTGAGATATTTAATAGACAGAACCAGCGTCTCCTTCTAATATTTAGCAAGCAGCTGCTGAAGTGCTTTCTTTACATGGCTTTATTTCTATATATTTTCATGTGTATTGGTGATAAGCATGTACGGATATTTATATGTGAAGTACACACATCCATTATGTGGGTACCTTATTATTATTTTGTAAATAATTCATTGCACTTCTACTGTAAAACATAGCATACTTTTTTAGAATGTTCCTTAAACTTTGAATTTCCAATAGTTTCAACTTTGATTAAATGATGCTTTGTATATTTGTTACAATACATAGAAGACCTAGAACGTATATATCCCTTAAGATATAAATTATCAGGATCACTATGTCAGGCAGCAATTTCTAAACAATGGAATTAATTTCTTAAATCAGAATTCAAAAATTTGGCCTCAATAGTCAATAATGGCATGCAATTATAAATGTTTCCTAATAATTCTCTACTTAGTCATATGGTTTTCAAAATGCCATAGATTCATTTATAGTGCATAGTTCCCATAAATATATCAGACATACGTTCTTTTTCTCCCTACCCTCAATCCCCAATATGTTGTCTACATCTTGCCGCCGCTACTATAAATGTTTCCTAATAATCCTCTACTTAGTCATATGGTTTTCAAATTCCATAGATTCATTTATAGTGTATAGTTCCCATAAATATATTAGCCATACGTTCTTTTTCTCCCTACCCTCAATCCCCAGTATGTTGTCTGCATCTTGCCACCGCCACTAGCAGCTTACTCACTGATGCCCATCACCCCATCCTATCACTGTAGCTTGCAGTCTTCCCGCCATTCACAAACATGATCCATCTGTACTTCTCAAGGTCACCTTCATCTAGGTCGCTATAACAATAGCTTGCTGCCAGAACTAGTCACCACCACCCTACCTATTACCATAACCTCTTATCGCAACCGTCGTCCATGGAAATCATTTACGGTTACCATCTCTAGCGCAACTACTGCCTCCCACTATCACGACTCGCCACCAATGATCACTACCATTGTTAACCACCACTGCTTCAACCACAAGCATTGGTGACACTTTTGGGATGTGGTGAAAGGTCGAGAGGATTTCCAATGTAAAGGCAAATGCAGGAAAGAAAGAGGAATAAGAAAAACATAAAAAAACAGCAGGTGACATATTTAGACCTCTTACAATATATAAGTTTGGTTACAAAAGATTGCAATGTATGTGGTAGATTTGATTACCTATGAAAATTGTGTTATCATTTAAGCAATAACCATAAAAATGGTACAACAATACAATCAAAACGGGCAAACTTAAAGTATAGGCATGGTCAAAAGCCTAACATGGCTAAGAGGCTATGTTGTAGTTGCACGCAACCTTGTGCAACTTGATTGAGTAGCATGTACATATGGAGTCTAGTGATGGTACATGCTACAACAAATAATTAATAATTAATAAACCCTAAAATTCTGGTTTTTCTCAATATGTGGAAGGATGGGAAATAAGTTCTTCAACAGCAGACATTAATCACTTAGGCCATACTCTGCACATGATTAAAGCCTTCCAGTAGTGGTTATATCATGTATTATGGATCATCAACCTTCAATGAAAAGTTTATGCGATCAAAATCTAAAAATATAGATACACACCTCAAGTTGATGTATTTGAGGTTGTTTTCAATCGCCTATTTTTTTGATCTTGATCCTTCTCAGCTCGAATTGAAGCAATCTCTTTGGACATAGCAACTTTCTCTCTATGTGTTTTCTTTGCTTCTATTTCCATTGCTTTGCTCAAAGTTTCTACTTTTCTTGATAGCATCTGAAAAAATCAGTCCGGATGTATAATGAGACCCTGAAAGCAACAGAGTCATGCATAAAGCAGACATGTACCTCAATAGCAGACTCCTTGTCTTTTAAGTCTTGATCTTTCTCTTGAAAAGCTTTCCTCAAAGCAACAACTTCCTTTTGCAAAACATCATATAACACCCCTGAAACACAATCATCCCCTTGTTCTCCAGAATTTTCGGATAGCTTGCTATTCTCATTCATTGTCTGGACACTAGTTGTTGTATTATTTACACAAAACCCATCTGTCTCCTCTCTAGTATGTTTATTACTAAAAGAATCATGGAGTGATTTGATTTGCTGTTGGTCTACATCTGATAGCCTGCCACCATCAAATGATCTTGATGCTCCTTTTGCATACTTTATTGTGGAAGCAGAGCTTCTAGAGAAGGATGATGACCTTAAGAGAGGCGGCATTGATTTTTTTGGAGTGTAACCATTTGATTTTGAATTTGGGATGTTTCCATTTCCGACAGGTGAACGGGCCTGGGAAGATCCATTACAACTGGCATGCAAAATAGATGCCTTCAAGCTATCTTCAATTATTTTCAACCGCATTTGGTACTTCTCCTGAAAAGTTTTAGAACAAGGGATGTAATTTTAACAACTGTAAACATAAATAGGATTCGGTAGAGAACATAAGACGGACCTTAAGTAGGGTTTCAGCCTTAGCTGTCCGATCCGCAACAGATAATTTATCGCGAAGTTGTTGCATTTCTCCCTGGTTGGCATCAATATGGCAAGGAATATCAGAATTGCAAATTTCATTAGTAGGAGCACAACGGAACTAGAAGATAAATAATACCATCAAAACACGCCGTTCTTCAAGCCATTGCTTAACAGGCATCATTTTGTCATTATCATCTTTCCATTCATTAGCAATAACAACCGCTAGTCGGTTTTCTGTAACCTTCACACGAGATAAAGTCCTCTCAAGTATTTTCTTCTCACCCTGTACTATGTCAAATGATTGTGATACAAGCATAAAGAAACACGTCAATTGATCTGATATTTGAAACATTTAAAGCCCTAACCTTAAGTTCATTAACTTGGCGCTGATAATCACGGACAGCATTAGCAGTAGCAGCCCCTGAAAGAAGAGCTTCCTCTAGATCATGAACATTCTGTGTCAACTTCTCAACCTCAGAAACCTTTTGCCGAAGCATTCTGTCCAAAATTTTATATTCTTCCTATCATACAGAAAATACAGTTCAGAAAGTAAGGAACCTTACCCACAAATAAGATAGAAGAAAATTCAGTTACCTGGCACATGTCATTTTGTTTCACAAGTTCCTGGTTCCTGTTTAAAAGTTCATCTACAAGGGCAGCCTTGGTTTTTGCTAATTGAACCTCTCTTTCAGCATCCACAAGTGCTGCTTCCTTAGATTTGGTTATTCTTTCTAAGGCTCTATTATCATCTTGAAGCTTTGACACCTGAAAGTCATAGATACATTAACAACATAGGTACCAGCACAAACTGTGCACGAGGCATTTTCTATTATGGGCTTATGGCATACCTCTTGGCGCAATAATTTGATCTCTGCTTCAAGAGGAAACAGTATATCTTCTATAGGAGGAAGGTCTTCATCTTTTTGAGCAGCATGAACTCTTCTAAGTGTTGCTTCAGCAGCGAACTGTGCAGCAAGTGCTTCTTTCTTTTCTTCACTGATTCTTTTTATTTCTAAATTCTTAAACACGAACAATAAAACATTTAGGCAGAAATTTGGATGGCTTAGAAGTATCATATGCTAGGTGACTTGTTTGATCTCCACCTTGTTCTCAAGAGCAGCCTCAGATGCTAGGAATTTATCCATGACTTTTTCCAACTCCTCTGAAATCTATTAACCATAAAAACATAAGGCAGAATTTTAGTAAACTAATAGTATAGGAAACGTGACATTCTACATTCTTGAAACTAAGATGTTTGATCTTTTACAACACAATTCAGATGATATTATTTATATAATATTTAAAAAAATCAGAGGTACATCAGATGGTATCCTCTATAGGCTATTGAGCAAGGCCACAGTAGAAAGAAAGTTTACCTCTGCTAATGCTTTCTCTTTCACTCTGTCTGTAAGTTTCAGTGCTTTGATTTCATTCTGAGCTTCTGCAAGCTGGCGGTCTTTCTCTGGTAAAAATGAAAAATACCAATTTCTTCAGTAATTTGATATTCTGATTCAAAGGATACCAGAAAGCACTACTACAATAAATTCCACATGCAAAGAAATGGTACAACTATAAATGTCAAGGCGGCAAAGAAGCCTGTCAAACACCCTGGGCTACTACTTATGACACACATATACCCCAAAAAGAGCTGAAAACTCCACATAGTTGTGTCTGATACTTCCCTACTCATGTTCATTTTCAACAACCATCATGTCAACTGTCTAAGCCACATGGATAATCCAGTAATGTTTGTGTACCCATGTGAAATACTTCCATCCTCGTGTCCATTCTCAGCAATCATTGATACAAATGTTTGAAACGAGACTCCAAGCACAATGTCCGATAGAACAAGCATGCATCACATTGTCCCTCTCGGTCTCTTTTTCTTTGTATGATAATATGGATAGTTAATATAGATCTCAATTTTATTAACTTTGGCAAAAACGTAGCATCCATAGAAGTCGCTGCATCCCTATTCTTACTGTACAAAACTTCTATATTATACCCATTAAGGTTACATGTATTTTATGTGACAGTTTGCTACATATATTAGTATATAAAACAACATGGCATTTCTGGTTAACCCGAAGCATAATAATGTCTCTGAAGAAAAAGAAAGCAGTGGTTACCACATAAAAACAATAAAAATGCATAAAGTAGTCCTTAAGAATGCTCATTTTCTCAATCTAAATCAATATAAAATATTAAATAATTGATGTACAAGAGTCCATCTGAGCGGCAAAAGTCAGGTGATTGTTCCATAAGCATAGTCTCCAGCAAGGTATTTGTAACATCCAATTAATATAGTTGTGGGCCCAAGTTTACAACAGAAATCAAAACATAGTCAAGACTGACCACAATGGGTCAAACCTCATAATTTCCAAGTCACTCCTGGGTGTAACCTTTGCCACCAATCCAGCCTTGAGAAGCTCCACTGCTCCGTCAGTTATAAGCTTTCATAGTAAAGAACTGACAATACCACTGACCATATTGACCTGGTTTCCTTTTCCTCTACGGAAATGAGATTATTATTTGTCAACTGAGCACATAGGTGGTATACTGTCATTTGGTTTCAAAGCACTTCCTTCCATCTTACATGATTTCTAATGCATATTGGCTAACCTTTAAATGTGCGCCGCGGTTGTACCTTAGTTGGACATGAAACTCTGTCACCAACATGGATTTTACAGCACAGACAGATGACGACACTACAGTCTGATAATTCGGGAGAAAAAAACTGGTGCGTATTTTACCATCTAGTGTAACCAAAAGGAATGCAAATTAAGTTCATGGAAGACCATTGGAAACTCGAATTAACCTACAGACATGCAATCCTTGATCGGTATGTTTATCTGACTTTCGAGTTTCCTGGAAGGGAGCGATCATTTTCCTAAACGGTCCATATATTTCTTATCCACAGAAATCATTAATCCGAACGTTATGCTAGAGAAACGCTTGAATGAACAGAGAGAGGCAACAAATTAGCGTTTAAGAGATTACATAAAGTGGGAATTTGTGTATCCTCTAATTCTATAGAACGAGGAATTTTTTAGGCGGTTGATATAGTTCATCACCTTTGAGTTCATTGTCAAGCCGGTTGAGCTCGACCTTGACGGGATCCGAGCCATGCAAGAGGCAGAGTAGGTCCTCTTCATCCATGCTGGACCTTCTCGGGGCTCTCCTCCGAGCACCGCCGACAAGGGGAGGCCTACCGTCCGTGGCAGCAAAGAATTCCTCGTCCCGACCTAGCGTCTCCGGCTCCAGCGGCACGGCACAATTCTCGCCCATACTGGTCAGTCAAGCAGTAATCCAAACCACTATCCAAATACACCCCAGGGTCGTCCCTCGCTTCAGAAGCGACGCCCAGACAATCCGCCAAGGAAATTCCCAGCAACAAGCATCGCCGCCGCCGGAAAGGTAGACTAACGATCGACGGGCCAAGGGGGGCGGGGTTAAGAAGCGGGAAAGAGGAAAAGGGCCTCCTCAACCACCGACGGCGCGAGCTGCCTATGGAGGAGAAGAGACTGAGAAGGGGTACGCCAGCGGTGAAATGCAAGAGGTGGTGACCGGTGGGGCTCTTGCCTTTGGGTAGGGGAAGGTGGGTGGAGGGAGGGTTGGAAGAACAGCTCGATGAGGGGGGCTCCGCAGCAGTTGTGTTGTTTACACTCAATACACGCTGGCCACTGTGCTCTGGGTTCTTATTCGCTCTCCCGCGACCCCGGTGGGTAGAAGAAGAGTAACGGATCAAAGTCAAATATCTCCTTCGCTCCGGAAATCTAGCACCTGGCGGTCGTTTTCTGTTGCCACTTTAGGAGTATATACGGTAATTAAGCAGAAAGAAGTGTTTTGCACGGTGACTGTACGCCTCAGTTCACTATTGTTTCTCTGAAAAATGGGTTCAATCAATTCATCCCACGCCTAGCGGGCAGGCCGATTAACTACATCAAAGTTGTCCATCTGAGAAAATAAGCACAAAGTGCACAACCCGCATTTCTAAAGATCCCAACTACAAAAAATAAAAACCCTCTAGCGAACGAAGAAAGAAAAAAAATTCATATATTAAATTATCATCCCTTATATTATGTAGTCAAGAACCTTTTTTGACCCTTCTAAAATCAAGACAACGCAACCACACCAAAGATTCAAAACTACGATAGAGCATCAAAAACCAAAGAGCAGCCAGCTAAACACCTCGTAGTCATACATCATCAACCTCTGTCGAGTGATTCAGAAGTTGTATCTTTTCATCTTTGAGCCTTTACTAACATCAAAATTTTGTCAATAAAAAATCTCCATAATCATGATCATTGTAGGCATACCTGTTGTCGATGTCATCGTCTCAGAAACTACAAACTCTCATGGAACCCCCTCGACTTCTACACAAGCATGCCTCAGCGGCATCATTCCAATTACCTCTTAATCTGGCCATGTGTGTCTCGCGACTATAACGGTGTTTTGGAGATCTGTATGATACCACCTTCATCGCAATGAAGTCCTCCATGCAAAGGTGAGGTAGGATGTGTCGCCTCCCGTCCTAGTCTTAGTCCACCACTTCGCTTGATAGAACTTTTAAAGGGCAGTCGGTCATTAAGTTCGAGCTTTTCACTGAAGTATACCTCATTTTTTATGGGTATGCAATACAATATATATTTTTTCATTGTATAGACATGTATTGCTAAAATCATTTTATTGTTATCATGGTCTCATTTTCTGTAGTGACATATAAAGATATTTTCTGTAGTGACATATAAAGATATGTATATCTTTTTTACTTCTCCTTATATAAGGTGCACTACAAACAATATATTAGTTATAAGAGAACGACTAAATGCCATCTGAAAGCGGTTTCCAATAGTATAAAAGTTGTATTGTTATGCTTTATTTCTATACTAGTTGTGTCTAAAATGTATATTATCCGTACATAAATATATACCTTTTTAGATGTAACATTACTTGTATAATCGATGTTGTGTATTTTTTTATAACTTTGCAACTTACATGAACTTCAGGAAGCGTAATTACTTCTGGTGCCCTACCACACCAAATGTAAAAAAAAGGACCACATATAATGTGAAACTAATGTGGCGCTGAAAAGTGTGTTCATTAAACAAAGGGCTCCTCTAAGTAGGTTGGTTGAAATCCCGCAGAGAAAGTTATTTTTCAACTACATTGGTTTGTTTGGGTGCAAAGCAAAGGACAGTGGGAAAACATAACCATGTCATTTATTTGTCTGTAAATGGATGGGAACAAACTAAAGTTGATTTGGGCAAAGTTCATTTTTCCATTTTTCACATGAGTTGTCCCTTTCAACTATTACCCCCTCCTTACACGTGACATCAGCTGTTACATTGTAAAAGAAGTTGTAGTAACTACAATACATTAGCAAAAAATTGTCCTGTCAAATGGAGTTATACCAACACTATCGTTTGTAGTGACGAAACAGTTAACACGAAGCATATTTTGCATCTTAATTTGGATTTCTACTACTTCAACTCATAGTGGGTAATTTTACACTAAAGTATTGAACCAATAAGGCCCTAATTTAAAAAGTCTCTTGTTGTGGAACTATAAGTTACCTTCATCCTACTCCAACTGACTACCAAGTCAATGGCAGTAGAGTTTGGGCATTCGTCCGTATAATGACACAAGTTTCACACATATAATATATATGAAAGAGAGAATAATAAAACTAAAGAGATAACACGATATTAAACACGGAGAGGAGAGATATGTACCCATTACTATTTTAAATATATACATTCATGTTTCATTTTAGAGTTTAGAGTCTTAAATCCAGTGGATTTTTACTTGACAACTAAAAATTGATAAACAAAATATACTAATATTAAAGAATTAAGTATGCTCTGAAAGGGTGAGTAAACACATTTTAAGATAAAACGTGTTTGGCTAGAAACATTATGTCAAGAAAGAAATAGAAGCAAGGTGAGAAAACGATAAATGACATTCTTTTATACAAAGCAAGTTTTAGTATATTTATCCATCATATCAATATAGGCATTTTGACCACTTCCCAAGGAAGGGTCCATGACGGACATTTAAGCTAAAGCTAAATATGTATCATATCTCAACATGTCTGACTTCAAGACTAAACGTCATGAATTAACCATATTCATATGAGACTTCAAGGCTATCACCATGCCTTGCGCCCTCACACCAAGAATTTAGACAGGTACACAAGGATATATAATGAATTTCTCTAAATTATGCTCAAGGTTTGTCTATATAGTATAATCAAATATGAAAGTGATAATCATAGGAACAATAAGTCGATCAAGTAACTATCTAGCCAAGCATATGAGCACACATACAAATAAGCCAATATCATAGTAGGATCAAGAGATTAACCATACCTTAAGAGTAGAGTACAAGTCATGATCCCTGAGTAAGATTGCTAAAGAAGGTCCAAACCCAAGGAGGCCTAAGATATAAAGAGGCACAATAGAGGGTCATAGATCATATAAACATCATATGTGTCATGTGGATGTTTTCCCTAGACCTAGGTTTCAAAAATATCAAACTTAGTTCCAAATGTCCATGTAAGTATTCAACATAGTTCAAATATCCACATCAAGCCCTAGGTATAGGTGAACTATCCACATTAAGAGTGATGTTAGATAAAGATAATCTCATTGACTTGGGAATAGGGAAATAGTGAGGTTTAGAATGTTGTCGTAGTCTATTTATTGCAAGATATAATCAAGTCATTTTGTATTAGTATCATGCAATATTGGTACATTCCTAGGTCGCAAGATCACAAAAGAGTATAAGGTATGGTAAGTGGGGATTTAGGGCAACAAATTGATACATCTATTGATTTGAATACATAAAATGACATGTGTATCATTAGATAAAGATATTTACGTAATTTGTATTTTCATCATATGGAAACAACTAGGTCAACTAGATCATTTTAGGGCAAAAAAGTGAGTACTTGAGATCTTATAAGGCAAAAATAACATATTAGAATTGTATCTTGGTTCTAAAGGGCACACATCACAAGATCAGTTACTGGTTTTGAAGTTAAATCATTTCATGATGACAAAATAGGCCAAAGTCTCACATATGATCAATTTGCATCATCTAAGCACATAAAAGAATCATCTTTACGTCATGATAGTTCAAGATGACATTAGGGTGCATGTAAATGGTCAAACATGACAAACATAGTAAAAGTGAACTTAAGATTACTAATTTATGGGACTAGAGTCACTAGGGGATATCAATGATACATGAAGCACATCATTGAGATTGGTTATTAGTCAAAAGTTAGGATTAATAGGATTCTAGAGGGAATCACCCTATTGGGACAAGAAAAGGGACGCTGATAAGTTGGGTGTGGGCTTCTTATTTTAGGCCCATGTTGAGGTGCATGTGGCCTACGATATCGCTTGCCTATGGGAGATGGGGAGCGGTCTGGGACAATGATGATCAATCGAGAGTGGGGGAAAATGAGATGGAGGACCAATTATAGGATCATAATCTTATGGTTGAGGCCTTCTCTCCTTTGTGGAGACAGTCTTGTGTCTAGATCTCATGTTGTGGCAGCGAGTCGGTCCAACGAGCAGTTGGGAAAGGGTATTCAGTTGCCCCAAAGGCGGACGAAGTAGTCACTGACGGTAGGAAGTTGTCTATGAAGTAGGCAGCAATGTTGGATGGGTGTGGGGATGACCAGGGGAGAAGCCCTAAAACCCGCTCCATGGCGATGTTGGCCAAATGGGGGCAGAGAAGGAGATGACTATGACATGATCTAGGGCTCAAGAGAGATGGAGAAAGAGGGGGAAACCAAGGAATTTGGGAAAGGAAGCAATATGGGGTTTAAGTGGGTAAGAAATTAGAGTTGATAGAAGGTTGGATGGGGTTCGATGCCATGTCCATTGACCCTATGTGCGGAGGTAGAAGATGGTCTCTTAAATGTTGGATTGGGGTTTAATACATGAAAGTAGCATCCAACGGCTACAATTTGACTGTAGAACTAATGAGGCTCGTGATTGCTTAGTAGAGGTGGTCGTGTATTGCTGGGTAAGGGGCGGCAAAATTGGGTTGCGCCAAATTTGGGCCCAAATAAGGTTAAAATATTATCAAAAAGGCTAAATCAAGGTTAAAACCAAGTGCTTTTCAAATAGGAATATCTTTCTCATAATAGCTCAGAAATGAGCAAAATTTGGTGTGTTGGAAACATGGGTGTCATGTACACATCTAAAATAAGTTGACGGTAAGAAAAGACCCGTAGATGATATCAAAATGGGATGGGAGAGGATGGTATATAACTTGGGTGAAACTTTGTTTTAAAATCAAATGAATGTCACAACTTGTCATGTGAACATAGAATAATCTCAAAAGGAATCAAAACAACCCAAATCAAAGAAATTTATGGAAATAGTGAGAAATTATTGTAGAAAGAAAGTAGATAGCACATTTATGAGGAGAGAGAAAATTCTTGGTTATCATATCTCTAGAAGATAGAATCTTGTGACTTGTGATGGTTGGGTTATAGGTGATGGGTTGAATCATAAGATTTGTTCAATTTAAAGCATTATTATCTTCTCAAGTAAAGACAATTTAGGAATATGTACATGAATGAAAATGTCACTTCGTGTAATGGAAGTGATGGTTAATGCCTCTACCACAAAAGGAGTACATGAACCAACATAATAGTTTGCTAATTATTGCTTGATTTTTTGTAGCTATATTTTTGGCGTGACCACTATAAATGATCAGTTATCAAAATGAATGCATTATAGAGGGCACCAACTAATATGTTAGGTAAAAGTGTGATCAACTTGTATCCCAACCCAGGAATGGTTAAGGATCTATACATATAGTTCCTATGTATGAACAGTTATGTAAACTATTGCATATGGACCTTCATGCATCCCCTTAATTACTTTAGTAGTAAGTTCAACATAACTAGATGATTCTTCCCAAAACATAGAATTTCCATTATAGAGTATAGGGGCATGTTATGAGCATATAATGTAATGTTGTTTTGCTTAATCACACTTTGAAACCCCCTCTTTGATTTGATTCACTCTTCTAAATTTCGTGCTTCTTCTCATTTCTTATTCATGGCTGAAAGTTTGAATCTAATTGAAGAGGAGAGAGAAAATGAGTCGTTCTATTAACCAAATGTAAATCATTACTAACAAAGAGTTTATGGGTAAGGAATCCAGTTCTAAGTGAGTAAAGCCAACCAATAGGGATGCCCTTGAGAAATAGATAATGTATAATGTAGGACAATGAGAGCCCCTTTCACTTTATCAAAATTAACAACAAACTAGAATACCTCTCAAAAGGTTGCTACAACCCCATTCTAGAATAACATATAATCCTAGTTCTTGGGTTCTGGTCATGTTAGTGGTTCTAGTAAATGCGGGACAAGGATTAGAAAGTTTCAAATTCTTAAAAAGTTGTTGAGGAAACATTATTCACATTTTGTTTATTATGGAAGAGTACAAAGTGAGATCATGAGAGAAATTAATATCTTATTTGGTTGGATGTATATGAATTGCAAAATCTGATATTGACTAGGATTCGAACACGGGCCCCTTCTTGAGGAGACGTCATGCGTGACCATATGTGCCACCCTCAATGCCACAATTTGGTGATCCTACATCTAGATGATTCAAATTGAAACTAAAACTAAATCTAAATTATTAAAATATTGTGAACTTGTTTTCCCTTTTTTATTTTAGAATCTATGTCGTACATTAAGTACAAAAAGTAGATATATATTATATCTAGTGAAGACATTTGCTAAACTATTGTGCATTTATGTGACATGTGCTATAACTTATAAAGAGGACAAACATATATCTCAAGAATGAATCCTTTACCTCTTCCTCTTGGTAAGAGCTTCTCGAGGATCCACTCTCCCCTTACATGTAAAGGATGTAGGCTTTTTAGGATGCTATGGGGACATGGAGTTAGTATTGCGGTTTTTTAATGGTATGACACGACAAACACATGAAAGGGTACTTCATGACGCTCTCACCTCACCTCTCTCTAGAGGATGCTCTCGCCTCTCTCTAGGGTTCCCCCAGCGGCTACCGCTGGGGGGAGGGAGCGCCTCCTCGACATTTTTGTCCCCGGCCATCTGCAATGGCACGACATCAGGGACAGTAGGCACTCGTGTTTGTTGGAGAAAGGGTTTCAAGCGAGCAGCCCCTCCCGTTACCACCAGGTCCCTGTTCGGTATCCAGGATTGAAGAGAGGTGAGAAGCGACACGCGGAGTCAAGATTGATGAGGGTTGGGATTCGATGATGTTCGACTCCACTCTGTTCAAGCGAGATAGATGGAGAAAAGCCTCCCCCATGGATCCGACGCCTGCAAGTTGCTGCTCCATTCGATGCCGAAGAAGCTTGTTTTCTGCTCATTTCTTCGCCGCATCTGCTCTTCTGTGATCTGAGATCAACCTGATACCCATGGAGTTGGTGGCCCAGAAGCGGTTGGGTCTTCTCCCGACGATAGTGGCGAAGGGTGAGCTTTCTATTGGGCGGCGGGGCTTGCGTCATGTTCGTCTACCAGGAGGTATCCCCCTCAATCGCCAATCTCAAGTTCTGCTCTAGATTGGGCGAACTTGTTTGGAGGCCTTGGCAGTGGTCGTCGCCATCGCAGGGAGACAAGGGCATGTATCCTTCCTGCCCTATTGATGGTGCTTCCCCGTTTTCCAGCGTTGTTGTTCTTCCATGGGGAGTCTCTGACTCAGGGGTTCTGAATACCCTCAAGGTGTTCGATATGATACTCTATGTGTCTGCAGCCTCATGTGGGTTTGGGATGGGGGGTTTGAAAAATACTAGAGGGGGGTGAATAGAGTTTTTAAATATTTTAGCAATTATTTAACTCAAACAACCACAAATGAAAATGGAAGAAGGAGACAGGTGTTTAGAGTGGTTCCAACTTTAGCAAATACTAAGTTGTCAGTCCACTACCCGGTTGCTTACCCAACCGGGATTTTGAAAGTATTAATTTTATTACCTTCACAAGGATTTACACAAAATACAATACTTTCTTTACACCCCTTGAACAGCCTTCACTAGAAGTAGATGCACCAACTTGAGGTAGCCTTCTTGAAGTAACTCCAAGCTCCCCCTTGAAGTAGCCTTCCTCTCTAGAAGTAACCTCCCGTTGCACCAGCCTTCTTGAAGTAGCTCAAGGTCCCCTTCTTCACCAAGAAGATCTTCAACCTCTCCAATCCGCAGCCTCCAACCTAGGAGTAGCAAGGAGAGTACAAACAACAATAGAGAACAAGAAAGGAAATAGAAATTACAACTTATCCTTTTGTAGCACAAGGCTTGATTTGCCTAGATCAAGCGTGTAGATCTCCTAACCAAAGTGTATGGAAATGTAATTGCAGTGGATAGGAGATGCTAGCCTATAGGACACGAATTTTGAGCTAAGAGAAGAAGTAGCCAATTGTCACTATGCTCAATTTGCTCACAAACAGGTTGCTCAAAGTATGCTCAAAGATTTCTCAAGTGTAACAAGTGAGTTTAGGTGTCCTAAGGCATGTCCTATTTATAGAAATGTCCTACAAGTGCTTAAGGACGTTCTAGACACCTTGTAGGGGTTTCTAAGTGCTTAACTAGCCGTTAGGTACAAGTTTGTTGCTTTAGCAATGACTAATTAATTTATTCTACAGTTGCTGTCAGAGTCCATCTCGGTCGAGAAATGGTCGACCGAGACACCTACTCGATCGAACTTTTGTCGACCGACAGGCTCTCTGAATCAAGTTTTTTGCAATGTTTATCTCCAACTGCCAACTACCTTGTCAGATGTGTCTAACGGCTACTTGGGTCTTTCTCGGTCGAGAAGATTGTCGACCGAGAGTGTCTCGGTCGAGGAGTTAGTCGACCGAGAGTGACCCTATTTCAATTTTTTAATTAAAGCACTAAGTGTGTGTATGAGTGTGCATATGTGAACTTATTTGAAGGGGATGACCTATCTATATGTGATGTTTAGCTAGGGAGAATCTAACGCTTGATTTACATGAAATCTAAGTACTTGTTCATTATATATTTGTACAAGTTTTTACAAAGTGATTACATTTCATGAAAATATAAATATGTAAGCATATGGATTTCCCTAATTGCTTTGTCATCCACCTTATTCCTGCAACACTCGAGTAGCACGTTAGATTAACAAGAATGAAATGTTTGTCATTATCAAAACAAAGGGATTTACAGATGTCCATTTAGCCAACAATCTCCCCCTTTTTGAAGATGACAAACATTTCCTAAATATAAAATAAGAAAGTATAAAAACATGTGAGTTTCATACCTGAAGATTACCTTTGTAAATTTCTTCTCTTGTTTATAAAATGTGTGCTTATTATTCCCATGAATTATGGAACATGAAATCCAATCCTTTAGGGAATATAGCAACTTTCAATGTAAAGCCAAGAGTTTATGAAACTCATTGATTGAGTTTTGCACAAATACTAAGTTTTATATTTATTTCTCCCCCTTTGTCATTTCAAAAAGATATCCGTTTAAAAACTCCCCCTTAATTAGATATTCGTTTATTTCTCCCCCTTTGATACCAAATACTAATGAAAAAAATGTCCATTAAAAGCCAAAATGATGTAATTAAAAGCTATTTTTAAGAAGCACAAATATCAAAGAAAACATCTTCCAAAGGAGTGATAAGAAGTTGCTTCCTAATTTTGTTAAATTGGTCTAGTGGAAGCGGTTTTGTAAAAATATCATCCAATTGATCTTCCGTATCAACATGATGAAGGGAAACATGATTCTTGGAGATATGATCCCTTAAAAAGTGATGACGGATTTCAATATGTTTAGCTCGGCTGTGTAAAATAGGATTATGTGCTAAGTTTATAGCGCTTGTGTTGTCACAAAAGATAGGCGTAGATGAAAGAGTAAAACCATAATCATTTAACACTTGTTGCATATAAAGCACTTGAGCACAACAAGATCCGGCTGCCATATATTCAGCTTCAGTGGTAGAAAGGGCAACCGTGTTTTGTTTCTTGCTAAACCAAGATACTAAAGCTCTCCCTAACAAGAAACAGCCACCACTAGTGCTCTTGCGATCAAGTTGACAACTAGCATAATCAGCATCAGTATAAGCTTTAAAATCCAAGGATTGTCCTTTTGGATACCATAAACCAAAACATGTAGTGCCGGCTAAGTATCGAAGAATTCGTTTAACTGCTTGAAAATGAGAGTGCATAGGTTGTGATTGAAATCGAGCAAAAAGACCAACAAAAAACATGATGTCCGGTCAAGAAGCAGTTAAGTAAAGCAAACTACCAATCATGGCTCTATATAAGGAATCATCAATTGGTTCCCCATTTTCATCCTTATCAATTTTTATAGAAGTGGCCATAGGAGTAGTAGCATGTTTGCACTGATCCATCCCAAAACGTTTTAAGAGTTCTTTAGTATATTTTTCTTGGCTTATAAAAATTCCGGCAGGCGTTTGTTTAATTTGGAAACCAAGAAAGAAATTTAGTTCACCCATGAGGCTCATTTCAAATTCTTTTTGCATAATATCACTGAATTGTGTGCACAACGATTCATTAGAAGCTCCAAAAATAATGCCATCAACATATATTTGCACAACTAGGAAATCAGATGTATATGTTTTGAAAAATAAACTAGAATCGGAATTTCCAATAGAAAAATCATTATCAAAAAGATATGTCTTGAGCCTTTCATACCCGTTCCTAGGTGCTTGTTTTAAACCATAAAGTGCTTTCTTAAGTTTATAAACATAGTCACCTTTTTCCGGTATTTCAAAACCGGGTGGTTGGGCAACATATACTTCTTCTTGAATGATTCCATTTAGAAATGCACTTTTTACATCCATTTGGTAAAGTTTGATGTTTTTATGTGCAGCAATAGCTAGTAACATTCTTATAGCTTCAAGTCTAGCTACCGGTGCATATGTTTCATCAAAATCTATTCCTTCTTGTTGATTATATCCTTGTGCTACTAACCGAGCTTTATTCCTTATTACTTCTCCTGCCTCATTTAGTTTATTCCTAAAAACCCATTTAGTTCCAATGATGGTTTTATCTTGTGGTTTAGGAACTAAATCTCATACATCATTTTTAGTGAATTGGTTTAGTTCTTCTTGCATTGCTATTATCCAATAATCATCTTTAAGAGCTTCAGATATCTTCTTAGGTTCAATGATAGAAACAAAAGCCATGTTTGCAACATCCTTAAAGGAAGACCGAGTTTTTACTTTATCATTTGGATTTCCAATAATTAATTCTTGAGAATGATCCTTAATAAGTCTAGGTATAGGTTGTGTTTCAGCTTGGTTATTGTTTGTAGTATCTTTCTCACTGTCATTTGGTATGTTTAAGTTTTCGAATTGATTAGTAAGATCAATTAGTTCTAGATTTTCTGATTTGGACTCTTCATGAAAAGAGACATGAATAGATTCCTCAACTTTTCTAGAGATAGTGTTGTAGACTCTAAATGCTTTGCTAGAGGTAGAATATCCCAAAAAGAATGCTTTGTGTGATTTAGAATCAAACTTATCTCTATCATCTTTGGTATTTAAGATATAACATGTAGATCCAAAGGTATGAAAATAGTCAACTCTAGGTTTATTAGAATGTATTATTTCATACGCAGTTTTCTTCAAATGAGAGTGAACATTTACTCTATTTAACACATAGCATGCGGTGTTTACAGCTTCAGCCCAAAAGGTTTTGGGGGTGTTATGTTCGAGCATCATAGTTCTAGCCATTTCTTGTAGTGATTGATTTTTCCTTTCAACTATGCCATTTTGTTGTGGAGTGCGTGGAGCAGAAAAATTGTGAGTGTACCCTTGAGATGTGCAAAATTCTTCAAATACATGATTTTCAAATTCTCCACCATGATCACTTCTAATGGTACATATTTTGCTTTGTAATAGATTTTCAATCATAGAGCAAAATTTTATAAAAGCATGAATAGTATCATCTTTGGTTGCAATAAAATGTACCCATGTATATCTACTATAATCATCAACAATAACAAAACAATATCTTTTGCCACCGATAGATTGTGTCCTCATAGGTCCAAATAAATCCATGTGAATTAATTCTAAAGATCTACTGGTGCTAAGTTCATGTTTAGGTTTAAAAGAGGTTTTTGTTTGCTTTCCCAATGTACATGGTTCACAATTTTCAACTTGATCAAAGGATAAAGTAGGAAAACCACGAACAAGATCATATTTCACTAACTTTTTGATAACATGTGAACTAGCATGTCCTAGCTTTTTATGCCATAATTGTAAAGTATTTTCATTTGCAAGCAAGCATTTTCCTACTACAGATTTCATAGAGTTAGGTCTAAGAATATAAAGATTTCCAACTCTTTTTCCTTCATAGACGACATTTGTAGTGTTTTCTATTAATAATTTGCAGCAGGTTTTGTTAAATAAAACATCATAGCCACTATCACATAATTGACTCACACTTATTAAGTTATGGTGCAAACCATCAACAAGTAGAACATTCTTTATTTCGAGGTTTGTACCAATGTTACCTATTCCAACAATTTTACCTTTACCGTTATCTCCAAAAGTGACTGTTCCACTCTTCTTTTCTTCAAAAGTTTGAAATGCATCCTTGTTTCCGGTCATGTGTTTGGAACATCCACTGTCAACCACCCAATCCTGCATTAGAATGTAGGTTTTGGTACCCATGTGATGGTCCGATATGGTTAGAAGCATTTAAGTAGAGACTGTATAAAAATTCTGATTCAGAACTTCAGTCGGTCGACAATTGTTCGACCGACATCTTTCTCGGTCGACTAATCGTCGATCGAGAAGGTTGCTGTATTGCAAATTAAAGATAGAAATTCAGCCGGTTGACCAATTTTTGACCGATATAGTTGTTGTTTGATATTGATTTGTCACAGGCATCTGGTCGGTCGACAAAAGTTCGACCGATTATATTTTCGGTCGACAATACTTCGACCGACTAAGTTTCTGTTTCAGTACAGCAGTTCAGAAAATTATTATAATGCATAAAACCTTTCATTAAGTTGAGATAGTACAATATGAATTGCAAAATTAAGCATTTGATCATATCTCAACTGAATTGCATTCTACTCTACTAAGTTTTGGATTTTGGGACCCAAACTAAGTAGGAATCCTTGGTCTTATACGGGCATGAAAATGAATAATGTCCAAGACGTAGACAAAAATGACAAGTAATAGAGTCAACTTCATTTCTCTTTCTAGGAATTGTGTTCTTAGGTACAAACATAGTCCGAGTTCTTTTGGGTTGATTTTTCTTTGGATCATATCCCAAACCTTTTCTTCCATTGAAACTAGAGGAGGCTTTTAGGATGTTGTCAAGGATATCTTTTCTTCTTAACTCATGTAGGTTTCTTTGTAGCTTAGCAATGTCATCCATCTTCTTGTGTAAATCTTTTCTAGCTTGATCTAAATCAAATAATAGGGAGTCTCTTTCTTTTACAATATTGTCATAGTCTAGATGGTTACACAGAATTGGTTGAGTCTGAAAATCTTTTAGTTTAGCTAACAATTCAGTCTTTTCTTGAGAGAGAAGATCAACATTTGTTTCTAGAGTGAGTAGCTTGTTAGTGCAATCATTTAAAGATGTTTTTAAAGACAAATTCTCAAGATCAATGTTGTTCTTTTCAGAAGAGAGATCATTTAATTTAGCATATAGCTCATCATTTGTTTTGATAACCTTCTTTAGTTTCTTCTTGACATCAACATACTTATCATGAGTTTCTTGTAAACTAGTAAATAACTCTTCTTTAGGAAGATCAAGTAGGCTTACCTCTTGAGAGTCTTCATCATCTTCTCTTGCCACTAGACATTCCACCTTTTCTTCTCCGCTTTCACTTTCACTTGACTCGTACCATGCAGCTTTATAGGCTTTTTCTCCCCTCTTCTTGTGTGAGCTTTTCTTTCCTTTCTTTGCTTTAGGACATTCATTTTTGAAATGTCCTTTCTTTCCACACTCAAAGCACCTAGGAGGAGAAGAAGAAGAACTAGAAATTTTGTTAGATTTAAATCTTCTATATTTCTTACCATTGACAATCAATGCTTCTTCTCCTTCTTCTTCACTTGACTCCTCACTTTCTGGTGTGATTATCTTTGAAGCTTTTAGAGCCACATCCTTCTTCTTTCCTTGCTGAAGTTCACGTTCTCTTCTTTCTTCTTCTTCTAGGGTTGCTTCATGAGCTTCTAGATTGCCAATGAGTTGCTCCATTTTCAGTCGAGTGAGGTCATTAGCTTCTTCAATGGCTATCACCTTTGGCTTGTATTTAGGAGGAAGTGATTGAAGGATTTTTGATACCTGATCTTCTTCAAGAATAGTTTTTCCTAGGGCATTTAAACCATTAACAATAGAAGAGAATTTTGCAAACATTTCACTAATAGATTCATTTGGATCCATACGGAAGTGTTCAAACTTTTGTTTAAGCATGCTAATCTTAGAATTCTTGACTTGAACTGTACCTTCATAAGTTATGGACAGTCTATGCCAGATGTCATAGGCTGTATCACAGTTTGATATCCTATTAAATTCTCCTACAGAAATTGAACAATATAAAATGCTTACAGCTTTGGCATTCATTTGAGCCAACTTTACCGTGTTTGCATCCCACTCTGCATATTGTGTTTGAGGAAGCTCGTATGGGGTTGACACCATCCTCCATAAGTCCCAATTGATGACTTGGAAGTAGAACTGCATCCTTCTCTTCCAATATGTGTAGTTTGTTCCATCAAATGCCGGAGGTCTAGCAACAAGTGTTCCTTCAAGGTTAAGGTTGTTAAGCACCCCGTCACCCATTCTTCAAGACCTTGTTAAGGTTCCTTGAAGCCTGCTCTGATACCAATTGAAAAACACTAGAGGGGGGTGAATAGAGTTTTTAAATATTTTAGCAATTATTTAACTCAAACAACCACAAATGAAAATGGAAGAAGGAGACATGTGTTTAGAGTGGTTCCAACTTTAGCAAATACTAAAGTTGTCAGTCCACTACCCGGTTGCTTACCCAACTGGGATTTTGAAAGTATTAATTTTATTACCTTCACAAGGATTTACACAAAATACAATACTTTCTTTACACCCCTTGAACAGCCTTCACTAGAAGTAGATGCACCAACTTGAGGTAGCCTTCTTGAAGTAACTCCAAGCTCCCCCTTGAAGTAGCCTTCCTCTCTAGAAGTAACCTCCCGTTGCACCAGCCTTCTTGAAGTAGCTCAAGGTCCCCTTCTTCACCAAGAAGATCTTCAACCTCTCCAATCCGCAGCCTCCAACCTAGGAGTAGCAAGGAGAGTACAAACAACAATAGAGAACAAGAAAGGAAATAGAAATTACAACTTATCCTTTTGTAGCACAAGGCTTGATTTGCCTAGATCAAGCGTGTAGATCTCCTAACCAAAGTGTATGGAAATGTAATTGCAGTGGATAGGAGATGCTAGCCTATAGGACACGAATTTTGAGCTAAGAGAAGAAGTAGCCAATTGTCACTATGCTCAATTTGCTCACAAACAGGTTGCTCAAAGTATGCTCAAAGATTTCTCAAGTGTAACAAGTGAGTTTAGGTGTCCTAAGGCATGTCCTATTTATAGGAATGTCCTACAAGTGCTTAAGGACGTTCTAGACACCTTCTAGGGGTTTCTAAGTGCTTAACTAGCCGTTAGGTACAAGTTTGTTGCTTTAGCAATGACTAATTAATTTATTCTGCAGTTGCTGTCAGAGTCCATCTCGGTCGAGAAATGGTCAACTGAGACACCTACTCGGTCGAACTTTTGTCGACCGACGGGCTCTCTGAATCAAGTGTTTTGCAACGTTTATCTCCAACTGCCAACTACCTTGTCAGATGTGTCTAACGGCTACTTGGGTCTTTCTCGGTCGAGAAGATTGTCGACTGAGAGTGTCTCGGTCGAGGAGTTAGTCGACCGAGAGTGACCCTGTTTCAATTTTTTAATTAAAGCACTAAGTGTGTATATGTGAAATTATTTTAAGGGGATGACCTATCTAAATGTGATGTTTAGCTAGGGAGAATCTAACGCTTGATTTACATGAAATCTAAGTACTTGTACATTATATATTTGTACAAGTTTTTACAAAGTGATTACATTTCATGAAAATATAAATATGTAAGCATATGGATTTCCCTAATTGCTTTGTCATCCACCTTATTCCTGCAACACTCGAGTAGCACGTTAGATTAACAAGAATGAAATGTTTGTCATTATCAAAACAAAGGGATTTACATATGTCCATTTAGCCAATAGGGTTTGCTTATTCTCTTCTTGTCAGTCCTTCCTGTTGCTACGAGCTCTATGTATTCGATGGATTGCTTATGTTAGTCAGAAGTGTTCGGAGCCTGCACTTTTGTGTGGTTTGTGACTGGGTGAATAGAAACTTGGCCTAGTAGGGGGATATATCCCCATAGAAGAGGAAGAATGGTTGTCGCCCTCTCCTTCCCGTTATTTCCTGTTCCCGGTCTGATAGGCAACTGATGTTGAGGTTCTGTTTCTACTGTCAGAGACCTGGATGTTGCTTCCTGGTTCGTTTTTCCACTATTTTTGTGGGTGTGAGTATTACTGTGTGAAGGATAGGTCAGGTTGTTTGCACCCTGACGTTCGATGTAGCTGATATGGAGTTCAAAGCTCTTTGTGTGTCTGACAGGTTTACAGGTTGTTGCTGCCAATGTTTTGTTATGTATACGGTTGATGATAGATGGTTCTCTACTTGGTACCCCTTCAATAAGTTTGAGTACATGCCCGATAGATTTTCTTCATCCTACTTTGATGTATCTGTTCTCTTTGTGGGTGGGCTTTATTGTATGTGCAGCTCTTCATCAGAATAGGGTGTGAGTTTTTCTGCGTGGCTTGTAAGCCTGCTTGCTGGTGTGTTGGTCTAGGTCTGAGTCCTTGTCTTTCTGGTTGGGTCTTCTACGCAAGACCGTTAGTTGTCCTCTGGTGTTCTTTTGGTAATCCTCTTATAGGATTAGGGGGTGCTTTGTTTTGTACCTAAAGTTTTGGTATTTCATAATAGTAACACGAGTTTTTTGCTGACCAAAAAAACACACATGAAAGGGTGGGATCTTACCAATCTACAATCAAGCATATTGTGGTAGAGTAGTATCCCAACCCCTATAATGTTGCTTAGATGTGAGTATCTTTGGAACAATCTAATAATATACATGGACGTTATATAAGAGACTTGAATATGTGATTATACTTTTTTATTGAACCATAATTTTACAATTTCTAAGTTGGCGATAAGAAAACCCTAGATTTAAGTTCTTATATTTTGGATGATATTCACCTTGATTTTATATGTTATGTAAGAAGTCTCAATGAATGATTTTATTTGTTGACAAAAGGGCTGAAAGATATTTCTTGGACCCTAATTCATCATTTTTTATACATTTATATTACTTTGATGCAATGTGTTTTATTCTCTTTTCACATGCCATTTTGTCATGTATTTCATGCAGCACCATTCATTTTGATGTTGTTTATGCATGATTTATTACTACTAGCATGTGAAACACTATTGCATCAAATAATAAGTATTTTTACCGAATTATGTCAATTTATCACATTTTATTCGGACTTATGTTGGTTTTTTCATATTTAAGGTTATTGGAGCACTTATAAGGAAGCTTGGTGCTACTGACCTTATAGTTAGTGGTACTGACTTAATGCAAAAATCTAATAGGGATCCTAAAGAAATCTCGATTCTACCGAGATGCAACTTGGTGCTACCGAGTCAGTGTTCGAGATCACAGAAATGGCAAGTTGGTACAAAGAAATTATGGTCTAGAAAGTAATAAGAACTGAGTTTAACAACTCAGTACTACCAACCCGTATGTCGGTAAAACTGACATCCATCAACAGGAGAATTCAGGACCCCCAAAATAGCAACCTGGTGCTACTGACCCACCTGTTGCTAGTACCGACACTCAACAATGGTTTTGAGTCAGCCAAAGACTCGGTGCCACTGATTTCCTATTGGTAGTACCAACTTGATGCGATTAGTACATATTTCAGATCTGACGACTAAGACTTAGTGATAGCCTGAGTCCCACTTATGACATGTTCATCCAGATCGAAGAATCATATTCCTTTCTATTGCAACAGAGAACGAAGCTAAGAGAGAAGGAGACAACCATGTCTCAGACGATTCGAGCACCTTTGGAGAGAAGATTTGCAGCCAACACGCTACAGATCGAGACATTCACCATAGGGGGTCTTCCAGATCAGTTCCTCCAAGGTTTTTTTATTATTTTTTTGATGTTTAGCTTGTTTCCTCTCTCTTCCTCTATGTCTTTGTTGGTAGAAATCATGCAGGGATAATCCCCTTATTTATGTACTCATCATGGCTAAGTATAGTTGTGCTATTACTCATTGTTATCTATTAATCAAACAAGTTAAAAAATATTATTTTCTATTGATCAATGATTTTACATTGAATTTTGGACACTATTTATCATTGAAATGATGAACTACAAAATCATGATAATCATGTTTAAGTTTAATAAATCATGAAATTGTTTATTAGTCCTCTTATCATATTATATAAGCCTTACTTGACCTTATGAGCTCTATGTGAGCATTATGCGATCCTTGAATGTACTTATATGAGATTAAATTGGAATTGTGACCATTGATGCGATGATTTTGAGTCACATTTATAGACTTGTTTTACTTGTGTTTTATGCATTTATTTGTCATTTTGGTGGTTAATATTACATAATTCATTTACTTTGGTCTATGAGTCTTCTCAACATCAACTCTCCCTTATTTTATTATTTTGAGCATAAATTATTACAATAATATGTTTTATTTCGGCTTATGTGGTTTTGTGTTGCAATTTCAGGAAAAACGAATATCTGCAGTTGTCGATACTATCGACAACTGTCGATACCACCGACACAACCACAGGTTGCCAGCCGCAAGGAGCGACATAGAGTTGATACCATCGACGGACAAGTTGATGGTAGCGACTTACCATCAGGTTGCTGGCAAGAAGAGAGTCGATACTATCGACCCCAAAGTCGATAGTATCGACACATGGAGCTTCAACGAAGGAAGAGGACAAAAAGCGACGCCTAAGGGTGTCGATACCATCGACCCACGTCGATGGTATCGAGTTAGCATCAGTCACAATGAAGAAAAGAAAAGAAGACTTGTTGGTATCACGCATGGTCGATACCATTGACTCGCGTCGATAGTATCGACACCGTCAGATGCAAGTTTGTTTCAGATCGATCTAAATCTGACGGCTGTGATATTTTTGCAACCTAACTCGGTGATTATACCTAATGACGGCATCCAAGAGCAATCTATCACGTCATTAGCCGATGCACACGTCCCGAGAAGGTGTGGAGAGAAGAACGGAGCCCAGAAGTACGCCCCAGCCATTCTAAAAGCTGAAGAAGACATTTTCCACCGCCGAAAGGCTGTAGATCGCGCATTCTACACCGAGGAACGCTTGGATCTTCTCTGTTCAAGGGGTTTAATCACTTATTCACGTTTTTCTCCATGTTTCCCCTTTTCTCTACCATGTTTCTCTTTGAGATGAACATGTGGGGCTTATCCCCTTTGTCTTTAGGATCGGGAGTAGCCCGGGGAAGCATTATATGACATTCTTATCATAGTAATTCATCATTTATCTCTTAAATCTGTGGTATAATTTGGTTTTCTCAATTATATTGTTGTGCTTGATCACCATAATGATAATATAATGCCCTTAATTACTTTGAAAGAAGAATTAACGGTTGAAAAGAGATGAAATTCACATTAATTAACAATCCCTTGAACAAGGCGATGTACGATTAATGGTGGAAACCCAGAGGTCGATTTTAATGCACCTAGTTTAGGGTATAGGTTACTACGACGGTGGAACTGACCTAGACATAGGTAGTGAATTGTACCACGACAATGGGCAATTCTGACTACAGGCCACTACCCGGATCGAGAGATAAACCTGAATTATTATATGAAAATTCATACAATGAAAACCCACGGTGAAACCGCAATCCTAAAGATCTCCACTTGAATTAATTAAACTAAACATTTAATCGATTGTTTTGTTTTATTTTATTTTCTTTTATTTTCCAAACAACTCTCAAAATCTTTTAATTGGCCTAGCTGATCGCAAATAGTTAGTAGTAGTCTACCAATAGTTCAGTGTCCCTGAGTTCGACTCAGGCCTCACAAGGGCCTATACTACATTGACGCATGCACTTGCGTTCTACGCACGGTAAAATCGTGTCAAGTTTTTGGCGCCGTTGCCGGGGACACGACAATTGTCGACACTACGAGTGCTGCAAGCGGCCATTCTAGGCCACTTTTTTATTTTTATTATTTTGTAATCATTTTTTAAATTCATAGTTTATCTTTCATATTTAGCAATCGTCTAGCACGGTACTGAACTGAAATTACCATTTTTGCAGGTACTGTGCATGGTGCAGACGCGTAGCACCGACTACACGCAACGAGCACCAGAGGTTCCACTGTCGGGACCTGACGACGAGGAGGATTACAATCAAGACCAACTGGAAGATATAGATTCTGACTTAGAATAAGAAGCCATGGCAGAAGAGCAGACGATATGGGAGAAGATCAAAGCTTCTTCCTCATCCGCTTCAAAGGGGCCAATCAAGAAGCATGCGATCAACATTCCGACTTACAAGATTGATCCTGCATTGATCAACTTGGTCAAGTCAAATGCATTCCATGGGCTAAAGAACGAAGACCCAGTGACTCACATTAGCCAGTTCTTGGAGAACTGCGATATGATAAAAATAGACAGGTTTCCGCAGGAGACACTATACCTAAAGTTGTTTTTGAGCTCTCTGGCAGGAAATGCACAAGAATGGTTGCACAATCTTGATGATGAATATGTGGAATTATGGAACCACATGGTGGAAGTGTTCTTTGAAAGGTTCTTTCCGCCTGAGAAGACAAATGATATGATCAGGAAAATCCATAATTTCAGCCAGAAGGCAGGAGAGACTTACTCTGAGACCTGGGAAAGGTTTTAGATCATGCTTAGGAGGTGCCCGCATCATGGGCTTGACAAGGAGATGCATGTCAAAATCTTCTATTTTGCTCTCTCCGAGCATGATAGAAGTAACCTGGATTCTGTAGGTTCAATGTTCTTTTTGAACAACACAGACACGAGGTGTTGGGAAATTCTGAAAAACATGGCCAAGAAGCAATCCTGGGGTGACAGAGACGCCGTAGAGCACGTTCGAGCTACGGGGGAGTCAAAGGCCATCAAAGAGCTAAATGAGAAGATGGACCTTCTAGCCAAGAAACTACTTGCAAAAGAAGATACCGAATCTGAGGATGAAGCTCAAGTCAAATTCATGCGCCAACAGCAGGGGTACAGAAACAACGATTACTCATGGAGGAAGGATAAGAAATTTTCCTGGAAAGATCGAAATAACTTCTTGCAGGACCCCGATGCAAAACCCCAGCCGACGGCGGAGGATAAGAGCATGGAGTTGCTAAACCAAGTGATAAAGCAGAACCAAGAAATGATGAACACTTTTGGCCATTAGATCAAGAAACAGGGGGAATTCATGAATCAGTTTGGGCAGACATTACAGAGCCATGGGGCTCAGATGAGGATGATAGAGACGTCTATGGCACAAATGGCAGCTGAGATAGCAAATCTGAAGAAGCCAGTGCATCAAGGCTTTCCGGGTAATACAAATATTTCAGAGGGAAATCAACAGGCAAAGGCAATCTTGTTACGGAGTGGCAAGAAGATTTTAAACCCCAGGGCCGATGAACCAAGAAAACACCAGTCAGAAACCGAAGGTGAGGCCACAGAGGAAGTGCCAATTCCAGTCACAGAGCCGGTTGAGGATATAGTAGAGGAAGTCACAACTGAACCTGTTACTGTTGAGGAGGAGACAAAGAAAAGGACACCATATGTGCCGCCGCATCAAAGGGCACAGGCTATCCCAGTCCCATATCCAAATAGTGTGAAAGCAAAGAAAGTGGACGCCCAGTTCAAGAAGTTTCTGGACAGTTTTAGAAAGCTCTCTGTCAACATTCCATTATTAGAAGCAATCGAGCAGATACCCTCCTACGGAAAGTTCTTGAAAGACATCATCACAAAGAAAAGGAAAATCCCTGACACTGAGGTTGTGGTTCTCAAGGAACAGGTAGGTGCCTTCATCATGGGCACATTTCCACCTAAGAGGCAGGATCCGGGCTGCTTCAATATTTCATGTTACATTGGTAAGGTGAAATTCGGAGAAGCACTGTGTGATTTCGGGGCAAGCATAAACCTGATGCCTCTCTCTACGTTCAAGAAATTGGGATTAAAAGAATCAAGGCCGAGCAATATGACAATACAGTTGGTGGATAATTCAGTGGTGAAGCCCTATGGTATTTGTGAAGATGTGTTGGTGAAAGTGGATCAGTTTGTTTTCCCAGCAGACTTTGTTGTAATGGAAATGCAGGATGAACAGGGTAATGAGTTACTCCTGGGACAACCTTTCCAAGCCACTGCTGACATGATACTTGAGATGGGGAGTGGTCATTTGACCTTGGGTATCACTGATGATCTGTTTGAGATGGTTATGCCTTCCAGCACAACACAATCCAAAACTAAGGAGCAATGCCGCATTGTGAAGCACTTTGATCAAAATATCTCTCTTTGTCTAGGAGAGCCATTTCTCGATATGGCTCATGTGATGACTAGAGTAGAAAAAGGGACACTGGCTGTAGACATCATGGAGCAGACCAAGGTTGTGTCTCTTAGCAAGGCTGTGGGTTTTCCCAATGATGAAGAGGAGGACATCCCTCCCTCTATTGAAGATGAGGCCATAGCAAGTTCTATTTTCAATGCATATCCAAAATTACCTCTTGAAGCCTGTCTGGTAAATATAACACATGATTGGATGAGAAGCAAGTCGATACAAGAGTGTGCCAAGATGCTTCAGGTGCTACCATGTTTCTACGCTAGGTACTATGAAGACCTTAGAGAACTCCCACCACCGCTTCAGTCATCCTTGATCAGCCCGCCAGATTTAGAATTGAAGCCATTTCCACCACACTTGAAATATGCATTTCTCACTGAGGGTGAGAAGCTGCCAGTGATTATTTCATCCTATCTGAGTGCCGAGGAGGAAGATCAATTGTTGATCGTGCTGAAGAACCACCGAGGTGCATTCGGGTGATCGGTCGCAGACATCAAGGGGATCTCCCCTACATTGAGCCAGCACAAGATCCGGCTCAAGGAGGGAGCCAATCGGTGATTCCGCCACAACGTCGACTAAATCCTAGCATGATGGAGGTTGTCAAGAAGGAGGTGATCAAGCTCCTTTCTGCAGGTATCATCTATGTTATATCCGACTCAACATGGGTGAGTCTGACACAGGTAGTCCCTAAAAAGGGGGGAATTACTGTTATACATAATTTGTTAATTGAACCTGTCACGACCCACTTGGTAACCGGGTGGTGTGTATGTATAGACTATTGTAGATTGAATGCTACTACGCTTAAGGATCATTTCCCTCTCCCATTCATTGATCAGATTTTAGAGCGATTAGCAGGTCGATCTCATTTTTGTTTTCTCGATGGTTATTTGGGGTACAATCAGATTTCCATTGATCCTAAGGACCAAGAGAAGTCCACCTTCACTTGTCCTTACAGAACATTTGCATACCGCCGTATGCCTTTTGGTCTGTGTAATGCACTGGCAACCTTTCAGCGTTGCATGCTTGCCATTTTCTCCGATATGGTTGAACGCTGTTTGGAGGTTTTTATGGACGATTTCTCTGTCTATGGTGCGTCCTTTGACGAATGTTTATACAATTTGGACAAGGTTTTACAACGATGTGAGGACACGCATTTGGTCCTCAATTGGGAGAAATGCCACATGATGGTCAGCGAAGGGATCGTGCTTGGACATAAAGTGTCTAGCAAGGGGTTGGAGGTAGACCCGGTGAAGATCGAAGTGATTTCCAAATTGCCCCCACCGTATTCGGTTAAAGGGGTACGGAGTTTTCTAGGTCACGCCGGTTTCTATCACCGCTTTATAAAAGATTTCTCAAAAATCGCCAAACTATTATCTGAGTTGTTGGAAAAGGATGTTGTGTTTGATTTTAACGAAAAGTGTTTACATGTGTTTAATGTGCTTAAAGAAAAACTGATTTCCGCACCGGTTGTGCAAACACCGGACTGGACCAAGCCATTTGAATTGATGTGTGATGCGTCAGATTTCGCAGTTGGGGCTGTTTTGGAACAACGTGTGGACAATAAACCCACTGTGATTTTCTATGTGCCCAAAACTTTAAATGATGCACAGTTAAACTACACGACAACTGGAAAAGAACTTCTCGCCGTTGTTTTTGCTTTTGAAAAATTCCGGCAATATCTTGTAGGATCTAAAGTTGTGGTATGGACGGACCACGCTGCCATTAAGTATTTGATGGAGAAAAAGGATGCCAAACCTAGACTGATTAGGTGGATCTTACTTTTATAAGAATTTGATATTGAAATCAAAGATAAGGCGAGAATAGAAAATGTGGTTGCAGACCATTTGTCTAGGTTGGAAAGGGTAGATGAGAAGGATTTGCATATACCCATTATCGAGACATTTCCTGATGAACAACTTCTATCTGTGGAATCGAACGATCCTTGGTTTTCTTACATTGTTAATTATCTCGCCTGCAAAATTATCCCGGATGATTGGACATACCAAGAGAAAAAGAAAATTTTCCATTCTTTACGATATTATTTTTGGGATGGCCCTATTCTGTTGAAGCAGTGCAGGGATGGTGTGTTGCGCAGGTGTGTACCGAAGGTGGAATATGAAAATGTCCTTCGTCATTTCCATACTCTATCGACAAGTGGCCACCATGCAAGTTCCTGAACTGCAGCCAAGGTACTGGAGAGTGGTCTTTACTGGCCTACTTTGTTTAGGGATGCCTATGACTATGTGCGGCAATGTGATTCCTGCCAACGGGCAAGTAGCATTTCAAAAAGACAGGAGATGCCCCTCAATGTATTTCAAGAGGTCAAGGTGTTCGATCTGTGGGGTATTGATTTTATGGGACCCTTTGTGTCCTCCAATTCTAACTTGTACATTCTATTAGTTGTTGACTATGTATCGAAGTGGGTAGAGGCAATACCCACCAGGACTAATGATGGTGCCGTAGTGTGCAGGTTTGTCAAAGAACACATTTTCTGTAGGTTTGGTGTACCATGAATGATAATTAGTGATGAAGGTACACATTTCCGGAATTAGAAGTTTGTGGCACTGTTGAGAAAGTACGGGGTAAAGCACAACATTGGTACCCCGTACCACCCGCAGACACATGGGCAAGTGGAAGTCTCCAATCGGGAGATTAAGAAGATCTTGGAGCGCACTATGGCTTCCACGAGAAAGAACTGGAGTATCTTGCTGCTGGACGCTTTATGGGCGTACAGGATGACGTTTAAGACACCTATAGGCACTACACCTTTTAGGTTGGCTTACGGTCGGGCCTGCCATTTGCCAGTGGAATTGGGGCATAAAGCGCATTGGGTGCTGAGGAAGCTGAATTTGAACTATGATGAAGCGGGAAAGAAAAGGTTGCTTGAGTTGAACGAACTTGACAAGTTGAGGATGAATGCCTATGAAAACTCGTGGATCTACAAGGAGCGAACAAAGCTGATTCACGATCGACATATTCAGATGCGCGTCTTCAAGAAAGGAGATCAGGTACTCTTATTCAACTCCAGGTTGAAGATGCATCTTGGGAAATTGAAATCCCGATGGAGTGGACCGTTCACCGTTGAGGAGGTCAGGCCACATGGCGCAATCATGGTGCGAGATGGCAAGAAAACATTCTTGGTTAATGGACAACGATTGAAATTGTATTTCGGTGAAGATTACACAAGGAAAGTGAATGAGGTCAAACTCATTGCACTTCCAGATGCATGAGGAGCTTAATGTCGTCTAGCCTAAGACGTTAACTAAGGGCTCTTGTTGGGAGGCAACCCAGCCATCGGTAGCTTCATTTAGTTTCTTTCACATTTTTACTTTGGTTTGATTTGATTTTGTTTTTAGTGTAAAAATGATACCTTGATCGTTTTTTCAATGTGCAGGACTGAGGCAGAGTCGATACCACCGACCCTTGTATCGATGGTATCGAGATGGGTACAGGTTGGCGGCTGCAAAAATCTCACTGAGTCGATACTATCGATGGCCTCGTCGATGGTATCGACACACCATCAGGTTGATCTCAAAAATGAGGTCAATAGTATCGACACGGGCGTCGATACTCGCGAGATCTCTGGAGATATTCAGACAAATTTGTCTTAGTGAAGTCGATACCATCGACGGGCCTGTCGATGGTATCGACCCAGTTATAGGAAGAAAACGGCGGCCGGGCCTCGCGAGGGTGTTGCCCTAAGTGGAAGTCAATACTATCGACTCGCGTCGATAGTATCGACGCGACACGTCACCGATCCATGAGAGGAAATCAACGACGATCACTGCATCGAGTGAGTCGATCCATGGGATGGGTCGATACCATCGAAACCAGTCAATGGTATCGACGCGTCATCGATCCGGGCCTCCACATCAGGCTATCGACAACCGTCGATACTAGCGGAAGCCGGATTGTGCTACAGGAGTCGATACCATCGACTCGCATCGATGGTATCGACGAGCACACAGTAGCGCCAGCCACGGTTATAAAAGGGATGGTTTGTCATCATATGACATCACACCTTTAGAGATTTCCTTCTCCACTTGTGCAGTGCGTCTTGTTGAGCGACCGGAGCCCAGCTACGAGCATCCAAGGAGCGCGTTCTTCCCCGGGCCGTCATCGAGCAGAGATTGTCTTCTCCGACCTTCACTGAGCTCCGTCTTCTACTCCTCCTTTCTTTGCAAAGATGGCGCATACCGCCGACACATCTTCTTCACGCGCGACACTGATGGAGATCCCCGAGTTCATCCCTCTTCCTACTGCATCTATTCCACGTCCGCGGATTGTCCATCCTTCCACAGAGTTTCGGAAGGTCTACGAGGAGTTGATGAAGCGCAAGATTGAGATGACCCGCTACGTCGATCGGGACATGATCTGCAATCTGGGGTTCGAGGCTAATCTAGCCTACGTGCTTAAGGGGCAGGCAAGACATACGGGCAGGATGCCCGACGAGATGGAATTCCACACCGACGGCCAGCCATTCTTCGGTGAATGACCGACATACAAGGAGCTAGTGGCAGAGTTCATGGCGTCGTTGGACATATTCGTTGTGCCAAACGACGTTATCGCAACTGATCGGGAATGGATCAAAGGCCGCGTTTCTTTCCGGCTGTACAACAGGGATTACACTCTCACCCTACGGCAGTTCAATTCCATCTACAACTGGAATCATGGGCAAGATCAGTACCGGCGGCCAGACAACAAGACAGACTACGATGTCATTTTCGTTGAGTTAGTGACTGCGCCGCCCGACAAATCCGTGAGCTACCACAATGCGGCGGTGGCGGATTTTGAACATCCATTCATGTGGATTCTTCACCGCATGCTCTGCACCACCTTGTTCGCTCGTGGTGATCTGTCTCTCAGAAAGTTTCAAGAGACATACTTGTTTTTCCTACACAAGTTGCTGAAGCGAGAAGAATGTAATTGGGGTGCGTTTTTCTTGACGTGCGTGTTGGCTGTAAAGAGGAGTACGCGGAAGGCTCCAATCCACTTCGGAGGGCTCATCACACCGTTAGCCCACTATCTTGGGTTAAATTTCTCCCAGCTTACTCCTCTCTCCAATCGGAGCAAAGTCAACCTGCAGCATCTGCATCGCTCCAGCCTCATCCTGCTTCGTGATGGCCTGGCATATGCACATTGCCATGTTAATCACGCCTATCCGGAGTGTTCACTTCCCGACCCCATCTTCCACATTGAGGGTGCGCAACATTTCCGATGGCCCATCATAGCCATTGATGACTCTGATGAAGACGACGACAACGGCGACAACGACAATGACAACGACGAGAATGAAGAGGAATAGGAGGCTTTCACCCCTCTTCGCGCACGAGTGGAACCCAGGAAGCATCCCCGCATGCATCCGGGTGCATCTTCATCTTCACAGCCTCTGCCACCTCAGCCCTCGCATCAAGGCAAGGATGTCTACTCCATGCAAGGGATGTATGCAATGCTGCAGGATATTCATCAGACACAGCAGCAGCATACAACTTCATATGCCGGTATTCAGGATATGACGAACCGATTGCTAGATAACCAGAGGGCTATTTTTGAGAATGAGCGCCTCCTCCTCGACAACCAACATCACATCCACGACAGGTTTCATAGGATGGAGATGCAGCAGCAACCCTTCTATGATCATTACTGGAGCTAGAATTACTTTGGGGGGTATCCACAACCTCCGCCTATGCCCCAGTATGATCTGAGTTTTCAGGGGCAGTACCCATCTTGGAACCCCACGGCCCCACAGTACCCGCCTCCTCTGGAAGAATGATCGGTATCACTATTCCACCTTTTAAGTTTGTTTTTTACTATGAGGCCATAGTCGGATTCAAGCTTAGGGGGGGAGTTGGAACAACTCTATCCTTTAGTTTTCTCAGTTTTTAGTTTTTATTGTTTTGTCTTTTGTCATTTATTTCTCTTAGTTATTAGTTTGTTTATAGGATCCACACTCTATCTAGTGTAATTGTGGATGTCGTAAGTCATGTGTCATCTCGCTGCTTGTACATGGGAATCAAGGGAAAATTTAAAATTTTTTAGTGTTCTGCAAGCTTGCGTTGTTCAACTTTGAGGACATAACTTAAGGAAATGATTGGGTTTGTCAACTATAAAATAGGAAATCACAACTGTACATGCTTAGGATTCATGAAAAGTGGACGGAATTGGTTGTTTGAGCCTAAACTGGTCAAATGATAATGAGACTCTAATTTGAAATAAGAGAGAGAAACCTCTTAATTACCACACAGGTCTATAAGGAGGGACACATAATAATTTTCAAAGGTTCAGTCAATTAGTCTTGTGATCTATCCACCCCATTGTCTTCATACTCCACCATAAGAATTGGAAGTACATTACAATTTTAATTTCTTTGATTGCATTCCATGTAGATAGGTTTTACATTGCAGCTATTTTCACATATTTTGCATGAATTGAAGAAAAAAATATAGATGAGTTATACATGCACATTATCCTTAGGTGCGTGTCATTTAGTTGCATAATCATCATTTTGTAGCTTCATTCACATTTTTGTGCATATAGTACATCATGCATCTTATTTCTTCTGAAACATTAAGGGTGATGAACTTGTTCCATATCTTCTAAATGATTCAAATGTATAAGTCATGCAGCAATAAGTGAGCCCGACAAACAATTCATTGTCAACTATGAAAATAAGGGCTTGAATGAAAAAATTAGAAAAAGAAAATGAGAAAAAAATGAGAAAAAAAAGAATTGAGAAGTAAGTAGTAATGAGAGGGAGAAAGGAACATAGTATCACCTGCATTTTAAAGAAGAATAAGTACATAATGTAGTTCTCCTATATATTCCATCTCACCTGGAGACGGAATGATAATGCATGCATCATTCCACCCAAATGTAGGCATTAGGGCATTTTCATTTGCATATGCATCATTTAGGCCATTTTTGCTTTGTGCATGTTAGAATCGTATAAAGCTTCCATTTCTTCCATGAGCCACCCATTCCATCCACCCGTTGCTCGAATTGGTAGGCCACCGTGATTTTATCAGGAGAGCTGCTTCCATGTAGATGGTAGTAGGACGAGCAACATAGAATAGGAGATCACAAGATGCATCGAGTCTGAACTGGAGAATTTCATTATGTTAACTGCCTTATATGATAGTGTTCATCAATTTTGAGGTAGTTATCTTTTATGGATGATCATTGTCGCCTTTAGGGTAATTATCATTCTGTGGTTAGTAAGGGTCGGTATGTGAATGTCTGGTGGGAATCATATAGTGATGTTTGTTGTGATGATCTGTTCTTTAGTTGACCCTCACAATTCTATTCTAAGGTTTTGTTTCTTGAGGGCGAGCAATGTTCAAGCTTAGAGGAGTTTGATGCGATGATTTTGAGTCGCATTTATAGACTTGTTTTACTTGTGTTTTATGCATTTATTGCTCATTTTGGTGGTTAATATAGCATAATTCATTTACTTTGGTTTATGAGTCTTCTCAACATCAACTCTCCCTTATTTTATTGTTTTAAGCATAAATGATTACAATAATATGTTTTATTTCGGCTTACGTGGTTTTGTGTTGCAATTTCAGGAAAAATGAATATTTGCAGCTGTCGATACTATCGACAGCTATCGAGACCATCGACATAACCACAGGTTGTCAGTCGCAAGGAGCGACACAGAGTCGATACCATCGACGGACAAGTCGATGGTAGTGACTTACCATCAGGTTGCTGGCAAGAAGAGAGTCGATACTATCGACCCCAAAGTCGATAGTATCGACACGTGGAGTTTCAGCGACGGAAGAGGACAAAAAGCAATGCCCAAGGGTGTCGATACCATCGACCCTCGTCGATGGTATCGAGTTAGCATCAGGCGCAATGAAGAAAATAAAAGAAGATTTGTCGATATCAAGCAGGGTCGATACCATCGACTCACGTCGATAGTATCGACACCGTCAGATGCAAGTTTGTTTCATATCGATCTAAATCCGACGGCTGTGATATTTTTGCAACCTAACTCAGTGATTATACCTAATGACGGTGGCCAAGAGCAATCTATCACATCATTAGCCACTGCACACATCCCGAGAAGGTGTGGAGAGAAGAACAGAGCCCAGAAGTACGCCCCAGCCGTTCCGGAAGCCGAAGAAGACATTTTCCACCGCCGAAAGGCTGTAGATCACGCATTCTACGCCGAGGAACGTTTGGATCTTCTCTGTTCAAGGGGTTTCATCACTTATTCATGTTTTTCTCCATGTTTCCCCTTTTCTCTACCATGTTTCGCTTTGAGATGAACATGCGGGGCTAATCCCCTTTGTCTTTAGGACCGGGAGTAGCCCGGGGAAGCATTGTATGACATTTTTACCCTTGTAATTCATCGTTTATCTCTTAAATCTGTGGTATAATTTCGTTTTCTCAATTATATTGTTGTGCTTGATCACCATAATGATAATCTAATGCCCTTAATTACTTTGAAAGAAGAATTAACGGTTGAAAAGAGATGCAATTCACATTAATTAACAACTCCCTTAAGCAAGGCGATGTACGGTTAATGGTAGAAACCCAGAGGTCGATTTTAATGCACCTAGTTTAGGGTATAGGTTACTACGACGGTGGAACCGACCTAGACATAGGTAGTGAATTGTACCACGACAGTGGGCAATTCTGACTACAGGCCACTACCCGGATCGAGAGATAAACCTGAATTATTATATGAAAATTCATATAATGAAAACCCGCAGTGAAACCGCAATCCTAAAGATCTCCACTTGAATTGATTAAACTAAACATTTAATCTATTGCTTTATTTTATTTTATTTTCTTTTATTTTCCAAACAACTCTCAAAATCGGCCTAGCTGATCGCAAATAGTTAGTAGTAGTCTACCGATAGTTCAGTGTCCATGAGTTCGACTCGGGCCTCACAAGGGACTATACTACATTGACGTGTGCACTTGCATTCTACGCACGGTAAAATCATGTCAACCATTGTGGGTGCAATCAGGAGAGAGACTATATCAACTTAGGTAAAAGTTCATGTATTGTGTCATTAGTGCCAATCTCTTTAATTTTCCATATTTTTCTGATACTCATGTTAATTATTGAAGTAGTATTTATGAAAATCATTGTTAACTTAATGATTCTTCAAGGTTAATGAGAACTTTGGTGCAATGAGAACTTGGGTTCAAGGATCTCCTGAGAGAAATGAACACTTTGGTGCAAGGTTATTTGGAGTAATCAATTCAATTGCATAGTATATACAAGTAATAGGGACATGTTAACGATAATGAATCATGAAATGTCATTCAATGTTTATTTGAAGCCTTGAAAAGATAAGTATTACCTTCAATTATTAAGTAACATATTGTCAGTCACATGTTTTATATATCTTTACATGATTGTCGATGGGATTTCCATAGGCGGTAAGCAAAGGAGGATTGAGGCATCAGGCTAAGTACTAGGTGAACTCAATGAAGGACTAGGAATGACGTGGTGGGGTACCATAATCCACCGCAACTTTCTTTTTGGATTAAGGCTAGTTTGTTTGTGTGTAGGGTTTTGGACTAGGTAATTTGTTTGCATTAATTTTCTCTTTGTATAAACTTTGGAGAATGAAAAATTCACTCTGGTCATGTGATGGTTATTGTTTCAACTATTCTTTATACATGATAGTTAATGAGTGTGAAACCCCACCAATATTATGAGTTAGGAATTGATGCTTCTACTAGTGTATATGTGTAATGAATAAGTAATATAGTACATATGTTAGATAAGTGAAGAATGTGTATAAAGGGAATGCATAACCAAATGAGCTAATGCCATCCATAAAATATACACTCACTAAAAATGCAATGAGATGAGTTCCCAAGAATGATAAGTTAAAATATGTTAAGAGAATGAGTTATGGAATAGATAAATGTTGAGATCTACTTTTTTTGAGTGAGAGTTAATGGGTCCTAATCACAAATCTAAGAGCTAAACTCATTCCGTGAATAAAAATGTTGCTGAGAATTTCTTTGACGGTGATATATTCCTAAAAAAAGAACTATGAAGATCAAGAGAGTGGTGATGCTAATTCTAAAAACTCTAGTCTTCAACAAAGATCTATTGCAAGTAGAATTGACACTTCCTCTATTATAATTTGAGTAGAAACTATTTTTAGATAGATCTTAGTTACCTCATGTCATATAAATGGAGATGCAACTTCATATTCTTTTACTCAACTTTTAAGGTAACTAGACAAAGAAATCATACCACAAGATTATTAAATGATAACAACTTATGTAATGATATTGAGAAAAATTAAAGAATATGTATGGAGATACTTTGACTTTTTGTTAAACAACAAGACATGTATCGCTCTTCAATTATAGATTCATTGTTGAATATTCGAAATCAAGGACTCGACAAGTTTTTCATTGAAATGGAGGTGGAACATGTTATAATTCATCTCAATGTGGAGAAAATTCATTAAATAGATGGTTTTGATGGAAAATTTCTTGAAAGGTTGTTGGAACAACATGAAGAAATATCTTATTACAAATATCCTTAATTAATTTTACCTATAATTTTCTTTTAAAAAGTAAAAGTAAAATTACTTCTCAAATACCCAATTCTATCATACTCGAGAGCTCTCCATAATGTGTCTTCTAAAATAATCACTAAGATCCTTGCTATTATGCTTTAAGAAGTTCGACCTTATCTGATTAGTTGCAAAGATGTGCTTTTATCAAAGCCATGATTATTATAGATGATATTTGTGGTTTTGTTTGCTATTTTTTGACCAAGATGAAATAGTTTGTGAAGACTTTGATGAACATATAAAGAAAAAAGGATAGAGAGCCAGATTCGCCACCACATTTATAAGGAAGAATGTAAAAATGGGCTTTAGAAAGTAGGTTGATAAGGTAAAAACAACCAAAAAATATCAAGGCTTTAGGTTACACATAGGAAAGGAGTGAGAAACCACCAATACACCCTTTTAATATTGCAAATCCTGACAAGGTTAGTTAAATTTTGTTTAGCAAATCGGGATTATTTGTTTGTAATGGTGAAAATGATAAGAAAAGAACATAATAAAGAGATACTAGTTATAATTATATGGTATGAAGGATTGTAAAATGTAACTTCGCATATCATAACATCACTTGGGGCTAGATAAGGGAGGAAGGATTGTTTGTGTAAAACATAAGAAAAAAACTTACAAAAATACATTAGATATGAAAATAAAGTATTAAGGATCATCAACCCTTAGTGTTCATATCATCACACCTCAGGGGGGATGGAAATTATGGTGGAGAAGAGATTCTAAATTTTTTAGACCCAAAATACATTGCTTTGATGTTGTAGGGGTGATGATAGATATTTTCTCTCATTTCTCTTGTATATTTAGAGGTGGAAAGGGGAAATATAGGTGTTTGTATCTTGAAAGAATAGCCTCAAGAATGGAATTTGGTGCTAGCCTTTGTAAATGAGTTGTCAACCAAGATCCCTAGTAGCTAAGGATTTTCTTGCTCTCTAACTATATCATCCTTTGGGCATCCACCTTTATAAAGGGTATTTCAGGGTGCTATATTCATAGCCATTTGGAGTTTATTTAAGAGTAGAGCTTAAGTGGAGCTTATCTTGTGTCAAGAGCCAGTGGAGGCACATACCAAGTCTGCACCCAACCTTATGAAATCTTCAGGTGTGTTTGATTGACATTTCATTAGCCATTCAAAGCAAAAATTGTGGGGGTGTGCCTAGTTCATGCCCAATCTCTATGGAATTTGACATACCAAAATCTTGGTATCAGACTTATCCCTCCCTTTACCATAAACTCTTTTTTCCTTTAAAATATTATTAGGTACATTAGGATTATTAGAGGTAAAATAAAATTATGTACTACGGTTTACCCATTTATTTGAAATTTCAATACATATTAACTATTTAATAATAGAGTTAATCACATGTATGTACTAATTAATGCATTCTACCCTAAGTTGACTCACTATTATATCTCAAAGTCTAATTGATGAAGGAAATTCAATAGATATGATATAATGTATCAATTGAGTAAAAAGTGCATTAAATACATTTATTGAGTACTTAAGTTACACGTAAGGTAATATTATATTAAAAGTTTCTAAAGGTGAAACGAACATTAAATTTTCTTTCTTACATCTTGCTTAGTCTACTGGTCAATTTTCAATTCATTTGAGAATCATTACCTTCCCATTCAATTAATTAAATTCATTAAACTTTAATGCATATTACTGCAATTGACCTTGTATTTAGTACCTAAGTTGGCATTTACCATGTAACATCTTCAACCTTACCTACAACCCATCAACCATGTGTTCCTTACGCTGGGTGTGGAATCCATAAAGACCAACCATGATCTCTCCTCCTCCTCTACCTTTTGTCTTATTATTTGTTTTCTCCTCTTCCCCACTCTTCTTCTTCCCCCTCTCCTATTTCTCTTCCTCATTTCCTCTCCCTTCCATTATTAAAACCCTAACCACCGTCACTCTCCTCCCTATGTCCAATGATTATGAAAAAATAACTCTTCCTCTCACCTTATTCTCCTGCATCATCTTCTCCTTTATATCACCATGAACCCCAGTTGTGATCTTATTATTTTTGCGGCCAACAATTTCTAGAGAACAACCCTAGTCATCATTACTCTCTTCTACCTATGCCCAGTGGCCTATGATAGGAAATCTATGAGTTATCTTCTTCTCCTTCTCTCTAACCTGACCTCATCTCTTTCCTTCATTTCTTCCTAGTTCCTTCCTCTTCCTCACCAACCACCCTAGTTTGTTGTTGCCAATGTAGACTCAACCACCATGGATCTGACAGTTGAGAAACCATCAATGATGGTTAGTTCCTCTCTATTCTAAGCTTATCATCTGAACCAATCTACCACCCTTACACTTCTCTTCATGTTCCGCGCCATGAGCCTCTCCTCTAAACTTGATTCAACAACCAAGGTTGCAACCATTGCCACCACCACTAATGACTGCCATAGGATTTCATCTTGCACCAATTTTGGCTACCCCTGACACCCTTGGTCACCAACAGAAACAACCTAGCCTATAATAACCGACAGTGGATCTTTTTGCCATCAAGATTCATGGGGAAACCTCCATTCAACCTAGGATTAACTGTCTCCACCTTCACTACATGAATTTGACCTACACCTTGTCCATGAAGACAACCAAGTTAGATCATGTTGCCATTGTTGTTGATCACCAGACAATGTAGATATCTCCTCCTTCAACACACTAGCACCACAAAAACCTTCTGCTCCTTTGTCTACTAGATCCCCTAATGGTCACAATGTAGATCTCTCCTCCTTCAACACAATGGCACCACAAAAAATCCTTCTCCTTCATATACTAGAAAACCCACTAGCCTGCAAGACCGCCAAACCTACAAGGCAACTTATTATTCAACTATTTACCCTCCTTGCTATCTCCAACAAGGCTAATCCAGGGTCCAAGATGAAATCAGACAAATCCTACACATTTGAAGCTCATCTATAGACATAGGCCTCCTTCGTCATGTTGAAGGAAGGCACATCATCAATGGATTTAAAGAGGAAAACCAGGAGTTCAAAGAAAATTTCATGCGCAAGCTTTGGATCAGTGAGTTGATCATCTAAAAGATCACTTTTAGATTGATAAATTAGTAAGTTATCTCTGCACTTTTATTCTATATCAATTACAAGTTTACAAGATAATGAAACGCTAAAGTAGGATTTAGCGGATAAGCTAGATACTTAGGATATAACTCCTAACTATGGTAATGATCAACCCCCCTAATACTTATTGTACTAATATCAATTAGACTAATCAATATCATGACTATGTATTCCTAACCTAAACACTTGTTGATTTCAAAACCTAAGACCCTTCAAATATAATATTTTAGTAAACAAAATTCCAACTCATGCCCATCTTGGACCTTAGTTGACCAAGTATAATCCTAGAAAGAAAGGTCAATTTGAGACCTAAAAATGGAAAGTTATAATCTATCATTGGTTATACGAGTCACTCAATATGGTTAGGTTTAGTTTAACATAAATTTTAGGAAAGTAATATATGTTGAATACCTAATTATTCTAATCGTGAATTTGGATAACTCTAATATGAGGATATGATTTATTCAAGTACTGTAATGTAGTATAATGGTGCATTGTGTATTGTTTAGCCATATGTACAATAAGTAGAATGTAAGAATTCACATATGAATGTGTGCAAGACTTAAACCCTAGATCCTCGTAATAAGATCACTTCAGCAAATATACCCAATATGGAGTATATACTTGACCCTGATAATCTAAAATTTATCTATAAGTTATATAGTTAGAGAATGATATTCAACACCTAAGTTGGATAAATGAATCACCCAAATATATGTAACCTACATATACTTAGACTTTTGTATCTAAAGTTGGTATTAGAACTAAATAAAATGTCTAATTGATCATATCTTCACTTAATAAGATTAAAAATCATAATTTGGCATTAGGTGATCAAAAATAGGATAAAAACAATATAATTAGCTATATTAGCAACGAATACCCATGTTCACTTTGGTTTGGATAACATACCTCATGTATATCTAGGATGAAATATGATATGGTGTAGGGTTGTCAATGGGGAGGGTATTACCCATTTACCTTTATCCATACCCTATAGGGTAAGGGTAAGGGTAAAGGTTTTATTTACCTATTCCATGTTTACCCTTTTTCCATTTCCCCACCACATTAAAATGGGAGGGTAAGATATGGACATTATCTATGCCCTTTTACCCGCATTTATTTAGCAAAGATATATAAATATATAGAAGCTTCTAGTTCAATTTCCACCATATTTCTAGTTCAATTTCCACCATATTTTTTATAATAGGAAAGTTGGTGGGTTGTGGCTTGCTTCCCACCCTAAGTCACACTTTATTACTTGTAGTATATTGTTATTAAATGTTGAACCACTTGATAGGATTACTGAAAAATGGGAAAAGGATGACTACACCATCTTAAATAAGTTATTATTGGACTAATATCTAAACATATTATACAATTATAACATTGTCCTTCTTATATTCACATTTGTGAAAATTTAAGTCAAGAAATATGTGACTTAATCCTTATCACCCTACACACCACTTAAAATAAGTTAGCTTTTTGTAAAATTTGTTTTATATCAAAATTACGTGTTTACCCTTTACCCTCCCCATTTACCCTGTAGGGAAGAGGGTAAGGGTAAGGGGAGGGTAAACCCTTACCCTCTACCCTCTGGAGGGTAAGGGTAAGGGTAAGGGTAAGGGTAGAGACTTACCCTCCCCATACCCTCCCTGTTGGATACCCTAATATGGTGGACCCAAAATATATAAATCAAGTTAATCATTAGCCATGAAGACCAAGTATGTTCCTCTTTCCTTATTTAATTGGGCATTATATGATGACCAATTCCTAGATTTTGATATTGAGGCATATTTTGTCTCACACTCCTCTTTTTGAATTTCATTGAACTCCATTTTTGAGTATCACACGTTATCCAGTGAATTTTACATTATTGATTACTGGAAGCATATTTTTTCCTTATATGAGTCATGTGACTCAACTTGTCATATTTTGGATGTTCTCATTTTTTCCTTACATGAATATTAATTAGACAACATTATGATCTTACCTATTCTATTTGCATTTTAGATTTGGACTAATAGTAGATACTAGTAGGGTAACCATGTTTTATCCATTGGGCTTTATTCCCTTACCATGCACTAGGTTTTATCCCCTCCAATAATATAATGTATAGGCACTATGTTTTATTTTGTATTGGGTTTTATTCACCTACCATGTTTTATATATGGGTACTAAGGTTTTCTTCGTCCTGCCATGGCTAGTGGTTTGTGGTTCCCTAGCCCTACTTTAGTTTATTCTAGTCTTGTTGTATCTACATGCAATTTCCATATGTTATTAGTCTCGACTAAAAAGGTAAATAATTCTTTATTCATGAGTTGTTTCTCTGAAGTCGATAATGCCTTAATCTATTGGTTACTTATTCTTTGGGTTATTATTTCATTGACTTCCTATTTTTAAACTACCTAGTTTTTACAACCATCTTCTTTTGGGAAAACCCTTTTTTCCTTTCATTATATTTGTATTCTTTTAATGCCCCAATATTTTAATTATGCACATATACCAACTTTATCTGATACATACCTTCCCTTTGTCTTTCCTCTTCTGGGTGTTGTTCCCAAACTTCCCAAGTGACAGGTGACTTAGAAGGCAATGAGTTAGGAAGATCACATGCATGATGCAGACATGAGGATAGCTAGGGATGAACATGTTGACCTTTGCAACTAGTTGTATATGTAAATAGTTGAACATTTGTATTTTGTAACACCACCTCTTAAGGTGAGGATCAATGTCTTGGGATATCCATAATAATTGAAATATTTATGTCTTTCCTCTACTTGATCCTTTCATGTGTTATGTATCATACCATTTGATTGGATCCCTTATAGGATCCACTCCTTATAATATGGTATCAAAGAGCCATTATAGTCATAGAATCTAACTATTTCAAGTTAACCTCTATTGTTCCTATACATACTCCTCAATTAGGTAGTTAGGTGACCTTTCTTGAGTTGGAAAATACCAATTAGGGTTTGATCTAAAATATTTGGATACTACCACCATGACACCACTTCAATGGATAAAGACTCAATTCATGGAAATCCTAATCCCTCTATCCTCTATATTATGGTGGGATACCTAAATGGTTCCTTTAGGACAAATGAATATATGATTTCCTAATATAAATAAGTGTTGGGAGGCTCATATAGTTCCCTTGGCCTTAAGAACCATAATATATCATTGGGATACTTGGGTGAGATTAGGAGTTACTGATCTCCTATGTTGAGGTTATGTTTTACGCGATAAAATTGAGTAGGTTTAAGGTGAAGTGGTAAACAATGTATGAAATAACCTATATGGACCCCGTAGAAGTTGACATCATGCTCATGTAATTTATATTACTTTCACTTATGGTATGAGTCATAGATATTTTTGGTATACCCTTATAGACCCTTGAAAGGTTTTGGTAGAATGAGTTCTAGTGAAAAGTGATTGACTTGGTTCTCACATTGATTTTGGTGCTAATTTTTAGCTTCACACTGAAAGAGTTTTCATCATAAAAAATACTTTCATTATTATAATATATATGTACAGAAAGGAAAAGTTTTCTAGATTTTATTATCAGATTTATGAACCAACTCATCACTGCATGAAGTTTGACTTAATAAGGAACCGTCAACAAGACACACTTAATTGGTTAGGTCAACCCTAAAACCTATTACCTAAAACCAAAACAATGAGTTTGAAGTTTGGATATATACAATTTAGTTGATCTACCTCATCCTACCCCTCTAGTGTTTAGTTATATGATAGGTTAACCCTTTTAAGAGGTGGAGTTTGTACCTTAGTAACTCAAGAGAGTAACTCAACTTTTGTTCAATATACTAAATAATGAATGGATGAGGTAACCCTTGGGAGAATTTCCTCAATTAATGTCACACATATATAATAAAAAATAACTAGGGTAATTAAACATGAAAAGATGGATGCTTTGGACATTAATTAGATAACCTAAATGAATGCAAAAAAATGTAATCATAAAAAGTAGGTAATTTCTAGCTTGAGAGATACCAATTGGTTGATGTTAGTTATAATGGTGCTCTAGGTTATGATCGGATGTATTTCAGGGACGAAATCTCTTCAAGGGGTGGAATATTGTAACATACCATATGTTTTTTTTCTTTAAAATAATATTAGGTGCATTAGTATTATCAGAGGTAAAATCAAACCATTTAATGTTGTTTACTCCTTTATTTGAAATTCTAAGCTAGATTAACAATTTAATAATAGGTTTAATCACACAAATATAATAATTGATACATTCTACCCTAAGTTAACTTGCTAGTATATCCCAAAGTCTAATTGATGAAAGAAATTCAATACGTATGATATGATGTATCAATTGAGTAAAAAAATGCATTAAATACATTTATTAAATACTTTACAATTAAGGAACTAATATATCAAAAGTTTTCTAAAGAAGGAACTTATAGTCAAATTTACTTTTTCACATCTTACTTAGTCTACCATCAAATTTCAAATCATTTGATCATTGTTCACCCCCTCATTCAATTAGTTAAATTCACCAAAATTTAATGCATATTAATGCAATTGACCATGTATTTAAAATCTAAGTTAGCATTTATACCCCCGTAATGTAGTAAACCTTGCCATCAACCCATCACCCACACGCTCCTCATGCATGTTGGGTGTGGAATCCAAAATAATAGATACTTATCTCTCCTCCTCCTCTCCATTATGTTTTGTCATTCATTTTATCCTCTTATCCCACTCGTATTCTTCCCCTTCTTCTATTTGTCCTTCACATTTCCTCTCCCTTCTGTAAGACCCCTGACCTAGATTTATGGTTAAACATGCTTGATCAACCTAATTGGGTGCTTAGTTCCTTAATCAAACCTTAATTTATGCTTTGATACCAGATGATAAAGCTATGCTTTAAATTTGGTCCAGTTTGGACATTGTTTGCTTAAGTTTTGCAATTTATGTGCTTATGTTGACCTTTATGCAATTTTTCCCATTTCTAGGGTTCTATCTATAATTTAAATACTTTCATTTTATGCTCCATCGTACCCTTCATAATGTTTGATATAATTTTACCTTTGGATGATTTGATGTACCATCGAATGTTTGCTCCTTTCTCTTGTAGTTTGAAAATCAATGGATTTTCACCTAAGTGACAAATCGATGGTTTTTCTATGTAACATGAGGATCTGATGGTTTCACCAAGAAAGTAAAGGATCTGATGGTTTCTCCTTGTAGTTGAGGAACTAATGGCTCTCTCTTGTGACTCTAGAAGTGATGTATATCCTTATTGAGGGAACAATCTCATGGAGGATCAATGTTTGCAAAAATGGCTAAGTATAAAGCACAATCCGATGGTTTCTCTGATGATGCATCTTGATGATTTATCCAAGGCATGAAATGATGGATTCCTTCAAAACAACTGATGGGAGTTTTGATAATGCATGTATAAGAAAGATTTTGGGTTTTGACACATGGCAAGATATTTTTCAACACTTGACCACATTTCTCTCTCTTCTTGGATATATATACCCCTCACCTCTCTCCCAAATGAACCCTTTGCACCCCTCATCTTGTTACTTATTTCTAGAGAGACCCAAACCCATCATTTTGTAAAAAATAAGCTCCTTGGGGATGAATCTTGGATGGATCTTGGATGCATGTTGCTCTAGGGTTTGAATCAAGCATCTCTAGGGTCGTTTGGAGCTTTCAAACCTCGTTTCTTGCCTTATATATGTAAGATCTTCTCTAATCTAGTTTTCTTGCTGGTTTCTTTATTCTCTCATTATCCATGGGAGGAACTCTAGTGTTCTTGATGATATCTCATGCGTATAGTTGAAGAACTCCTTTTCTTCTCTCCTTTTGTCCTAGATATACCTTGTACTTGAAGAAAGAAGATACCTTGGAGCTTTGCGAGTGCAAGCTAGGGTTTCATCTTCTCTCCTTGAGACACCTTGCTATTTGGATGTTCATCTTCATCCTTGAGGCGAGTTATATAAACTTCAACCCATTTCTTGCCTACTTATAACCATAGTCACAAATTTGGTATTTGGGATACGTTCGGTTGAGTCGAAAAATTTAGAAATCGACAATTATGAAGAAAGTATGGGTAAAAAATGATCAAAATATGATAAAAATATGGTCAATGATTCAGACAAAAGTTGGGGAAATGTCAGAGGATACATACATATATTGCATACATCTTATATGTATATATATGTTATATATATATATATATTAAAAACTATATGTAGATATATTGTATACATATATATAACTTTTAAATACATATTTATCTACATATATTAAATACATACAAAAACACATATATATACACTCAAACTAAGTTAGAGTCTTAATCAATATAATACAACACAAGAACATATAAAATAGGGGAAAAATTATACGTGAATAATTGGCAAATAGTATGAGAATAAAATATAGTATTTGGTGATGTACAGGAATTGGGATTTATATGGAAATTTCATACGTTTAGGGAAGAATTGACGTTTTAAACAAATCTTTTTCAAAAAGTCAGAGTATATTGTGACTATGCATATAACTTGTTTTATATAGATCTTACCCTAGAACTTGGTATTATGTAGAAAGATGACATTTTGTACACTAGTTTGCATATATGTGTGATAGTGGTGTGTCGTTAAACTATCTTTAGATCATGTGTATGTTTCTTCTTCTATGATGAACTACCTTGGTATTGAAGGTATGAAATGATGGTTTTTACTTAGTATAAAGAACCAATTTCTCCTTGGTGTAGAAATTAAACATTTTACTTAGTTTTGAAATTGATGGTTCTACTTGATCCGTGAATCGATGGTTTTGTTAAGAGTAGGTAATGATGGATTTACTTAGTTTGGGAATCAATGACACAACTTGGTGAATGAACATATGGATTTACTTAGCACATAATCTGATGGCTATGCTAGGTATATGGATTGATGACTTTTGATGACCATGAACTGATGGGTATGTTTAAGTATAGCCAAGTGGAACCCTAATCATGTAGTTCCTTGAGTTGTAGAACTATACCAGTGTCAACAATTGATGGATAGTAAAATGAGTATTCCAGAAGGGAAACTTAGAGTCATATACTATTGAGCATATGTAGGTGAAGGGAGGGTACATCCTTGTCATCCTGATCCCAACGTTTTTGGAGAGAGGCTGAGGCCGTGTTTGAGATGTATGTATATATGTAATCAAGGACGAATGTGATTGTACCTCGGGTTTTGGGGTTGAATACCTTGGTTTCTAATGTTGAGGCATGTGTTCCCAGGACGGGCTAGGCTAATTGTAGTTTGACTAATATGTCACTATGACAGACTCATACTGACCGAGGGGAAGAGCTCTTAGGATTCTAATTCGCCTAGATCTTGTATGGAGCTTATTGCAACTTCATAGTGGTCAGATGGTGGTTTAAGTGGTGTGCCTCAAACTACCTAGGGCTTAATAAATGTGTAATTCATCCGTGTAGTATATATGATAGGGTGATTCGACGACTCACATTGAATGATGACCCTTGCTTTATCTCTTTTAATATTTAGATGATGTATAATGTGGTAAAAGAAATAAATTGTACATCTGGATTTATCTATGTTTGATCCTTTTTTAATTATGCTAATCCCTTAGTTCTATAATATTATTTGCTTATCAGTTTAATTACCTATCCAGATGAAAGCAATAGATGTTGTTGAGAGTTTATCTCTCACTGGGACATGGGTCTCACCTTGTGGATCACCACATATTTTTAGGTGATCGTCAACAGCATCGTCAGACCCGTGGTATCAAGGAGGAGAAACTTGGATATCCATAGAGGAAGAAGGTTGGCTAGTTGTTTAGTGTATCCTAGAGTCATCCATGTACTCTCAGGTCTGGGTGGGGAGGTTTTGCAGATGATGTGTATCAACTCAAGTTTTTAGTAGTGTGTCGATGTTTATACATGACATATATACGTGGATAATACCTTTTGTATATAGGTTGTGGATGAGGCCACAGAACAATTGTGAATATACATGGTATGGTGTATGCTTTTATGTAAGATGTTGGACTTCTATGTAAATGTTCTTGGACATGTTTACAAAGTTTAATTTGATTTTAGTTATGCATATTTTAGTGATGTGATTAATTAGTGATCGATCATATTTTAGTTTTGAGTAATCTCGTTTAGCATTATGGGTTGCTACACCTTCCATTCTCAAAATCCCTAGCCACCAACACTCCCCTCCCAACGTGAAATGATGATGCAATAAGATCTTAGTTACCCACCTTCTTCTCCTTCAACATCTCCTTGTATGTAATGCCATTAACCCCTGTCGTGATCTTTTTTTTTTTTGTGGCCAATAGTTTCTAGAGAGAAAACCTAGCCGCTAGAGCTTGTTTCTCCCTACTCCTAGTGCCTATGACAGGAAGTCTATCACTATTCTCTAGTTGGGCCTCATCTCTTTCCTTTATTTCTTCCTAGTTCCTTCCTCTTCCTCACCAACCACCCTACTTTCTTTCTTCCAACATAGAATCAACCGCCATGGATCTTGCAGAGCAACCATTAATGATGGTTAGTTCCTCCCTACTTCAAGCACATCATTTGAACCAACATGTCGTCCTTTCACTCCTCTTCATCTTCTACACCATGTTCCCCTCCTCTAAATTTGATCCAGTCACCAAAGCCACAACCTTGGATGCACCCACAATGACTACCACATGTGTTCATCTTGTGTCAATATTGTCCGCTTTTGACATCCTTGGTCACCAACTGGAAACAACCCTCCCTGGAATAATTGACAGTGGAGCTTCTGGCCATCATGATCCATGGGGGGCCTCCATTAACCCTAGGATTCAATATCGCCACCTTCACTACATGAATGTGACCTTCATGTTGTCTTGGAAGACAACCAAGTCAGATCTCATTGCCATTGTTGTTGATCGTCAGAAAGTGTAGATTTCTCCTCCTTCAAGCACTGGAAAAACCTCATGCTCCTCCGTCTATTAGATTCCTTGATAACCGTAGTGCAGATCTCTCCCCCTTCAACATAGTGGAACTGCAAAAACCTCCTTCTCCTCTATATACTAGAAAACTTACTGGCCTCCTAAGACACATGTAATGTCCCAGGATTTGAGGCCTCAGATAAAATGATCTTAAAAGGAATGATTGGACTACCCATATCACCAAGGTACACCTCCTTTTCTAGGAGCCCATCACTAAAGAACTCCATAGTTAAGCGTGCTTAACTTGGAGTAGTACTAGGATGGGTGACCAGTCAGGAAGTTGACCCCGGCTTGCATATGAGTGAGGATAAAGCACACAGTTAAGGCTAGTGGTGGTCTGTGGGGCCATTCGTCATTCTTGAAACTCTACTAGAGCCTAGGGCAGTGGGCTTGGGTGTTACAAATGGTATCAGAGCCATAACCCTCTAGTAGGTGGGGCCCACATGGACCAGGGACATGCCAATCTTTGAGCTGTGCGGTCCGGGCATGTTGGAAAGGGCTATCCGTGGTGATGGAGCCACCCTTATGCGGGTAGCCATGGTCCATAGCTAGATGTACATGGCCATGTTGGGTCTACACTGAAATGGGGAAATGTTATGAGGCCACATACTTGAGCCTTGACGAGGACATCAAGAATCTAAGTGGGGGAGATTGTAACATCCTAGGATTTGTGGCCTTGGATAAAATGATCTTAAGAGGAATGATTGGACTACCCATATCCCCAAGGTACACCTCCTTTTCCAGGAGCCCATCACTAAAGGACTTCATATTTAAGCGTGATCATCTTGGAGTAGTGCTAGTCATTTTCATATATAATTTGATAATCATAACTACTTTAAAGTTTGTTTGGAATGAAATAAACAAGTAAGCATATAATTTCAACCATGCGAGAAACTGTGTGAAACTACAACTGATAATATTAGGCGTAAGAACATACCTTTGTTATGCAAATCATTCAATTATACTTCAAGCATAGTCCAATAAAGCAAGCAAATCAAGAAATCATCATATAATCTGCATTACATAAATTCTAAAGTGTCACCAATCACATTAAATACCTTATACCCTACTCGATCCTAATCTAGGATTTAGGTTCTGTGGTATTGAATTACCATTAGGGTTATGTCTCAAAACCCTAATTCCCATGATTCTCACTTTGATGACATAAGAACCCTAATTCATATTAGGTGTTGTCATAACTATTAAATATATCATATTATTGCATCACAAACACTTAGATTAGATTAACTTCATCAACAACATAGAAAGTTAGAATCTTTTAACCCTAATTACTTCATAAGCATGGCTATTCATATTAGAAATATTAATTACTCATCATTAATATCATGATCATCTTGATTCTCATCATGTTCAACAACATCAGATAATATCATAAAAGAAGGCTTTTTAACCTATTCAACATGTTAATACTCAAAACTAGGGTGTTTATGCACTAATCACCACTTTATCATGTATAGCACTACTTTTAGAACTAGGATAAGAATCAAGCATCAAATATATTTTATTTGTGTTCCTCTTTTTCTCCCGATTATTTTGATACATAATCTTATTATTTTTGGACATTCCTAGCAATTACTATGAATTAAACAAAAATATCCATATATACCTTGAGCATAACGCCATGTGGAGTCTCCTTATTGGGTGTCCAACTACCACATTGGTTAAGAGTGGGGGAGGCGTGGCTCATTCCCGGTTCTCCTTCTGGACTGACCCACATCATGATTTACTTGGTTATGCTGAAACCCAACTGGGTTCCATGTCTATTGTTCTCGTCTCTACGCGAGAACCCTCACGTGACCCCAGACGCAGTGCCGACGTTAGCGTTTGATGCTCATGTCCAACAGGAGGGTCTACCAACCACAAGCATCATGGCATTCAAGTTCCGTCCCTCATATGATCTCCCCCTGACCTTGGTTGCACACACCCGCACTGATGGCGTCATGCATCATTGTCACTGGTGTCGTGACTAGGACTTCAACCCCCGATGGGACATTCCAAGGGGCTAGGTGATTCTGACCTAGCATCTCCATTGCAATCCCTGCCCTAGTAGGTGTCAAGGAAGGTCATGGCATGGTGCCTTACTTCCCTACTAGTCATGATTCCTTGGGAACATAACCAAATGGATGGTGCTCCCGATTTCCCCCTCCTCTAGACTCAAAACATCAGGAAACCCTAGAAACTAGACACACTGGTCTGAGAGGATGAAGTAGCACAGTCACCACTCTACGAGAGATCAATCAAGCGTTGATGATATTGGGTACCTTCAGGAGAGAACCCATAAAACTTCCTGGCTTCTCTAGGATCTTGACGACCGACAAACACCAGGATGATCTCGAAGTCTGCCACCCCTGATCATCTTAGATGCTGCAAGGAGAGGGTCAAGCATCATATTCTTCAGGTAGTTGGGTCGGCAGGTGTCTTAACACGGAGGGAAACCACTAGACTCAACTGTGCACTTTATCCTCACTCATGCGCAAGTCATGGTCAACTTCCCGACTGGTCACCCATCCTACTACTCTCCAAGCTAAGCACGCTTAACTATGGAGTTCTTTAGTGATGGGCTCCTAGAAAAGGAGGTGTACCTTGGTGATATGGGTAGTCCAATCATTCTTTTTAAGATCATTTTATCTGAGGCCTCAAATCCTGGGACATTAAAATCTCCCCCAGTTAGATTCTTGACGTCCTCGTCAAGGCTCAACTATGTGGCCTCATAACATTTACCCATTTCAATGTAGACCCACCATGGCCATGTGCATATAGCTCCAGACCATGGCTACCGACACAACGGTGGCTCCATCACCATAGATAGCCCTTCTCAACATGCCTGGAATACATACCTCAAAGACTGGCATGTCACTGAACCATGGGGGCCCCACCTACTGGTGGGGTTATGGCTATGATACCATTTGTAACACCCGAGCCCACTGCCATAGGCTCTAGTAGAGTTTCAAGAATGATGATTGGCCCCACAGACCACCACTAGCCTTAACTGCATGCTTTATCCTCACTCACGCACAAGTTGGGGTCAACTTCCCGACTGGTCACTCATCCTATTACTACTCCAAGATGAGCACGCTTAACTATGGAGTTCTTTAGTGATGGGCTCTAAAAAAAGGAGGTGTACCTTGGTGATATGGGCAGTCCAATCATTCCTTTTAAGATCAATTTATCCGAGACCTCAAATCCTGGGACATTACACCACCAAACCTACAAGGCAACTTGATATTCATCTATTTACCCTCCTTTCTATCTCTAGTAAGTCAAATCCTGGAAATTTGAAGGATAGGGTCCAAGCCTAGACCAATGAATCCTACACATATACAAAGTTTGTTTCCAGACATGGGTCTCCTTCATCATGTTGAAGGAAAGGCCATCATCAATGGATTGAAAAAGGCAAACCAAGAGTTCAAAGAAACTTCAAATGCCAAGCTTTGAACCAGAGAGTTGATCATCTGAATAATTACTTCCAAATCGATAAATAAGTGAGTTATCTTTTCACTTTGCTTCTATATCAACTACAAGTATACAAGATAATGAAATACTAATGTAGGAATTAGAGGATAAATTGGATACTTAGGATATACCTAATATGATAATGATTCAACTTAATTAAACACCCTTAATACTTATTATACTATTATCAAATAGACTAATAGATATCATGACTATGTATTCCTAACATAAATTTTGTCAATTTAAAAACCTAAGTCCCTTCAAATAGAATATGTAAGTAAACAACATCCCAACTCATGCCCATCTTGGACCTTAGTTGATCAAGTATGATCCTAGAAAGAAATATCAGTTTGAGACCTAAATGGAAAGCTATAATCTATCATTAGTTATATGAGTCAATCAATATGGTTAGGTTTAGTTTAACATAAATTTTAGAAAAAGAATATATACCAAATACCTAATTATTCTACTCGTGACTATGGATAACTCTAATATGAGGATATGATTGATTCAAGTACCATAATGTAGAATAATGGTGTATTACACATTGTTTAGCCATATGTACAATAAGTAGTATGTATGAATTCACATATGAGTGTGTGCAATAATTGAACCCTAGATCCTCTGTGTAAGAGTATTTAAGTAAATATAGCTAATACAGAGTATATAATTGACCCTCATTATCTAAAATTTATCTATAATTTATATAGTTAGAGTATGATATTACAAGGCCTAAGTTGGAGAAATGTATTACCCAAATATATGTAACATACACATACTTAGACTTATGTATCTAAAGGTGGTAGTAGAACTAAAACAAGCATCTAATAGATCATATGTTCACTTAATAAGATCAATAGGTGATCGAAACTAGGATAAGAACAATATAATTAGTCAGAGAACCCTTCACACTAAATGAGATTACATAAAACTAAAAACACAACTGATCACTAATTAACCACATAGCAGAAAAAGGGGATAATTTAAACTGATTAAACATTCTAAACATGTCCAAGAACATTTTCATTGAAGCCCAACATCCTTTATACGTTCGTATGTTATGCCAAGTATCTTTTACAACTGTTCCATGGCCTCAATCACAACATATACATATAGAGGAACATTATCCACAAATACCACATTTACATGCATCGAAATGTTAAAAAAATTTGAGTCGATTAAAACCTCATTTTAAAAACTTTCCTACCTAGACGTGTACAAGGGCGAGTCTAGGACACACTGGACATCTAAGAACCTTATCTATGGTTCATCACCATAGCTCCTCCTCGCTACCAGGTCTATTGTTGTTGTTGTCGATCACCTAAAAAGATGTGGTGACCCATAAGGTGAGGCCCTTGTCCCAGCGAGAGATATAACTCTCAACAACAGTTATTGCTTCCACATATATATTACATTATGAAACAAGATAAGCAAATTCAGCTAAATGCATAATTTAAACTAATTACACAAGTTAAGAAAGTTAAGAAGATTGAACAACTATAACAAATAAGCATAGCTTCATGATAAGAATGAATATGAAGAACACGCATAGCAGTTGATTCCTCTTATCACATTAAATAACAACTGATCAATAAGAGAAATAAGGCAAGGGTAAACATCCAATGTGAAGTGTGTTTAACCCTACACAAATATACTACACAGTTGTATTACAACTTTTATTAATGCCTTGAGGATTTGAGTCATACCAGCCAAATCCAACGAACCACTGCTAAGTCAAAATCAGTTCCATACAAGATCTCAGAAGAGTCAGAATCTAAGATATTCTCCCCACTTGGTCACTATGAGTGAACATCGTAGTGACATATCAGTCAAACTGCTACCAGTGACATATAGTCAAGATGAAAACACCTAGCTCACCTTGGTACAGGTCACAACTCTAGACACTAGGGTATGAAACCTCACCACCAAGGTACAACTACAGTTGTCCTCAAATCACATCACATATATAATCACCAAGACATGATAGCAGTCGTTCTCACATCAAGGTATGACCGTGGCCTTCCTCAAAACCTAGGGTCCAGATGACAAGGACACACAGTCACTTGCACCTCGCATACTCAACAGTATGCGCTCCCAGTTTCCCTTAGGAATAATCATTTCACCATCCAACAAGTTCTAACACTAGAATGGATCTATGGCTAGGGAAATTACATGATTAGGGTCTCACTTGATCAGTTAGTATCAATTGGGTGAATAAAAGCTGCATTAAACAAGTGGACATACAAAACCATAATTCATTTCTAACAAGCGTTGATGTGTAACAACTCCAGAAGATATAAATCATATTAGTATAAATCTTGTCACATCACCACATAATTCCAAATCCTATCACATAAGCAAGAGGATTATACCTCCATTAAGGCTCAACCACGTCCAAGGGTCATTAAGACCATCACATCATAATCACCTACAAGAACCTCATTATCTTTCCACGCCTTACCAAAGGCTCAACAAACCATCACCATACTTGTGATACACCTGATTAGCATAAAATTGCATAGAGAAGCTTATGATGTTCACATAATATCATATTAGGGTTACAATAATGTTGAAAAACTATCCCACCATCACACTAGTCATACTAGAGAGCTAAATATGATCCATCATCATCATTGGATTACAATAGGGTTATATTCCACAAGGTATATCATGTATGATTAACGATTGTCACTAGTTGTATTAGAGTTACACATTAGCTCATATTGATAGGTATTAGTTTACATTCATACGAGGGCAAAGGTAAGACTACAATTTAAGGGCATAACACCATCAATTCTACATCATAAAAACCAAACTATCATATCATGAGCATCACCCCAAAACCATCAGATGTTGAGTAGGTAAAACAATTGGTTGTACCCAAGAAAACACCTTTAACAATTCATTTAGAGAAACCATAGAGTTGTGACCTAAGAAGAGTCACCAACTTTACTTAGTCAAGCCATCATTTGATAACTCAAAGAGCACCATCAGTTAAAGACATGAGAAGCACCGTCATTTGCTGACTCAAAGAATACCATCAGTTGTGAGTATGCAACCCACCATAGGTTGTAACACAATGGATCACCATCAGTTGTGGTGTCCAGTGCCACCATTAGTTGTGGTGTGCAGGACCACCATCAGATCATGAAGTTGAGACCTCCATTGGTTGACACCGTCAAGTGTTGAACCAGTAGAAATGTCAGTTGATGATCATAGGTCAAGGGACCATCAATTCTTGGAGTTAGAGCATCCATTGGTTGATGTACCAGAGGGGGCATTAGTTTTCCTCAGTACTCCCATTGGTTGTTATCATCAGGTGGTGAAACAAGGCAAAACACAAGGAAAAGCCATCGTTTGATGGAAGAGAAAGAACCATCAATTGAAACCACCACAAGAGCATTAAGACCATAGATTCTTGAGAATTAAAGAGACAAAAATAGACCTTAAAGTGTGATCATCAGTTGGCATCAGAAACACAAGCAGAACATCACCAAAAGCAAGCCCATCAGTTCTATCAAGAAGGAAAACCATCGAATTATGCACAAGGTAGAAAACATCTCAAAACCCTAAGCAAACCCATCGTCTGAGAGATAAAAAAGAGCCATCATTTGTCATGTAATCAAGGTATAAGACTTACTCTACCAAAGGAAGGTCGTGAAAAAGGTTTAGAGAACATCCAAGAAGATAAACCATCCAAGATCTACCACATAAGCTCAAACCCTAGGTAAAGATACTACCTTTCCAATTAGAACTTAGTTTTAGAGCAAGATCTAGCATATGCAAGCTATAAGTAAGCAATAAATGTGGAGAAAGTTATATAACTCACCACTAGGGAGAAGAAGAAACTCTAAACATCAAGGTAGCTCAATAAAAAGAGGAAGAAACCCTACCTTAAGCAATCCACATGGTCAAGCAAGCTCCTTCTCCAAGAAAAGAGAGCAAACCCTAGGTCAAGGAAGCAAGAAAGAGATGTTGTTTAAGATATAATTCAAGATCCACCATGGAAAACCATGGATACGACCAAGAAAAAGGAACAAGGAGGTAGGGCAGAAAAGAAAACGAAGGAAAAAAGGGATATTTTACTTGCTTAGTTCAAGAACAAGCTTAGAAAACTCAACAAGCTTAAGGAGAGGGTAGATCTGAACCCTAATCACACATGCAGCGTGATCGGCCACCTTATTCTACCTTGGGAACCTTATTCTCTACCAAGAAATGGAGGATTTAGATCTACACATCAAGGAAGAGAAAGGGGGGTCTAAAGGGTTCGTTTGCATGCTAGAGAGAAGGTATAAGAAGCTAAGGGTGAGAGGGAAGAGAAGGTTAAGGTGTCCTACTAGGTTTGCCATGGGTCCACGGCCTAAACCATCACATGCATGAAAAGAAGCAGATCCATAGATTGTGGGAGTTTTTAGGGCCACTGGATGTTGGCTTTACAGGGTTTCCATCGAGTTTCATCATTGGCGACTATCGATTCTTGAAACCCTAGGTCACTAGGTGGAAAAGCATCGATTGAACACTCCTTCCAAGAAACCATCGACCGAAGGGGCTCCAAGAGAGAATACCATCAACATATCCACCTCTAGAGATCACCATCAGTTGTCCCCACCTAAGGATGACCATCATATGTCACCCAAAAAGGGGGAACCATTGGCTGATGGCGTTCAAGGTAGCTCATCCATGAGAGCAAAATCCTAACTTATCCTAAAGAGATGTCACCATCAAACCAAGGTGCACCTAAGCACCCCAAGACACAAACAACTCAAGAATGATATAAAAGCATGTAAGGAATAAAAATCACGTGAAAAATTGAAAGAAAAACCTCATATATGAGTAAATTGCAGAAAATTCCAAAACATGCACAAAATTGCATAACTTGCTCAAACAATGTCCAAATTGGATTAAACTTGAAACTTAAGTTTGTCACATGATATAAAAGCACCTAAAAAGTTATATTAAGGTTTAAAGCATCCAATTCAGGTAATCAAGCATGTTCAACTAAAGAGCAGGCCAGGGGTCTCTCAACCATAAACCCCTAATAGGGATTTCACCCCCGAAATCTAAGGCAAGTAAAGATGGGTACCTTCCGTGCACCTCATACACTAACCTACACATAGTTACTTACATATAATAGTGATGTCACAAACACATCCTCATAGGAATCATGTTCTTCTCCTTCAACTCCTGTATGTGTCATCTTAGTTCAACATAGAAACCTCCTCATAGAAAACATCCTCATGCAGCTCCACCTCCATTGTCTATATCACTTGTCTTGTACCAGGGTGGCACTCCCTTAAAACATAGAAATGTTGTGCAGCCTATGCAACTGTGGTAGTAACTTTGACTTGGAATTCTAGTAGTTGTCCTAAACTATTTCTATCTGTTACTGAATCAACATGTCCTTCACTATAGTCTGTCATATCAACACATCACTCAGAATCCATACTTGCCTATTTTACCAATCATGGAATGCCTTGTATCTCTTACCATATGTAACTTGACAAGGTGTCATGTATATTATGATCTGATGGTTGTCATATTTAGTAGCTTAATCGATCAAGTATGTGACCCTTAACTGTCAAGAACTATAAGGCATATGTTCTTAGAAGATTCTCTAATCATCTAAATGGTTGACGTACCATATGTCTATCACATAAGGCTATTTTAAACTTCCACCGTATCCTTATCTCTGTAGTATTCTAATGTTTCTTATTGATTGGCTGAGAACGAAGCACTTGACCATATCAGTTCCATACCATGTTCCACACTTGGCTATCTTTGCATGCTCTTCACCTTATGATACATCTGTGTATTCATTGGATACATCATGTGTGTCGAAGATGAGTCTCCTAAGGTACTATATCACTCAAACCATCAGCCTCTGGGACCATTGTCTAGTTGTATAATCATACACTATCTTGTCATCTGACCTATAGAAGCTATCATGCTTCCCACTGCACTACTCTAATCTGATGCCCTGTATCATGGTATCATCCACATGTACTTATTGTCCTACTATAGCGGTGTTGATTTGACTTGTAGTTGTGTCCATGATCCTGCCATTTGAGATACTTACAACTATACATCATCCTTCTGAAGTGATGTTGGCATGTCTTGTCTCATGATACATTAAAGAGCATAACTATGTCTCATTTGCAAACACTGACAAAGATGACTTCTTAGTTGACCATGTATCGTATCGACACGTATCCCAAACTATTATTTGAATCATTATAGAAGATGATGTATCCTTCCCTTTGTTTCAGAAGATGATGTATCCTAGTTGACCATGTATCGTATCAGCACGTATCCCAAACTGTTCCTTGAATCATTACAGAAGATGATGTATCCTTCCCTTTGTTTCAGCAACACTAACACTGGAACACTTCTCAAGTTCTCCTTCAACATCTATAAAGAATATTGACACCAACACTAAAACCTATCATTCCATACAAGAAGGATCACCTTCCCTAGTTGACCTTGTTAGGGGTAAAGCAATGACACTGATGTTCTGAATGGAAAACCTGTAGTGTCCTGCTAGGCTTAAGAAACTTCAGATCTCAGTTGGTGTCTAGGCCTCTTCCACTCCAACAATATATTCACCTTAGTTGGATTGACTCAACATACTTAGTAGATATATCATAACCACGAGAAGACACTTCAATCAACCCCAAACTCACTCTTGTTGAACCTCACATACAATTATAGTTGCTTCAATAGTCCTAAGGCTTTAGTGAAGATGTTGTTCGTACTATTGACCATCTCTAAAGTATATTGAGATACGATCAACAAAACTTGTAACAACTCATAGGGGCACATCCTGAGCACTATGTCCATCTAGTCCATAAACATTGTTGATGCATTAACTAGTCTAAATGACACAACCCTGAACTCTCTACGGAAGGGGAACACTAAAAGGCTCATCTGATAAACATATTCAAACTCATGTACTAATGGTACACCCTAGATACTAGGACTCATCACCTTGGTATCCTCTACGTCTACTATAAGAAACTCACATCCTTGTCTCATCCACTTATCCACCATCACAACCAACTCAAAACGTATAAGAGAAGTCTTCCTAACCTTGGAAGGCTCAAAAGGCATTCCCATCACAAAATATCATACTCTTGAAACCATAGCCCAAGAAACCACATACTATAGCAAGATACCCACTTTTTAGGATACTACAAATCCACGCGTACCAAGTGGCATAAGATCCACTTGAAAGTTGTGCCCCTAAAGAAAGAACATGAAGAGGAACCCACTTCCCTCAACAAGGCAACATTATCCAGGGGTTACTAGCAATGGGTTACCAATTCTATCTTCATCATGTAAGTTACAAACTTTTATGTATCATTTTACCCTTTTTCATTTGAGTTCCTTGCCATCAACATAAGAATTATCAAGACTGTCATATCTCATTACTCTTTTCTCATTAATTATTCATCATTGTTGTGTATGTCCTCTTGTGTTATCATGTTTTTCAACCACTTATTAAGGAGTGGATCATTATATTTCACATTTTCTTCATTAATTTCTTTTACATGTCATAATACTTTCACTTTAATGCTTTATTACATATGTAGGTTGGTTTGAGATTAACTATGGTTCCATTTTATCCATCTATCATTGATCTTATTCACCTTCTCATATCACACTCATCATAGGAGTTCTCTCCTTCTTACCTGGATTTTATACCTTGAATCATTCCATTAACATTTTTATCTATATTTTACCTCATTATCTTCTTGAATGATAGTTTCAAGAACTCCTGTTTTGCTTATTTGTATTCAGATTTAGGTTTCATGGTGTCATATATTTCTCTTGTAGTTACCAAACATTCAAGTTTTGATAGGTTGAAATGTCATTTTCATCTTTCTTTAGAGTAAGATTAAGATATTTCTCTATGCTCATTAGATTGTTTCAAATTGACTACTTGATCAAAGTAATAAAAAAGATGACAATCTAAGAGTTCCACACTTACCTTTTCTTCAATAATTAATTACTTGGCTAGGACATCCAAGTACTGAGATTAGGCAGTATGCATCATGTTTACGTGTCATGTTCACTTTCTTAGACATCATCCTAGTCCTAAGTCCTAGTGTCCATGTAGACTCAATGAACCTAGAGCTATGATACCAGCTTGAGAGAGCCCGTCACACTAAATGAGATTACCCAAAACTTAAAACATAATCGATCACTAATTAACCACATAGTAGAAAAAGGGGATAATTAAAATTGATTAAACATTCTAAACATGTGCAAGAACATTTGTATAGAAGCCCAACATCCTGTATACGATCATATATTGTGCCAAGTATCTTTACAACTATTCCATGGCCTCATCCACAACATATACATGTAGAGGAACATTATCCACAGATACCACATGTACATGCATCAGAATGTTACCAAAAATTTTAATTCGATTAAAACCTCAGTTTACAAACTTTCCTGCCCGGACCTAAGAGTACATGAATGACTCTAGGACTCACTAGACATCTAACTCACTTCTCTAAGGTCCATCATCATAGCTCCTCGTCACTGCTATGGGTCTACTGCCACTACTGTCGACCACCTAAAAGATGTGGTGACCCACGAGGTGAGACCATGTCCCCATGAGAGATATAACTGTCAAATATGGTTATTGCTACCACAAATATATTACATTATTAAACAAGATGAGAAGATTCACCTAAATGAATAATTTAAACTGATTACACAAGTTAAGCAAGTTAAGCAGATTGAATAGCTATAACAAATAAGCATAACATCATGATAAGAAGGAATATGAAGAAATGTATAACAATTGATTCCTCTTACCACATTATATACGAACTGAGCAGTAAAAGAAACAAGGCAAGGGTAAACATTCAGTGTGAAGCATGTTTAACCCTACACAAATATACTACACAACTGTATTACATCTTTTATCAATGTCCTGCGATTTTGAGTCATACCACCCAAATCCAACTGACTACTAATAAGTCAAAATTAATGCCACACAAGATCTCGAAAGAGCCAGAATCCATGATCTTCTCCTCACCCAAACAGTACGAATGAACACCATGGTGACATATAAGTCAAACTACCACCAACGACATATAGTCAAGTTAAAAACACCTAGCCCACCTTGGTATAGGTCACGATGCTAGACAACAGGGTACAAAACTCTGCCAGTGAGGTACAACCACAATTGTCCTTAAATCACATCACATATATAATCACCAAGACACAACTGTAGACATTCTCCAACTGTGGTATAACCATGCCTATTCTCAAAACACATGGGGTCAAGATGACAAGGACACACAATCACTTGCACCTCACATACTCAACAATATGCGCTCCAAATTTCCCTTAGGAATACTCACTTCACCATCCAACAAGTTTTGACATTGGAATGGATCTATGGCTAGGGAAACTACATGATTAGGCTCTCACTTATTAGTTAATGTTAATTGAATGAATCAAGGTTGAATCAAACAAGTAGACATATAAAACCCTAATTCATTTCTAACAAGAATTTATGTGTAACAACTCTAGAAGATATAAAATGTACGATTATAAATCTTGTCACATCACCACATAATATTAAATTTTTTCACATAAGTAAAATGATTATACCTCCATTAGGTCTCAACCATGCCCAAGGCTCATTAAGACCATCACATCATCGTCTCCTTTAAGAACCTCATTATCTTTCCATGCCTTACCAAAGGCTCAGCAAACCATCACCACACTTATGATACACATGATTAGCATAACCTTGAATAGAGAAGCTTATGATGTTCACATAATAGCATATTAGGGTTACCAATAACGTTGAAAGACTATTCCATCATCACACTAGTCATACTAGAGGGATAAATATGATCCATCATCAACATTGAATTACATTAGGGTTAGATTCTACAAGGTAGATCAAGTATGATTAACCATCATCACTAGTTGTATTAGAGTTACACATTAGCTCATCTTGGTATCCATTAGTTTAGGTTCATACGATGGCAAAGGTAAGACTACAAGTTAAGGGCATAACACCATCGATTCTACATCTTCAAAACCAAACCATCATACCATGGGCATCGTGCCAAAACCATTAGATGTTGAGTAGGTAAAACCATCAATTACACACAAGAAAACACCTTGAGCAAAGCATCTAGAGAAACCATTGAGTTGTGACCTAGGAAGAGTCAACACCGTAACCTATTCAATCCATCATTTGATAACTCAAAGAGCATCATCGGTTGAAGACATGAGAAGCACCATCATTTGTTGACTCAAAGAAGACCATAAGTTGTGAGCATGCAACCCAACATCGGTTGTAACATAATGGATCACCATCGGTTGTGGTGACCAGTGCAACAATTGGTTGTGGTGTGCATGACCACATCGGATCATGAAGTTCCATTGGTTGACACCATCTAGTTTTGAACCAGTAGAATCATCAAACGATGATCATAGGTGAAGGGACCATCAAGTCTTGGAGTCAGAACATCCATTGGTTGATGGACCAAAAGGGGCATTGGTTGTCAGACTCATTACTCCCATCGATTGTCACTAACTGGTGGTGAAACAAGGCAAAACACAAGTAAAATCCACTGTTTGGTGGAAGACAAAGAACCATTGGTTGAAACCACCACAAGAGCATTAAGACCATAGCTTATTGAGCACTAAAGAGACCAAAATAGACCTTAAATTTAACCATCAATTGGCTTGAGAAACACAAGCATAACATCACCAAAAGCAATCCCATTAGTTCTAGCAAGAAGGCAAACCATTGAGTTATGCACAAGGTAGAAAACAACTCAAAAACCCTAAGTAAACCCATCAATTGAGAGATACCAAGAGCCATCGTTACGTAAGAAAGGTTAGAGATTTCCTCTACCAAAGGAAGGTCGTGTGCAAGGTTTAGAGCACATCCAAGAAGATAAAACATCCATGATCTATCACCTAAGTTCAAACCCTCGGTAAAGATGCTACCTTTCCACTTAGAACTTAGTTTTAGAGCAAGATCTAGCACATGCAAGTTTTAAGTAAGAAATAAAATTGGAGAAAGTTATATAAATCACCTCTAGGGAGAATAAGAAACTCCAAACAGAAAGTTAGCTTGAGTAAAAGAGAAATAAACCCAATCTTAAGCACTCCACATGGCCAATCAAGCTCCTTCTCCAAGAAAAGAGAGAAAACCCTAGGTCAAGGAGGCAAGAATGAGATGTTCTTTAAGCCCTAAAGCAAGATCCAACCTGGAAAAACATGGCCACGACCAATAAGAAGGAAGAAGTAGGTAGGAAAGAAAAGAAAACAAAGGAAAGAAGGGATAACTTACTTGCTTAGGTCAAGAACAAGCTTAGAAAGCTCCACAAGCTCAAAGAGAGGGTAGATCTAAACGCTAACCACACATACAAGGTGATCAATGACCTTATTCTATACCAAGAAAGGTAGGACGAAGATATACATAGAAAGGAAGAGAAAGGTGGGGTCTAAAGGGTTCGTTTGCATGCTAGAGGGAAGGTATAAGAAGCTAAGGGTGAGAGGGGAGAGAAGGTTAAGATGCCCTACTAGGTTTGCCATGTTTCCATTGCCTAAAGTATCACATCCATGAAAAGAAGAAGCTCCATAGGTTGTGGGAGTCTGAAGGGCCATTAGATGTTGGCTTCCCAGGGTGGCCAACAAGTTTCATCACTTTGTGGCCATCAATTCTTGAAACCCTAGGTCACTAGGTGGAAAACCATCGATTGAACTCTCCTTCTAAGAAACCATCGACCCAAGTGGCCCCAAGAGCTAAGACCATTAAAATACACACCTCTATAGATCACCATAGGTTGTAACCTACTAAGGATGACCATCAGATGTCAGCCATCTAGAGGGAACCTTCGGTTGATGGCCTCCAAGGTAGCTTATCCATGAGAGCAAAATCGTAACTTACCCTAAAGAGATGTCACCACCAAACCAAGGTGCACATAAGTGTCCCAAGCCACAATAAACTCAAGCATGATATGAAAGCATGTAAGGAACAAAAATCATGTGAAAATTTGAAAGAAAAACCTCAAATATGGGTAAATTATAGAAAAGTCCAAAAGATACACAAAATTGCTAACATGCTCAAATAGTGTCCAAACTAGACCAAACTTGAAAGTTAAGCTAGTCACATGATATAAAAGCACCTAAAAAGGTTAGATTAAGGTTTTAAGAATCAAATTAAGGTAATAAAGCATGTTCAATTAGAGAGCAAGGCCAGGGGTATCACAATTAGCTATATTAGAAATGAATAACCATGTTCTCTTTGGTTTGTCTAACACACCTGATGTACTATAGGATGAAACATGATATGGTGGATCCGATATATATCAGTTGAGTGAATAATTAGAAATGAAGGCCATGTATGTTCTTATTCACCAATTTTAATTGAGCATTATATAATGACTAATTCCTAGATTCTGATATTGAGCATGTTTCGTTTGGCACTCCTCTTTTTGAAATCCATTTTTAAATATTACACATTATCTTGTGAATCCTCTATTATTGATTATTGGAATCATAATTCTCCCTTCTATGAGTCATGAGACTCCATTTTTCATATTTCTAATGATCTCATCTTTTTGGTACATGAATATTAATTGGACCGTACTATGATTTTGGATATTCTATTTTCATGTTAGATTTGGAATACTAATAACTATTAGTAGTGTAATCATGTTTTAGGCAATAGATTTTATTCCTTGCCATGCATTGAGTTTTATTCCCAAAAAAGATATTATTATAGGCATTGGGTTAATTCTCTTGCCATGCACTAGGTTTTATTCCCCTACTAGATTTTATATGTGGGAACTGATGTTTTATTTCCCCTACCATGGCTAGTAGTTTGTGGTTCCCTAACCCTACTTAGTTTATTCTAGTCTTGTTGTTATCTACATGCATTTTATATATGTTATGACTCCCGATTATAAAAGAAATTCTTTATTCATGAGTTGTTTTTCTGAAGTCGGTAATGTCTAAACCTTTTGGTTACTTATTCTTTAGGTGATTATTTCATTGAGTACCTATTTTTAAACTATATAGTTTTTAGCCATCTTTTGTTGGGAATACGCTTATTTTTCCTTCCATTATACTTGCATTCTTTTAATGCCATAATATCTTAATTATGTATACATACCAACTTTATCTGACACATACCTTCTCTTTGTATTTCCTCTTCTGGGTGTTGTTCCCAAACTGCCCAGGTAGAAGACAATGACTCATGAAGATCACATGCATGATGTGAACATTAGGATAGCTTGAAGATAAAAAAACATTAGTATAGCTTGGCATGGCTAGGTTGCCTGCTGCAATTGGTCTTATATCTAAATATTTGAAAATCTATATTTTTTGATACCACCTCTTAAGGAGTGGATCAATGTATTTGAATATTTGTGATAAATGGAATTGTTATGTCTTTTTGCCTCTTGATAATTTCATGGCTTATGTATCATACCATTTGAGTGGATCCCCTATCAGGTCCACTCCTTTCAACAAGCGTTTCATGGACCAATCACGTGAGAAAATATTGGGTGTGTTCTTAGAGCAAACCCCACCTCCAGGGTCTTCAAGATTTGTTTGACTTGCATATCATGGGTCAAACACAATGAGAAAAGGGGAGGGTGTTCATAGTGTAAACCCCACCTTCACGATTTTCAACTTGAGTTGAGAAGAATAAATCATAGACCAACTTATGGTGGGATCCATCCCCCAAGCAAGGGGTGCTCTTGGTAGACCCTATGATTGAACTTAGTCCCCAAAAGGACTTTGATTAGGATGTGGTGGCATGTGACCTTGAATGTAAATAGAAATCACACAGGGGTTCATGTTTTGGATACATAGAATGAACATGTTGCGAGTTGAGAGATGATCATGGGAGACTAGCCAATGGAACTGTTTCAAGTTGGGCCCTCAATGACAACATCCAAGAAAGATGCCCATAGAGGTTCATCCATTAAATTGGATGTCCATTCTGGTCAACATCCTTCACAGTCATGGAGATTTAAATGTGTGAAATAAGAATGACCTTTAATCATGATAGATTTAGAATCCTTTTTATTAATTCAACGAATGATTATCAATCATATTGATCATTTAAGAATGTTTTAATATTTGTTTATGGATCTAGTCAGAATTCAAGTGGTCAGCTATATTTATGGAGTATCTTGAATGATACTTTGCATCTTGACATCCCTTTGGATGTTAGTCGTAGACTTTATATTTTTCTATTGCTTCCTCTCATTTCATGTGGACTTTTATCACCCCAAAACAGATATTAGGGACTATGTTATGCCCATAGTTAGTTGCCAAATCAATTTTGATTCAAAAGTTTGTTTCATATCTTAGTTTGATTCATTTAATCATTTTGAGACAATATTTGTTGTGATCTCATTTGTTCAACACATAGATCGGGCGCACTTGACACAAATTAAGTCTGCATATTAAACATAAGTGTATGCATTAGAGTAGTAAAGGGACTCAAAGAAGCCTGAATGTTAATCTCAAGGAACAAGGACAACTAGAAACTACTACTATGTAAAACAGATTCACTAGGCCTACAAAAGTGTTGGTTTGGTGATTAAACTAAGAATAAAAATCAAACAACAAATAATTGCAATGGATTGAAGATCATATTTATGGATTGTTTAGGATACCAATTTCACCACAGTTTTGGACTATGCGTACATTCTACCTATTCAACATAAATTATATTACTTATTTGGATTAAGCATTTGTTTCTTGCACTATCTTCTCTCCCACTGTAGTATTGTTCAACCTAATTACTAATCCATTCTCAAGTGATGTGTTTTCTCTCTAGATGATCTACCTTGGAGTTGATAGCTTGCTCTCATAGTGTGATATTGATTGTGTTGATAATAGCTTATCTAACTATTAATCACACTCCTACAATAAAATATAATCTATCACATATTCATGGTGATACATAATAGATAAGGAAATGAAAAACTTATATTAGAAAAATGTGAAGTAATAATCTATATTGTATTGAAAATAAACATGTATAGAGTCAATAACAGGATACTATCAGGTCCTAGAGAATGGGGCTTTAGCCCCTCATGCCAACATGAGAGCAAGGGAAGGGAAGGAGGAGAAGAAATCCATTTAAAACTCATGTAACACGATTGAAGGCTGGTTCCCTCTAAAGAGTGATGTGACTGGACAATATTACAGCCGTCAAAATGCTCCATGGAAGTGATGTGATGCACCTTCATCCATGTCTCTTTATCTACTTTTCCTTAGAATCAAGTCCCGCATAGAATGAACATATCCGGTTTTGTGGCCACACTCTTGGTTTTATAAATAAATAAGCATGATGCAACTTATCCAACAAACTGTTGGATGTTGCCTTTCTCAATCGTGGTCATCAGGAAAAATAGCAGTTCCACCAAATTGGGAGTCAATGCCTCCTACGTTCCCATTTAATATGACTAGGGCTTGCAATCTTGGTGTGAGCAAGTTGAGCAGCGATGGTAGTGAGATTTTTGTGATGCTTCTCTGATCCTTTTGTCGATGCCACTGAGATGATTATCATTAGTACCAACTTACATCTCAATGGTATCAAATCATGTCTAGGTGGTACTAAGAGAACAATGTGATGACGATTTCTCGTCTTCCATGTTGATGGTACCAATTTTCTCCAATTTGTGCTTGATTTGTCTACAATAGAGAAAACAATGCATTAGGCAATGGTGAAAATATAGTATTTTTGAAACAAATGCATGATAATTAGATAAAATGGATGCATACGAGTAATTTTAGGCTATTTAGGAAAAAGAAACATAATTCACATGAATATTGGAGAATTATCTCTAAAACATGTCTAAATTAGCCCATAATTTGGTAGTAAAATCATATTCATTAAAATCCCCTAAGCTTGAATGTTTCTTGTCCTCAAGTAACATTACTTCAGATTTGGTTGAAACAGAGAAAATAAAGTCATATATGTTAACTATTTCATTCTAGTCATCTTTGACTCATAGACCCAAATCACTTTTCTTCAATCATAGAGAAAACAACTACTATACAAGAGACCAATTATTAAAAAAATCAAAATTATTTCTCTTAAGGCATATGTAAGCTGAACTAGAGAAATATCATGGGGAGTCTGAGGTATGATGAGTGACTCACAATATCTATCTACACTATTCTATTCAAAATATTGTCTAAAATGGATGTTGTTACCTGAATATGATTCAAAGAAGGGAATAAGTTTTTATTAGTGACTTACCATGTAGATAAATGTGTAAATGGATTGGGTGGCATTGAATAGAAACCACACATAATCCAAGTCATTTATGTAAGAAAACAAAATGTGTACCTAAATGATGGATGCAACAAACTTGAATGTGTCCTAATGCTTATTGGTTTTGGTGAAATGATGCATGTTGTGAATGCCTCATCCTAATTGTGATTGGAGGTGCAAGGTTTATTTAATAATGAATCTAGGAAACTTATTCCTTATCTAAGATAGAGATGATTCTTTTCTTTTCTTCTATATTCTTTTCCTCCATTCTCATTTTGATTTATTTTTTATTTGCAATTTCTCTCTCTTCTTTTTCATCCTTAATTAGCCATACATAATTGATGTGCAAGCTAGGGTTTTTCACAAACTTTGAGAAGGATTAAGGAAATATAAACAACTTTCTTGCTCCCTATATTTAATAAAGTTGTGGAAGATACATATTGCACCTTTATTAATCATGTGATGTAAAATGCAAACTATATGGAGTTGTTATGCAAACTAATCTATATGAATGAACTACTCATGCAACAATGTTTTCATTTTTGATGCAAGGATAAACTACATACTCCTCTCATGCAATGAGATGCAATAAAAGAGGAAAATAAATTGAATCATATATGAAATATATGGTGGTGATGGAATAAAATGAGGTGGCTGAGATCAAGTGAACAAGAGACACACTCTTCCTAACACATGATACATATCTCTTATATTAACTCAATGTGTGACTATGATCCAAAATCTATTCTTGAATTATTACAAAAGGTCATGCTACTTCTTGGTTAGATTGGACTCAAACACCATATCCATTTAGAATTCAAGGATAGAATTAGATGCTAAGTTCATTAAATATGTCTCTAAATTGACTAATCCATTCAATTCCTCTTGTAATGTACTCTTAAATAAACATATTCAAATTCAAGGATAAGGGTACACATGGACCATAACCTCATGTGAGCATTTTAATTCTAAATCCACTTTTACACTAGGTAGATGTGGATGACATGTAAGACAATGAGAACTAAATAAAGTAAACATGAACTAGCTATGATGCAAACAAAGGTAAAAATAGAAGATAAATAGATGTAAAATAAGATGAATGCAAGACGAGATGAAACCAAGATAAATATTGTTCCATACCCCCCTAAAATTGAATTTGACAAGATACTCATTATCAAAAACAAACCCAAAGATGGAATCAGTGTACTAAATGATCAGACTCTAGGTGGATAGAATGTTCCCCGTATTTAGTGAGTAATATAGGCAGGTGAATTGTGGCGATGGGTAGCTGGAAAATTGTCATTGGCTCCAGTAATCATCATAAAGAGGTTGTTGTCTATACTCCACACGTTGCAGACACTGGTGGAATCCTAATTTCTCATGATAAGGTGCTTGTTGGTGGATATCACCTACTATTTTGTGAAGATATACTCCAGATTGTGAAAGATCCTCTCTTGCTGGGAGGTGATCTGAGTCATCATCTCCAATTGGTTCTGTCAACCCATGTGAATGGCATTGATCATATTATACATGACATGAAATGAGTATGGGCCCTCTTAGGAATGAGGTGGGGTAGTGAGAGAAGCTCCATAGGTATGGTTTCTTGTGAGTCATCATCAGTGTAAGGAACTTGACCTTCGTTTTGGGCTTACCCTATTTGCTTTGCCTAAACATGATGTTTAAAATCTTGCTTAATCACCCAAGGTGTGATTAGTATTTGTTGTGTTTTGTTGTGGGGTTGAGGTGCAACTTGCAATTTACCCCAAGTTCTAGGGTTTCTGTGCAAGTTTGCCACCTTGAGAGATCTCTTTGTATCTCTTTTCATCCTCTAGGGTTGAGAGGATGAGTTGGGTGCCTTGGTTGAGTTTTTTTGGGCCTCATTTGAGCTTGTTTAAGCTTAGGCTTGTTGTTGGGCTTGAATCCCTTCCTCCTTTCTTGGTGTATCGAGCAAGAGGTTCTTGGGTGTATCGGACAAGGAGTGTTGGTGGGTGTGTCGAGTTGCCATGTTGGGCGACACACACCCCTCCACCTAGCATCGTTTGTGTCACCCTCTCTTAGATATATGGTGCTTCTTTCTAGCAAGTGGAGAGACCATAGACAAGTGGTGTTGGGGTGCTAGCATGTGGCGTGGCCATTGGACAAGTGGTCCTTAGTGGATGCCACCTTGCCTTGCTCTACCCCTTTACCCTCTTATATATATACCACCCACCTTGCTTGCTAGTATTCCCTTTAGTTCCTTAGTTGCTGCTCTTCCCTTGCTGGCCGAGAACGAGAAGAAGAGAAGGAGAAGAGGTGGTGGCTGATACACATACTAGTGCTTGCTTCTTTTCTTCTATAGTTGGTAAGTCTCTCTCTCTCTCTTGTTATCATCTTCTTCCTTATCCTTTCGGCCATGGAGGTGATAGGTTCCTCTTCCCTAGTTATTGGTGGCTGAAGCTTGAAGGTGGTGTTGTAGAGATTGGAGCTTGGAGAAGCTTTTGCTTAAGATGGGTTACATAACTTCTAACCTAGCTATATTATCTCTTTTATATGTTGCTTTGATGTGTTATCTTGATCGGCTATGCTTATCTTTCTAGTAATGCTCATGCTTTAATTGGTGACGTTGCTGCCCTATGTTCCCTAGATCAGGTTGGGCGATATGTGTTAGTTACCCTTGTGTTGGCCGAACCCCTTAGATTATGGAATCTAAAACAACACCCCTCTCTCATTTAGTTGAGAGGTGAGCTTAGGGCTTCTCAACCCAAAGGTGTAAGGTAGTGCATCCTTGAGGCAATACCCCTCTCTCACTTTGTTGTTGAGAGGTGAGCCTATGTTCTAGCTGTTTGGGCATCATGGTTAGTTGGCTTGACCGATAGAGGTGCTGCCCTTAGTGTTGAGATGGTGATCTACCCTAGTTTCACATTATGTACTTGTTGGTTCCATGGGCGGACAGGCCTTTGATGATGAGCTTTGAGCAACACCCCTCCTTCCTTGAGTTGTGAGGTGAGCTCTAGCTCCTACCCAATATGATTGAGTTTGGCAATACTCCTCAATCAACCTAGTTGTTGCGAGGTGAGCTAACACTCTTGATGCCCTAGGCAATGTGGCATGGGTGGCCGTTATGAGTTTGAGGCTATTTCTAACCCTAGTCACCTGATATGGATGATGGTGTCTTGGTGCTTGGTGCCCGATATCCCTCTCTTTCCCTTGAGCCAGGGTTTGGGCGATACAATAGGTGGCTGCCTTGTTGACCCCTTGGACGATATGTGGTTTGTGTTAGGCGTTAGAGTTGGTTGGTGCCTCGCACGACATCCTCTGGGATGGTGCTGCCCGACACTCTATTGTGACGCGTTGCCCGCCATAGTGTTGCCCGATATAGCATCACCCGCTATGATGTAAAACGTTATGGTGCTTGATCCTTGTTTCTCTTAGATGATAAGGATGACCGTTGGTTTGGGTGATGGAGCGTTGCATCAGGCGTTAGGGCATTGCATGGCGTTGCTGCTGCTTTGCACGATACCCTCTTGGGTAGTGCTGTCCGATGTTGACCTTGGGATGGTTTGAGTTCTTAGGTGATATGCTCCTATGTGTTAACCTATTGAGCGTTGTCTGTCACTACGTTGCCCGTCACAGCGCATTGCACGTTATGGTACTTGCCCGATATGATGTTGTGTTGACCTTGTAGGTGAGAAGGATGTATCACTTGGGAAATATAGGTTGGTTCTTAGAGTGCTGTTCGATATCAGCTTGCTTGGTGTTTTTCCCGGTATGGGTGTTAGCCGATATATAAGGTTGTGATTGTTGTTTGGTCGTTGGCCGACACCTGTAGAGTCTGGTTATAACCTATAAGCTTTGGCGAGAGTCATTGTACCTTTTGGTGAGGGTTATCCCTTATCCGATAAGCTTTTGTGAGGGTTATGCCCTATGTTCAGTTGAAACCCTAATATCATTTAGAATGCTTATATGTGGATGTTATGTATATGCATGGTCATCTAACGTTGCACAAATATATCTCGATGATGAAGTGTTTATCTACTCTTGAGCATACTAACCATGTAGGTTTCATCAATTGAGATGTGTGATCAAGTATGAGATGTGATGATGTCATTAGTGACATTTTCTTAATGTTAAAATAATGTGTTATAAGAACTATAAGAATGCATGATGTGTATTAGCTATGAGATGGTAACATGTGCTTGACGATGGGATGGAATCCCTATGAAGATTAGATTCTTGTGATGGATCATGATGATGTTGATGGCATTGAGAAAGACAGTAACATTGTGATACATAATGATGGAATCTATGTGGTTTATTCTTGTTTATGGTTTGCATAATATAACTTGGTTGACCCTGACAATCCACTTAAAAAATATTAATTAATTACAGATGAACCTTTCATGTAGTTTGCCCTGGCCATAGATCCATCATCGTCAGGAGCTGGTGATGGTGAAACGGTTTCTCCTACGAGTTAACCTGGAGTGCATATTATTGAATATGGGGGGTTTCTCCTAGCCGAAAATAGGAGGATTAGAGTGCAAATTTGGTTGTAAACTCAAGATGTGTGTAAGAGCATGGTGAACAGGCCCATGGCTCAGTGTGATAGAGCAAGAATGTATTTATGGCTCAGGAGCACAGTGAATAGGCCCATGGATCAAGGTATGCTAGCGCTGAGACCTGTACCAAGGTGGGCTAGAGGAAAGGGTAGCCTGCGGAGCTGACCCTATGACTGAGGTCACTTAAGTAAGAGACTGCAATCCTGCTTTGGATATCATGCACTGACCACGAAGAGGATGAGGTCATGGAGTCTGTCTCTTCCATTGACCTTGTATGGCACCTACTTTGGGTTTCACAACCAAAGGTTAGATTTGAGTGGCACAGCTCATTTCTTCAGGGCATAATAAATGGTAATCCAGCCGTATAGTATATTTTCTTAGGGCAAACACGAAACATTGGTTGAGGCCTTACATAATGTATGATTGTTTCATATAAATGCCCTAAGTACTTCTTGTAGCTAGTTATATGTTTCTCAGGTATCATGGTAAGCTGTTATACATATATAATCTTGTTCTTCATATTTCATATATGATCTGGTTATCTACTATATATTTCTCTAGCTTTTCTGAGGTTTTATAGTTCGGCGAGGAGTTATGTTTCTCACTGGGACTATGTCTCACCCCGTTGGTTACAACCTTTTTAGGTGATCGAGCTAGACATGGTGGTGATCGTAGTGTTTCGACTGAGCAACATTAAAAATCAGTAGAAGGCAAGGTTGGATATGTTGCTGCTATGGTTGTTTTGTAGTAGAGTCTTAGAGTCTCCCTATACTCTTAGGTCCTTGGAGGTGTTTTGATGAGGTTTTACGATGTATGATCTCTGTATGGCTTTTTTGTAACATGTTGTTGGCCTGGCTAGGTCTGATATGTATAATAATAGGTGATGTATCCTTAATGGATATGGAACAACTGGATCCTATGTGATGGTGGACATATATCATGCTTATGTAAATATAACATGTTTCCTTACAGGTAGTGGATCTAGTTGTAATAATTTTTCTTTTATGATGTTTTCCGCAATCAATTTTAATTAACTCATGTTTTGGTAATATGTTTTTTATGGCGGTTCCACACATTTTCGCGTGGCGTTTCACTATCTTTGTGATGGCGGGATGTCACAATAGTTTTTGGTATCAAAGCTCTAGGTTCACTGAGTCTACAAGGATCTAGGACAAGGCTTGTGTCTATTCTTATGATTTTTCCAGATTCTCTTATAATGAATTTTGCCCCCGGTAAAATATAAAGCTAAAAGATGTCTGGGAATCGTGAAGAACATGTTGTTGAGAGCAGTGCTGCTACATATGTTGATGTAGCTAGTATGCATGCACATGCAGATCGGGTACTTGAGGTCCCCCAAATTGACCCGACCATTCTTGAGAACCCTGCCTATCAACACCTTATGGGGAAGTTAATGGCTACGATGAATCAAATGGTGTAGAGATTACTTGTGCCTCCGCCAATACCACTGGTTCTGATCAGCCTGAATCATGCGTCTGGAATACGGAGATGGATTTAGAAGGAATCAAACTCTTAAATTTATAACCCAAAACCTTCTAGGTCCCCACAACGTTTATCATGGGGTCGAAGTAGATATACGAGGTCGAACACAGGGACGTGGTGACGTTTAGGACACCATAGATCTTGTTCTTTAGTCAGATAAGCCAAAATGATATGCGATGAAAATATATGCTAGAACTAGTCTAGCGGGTTGTTACGATTTAAAACAAAACAAAGAAAAGAAAAGAAAACAAAACATAGCTCGTGGTTCTACTAATCAGAGAAAGAGAGTTCCTGGCTATGTAACCACAAACGGGGCAGTCTATGCACTCGTTCTCGGGCGTAGACAAACCTCGAACACCTAAGCAAGCATCTAGTATGCACAGCGGAATCTGTCCTGTGGGTCATGCCACTCACTTTTGTGAAGCGTGGCTAAAACCATGAATAATATGTCATCGACCCTCTCTCTAGGAATGACATATCAACACCTCAGAATATGCTAAGTTCCCTTTCAGGTCTTAGGATATTCTGAGATGTTAGGAACAGAAAACTTTGGATCGTCCTCCTCTCGGGTTTGGATCCAAACTATCTTATCTTAACCATTCCTACACAGATCTCACGATACAGGAAGAAATAGCAGTTCAAACTAGTAAGAGATCGACCAAACTAGCAATCATAACTTGGAAAGAGAAAATAGAACATGAAACATATTAGAATGATATGAGTCTACTTGCTTAAGGCAAAAGTGCATATACATGCCCAGATCAGGCTACATAGCTAAGAACGAGCTAACTAGCCACAGACAAGCATGGTTAGCACCGAACAAAGACGGATGAACATTGTTTGTATAAGAAACAAAGGAATGCTATAGAATGAAAGAGAAGAAGAAAGAGATATAGCCTATAGAGGAAAGGTGGCTCTCACTCCTCAGTCTCTATGCAGGTCAGATCTCGTTCCTTGGTCCTCCTCTTCATCCTTCTAGACTCCTTGGTTCTCTCTCTCTCTAGATCTACTCCAAACAGTAGCCCAGTGGATGTGAGAGGATGTTAGTGTAGACTGATCTTCTCTCTACTCAGCTTTCACCTGTGGAGATCATAGACCAGGAGTGGAGGAGGGAAGTGATGTGGATCTTCTCTCTCCTTGGTGGTGAAGATGAACGTAGCACAGATATCCTCTCTCCTCGACTTCCGTCCTTAAAGAGAGTAGATTTGAGATGGAGATGGAGAAGAGAGAGAGTGAAGGTTGGTGTTTGCTAGAACACATAGACTGGCTGCCTTGCTCCTCTCGGACCTTGGGATGCTTCCCCGAGGCTCTGGCTCCAACCCAACAACCTTCCGACGTCAGGATTCCCTCCCCAATGGTAGGGGGGGGTACCCTTCTATTTATAGGCTGGGGCTGGGCACGCAGCATGTGCTTTGCACATGTCCCTTTTTGAGTTAAGTCAGTTTACAGGAACATAGATCGCGGTCGTAATTAGTTTCTTTGCAGGTCACAATCATTTTCATGGCCACAATCTCTTTCACGGTCGCGATTAGCTGTATACGGTGCCACCATCCAGGATGCCATCCTGAGCGGCGAGAGCAACGTGAAGGTCCAGGACCTGTTGCTGCTCGATGTCACCCCACTGTCCCAGGGTCTGGAGACGGTCGGTGGAGTGATGACCGTGCTGATCCCGCACAATACCACCATCCCCATGAAGGAGTAGGTGTTTTCCACCTACTCAGACAACTAATTTGGTGTGTTGATCCATGTGTACGAGGGTGAGCACATCCGTATGTGGGACAACAACCTATTGGGCAAGTTTGAGCTATTCGACATCCCTCCTGCACCATGTGGCGTGCCGCAGATCACCGTCTGCTTCGACGTTGATGCCAGCGGCATCTTGAATGTTTTGGCGGAGGACAAGACGACGAGACAGAAGAACAAGATCACTATCACCAACGACAAGGGGCGGCTCAGCAAGGCGGTTGTGTCTGTGGTTAGGGTTTATTAGAAGAAGAAGATCATGGGCAGGAGCGTTGAGGTCGCGATCAAGATCACAGCCTATCCTTGGTTGCTGGCGCAGGGCGTCGTATGTGGGGGAAATGAATGATGAGAGAGGTGTTGATCATGATTGATGGAGAGGTCGCTATGGGTGGAGAAGGGAGCAGGAGGCGATGGCAGAGAGAATAGTGGCGAATGGTCGACTGTAATGAGCAGAGGGTAGCAAAAGATTGCAGTCATAGGGGGAATGATCATGGTCGCGATCATGAGAGATTGCGGTTGCGATCATGGGAGTAGCAGGTTGAGGTCTTGTTGACGGCGGCATTGAGGTGCAGGTGGTCGAGGAGTTGTGATGGTGGTGGTGGCGAGCAGCAGGCGATGGCAGACCTCAGGTCGAGGCGGAGGATGCACTGAGGTCGCGATCTAGAGGGGATCCAGGTCGCGGGCGGAAGACACGATCACAGTTAAGTTTGCGGGCAGGTGTATGAGGAATCGCGATCGCAGTTCCTGGAAATCACGGTCGTGGTTAGGGTAGAAAGGGGAATAGTGGCTGGCTGTATGAAGTGGTGGTCCCGACTGTTGGATGAGAATAGAAGAGAGGGAGAGAGACGCGGGAGAGGAGAAAGGGTGGCCGTTGACAACCTTTGATCCTTGCTAAACAAAGGCCCAAAGCGGGCTATGGACCTTGGAGTTAAGGCCTTTGTGCCCAATATGCCCTACACAAGAGATAAGAACCCAATGAAAATGGATATAAGATCACTTAGGCTTAGTAGGGGTGTATAACGTGAGTTAGACAATGAAAGCAAATAACCAAGGGCCAAACTAGTCCCAGAGTAAAGATAAAACTACAATGGTCATTGTTAAACAAAGTTTCAAGCAATATAATTATATCGGGTCTCAATTTAGCAGAGAGAGAGTAAAAGAGGTCGTTCATCAGTGCTCGGAGCTTGCAAGTCCAACATGCCCAATTAGCTACATTATTGGATAATAAGTTACTTTATCTAAGAAAATAAGAAAAGGACTAAAACATGAGCAAAGAGAGGAATATAAAGGCCAAGGTGATGTGGAACTATAGATAAAATGCATAGACAATATGCACTAATTTGGGTGTTATCAGGTTCCCCATGGTGAATCTTCAGGTATTGGGAAGACCTTCGAGTGGCTTCCCCGAGTCAGAGCTTTAGATTATGCTGGGATGGCTGATCCAGAAGATGCAGATCTATAGCTGATAGGTCTTGAGAAGGCCTTCTGGATCCTCGACATCCCTGAGGCAGACAAAGTCAAGCATGCCGTCTACCTTCTGAAAGGAAGTGTTGGCCACTGGTGGGCCATCGAGGAGGAGAAGCGACCTAGTGAGGTGATCGGTTGGGATTTTTTTTTTCAGCAGGAGTTCGTTAGTTTATACTTCCCGAAGACGAATCTGGATGAGAAGACCAGCAGTTCGAGCATTTGCGCCAAGGTCCTCTGAGCATCACCAAGTATGAAGCCAAGTTTATGGAGCTGCTGAGGTTCTGTCCTCACATGAAGGCAATGGACGATGAGAGGATCAGATGGTTGGAGAAATGTTTGAGTGCCAAGCTGACAACACCTGCTGCTGCTTTGGAGTACTGAGAATGGTTTGCCATTCTTGTGGAGTCTATTTAGAGGATAGATTGGTCAGTCCAGGAAACGAGAGAGGCTATGTCCAAGAAAAGACCTATTCAGTTTCAGAGATAGAGGTTTGATGGCCCCAAGAAGCCAAGGTTTTCTACACCTTCTATGATGCAAAGTTCCTGTGCACCGTCACAATGGTCACCAAGTAAAGGAAGAGGGTGTGGTTTTTTTCCATCTAGAGCCTATAGTACAGCTTCAATAGCATTGATAGGGCATCTAGGCTGGAGTTAGGGGACATGTCATGCTTTCTATGTGGATGGATAGGGCATTTAAGTCAAATTTCCCGAGAAGAGACGTTGAGGTGACGCAACAATCGAGGCAGCGTCAACAAGGATCGGATAGACAACAGTCTAATGGTGCCAGAGGGCGAGGACGTGACCAAGCGTCACAAGTGGGATCATTTGCTCAAGAAAGCAGAGGATGTGGGTGGCAACATGCAACGAATCTATTCTATGCTATGAGTCTGCCGAAGGTGACAGTCAACCCACGAGTGGTGGTAGGTCAGATGGAGTTGTTTCATTTTGATTTGTCTTCTTCTTACTTTATATCTGTTCTAGTTGACCCAGGTGATACACACTCTTTTATTGCACATAGTATGCTTGATAGCTATCTTTTACCTATTAGTTGTAAGAAAGATAGCTTGTTGTTAGAAACCCCTCTTGTTGGTCCTGCGTTGCTTCAAGAAGTGTGTCCATCTTGTGTTCTATCTTTTTCGAGACACAACATACGAGTGGATCTCATACCACTTGATATGCATGGGTTTGATGTAATTCTTGGGATGGATACCTTAGAAAGATATAAGGTTGTGCTGGATTGTGGTTCCAAGCAGGCGGTGTTTGTTGACAGCAGTGAGAAGTTGATCTTCCAAGGAGATCGGAAGATTCTTCCAACGTGTTTGGTGTCAGCAATGGTGGCGGAGAAGTTGTTGAGGCAAGGTTGTAGAGCGTTCTTGGCTCATGTTGTGGATACCAAGGCAAAAGGTTCTAGCCTTCAGGACATCCTTGTCATCAGTGAGTTCACATATGTGTTTCTCGATGAGTTTCCCGGTGTTCCTCCACCTCGATAGATTGACTTTGAGATCAATCTAGTATCAGGTACGTAACCTGTTGCTTAGACACCATACATGATGGCTCCAGTAGAGATGGCAGAGTTGAAGAAATAGTTGCAAGAGTTGCTTGATAAAGGTTTCATTAGGCCGAACACATCACCCTGGGGTGCTCCAGTTCTATTCGTAAAGAAGAAGGATGGATCTATGCGTCTGTGCATAGATTACCGACAGTTGAACAAGGTTACGATCAAGAACAAATATCCTTTACCAAGGATAGATGATCTGTTTGATCAATTGTGCAGTGCGACGGTATTCTCAAACATCGATCTGCAGTCTGGATATCATCAACTTAGGATCAAGGAGGATAACATACCAAATTCAGCCTTTAGGACGAGGTATGGGCACTATGAGTTTGTAGTTATGCCGTTTGGGCTAACCAATGCACCATCAACATTCATGGATCTGATGAATAGAGTGTTTCATCTGTTCTTAGATCAATTTGTTATAGTTTTCATAGATGATATCTTGATCTATAGTCGAGATAGTCAACAACACGGGCATCATCTTCGACAAGCGTTGACTCTTCTTCGATTGCATCAGTTGTATGCCAACTTTAGTAAGTGTGAGTTTTGGCTGAAGGAAGTGACTTTCTTAGGTCATGTGATCTCAGCGGAAGGGATCGGGGTGGATCCCAAGAAGGTGGAGTCAGTAGAAGAGTGGGAGCAACCAAAGACACTGACTGAAGTCTGTAGTTTTCTAGGCTTAGTAGGATACTACTGGAGGTTTATAAGAAACTTCAGTGTGATAGTGTTGCCACTAAGCAGGTTGACCGGGAAGGATGTACCTTTTATTTGGGATGGTTAGTGTCAACAAGCTTTTCAGAGTTTGAAGGAGAAGCTGACGAGTGCTCCAGTGTTAGTGTTGCTAGAATAGGGGAAAGGCTATATTGTATTATGTGATGCTTCCAAGAAGGGCTTAGGTTGTGTGCTGATGCCGGAAGATTATGTGGTTTCTTTTGCTTCTCGACAACTTAAGAAACATGAGGAAAGCTATCCGACACATGATTTGGAGTTGAAAGTGGTGGTTCATGTGTTGAAGATTTAGAGACACTATCTTTATGGGGAAGTGTGTCAGATCTTTACAGATCACAAGAACCTAAAGTACATATTCTCACAGAATGAGCTGAGCATGCGTCAGTGGTGCTGGATGGAGTTAATCAGTGATTATGATTGCACCATCGAGTACCACCCAGGTAAGGCGAACATGGTAGTAGATGCGCTTAGTAGAAAGTCATCATCACCTTCCATGAAGAAAGGCCAATTGAGTTCTTTGATATGCCATAGGCGGGATATGTTTGTCTCTTTGTGGCAAATGAATGTATAGTTAGAAGTCTCTTTATTGGCAGGATTGTTGGCACAGATGCAAGTGAAGCCTACATTGAGACAACAGATCAAAGAAGCACATCAAGTAGATGCTACAGTGTAACTAATCAGATCATAGTTTAGCAGCGAGAAGCACGATGGTTTCCATGAGTCTGAGGATGGGCTAGTCTGTTATCATAACAGGATGATGGTTCCCGATGCTGATAATCTAAGGAAGTTAGTGCTCGAGGAAGCGTACACGTCTATGTATTGTATGCATCCATGTGTCACTAATATGTATCACAATCTAAAGGATCTGTATTGGTGGCCCAATTTAAAGAAAGATGTAGCTGAGTTCGTGGCAAAATGTGCAGTATGTTAGCAAGTTGAGGCAGAACATCAGAAGCCGGCAAGTACATTGCAAACCATGCCGATACCACAGTGGAAATGGGATCATGTAACCATGGATTTTGTATTTGGTCTTCTGAGGATAGCTAGGAATCATGATTCCATCTGGGTAATAGTGGAAAGATTGACGAAGTCTACACATTTCATACCTGTATAGACAACATACACAATAGAGAAGCTTGTACAGGTATATGTAGATGAGATAGTGTGTTTGCACAGTGTGCCAGCAATGATAGTATCTGACAGAGGCCCTCAATTAATAAGTCATTTTTGGGAACAGTTGCATAAGGCGTTGGGAACACAGTTGAGGTTCAATACTACTTTTCATCCGTAGATGGATGGATAGTCTGAAAGGACTATTCAAACTTTGGAAGATCTTCTAAGAGCTTGTGTTCTGTAGTTCCTAGGAAGTTGGGATGTGCATCTCAGTCTGATAGAGTTTTCTTACAATAACATCTACCAACAAAGTATCGACATGGTTCCTTATGAAGCATTGTATGGTAGGAGGCGTAGATCTCCTTTATGTTGGTATGAGTCAGGCGAGTATCAACTTTTGGGTCCTGAGTTAGTGCAACAGACGACAAAGAAGATCAAGGTGATACATCAATAGTTGAAAGAAACACAGGATAGAAAAAAGTCTTATGCAGATAATCATCACCGAACTTTAGAGTTCCAGGTGGGAGATAAGGTGTATCTCAAAGTCTCTCCATGGAAAGGCGTGTTAAGGTTTGGAAGGAAAGGCAAGTTGGCTCCCAGGTATATGGGACCATATCCACTGATAGCACGTGTTGGAAAAGTGGCTTACAAGTTGGAGTTATCACCGGATCTGCACAGATTGCATCTAATGTTCATGTTAGTATGCTGAAGAAAAGTCATCCAGGAACAAAGACAGTGATACAGCCAGTTGAGGTCAAGCTTGCTGAAGACGTGACCTACGAGGAATTTCCAATGTTAATCCTTAATAGACGGGTGAAGAAGCTGAAGAGGAAAGACCTTGTGCTCGTGAAGGTTCTCTGGCATCACCGTGGCATTGAGGAAGCCCCTTGGGAGCTTGAGGAAGAGATGCAGAGGAATTATCCCTCACTTTTCTCTTTGGATTTTGGGGGCGAAATCCTTTTGTAGGGGTTTATGGCTTATAAGGACCCTAGCCTTTGTTTTAGGCTTACCTTGTTTGCTTTGCATAAACATGATGTTTAGAAGCTTGCTTAATCACCCGAGGTGTGATTAATGTTTGTTGTGTTTTGTTGTGGGGTTGAGGTGCAACTTGCAATTTACCCCAAGTTCTAGGGTTTCTATGCAAGTTTTCTACCTTGAGAGATCTCTTTGTATCTATTTGCATCCTCTAGGGTTGATAGGATGAGTTGGGCGCCTTGCTTGAGCTGTTTTGGGCCTCATTTGAGCTTGTTTAAGCTTAGGCTTGTTGTTGGGCTTGAAGCCCTTCCTCCTTGCTTGGTGTATCAGGCAAGAGGTGCTTGGGTGTATCGGCCAAGGAGTGTTGGTGGGTATGTTGGGTTTCCATGTTGGGTGACACACACCCCTCCACCTAGAATCATTTGTGTCACCCTCTCTTGGACACATGGTGCTTGTTTCTAGCAAGTGGCGAGACCTTGGACAAGTGGTGTTGGGGTGCTAGCATGTGGCGTGGCCCTTAGACAAGTGGTCCTTAGTGGACGCCACCTTGCCTTGCTCTCCCCCTTTACCCTCTTGTATATATACCACCCACCTTGCTTTCTAGTAGTCCCTTTAGTTCCTTAGCTGTTGCTCTACCCTTGCTGGATAAGAACAAGAAGAAGAGAAGGAGAAGAGGTGGTGTCCGATACACAGAGTAGTGCTTGCTTCTTTTCTTCTATAGTTGGAAAGTCTCTCTCTCTTGTTATCATCTTCTTCCTTATCCTTTCGGCCATGGAGGTGATATGTTCCTCTTCTCTAGCTGTTGGTGGTTGAAGCTTGAAGGTGGTGTTGTGGAGCTTGGAGCTTGGAGCTTGGAGAAGCTTGTTCTTAAGGCGGGTTACATAACTTCTAACCTAGCTGTATTATCTCTTTTATATGTTGCTCTGATGTGTTATCTTGATCAGCTATGCTTATCTTGCTAGTAATGCTCATGCTTTAATTGGTGACATTGCTGCCCAATGTTCCCTAGATCAGGTTGGGCGATATGTGTTAGTTACCCTTGTGTTGGCCAAACCCCTTAGATTAAGGAATCTCAAGCAACACCCTTCTCTCATTTAGTTGAGAGGTGAGCTTAGGGCTTCTCAACCCAAAGGTGTAAGGTAGTGTGTCCTTGAGGCAATACCCCTCTCTCACTTTGTTTTTGAGAGGTGAGCCTATGTTCTAGCTATTTGGGCGTCATTGGTTAGTTGGCTTGGCCGATAGAGGTGCTGCCCTTAGTGTTGAGATGGTGATCTACCCTAGTGCACGTTATGTCCTTATTGGTGCCATGGGAGGCCATGCCTTTGATGGTGAGCTTTGAGAAACACCCCTCCTTCTTTGAGTTGTGAGGTGAGCTCTAAATCCTACCCTATATGCTTGAGTTTGGCAATACCCCTCAATCAACCTAGTTGTTGCGAGGTGAGCTAACACTATTGATGCCCTGGGCAATGTGGCGTGGGTGACCGTTATGAGGTTGAGGCTGTTTCTAACCCTAGTCACCCGATATGGATGATGGTGTCTTGGTGCTTGTTGCCCGATATCCCTCTCTTTCCATTGAGCCAGGGTTTGGGCGATACAGTAGGTGGCTGCCTTGTTGACCCCTTGGATGATATGTGGTATGTGTTGGGTGTTAGAGTTGGTTGGTGCCTCACACGACATCCTTCGAGATGGTGCTTCCCGACACTCTGTTATGATGTGTTGCCCGCCATGGTGTTTCTCGATATAGCATTGCCCGCTATGATGTTAACCGTTATGGTGATTGATCCTTGTTTCCCTTAGATGATAAGGCTGACCCTTGGTTTGGGTGATGGAGCATTGCATTGGGCGTTAGGGAGTTGCATGGCGTTGTTGCTGCTTTGCACGATACCCTCTTGGGTAGTGCTGCCCGATGTGGACCTTGGGATGGTTTGAGTTCTTGGGTGATATGCTTCTATGTGTTAACCTCTTGAGCATTGTCCATCACAACGTTTCCCGTCATGGGGCGTTGCACATTATGGTGCTTGCCTGATATGATGCTGTGTTAACCTTGTGGTTGAGCTTAAGACATAAAACATGTAAGGACCCTGACCTCCATTTTGGGTTTATCCTATTCGCTTTGCTTAACCCTGATGGTTAGTTGCTTTCTAATCACCTTTAGTGGTGATTAGGGTTTGCTTGTGCTTTGTTGAGAGCTGGAGGTGTTACTTGCAATTAACCCAAGTCTAGGGTTTGTGGGCAAGTTTGGTACCTTGTGAGGTGTTCCTCCCTCTCCTTGTTTCCTCTAGTTTTGAGAGGAAGGGTTGGGCTCGTTGCTTGAGTTCCTTTGGGCTTGGTTGAGCTTGTTGGGCCTTGTGGTGCGTTGCCTTTGCCTCTTTGGGCCTTGTGTTGGTCAAGTGTGCCTTGTGTCGGACATGGGCTTGTGTCGGCCTGAGGTGTGTCGCCCATAGGGGTGTGTCAGACATGGTGTGGGTGTGTGTGTCGGCCATGATGGTGTGGAGGTGTGTCACCCATGGACCCTTTGACCCTCTTTGACCTCGTTTGTGTCACCACTAGTGGACACTTGGTGCTTGATGCTTGCATGTGGCAATGGCCTTGGACATGTGTTTAGGGCATGTTAGAGTGGTGGCTTTGCTCATGGACAAGTGTCCCTAGGTGGGCGACACATTGCCTTGTCTTTCCTTGGTTTCTCCTCCATCCTTTCATATATATGTGTTCCCTTTCTCTTGCTAGGGATCCATTTAGTTCCTTAATCTCCCTCTCCCTTGGTGCACGACACCCCTCTTCCTTTGCAAGCTTGGTGGCCGATCCTTGCCTTGGAGTCTCCTTCTTCCTCTAGTGGTGGCCAAACCCTAGAGTGCCTTTCTCTTCTTCCTTGATGGTGCTTGGAGCTTGGAGCTTTCTTAAGGCGGGTTACATAACTCCTAACCCTAACCATACTACCTCTTCTATGTTCTTGTATGTTTCTTGTGATCATATCGGCTATGTATGTTGCTAGTTTGGTTTCTTGCTTAGTTGTACCTTGTTGGCCGAATCTATGTTCTAGGGTTTCTTGTTGAGCAACACCCCTCTCCCTCCTTGGTCTTAAGAAGTGAGCTTAAACTCTAGTGATATGAGCAACACTCCTCTCTCATTTGAGTTGAGAGGTGAGCTTGTGTTCTAGTTGCTTGAGCAACACCCTTCTCTCACCATGGATTCGAGATGTGAGCTTTGGTGGTGGTTGTGGACCTTTGTTAGGGTTGGTCCTTGTGTTGCCCGATTGGTGATAAGAAGATAGGCAAGACCCCTCTCTCTTGGTTGTTGAGAGGTGAGCCTTATTCTCGATCCATTGGGGTGTTTGTGCCCTTGTACTTGGGGTTGATGATGACCTTGTGGAGTGGCTTCTTGGCTAATATGGCTTGGGGTTGGTGTTGCCCGATACCCCTCTTGACCTAGAGCCTTGGACGCTATGCTACTATTGTTGTGATGTGTGATACATCTGGGTCCTTGGCCTTTTGTGTGACGGGCGTCACACTATGTTGTTTGTTCTGCCCGATACACATGGTGCACATTACACCTGATGCACGACACATTCATAGGCTCAGTTTCCCTACAAGATTTGTGGCCGATGTCCCTATGTTGCACGATGCGCCGTTGCACGATATACCCCTTTGGCTGGGCCGCACGCCCTGGTTGCCCGTAAGCAGTTGGTTGCACAACACGCCTGGCTCAAGTGCCCGTTACACCTTTGGATGATATGGGGCTCAGTGGTTAGCTACGTGCTGGGCGTCATGGCATCGTGGTGATGGACAACACATGATGGCGTTACACGATATCATGTTGCACGTTACACCTTGCACGACACGCCCCTTGGGCTCAGTTGCACGATAGACCTTGCCGCACGTTACACTTGGAAGTGCACGACACAACGTTGCACGATTCACCCTAGGTGCTGCCTGATATCTTTGCTGGTTGGCTTGACCGATATGAGGCTAGAATGTTGGGCGATAGGGGAGAGTGCCCTGCCCGATACTACCTTTGGTGAGCGTAGTAGGCACTGCTAGTGAGGGTCTTGTTCCTTATACAGAATCCGATATGCTAGTCCTTGTTTATGCAAACACATTTGGCTTATGATGGTGACCCTTGAGATGCTTGATAGTAATTGAAGTAGTAGTTTATATCTATGTAACTTGACATGTGTTTATGATCATCTTGATTACATGTATAAGGCTGAGGATTGGTAAGTATGTAAGATACTTTGCTTGACAATATGACCTATGTCTATGATCACAAGTTGAGAAATGTATAATAACGCATATGATCATCAATGTTGCCTATGATTGATAATATGATTCTTCTGTCAATCCATGATGATTGTGCATACTAACCATGCAGGTGTTTCTTACTGATGCATAGCCAGGTAAAGGGCTATGAAATATATATGTTGAGTAACACTGCTCTGATGGTTACTCTTGATGATGAGGTAACCTGCATGATGTGTTATGGTCTGAGGACCTAAGATGGATAAAGTACCTTGATGAGATGTTATTCTCTGATGATGATCTGGGATTTCTATCCCATGGTGATGATGTAAGCCTTGAGAGGCAATGACACTATGTGGTGAGGGATTGAGATCCCATGGAAATGTAATGTTGGATCCTTGTGATGGATCAGGATGATGTTGATGACAGTAAAAGCATGATGTTGAGTTTCATGTTGTTCCTTTTATAGTATGCATGCTATACAACTTGGTTGCCTCAACAATCCACTTAAAATATACTAACTAATCACAGTGGAACATATCATGTATTTTGCCCTGGCCATAGATCCATCATCGTCAGGAGCTGGTGATGGTGAAGTGGGTTCTCCTACGGGTTAACCCGGAGCGCATATTGTTGAGTATGCGAGGTTTGTCCTAGCCTAAAGTAAGGAGGTAAGAGTGCAACTTCGGTTGTAGACTCCAGAGTACAGATTCAAGCCGTAGCTCAAATATGATAAGAGTATGGTGAACAGGCCCATGGCTCCGGATATGTGATATGGGAGCATGAATGTGTTCATGGCTCAGAGCATGGTGAACAGGCTCGTGGCTCAGTTTCACTAGCGCCGAGACCTATACCGAGGCGGGCTAGGCAGAGGGTAGCCTACGGGAGCTGACCCTGTGGCTGAGGCCACTTAAGCATGAGACTGCAGTCCTGCTTGTGTTGTACTCGTGCACTGACCACGAGGTGGGACGTCATGGAGTCCGGCTCTTCCATTGATCTTGTATGGCACCGACTCTGGGTTTCGCAACTGTCGGTTGGATTTGAGCGGTACGGCTCACTTCCTTAGGGAATAACAATACGTAATCCAGCTGAATAATATTTATTGCTTAAGGCAAAACACGGAACATTGATTGAGGCCTTGCTTGTGTAGTTAATGTCATTATACTTGTAGTTACTTATACGTTCCTTATGTTATGTGGTAAGATTTTATAAATCTTATCTTGTTAATTATGTTCCATAAAGAAATACTTGGTTATCTGCCTTCCGTACATCTGGTAAGCTTGATGGTATGAATAGCGTTACTATATAGACTGCTCTTGTTGTACCTTTTATCAAGTTATCTGCTGTTGTTGCTTTAATCCTTCTATGGTTTTATGGTTTCAGCGGGGAGTTATGTTTCTCACTGGGACTGTGTGTCTCACCCCACTGGTTTATAACCTTTTTAGGTGTTCGAGCTAGATGTGGTGGTGGTCGTAGAGTTGCGGCCGAGCAGCAAGAAGAGTAGTAGAAGGCAAGAGATGGACATGCTGCTGTTTTGGTCGTTTTGTAGTAGAGTCTTAGAGTCATCCCTGTACTCTCAGGTCCTTGGAGGTGTTTTGACGTTGTTTCACGATGTATAGCCGATGACATTTTGTATATCCTGCTGCTGGCCGGATGTGGGCCGTTTTGTATGTATAAGCAGGTGATGAACTCATGTGATGGCTAGACAGCTGATTTCCTAAGCCGTGAACACGTATCAAGGCTTGTAAATGTTTATATAACATGTTTTCTTGCAGGATGAGGACTTGAATGTAATAATTTCTTAGTTTATCCTCTTTTTGAAATCGGTTTTAATTAACTTGTGTTTTGGTAATCTGTGGTTTATGGTGTTTTCCTCACATTTTCGCGTAACACCTCGCTGTCTGTGTGATAGTGGGATGTGTTGCCACAAAACATGTATTCTTAGTGGGAGGCATACCACATGATTTTTCTATTTTAGTAGATTTAGTCTTGCATTTTTATCTTTGTAATTGTTAAGTAATTCTCATGAAACGTGATGATGCTTGATGAGCTTATTCAGTATTCATAGGTAAAAATTGGTACCACCAACTACCAAGTTGGTGGCACTGACGTTTTGATAGTTGACAATTATAAATTAGATAATAAAATGTGGGTTCCACTGACTTTCAAGTCGATGGCACTAACTGAAAACTTAGAGACCCATACTCTATTGATGAATATACATGTAATTTCACTTGTATCAAATTAGTCTTCAATACTGCCGATTATCTCATCAGTTAAAAACTGACATTACCATCTTAATTTCCAGATATCCCGATACCACCGACATTACTAATGGGTGTTGGTTAAGTTTTTATAGGAAAAACTCGGTGGTCTCGACTCCTTGTTAGTACCTCCAACACACATTTTTTATTTTATGAGATGTGGGACCTATAGCAAAATCTCGATGGCACCAACCCCAAGTTAGTACCATGATATAGGGATGAAGCATGATCTGTGGTTGGCAATTTGTCATTAGTTTGTGAGTCCAATGTTGATCAAATGACTCATTCATGACTTTTTGTAAGTCAGTACCATTGAGATTACAAGATCCACGAGTCAATTTTTAGGAGATCATGGTCGACGATATCAACAATTGATATCGAGAACACATAGATAAGGGTTTAGGTCAGTAGCACTATATTTTCACTAAGGGACTCCTCTCCTCCTATATAAGGATGAGGATTCATTCAGTTTTCTCACAACTCATGCATACCTTCCTCAACAACTCTTTTGTGAGCTACCTTAAGAACTTGTACGTCAAGCAACTACTACATTTCCTCCCTCTCTCTTCCCCAATGGAGAGAAAGAGGCCCTAACAATGAGGATCTTCCTTAGTAGCCACCTCATTCCAGATCATCCCCTAGCCATGTCTGGAACTTTGGAGTGATGAATAGAAAAATGGATATGATGAGCTTGCAAAGCATGACTTTGAGGCCACCCGCTACAACAATGCATACTTCATCAAGCAACTTGGCCTCACTAACAACATGTGCATGGTGTCTGTAGGTCTGAGGATGGCTTCTAATGACTTCTTCTTGGGGGTATGGCCAACATACTCTAAGATCATGTTGAATTTCCTATAATCCTTGATGATGTGCTTTTTAACACAAGTCAACATGGGTAGAGATTAGGAGGACATTTGGGTCACACTTAGGCTCTACGATGCCACCTGACATCTTGCACTGGAGGTGTTCAATGCCATCTTTGGGTGATACTACCATATAATTAGGTGTTTCCATGATGAACTTAGTCATTATGTGGCATGAATCAAGCTAACGGGAATGTCAGATCGTGCCATGACTAGTTGGCTCCACTCTAGCATCACCAACATCAAGCACCCTTTTTCCAGCCTTCTTCACTGACTCCTAACAAGCACATTGTTCTCTAGGTCCACTCAGGCACAAGGGAACATTCAAGTGACATACCTATTTATTCTACATGCATTCCTTTTTCTAGAGAGTGAGAGGATCAACCTAGACATGTTATTCCTTGGACATGCGTACTTAGTGGCAAAGGGCAACAAGAGAAAGTTTCCCATCCATTTTGTTGGTCTCATCATGAGGATCACCAAGTACTTCAATCTTGATATCTCGTGTCTCCAAGCAGTGGAGTTAAAGAGGGACTTGGAATTAGGCATTTTCATAACACCAAGCTCTTCACCAAGTATGGAGGCAACATTGCCACCATCTCCAAAATGGGTGAGCGAGGTCCTCTAGACCCCATCTTCAACATAACCAATCTAGATCACCTACGTTGTCTGGAAAAAGATGTCATAGACACTTATTAGGAAGAGGAGGATGTCAGTGAGGATGATGATGATGAAGCCATGGAGGTAGTGACCATGCTGATTGTTGTGACATCTCGCCATCACAAAGACAGCAAAACGCCATGCGAAAACATGCAAAACCACCATAAACAACATATTACCAAAAACACAAGTTAATTAAAACTGATTGCGGAAAACATCATAAAAGAAAAACTATTACAACCAGAACCACTACCTACAAGGAAACATGTTATATTTACATAAGCATGATATATGTCCACCATCACATAGGATTTAGTTGTTCCATATCCATTAAGGATACATCACCTGTTTATATACATATCAGACCTAGCCGGGCCAACAACAGGTTACAAAAAAGCCATACAGAGATCATACATCATAAAACCTCATCAAAACACCTCCAAGGACCTGAGAGTAGAGGGAGACTCTAAGACTCTACTACAAAACAACCACAGCAACAACATATCCAACCTTGCCTTCTACTGATCTTCTTTCTACTCAGCCACAACACTACGATCAGCACCGCGTCTAGCTTGATCACCTAAAAAGGTTTTAACCAACAAGGTGAGACACATAGTCCCAACAAGAAACATAACTCCCCGCTAAACTATAAAACCTTAGAAAAGCTAGAGCAGTATATAACAGATAACCAGATCATATATGAAATATGAAGAATAAGATTATATATGTATAACAACTTACCATGATACCTGAGAATCATAGAACTAGTTTTAAGAAGTACTTAGGGCATTTATATGAAACAATCATACATTATGAAAGGCCTCAACCAATGTTCCATGTTTTCCCTAAGCAAATATACTATACGGATGGATTACCATTTATTATGCCCTGAGGAAATGAGTCGTACCGCTCAAATCCAACATTTGGTTGCGAAACCCAAAGTAGGTGTGATACAAGGTCAATGGAAGAGCCGGACTCCACAAGCTCATCCTCTTCATGGTCAGTGCACGATATCTAAAGCAGGACCGCAATCTCTTACTTAAGTGACCTCAGTCACAGGGTCAACTCTGCAGGATACCCTTTCCTCTAGCCCACCTTGATACAGGTCTCAGCGCTAGCATACCTTGAGCCATGGGTCTATTCACCGTGCTCCTGAGCCATGAACACATTCATTCTCTATCACACTGAGCCATGGGCCTGTTCACCATGCTCTTGTACACATCTTGATTCTACAACCGAAGTTGCACTCTAATCCTCCTATTTTTGGCTAGGAGAAGCCCCACATATTCAACAATATGTGCTCCAGGTTAACCCGTAGGAGAACCCGTTTCACCATCTCCAGCTCCTGACGATGATGGATCTATAGCCAGAGAAAACTACATGAAAGGTTCATCTGTAATTAATTAATACTTTTTAAGTGGATTGTCAGGGTCAACCAAGTTATATTATGCAAACCATAAACAAGAATAAACAACAAAGATTCCATCATTATGTATCACAATGTTACTGTCTTTCTTAATGCCATCAACATCATCATGATCTATCTCAAGGATCTTACATCACATATTGCCACTTGGCCTCTTGCTAATCATCATGATCCATCACAAGGATCTAATCATCATAGGGATTCCATCCCATCGTCAAGCACATGTTACCATCTCATAGCTAATACACATCATGCATTCTTATAGTTCTTATAACACATTATTTTAACATTAAGCAAATGTCACTAATGACATCATCACATCTCATACCTGATCACACATCTCAATTGATGAAACCTGCATGGTTAGTATGCTCAAGAGTAGATAAATACTTCATCATCGAGATACTTATCTCTGACCCGAATTTTCATGAGTGGGTGGTGAAAAATGATTTCGAAATCTGAGACATGATTTTAGGAAACAACGCATTAAGAAATAGTTATTGTATTTTAACTATTTTAGATATTGCAAAAAATCAAGCACAAATTGAAGAAATTTGATACCACCAATATTGAGTCAATACCATTAACATTAAAGAAGATAAAAATTTATCACACCATTGTCTCAGTACCAATAGGACATGATTCGATACCACCACAATTAAAGTCACTAACACCGATGGTCATGTCATTGGCACTGACAACAAGATCAAAGAAGCATCAAAGAAATATTGATACCATCTACGATCAACTTGATGGCATCGAGACTTCAAGCCCTTGTCAAATTAAATAGACAAGTTGGTAGAGACTACCAATTTGGTGGAACTGACATTTTCCTAATGGCTATGATTTAGAAAGGCAACATCTAATGGGTTTCTATATAAGTTTTTATCTTTCTTCTTTATTATTAAAACCAAGAGCGAAGCCATAGAAATATATCTAAATGTTCTATTTGGGACCTGTGTCCAAGGAAAAGGAGAAGAATATATGTAGAGAAAGGTGCATCCTAACAAATTTGTAGAGAACTTTGACAGCTGCAACATCCTCCAGTTGTAGAAATCTTTGGAGGGGACATACCTTGCATCATGTTACAAGGGTTTTCTATGGATTTCTTCTCCTTATTTCCTTCCCTTGGTCTCATATTGAGCATCAGGGGATAAAACCCCATTCTTTAAGACCTACAAATAGCCCAATATTGACTACATGCATGTTTATTTTTAATTTAATATAATTTGTTTTTCTTCAGATTTTAATAATGGAAGTTTGTAATTGACTTATTTATGTTTGATCACCATGAATATATGATATATTGTTAATTATTAAAAAGTGGGATTAATAATATTAGAGAAACCACCACCAACACAGTCAGTAACACACTACAAGAGTAGGTTGAACACTATGAGTTAGATTTTTTGTAAAAAGATGACATTGTTTGACTTTCTTTATAAGCATTGTAAGAGAGGGTTAATAATTATATTAAAAAATGTACTACACTACAAGAGCGGGTAGTGCAAGTTGCAAACTTTCAATGTAAAGAAACAAGACAATTAATGTTGATTGGGTAGGATGCATGCAGAGGCTAACATCGTGATAAAGCTGGTATCCTATAGAATCCATAAATCTAATCTTCAACCCATTTTAATTCTTTCTTGTTTAATTCTTATTCTTAGTTTGATCACTCAAAACAATTTTATTCCTAGGTATAGTTGATCTATTTTACTTATTAGTAGCTTCTAGTTTTATGATTTCCTAAGATCGACATTCAAGCCTCTTTGAGTTCCTTTAGTAATCTGATACATACACTAGCATTTAATACACGCACTTAAGTCGTGTCAAATTTTTGACATCGATACCGGGAAACTGACACTACCAACTTTATGAAGGCTAAAACCGACCAATATAAGCCATTTTTTGTTTTGTTAATTTCATTTTTAGTTAAAATCAATTCTTGGATCTTTTTGTTCCTTTTGGATGGTATTATGTATTCTCACATTTAGTTTTTTACTTATGAGGCACTAGTGCATGGTCCACACACAAACCACTAACTATGGAGATTCTACTCTGTCATCCCTAGATCATAGTACACAACCATCAAAACCAAAAGTCATATCGGAGCATAAGAAGGAATGAGTGGTTACTCAAGAAGACCATGTGGTAGAAGTTGGGAGATATGCCTAACTATGATGATCATAATGAGGATGTGGCAGTTTCAGATGATGGGCATACCATATGGGAAAAAATCAAGACGTCATTTGTTACGACAGAATTGGGTCCCATTAAACGACATGAAGTCAACACGGGAAGCTACAAAATTGATCCAAGACTTGTTTCTCTAATCAAGCCACAAGCGTTCCATGGGTACAACAATAAAGACTCAATGCAACATGTAAATTAGTTTATTGAGAGTTGTGATTTGTTGAATATATAATGCATTCTAGTCACAATCATTTATTTGAATCCTATATTCTTTGTGGTTTCTTAGTCTACCTTTGGAATCTATAGGCTCATGGGAATAAATGATTGATTCTTTATTTGAGAGGTACTTTCCCACTTAGAAGACCAATGATTTGGTAGGAAAACTTTATGGGTTCAAGCAACACATAGATGGATCTTATTTAGAGGCATGGGAGAGGTACCCAAACATTTTGAGAAAGGTGAGTCAAATTGACTTGTATTGTCAAGCCAAGACTTTCTACTATGGCAGTACACATGAAAGAGGACCACAGTTGACATTGGCAGTGCATGTTTTTTCTGACTAGTTGGACATCAAAGTATCATGAAATCTTGAAGAATGTGAAGAAATCCGTCCCAAGACAAGGAGCATGAGTGTTCTACCTTAGCTAAAAGTACTAGAGAATCACATGAGGTTATGGAACTCAAGTTTCATGTATGCCAATTGGCAAAGTAACTGGAGAAGAAGAACACCCTTTCACATGGAGGAGAGGAAGAGGAGTGCATGTAAATTCAGAAGCCGAAAAGGAGAAATGGGTAGTCATGGAGGATCAATCCTAGATTTTCTTAGAAGTATCTAAATAATTTTTAGAATGAATCATCGAAGGTCCAACATCCATAAGTGTGTCAATAATATAGGTCTCAGCAAGTTCAACATGAGTAAGGACCTAGTAACGAGGATTACTTGGGATATGTTCTTAATAGTTCATAAATAAGAAAGTGACATATTATGAAAAATCAATCTAGGAGAAGAAAAATATGGGAGCTAAAATTATGAGTCTTGAGGCACATATGTCATAGGTGGTGGAAGATGTAGCACAGTTGAAGAAACATTCCCACAATATTTTTTAGGAAATACCAAAACAACACACCTACACCAGCAAGCCAAGAGCATTTCTCTCTAAAATGAGAAGGGGTGTGCCATTAAAGAAATCCCAAATCCATAGATTCCCCTTGATACTCCATTCTAATAGGAATGTGTTTCCATTTATGTTGAGAGAACTACTGCTACCAAGTACGTGTAAGATCCAAATTTCTTGCCATGCATGTGGACATTTGGGTTGCAACCCCTAGATTTAGACACATGGTTGGATGGATTACAAAGTGATACAAGCGAAGATGTGAGTCATGCATAGGTGGGCATTCCACCCATTGTAGAAACTAGGAAGCGCAACAAAGAAGTCTCAGCTACAACGAGTTCACAAGGGGTTGCACTTAAAGATTCCACTCCCACCATGGCTACTCTCCCAGTTCAAGAGAAGGTTCCCACACAATTAGAAAATTTGAGAAACAGTTTAAATGCAAACAATGCATTAGGAAATAGTCAAAATATGATAATTGTGAACCAAATACATGAAAAATAGATAAAATGGATGCAGAAGAGTAATTTTAGGCTCTTTAGGCAAAAGAATCATAATTCACTCGAATATTGGAGATTTTCCTTTGATGTCTAATTATCCCAGGATTTGGTAGTAAAATGATGTTCATTTCTCACATGAATGCAGGAGAATTTGGTTCTTCCATTAGTTGGATGTCTGTTCTACTCATCGACCTTCACACTTGTAGAATGCATGGCTTATAATCATGATAGATTTAGGACCCTTTTGACTAATTCAGTCAATGACTGCCAAACATATTGATCATTGAATCATAATTTGATAATTGATTATGGATCTAGTCAAAATTCAAGTGGTCAACTAGACTTATTGAGTATCACATTGAATCATATTTTTTCATCTTGACATCCCTTAGGATGTTAGTCATTGATTTTATATCTTCATATTGCTTCCTCTCATTTCATGTGGTCCTTTATCACCCCTCAAAAAATATTGAGGACTATGGTTACACTTGTAGTTAATCTCCAAATTGATTTTGATTTTAATGTTTCTTTGCATATCATAGTTTTATTCATTTAATCAGTTTGAGACAACAATTGTCATGATATCATTTGTTCAGAAACCGATTCCTGTAGACTCAAATGGAATGTGAACATAATTTTTTTCAAGTGAATTGATTCTGCTTTAGTAAGAAGCAAAATACACCTTGTATATATGTGAAATCATACCTAACCAGAGCTTGCAAATATATTCCTTTGGGACCACTCATTAATATAACTGAGAAAAAGAATTTTCCTAATAGTTGGTTGGTTTGGATTAAGGAGATAATTTCTACTACATGCTATCATGTTATTTTAAACAAGGAACCCACTACTACCAATGGTTCTAAAAAAATGGTTTATGCAAGGTAATCCATTGGAAACTTACCTCTTTGTCATGTCCATGTAATGTTTTTCTCAATCAATTATCAAGGTTCTTTTAAATCATCAAAAGAGTTGTAAGTTATACATCTAGTTTTTGTTGATGACTTTATATTCTTTATCGAGGCTAATGAATGCAATGCTGGTAATTTTGATTCCTTAGTTAAAAACACAATAGGATGATACGCTTAAGATCAAAACTAAGAGAGGTACTATTTTGTATAGCTGTAATGCTAATAAGGATGCTATTTATAATTTTCTAAAATTTAAGCATGACACTATTCCACATTAATTAGTATTACTCTATATCCATTGAAAGACCAAGGAACACTACATTCCTTTTTTGGATAAATCAAATCCATATGGGATGGCTGGAGTCTTGAATGTTTTCTATGGTATCTAGGTTGGTGTTAATGTGATTTACTATTCCGGCTATGCATTTGTACTACTCATCCACTTTCTCCCTTGCTTACTCTATTGGTGCCATAATTGAACAATTATTTAGAGATGTCTTATTCGGGGGAAGCAAAAGTAACTCCAATTCTTCTCAACACTTATGTTATTAAGAAACATTTTCATCTGTGAAAAACACTTCACATAATTTATTTTTGGTGTGTAGTTGACACCAACTCAATGTCATGGTATTTCAATCAAAATTTTAAATCTCAATATAGCTTGATGAAACATATTGATTATATAGTTGATGGTTCTAGTATGAACTTGTGTCTTGATGATTGATTCCTCAAGTCAAATTCCTATCTTATATGGTGGTAAACAAGATAGTCTTAAGCTGGTATTATCTCTCAATGTTAATCTAGTTGAAGTTATTTTGGAGGGAAACGAAACATTCCAAGTATTGGAATTACATAACCCCTAGCTAGACTCCTCGATAAACTTCTCAATCCTATTGAAAGACAATATAGAAAGCACAAATATCTATAGAAAGTTAGTAAAGATCAAAAGCACACAGTCCCCTATATTCAAATGTATATGTAAATTCAAAGGTCCAAAAAGGCACCAAATAATGCATGGAAGAATGAACATAACAAATTGTGCACTTCTGAATATACACAGAGAAGGTGCTTTCAATCTCCTTCCATGTGTTTCCAGTTGAAAGCAATCATTAAAGATACTATTCAATTTGTATGCAATGTTCTTATGCTAATAAGATGTGCTCCAAGAACAAATGGTTTTGGTATCCTAATACTCCTAGTTAATCGACTTAACTAGTTTCAATATAAGGAAGTTACATCTCCTTTGCCCTCTACATCATGTATAGCGTATTGCGGGTTTGCATAATGAGAAGCGTGCATCTATTGAAGCTCTTTGAATATCATAAAAAAGGATTCTCTTTGTCTTCACGATGCCCTCCATAAATGATGTTCCTTGTAACTATCGATTGAATAGGTGATATAGCTTCCTGCCATCTTTTCATTTTCACTTCTTTATCTTCTGAGATACTCTTCGCATCATTAGATAGAAAACAACCTTAGACACCGACTTGTATACATTTTTTTCTTTTCCCCAAAAGCAATACAAAACAAGGAAACGAGTTTGGAAACCAACAAAGAAAAGGGAATCATATCATGATGAAAGAACTTATTCTTGGATTTAGTAGGTTCTTTTCCCTTGGCTTTTCCGGAAGTAGACTGGTTGCGTGACATTGGCTTATCACACTCATCTCTCTTTAATCATAATATGGTGACACGTGGAAGATTCCATCGGCATGCCATTGTCCCGTTCGTCCTGTTCCAGAATATATAGTACATAATTATTGAGGTGGCCCAAAAAGTTTCTCTTCTGCTGGCATGGAGTAGAGACGAGAGGTTATTGCCCGGATGTGCAAAGAGATTTCTGTCGTTTACATTTTCGAATTTGTCGACGGAGTAACTAGCTTTAAGGAAAAATAAATTAACAGCCATATCGAAAATTATAAGATGATTATATTAAGTTTGAAAATTAAGTTAGTTCGAATCTTGAAAATTAAGTTAGTTCTAATCTTGAAAATTAAGTTAGTTCTAATCATGATTTCAAAGTTATATGGGCGCGGATATTGGTTTAGTTTAAGTTGGGATCCCGACCGTTGAGAAATCGTCAACCTCATCGTGAGGAAGTACTTTGACAACGGGTTTGTAACCGTGACTTGTAACTGTTGTCTGGGGAGTCGCAGTCAGTCAGAAGATGTGGGTTTGGAAGAGGATGATGAGAATATTCAACACTCCCTAACCGAATACGTAATAGGCTAACATCTCATTACCTGCTGCTAGGGGTGGGTAATTCCAACCTTTTATCTTGATTGCAGACTCAATGAGGATGGCATCGAGGCTCTGTGATTATATTACCATAGTTTTGAACTCCATGGACCAACACACACACACACACCCACCCACCCACCCCACCAATCTCTATTCTAGCCTTGGAAAGCACATCTTTATGGAGCTAACTTTACGTAGTTATTATTCTAACTGTGAAAGTTAAGTTGTTGTAGTCATGGCTTCTAAGTCATTTTGCAAAGCCTACTTATGTGGTGCATTTGAGTAGGTGAGATTTGACATTGGATTGCAGATAAGAACAATCACGAACTGTAGCGATAATTGCTGTTACCTGTGGTTTAAATGGGATACAAAGAAACTGTTATGAGAGCTGGTGATGGGCTTGGTGAAGAAGGAAACTTTGTTTTCAAATCAGGTCCGTGGCGAGAGTACGGAGTAGGACCCTCCACTAGCTGCTTCATGTTTCTCCTCTTTCACTTGATTGGTTCTTTCTCCGTGTCCAATGTTGGAAGACTGGCCAAATGACATGCATTAAAACATCGTAAAGATTGGTAGCATAACATGCATTGATTTTTAAAATATAACAACGACTATTAATATGTAGAGACCACTTATGGATTAACACTGGCGCTGTCTGTTAAGTAATCTCTAAGATAAGCCCGAATCTAACCTAATCAAGCAACGAGTGTAAAGTGATCGAACTAAAACTGTGATGGAAGATACATGTATATTTTCTTTCCTTTTCTTTTTTAATTATCTAAACCAATCGTCTGCGAACATATTATATATGAAAAATATAACTCAACGATAACTATTAGCATTCTAATAGGTAGCCAAATCCACATTCAAATTTGGCAAAAACCAAACCAATTTCACATTTATTTACACATGAGCGCAATATCTTGCACAACTAAACTTGGAAGAAAGTGAGAGCACATGCATGCTTTGTGATATGTCTGGAAACTCGTATTAGGAGAGGATATGAAGAGAAGATCCCCAACCTATTTCCTAACAACCGTGGTAGCAAATCCAACTTACAACAAGTCGAGGGGGGGGGTTGTAGTAGGTTTGAACCATGACATTTGGAATGCCTAGGTCATCCATGCTACTGAGCAGACGATGGTCGTGAGTTGCGATAACAATGGGGGCTTCCATTGTGTGATCACATGTGTATGGATACAACAATGAGGTGTGTATAAGAAGTCTATGGGAGTTTATCAAGTATACCACATAGCAGGAACTTCCCCAATTGGTGATTGAGGACTTCAATCATATTCGTAGAGGTGGGGAGAAGTACGGGGGCAAGAGGATTCTTGATTCTATTCTCTATAGGTTCAATGAATGGTCGATGCAACATAGTTGGTGAAGTTGAACATGAAAGGGGGAATGACAACTTGGCAGAAAAAAAGGATCCCATAGCACTAGATTACGAGTAACCTAGATAGAGGATTGGTGAATTCTGAATGGCTCTTGATTTTCCCTGAAGCGGCTGTGTCCTTGAGTGGTCACCCCAACAACGACCATTTTTGGATGGTGATTACATTGACTAAGAATACTAAGACAAATAGGCTATTCAGGTTTTGCAATTTTTGATTGGACCTTCCTCGTTGCAAGTAGGTGATTAGAGAGGCGTGAAATGTATAGGTGGATGGCAATCCAATCATTATGATTCTAGAAAAGCTTAAGAGAACAAAGGAAGCTCCCAAGAAGTGGTCCAGAGATACAATTAATCTCCCCGACCTTGTCAAACAAGCTATGAGGAGTATGCCAAGGCTGTCGAGGAGTTGAGATTCCACTAGATAGATAAGTGATCAAATGTAAAGCAGCTAAGGCTACCAGACTATTGTAGTTGGAGAAGGCTGACAAGTGCTATTTTTGGCAAAAAAGTCATCTGAATGGATAAAGGACGGAGACTAGAACTCCAAGATCTACCACCGCACATTGAAGAAAATGTATATGAATGGTTGCATCTATATGTTGCTGAAGCCTGATGGGTATCCTACACAGGGGCCGACTAAAGTAGCAAGTGAAGCCATCAAGTTCGATAACGAGATGTACATAAGGAGCACCACTCTAGTCCTTGTGAGATTCCACCACATAGGGTGACTGCTGATATGGACCACTACCTATGTGGGCTAACTTTGGATGAGGAAATTAGAGTGGTAACCTTCTCTATTGGTGTTGACAGAGCACCGAGGTCAGATGGCTTCAATGGGTGCTTCTTCCCATCCAACTGGGATGTGCTTAAACAAGTCATTTACTGGGCAGTCAGGTGGTTCCTGGTGGGTGGTTCTACGGTGAAGCAAAATAATCATGCCTTCATCTGGTTGATCCCTAAGAAGACCTCACAAACTGCTATTACTGACAATAGGTCGATCACTTACTGTTAAGTCTTGTACAAGAATATTACAGAACTCATGGCTAGACATCTCAACGTGGTGTTGAAAGAGATGATCTCCCCTAATCAAGATACCTTTTCACAAGGTAGGTCGATGGGTGATAAAGCCCTCCTTGTGTCTGAATTTTTATGTGGCTTCAACAAGAAGACCAACACTAGGATGGCTTGTATAAAAACCAACACTACCAAATCTTATGATCATGTTTCATGGAGTGCCCTTTGGGCAATCATGGAGTCGATGGGTTTCTCCATGAGATGAATACGCCTGATGAAACAATGTGTGGAGATGGTTTCCTTTTCTGTATTGATTGATGGGATTCCTAATGGGATGCTCACTGCCTTTAATGGGATGAGGCGAGGGGATCCTTTTTCCCCCATGCTCTTCACCATTGTTATGGAGGCCATGTCACACTTGTTGACTACAAATGAAGGAAGTTGTGAGATTAGACCCTTCAAAGTCTATGGTACTCCAGTCCTTTCACACTTGGTGTTCACATACGATGCCCTATTCCTTATGACAGGACATGTCAAACACCTGTGCAACCTCAGGAAGGTCCTACTCCATTTTAGGAAGCATATAGGAATTTATAGTCAGTGATATTAAGTTTTCCATTTTCTTCTCTAGGTCTTTGGATGTGAGAAGAGGCATACCGAAAGAAGTAGTGGGTGTTAGTGAAGGCTGCTTTCCCACTAAGTACCTTGGCATATCGGTTTTTGGTGGTAGAAGAGTTGTAAGTAATTACGCCAACATTAATTCTTGATGATCTCAACAACTCTATGGATAGATGAGCGGGCCTTGTATTATTCATGGTGGGTAGACTGGTGCTTATCAGATATGTGCTACTAAGCAAGGTCAGGTTATGGTTTCCGCTCATTGAGCTCTTGACATTCATACTGGACAACATACATATCATCATCAACTCTTTTTTGTGGGACGGTAGGGGTATGCAATGGCTTGAAGTTCCTTTGCCATACCTTTCAGGTGCGACAACTTGAATGTATCTGATCCACATTTGCTGGCTGATACAACTACCTTGCAAAGGATTGATTGGTTCATCATGATACTAGAGTCCCCTTGGACCATATGGATAAAATCTCAATATGGAGAGTCTTTGGACTTCTTTGGAAGGGACACATGATCCTCCTCAGTTTGTAGAGTGATGGGGAATAAGTGGAGCTTGGTGCGATTTAAGTATGATTACCTTAATGGGGATATTTGACATAGAGTAGAGGGCAATCCTTGGCCTAACCAATTCTTGAGATTGTACTATTTTTTGGAAAGTCTTGTATGGAATAAGGTTCACACACACTGACAAACAGTAGCCCAGTTGGTCGCAGCTTGGGGCCCTCATGAAGGGTCCTTGGTTCGACTCTCACTGGAAGCGCCGCTCGAAAATGAATTTCCTACAACATCAGCTGACCTCTGATGCAACTTATTGAGATACCAGTGTGTGGGCGTATAGGTCTCACGGGTTTATCATCCCTGCTATCTAGGCCTTTGCCTGGAAATGGGTTCCCCCAACAATAAAGAAAATAAGGTTTGCACACCTAGGTGGAGCTACTACATTTATGGGTGTATCCTCAATAGACTTCTAGCAACATATAGGATGAGGGATTGGGGGTTGGATTCTAATCTTCTCTATTTGCTATACATAGAGGAGGAAGAATCACATAACCATTTATTTTTGTCACATTCCTTAGGGTTTCTCTAAAATTTGGAGGGGGGGAATCCCCCAGATTACTTGCATGAAGCTCTTTGGCGGACCAGTGTTCGTACAAGAAATATTGTTGCCATGGGATGTTTTGTTGGGCTTTGCATCATTGATATTTGTTTATTATCTTGGCAAGAGAGGATAGTAGGCTCCATAGTGGAAGAGAAAAAGACTATTTGAGTTTTTTGAGGATCTTGTAAATAGATTAAATGAGGCCTGTCGGGTCAGACCCAACATATATAAGGGTCTTGATCAGAGAGTAATACAACAATGGAGTTTTTGTAGTTAATCCCTGATGTATAGTATATGGGAATTCGGCCCTATACTCTCTTTTGGAATCTAATAATATTTTACCTTACTAAAAAAGTCAGAGCATAAGAAAAATGCTGCATCTTAATTACATGTGGTGTAATATTCATTTCTTGACCTCTCTATTCTAAACCTAAAAAATTATAATTTTCATATGAGATTTGAAAACTCAATGAGTGGATAAACTCCCACTTGTGATACATAACATGGTCTCAACCTAAAGAAGATACTACTAACACCCAAAATAAATAAGGAAAATAATATATAATCATAACACGAATGTATGTATTACACAAACTAGACATCATAAGAATTAACTTATATACATGAGAACATATTCTAATATATTTTTGAGAAACTAATTATAAGTTAAGCACTCATTCACATGAAAATGTCTATTTTGACTAAATCCATTTATATTAAATATCAAATCTAAAAAAAGACAATCTAAGCACATTGTTACGACCCCATTTGAGCTTAATTGGTAAACTAGGGTTTACCTAGACAATTGCAAAGATTAATTAGAATAATCATTCTTGAAATCTAATTAATGACGATAACACAATTAGGATGTTTTAACTATGATAAGAAGTCTAAATGTTCTTTTGTCCTGAGAATTAGGGTTTGAGAAGCATAAACCCTAATCGGCCCAAAATTAGGGTTTTGATAATGCTTGAATACAGAATTTGATAAGTGGAATGTCTCACTAAATGATTTTTAGTATTTTATGTGTAACTCTGATTTGCTTCAAATTTGGATATGATTTAGATATATAAAATGTGAACAATATTGGAAAATATCAGAATTTTTGAAAAATGCCCTGACCTGTTTGTCGGCCGAGTTTCAAACTCGACCGATCACAATTTCAGAATTTTACAGCAGTGTGGTAATTGAATTTTATCTTTTTATTGGTATATCCAATTGATCTCAAATTTTAACAGTATTTTATAAATACAATTTTAGACACTCTGTTAAATTGGCGTAATTTTTGGATGACTTTTGAATCCCTACAGTAAGGGTGTCGGTCGAGTTTGTGCAGGACAAACTCGGCCGAATATATTGCTGACTGCAATATAGCAGTACACTGTTCGATTTTTAATTAATTATTGGTAACACCAAATGATCTCAAATTTTAACTGAAGCCTTATAGAACAATTATTAACAACTTACTAAATTCCCATAATTATTGAAGAATGTTTGATCTCTGAAATAAACGAATTACAGTAACTTTTGTATAACTGAATATTCAGCTAATATAGTTAAAGTTGAGTGTTGGGTCAATTTGCAATTGACCCAAGCAGCTCAATTGACTTATATGGACGACCACACACTCAAGCAGCTCTCATTTCTCGTCATCCATTCCAGAGAAACGAACTCCTAGAGAGAGAGGGAGAATTAGGGCTTGAGTGAAGAAAGTGGGGGAATTGCTGAATTAGGGTTTTGCGATTCCAGGAAGGGTGAAATCAAGTAAGTTCGGATTCCTTGCATATACTTTTATGGTGGATCTTCTCTCTTATGTCAAGATTCCGTCCATGCTCTGATTTGATCCAAGAGGATGTCAAAATTCCCTCTTTTCTCACCCTTTCTTCATAATCCCTCTTTTTCTAGGTTTCCGAGTTGAATGAAAGAGGAATTGGGAGATTTGCTAGGGTTTTGATGGGAATTCGAGATTTCCCTGAGTGGAGCTGCAGGTTTAAGGTGTTTTCACACCTTAGGGTGAGTGGGTTCTTCCTTCAAACATTCTAATGGACGAATTTGATTATAACAACCAAACCCCTAAATGTTTAGCATGCGATTTCTAAATCCCGAAATGTCTATTTGATTTAAGTTATTGTAAATTGATATGATATGGATTCCTTCTCTGTTTGAATGACTCCTAAATGGTAGATTCATATCAGATTCGTATGCAACACTTCCTATTGAGTATGCTTTTAGATTCATATCAAATGATGTAATTAGGGTTTGACCTAATTGGGATATCGCTAGGGTTTCAATCTGTTTGAAAAAGACTAGAAATCCTATATGTGGTTAGGATGTACCTCGTGGGTTATATTAATTGAATCTTATTCTGGATACATGATATCACAGTGATGATATGGAAAACCTAAGTTTAGTTAAGTTTCCATGATTTCATATCTATATTGATTATATAAGATTTGTTGGAAACAGTCTTTATTTAGTGAATGCTTATATCTTATGAAATCATTATGAGAGCCATGTGACAAGTGAATGAGGTAAATGAAAAGGTGAATGAGGCAAATGCAACCCTACGAGTAGGGTGTTGACATGTGATGAATGAATAAGGCGAATGAAACCCTAAGGATAGGGTGTTCAATGAATCATGCTATGGTAATATGAAAGGTCTCGATATGAGATGTGGTGATGCTTAACTATTGAATTGTATGTTTCTAGTGCATTTAACTTTATATGCTTGTTCTCTCTGAAATGATATCTACATACTGTAGGACTTTTTATATTTCAATATATTTCTGTTAAATTGTTTATTGTTAATCAAGTATAGACCTAAGTGCCCTAACGCCGTAGAACCCCTCGAGAGGTCTGCACCTTGGGGTGAAACGACCTACTAGCGTGTGACTAGATGGTCGGTGACTCGTGTTCAACATTAATCCGTGCGTGTGTCACGGTGGCACGAGGGCAGAAAAGCAGTGTTCAACAATAATCCGTGCGTGTATCACGGTGGCACTGGAAAGAAAAGAAAACTTGGTTATCTAACACAATTCGTGCAGCGTCACGAAGGTAACCCTGTGACCCTCCGCCGATGTACTTAGGTTTAAGGAGGAGTCTAGAGTACACTCTTTGAGAGTGCAGTGAGGCCGTGAGAGCCTGAGAATCCTGACGCAGACCAGGATAGCAGTCAGACTTAGCATTTCCCGGGTGTGTCGCTAAGTCTTGTACGGTGGGGCCGTAGCATGGACTTGTTGCGGATCCTTATATGCAGAGTACACTGCATATATTTAGGGCATAATAATAAATGAGTAAATAATCACATAGGATCACAGTAAATTTATATAACTGTCTATCTATTTGAAATACTTGATGATGCTTAGAAATGTGCTATTTCAATTATATTGTTTTAGAGTTGCTCAGTGTAGTATTTATTGTTGTTAAATTTCATATCGTTTAATCAAATTATATCTTTGATCACATTAGTGCATTAGTCTGTTTCCATGAAGTACTCATTCACTGAGCGAGTAGGCTCACCCCTCTACTCAAACATTTTAGGGTTAATCGCGTGGACTTGAAGATGGTCAGAGCATCAGTGTAGATCTGCCACAGGAGTCAAGTATGAGATTAGTTGAGTCAGTCGGTCCTTGTCACTCTAGGTCCTCAGTAAGAGATAAGAGAGAGAGTTGTAATTACGATGTGTAATATTGTTCCTCTTTGATATGTATGCTAATTAACAAGGTTTATGTGCACAAGTTGTGAAAGACATCACGAATGTTTATATATGTATCTTTTCTGTTAAAGTTTGATTAGTAATGAAAATGTTCATATTCCTTGTTAAGATGTTATGTGGTTCAATGCGATGAAATAAGAGTTTTTAAAGGAAAATAAAAAAAAAGAAAAAGTTAAGAGTGATCTTTGTGTTAATTATAAATCCTTTCTTACGCCCTAATCTCATGATTTGAGGAAATTGTGAGATCGGGGTGTAACAACTTGGTATCAGAGCTTAGGGTGAGTTGTCAAGGACCATTAAGTTAGTAAGTTAGAGTCCTAAGCGTGGCAGATAGGAGATGTTTGATGTTAGCTTTGGGGATTTGAGTATTTGGATATCCTGGCCCGATATCTGAGTACTTGGATCAACCAATACAAGCTACTCTGTCTATTCTCTCACGTATACCCTGGCCAGGTATACAGTGGAAGAATGGGCTAGAGATGAACCCTAGAAATGTTAGGGTTAGAAAATGAGAAAAGAAAACAAGAAATAAGAGCGTAAATGTAAAAGGAGATAGAATTTACATTTCATAATGTTGTTTTTGTTGGAAATGTATAGAAATGCTCTTATATGTTTGAATTGAGATATTCAATACTTTGAAATATGGGTCTTTAATATCTGTTGTACACTATGCAATTGTAGCATTTATTGATTTTATTCTTTGTAACAAGTAGACTAGAATTGACTTTTGATGGGCTTTTGTTTCTATGGTTTTGCCCGCTGATTCGAGTGAAATTGACATCAGCAGGTCTGTTTAGGTTTTCAGTCTGTGTGCGGTTCGGCCGAGTTCATGTTTTGGTCGGCCGAGTTCCTTGTCTAGGATTTCAAACAGCGTTTTGGTCGGCCGAGTTTGGTCTTGAATCGGCCGAGTTTCTTTGTAGGTAAACAAGTAGTGTTTCGATCGGCCGAGTTCCCCAGAGGATCGGCCGAGTTTCCTGCTGATCGGCCGAAGTTGGTCGGCCGAGTTTCAGAACCTGGAAGGTGATCGGCCGAGTTCCAGAGTGATCGGCCGAGTTTCTGAGCTATGAGTGGCAGTTCAGGAAGAATGTAATCCTTGGTAGTTCTTGGCTTCAGGACTTCAGGTTTGGCCTGGTCCAGTTGGCAGGATGCGTTACTAGGATCTAATGAATCCTATCAATAGCATAATAAGAATATAATTGGAATAATTAGACCCACATCAGAGTAAGAATGTACATACAGCAAGACGTTGAAACATATGGGTAAGATCAGAATAACTAAGAATTAGTTGAAACTGATATCTGAGGTTCAATTTTGGGGTCTCATATGTGAAACCCATAATTGGGAATAATAGAACATGATAAGAAGTTCATAATCAGTTTATTGATTAATATTACATGAACTATACATGTGAAATATAGAAGAGATATGTGAAATGTATGTATGTATGGTTCAAGATAACAAGAATCAATCATGAAGAATGAATCATAGAATAGAGTATAATGCTTTTATGAACCCTAAAGCAAAGGCTAAGTAGAGAATAGGGTTGAGCATTCAATAGGTCCATAAAAGTAAAGAGGATCGTATGAACATGTAATTCATAAGACTAGGACAACAAACTAGTTTCTAAGCAAAGAACATAGGTGTAGTTTAACGAATGAATAAGTCATACAAAGGTAGACTGTTTTCAGAAAAAAAAAAAAAAAAAACTCGATTGAAAGAGAAACTATGTTTGACCCATGCATGATCCACTTGATGTAAAAATGAAGAATATGTAATGTATTCAACATGAGGAAAAACAAATAGAAGGACTATTAATTTAGAATGTTAACTTCACAATAGTATAAAGATAAAGGAGGAAATATGTGCAACATGGTATACATGACCATACATATGAATAAGCAACATGGTCATAAGAGAAAAATTTAGAATTAAAGATGACGGGTTAAAGAGTAGTATATGGTAAGAGGACTATGAAACGTAAGAAAGGGTTTGAAATATGATGGAGAAATTATAAAATAAAGAGGTTGTGAGATTCAGGCAAGTGCTAATTAATCAAATATCTCTGTTGATAACTAAGTAAAACTACATACGAGAATGTATTAAGGGAAGGCTTGAATACAAAAAAATTCCAAGTCTTAAAATCATCTTCTCTTTCATATATTCCTTAATAAGAGCAAGGTGGGAATGAAATGATAAGAGAAAATGAATCATATATGAGGCATAACTACCTTAGTGGGGTCATCTAGTGAATGTAATAGTAACATTCAATATGATGAAGTGCGATAAGAAATAAATTCTTGTGTGATAGCAAGAATGATGTTTATTGTATATAATCATATGAAAGGATAGGTAGCAAAAGGTAAAGAAGTAATGAATGAGCAGAAAGATATGGGAAGCACTAGCTTTGTGTAATATGTGAATTTGTTTTTACATGTATGATTTGTTGAAGGCATATTAAGATATGAAGTTGGTTCTACATATGATTTCGGTGTATTTGTGCAAGCTATATGTTAAATTAAAGGTGTATGATAGTAGTAGTAATTCATACCAGATATGCATCCTAGTATTGTGTATTTGTGATATGGTGATACAGTTTGGATGATGACAGAACACATGGAGGGATATCCTGAATAAGGTAGTTATACCTATTCCCTCCTATTAATAGAAAGAGATGATAATCAGATTGTCTGGACAAGTAACCCTAATGAGGTGTAGCTTGTTATACCTAGCTCTAATATAACTTAGTGATGGTAATTTAATATGATTAATGCTTGAATGGCTGATACAATCGTGGATTTCCTTATTACTGTTGTTGAAACTGTAAAATGATATAATACGATGGATACACTTTGAATTGTGTGTGGGCCTATAACCCACAGAACCCAGGATCGAAACAGGATAGTATGGGATGAGGTGGTAATGCTTCACCTCATGCATCCATGACCCAATGGGGATGTCAAGAATGGTATTGCACAAATGATTGTTGAATCTAGTATTTTAATTCAAGACTGTTTTGCTATTTGAATAGCACATGATTAAAGTTTAAAACAGTATGGTGAACTTGCTTTTGTCATTTAAAGGTGATACAGAACAATAGAACTCTCTGAGCAACATAAGTTGAGATAGTTGTATCAGAGTATCAGAGTTGCACAGCGAAAGCGTGGTGGTTTATCTTTGCATTCTATGTTTGACTGTGGCATAAAGAATTTGCTTGATATCATTGAGAACTATTTGATATATGTTGTGATTTAGTAAAGAATTAAAGGATATAATGTTGAAAACTACATTCAGGAATGAATACAAGAATATAATGATATGGAAGGCTTTAGAAGCTTAGAATAACCTTGAATGTATCTTTCTTGTGGGTTTATGTTTCGAGGACGAAACATTCTAAGGGGGGGAGAGTTGTTACGACCCCATTTGAGCTTAATTGGTAAACTAGGGTTTACCTAGACAATTGCAAAGATTAATTAGAATAATCATTCTTGAAATCTAATTAATGACGATAACACAATTAGGATGTTTTAACTATGATAAGAAGTCTAAATGTTCTTTTGTCCTGAGAATTAGGGTTTGAGAAGCATAAACCCTAATCGGCCCAAAATTAGGGTTTTGATAATGCTTGAATACAGAATTTGATAAGTGGAATGTCTCACTAAATGATTTTTAGTATTTTATGTGTAACTCTGATTTGCTTCAAATTTGGATATGATTTAGATATATAAAATGTGAACAATATTGGAAAATATCAGAATTTTTGAAAAATGCCCTGACCTGTTTGTCGGCCGAGTTTCAAACTCGACCGATCACAATTTCAGAATTTTACAGCAGTGTGGTAATTGAATTTTATCTTTTTATTGGTATATCCAATTGATCTCAAATTTTAACAGTATTTGATAAATACAATTTTAGACACTCTGTTAAATTGGCGTAATTTTTGGATGACTTTTGAATCCCTACAGTAAGGGTGTCGGTCGAGTTTGTGCAGGACAAACTCGGCCGAATATATTGCTGACTGCAATATAGCAGTACACTGTTCGATTTTTAATTAATTATTGGTAACACCAAATGATCTCAAATTTTAACTGAAGCCTTATAGAACAATTATTAACAACTTACTAAATTCCCATAATTATTGAAGAATGTTTGATCTCTGAAATAAACGAATTACAGTAACTTTTGTATAACTGAATATTCAGCTAATATAGTTAAAGTTGAGTGTTGGGTCAATTTGCAATTGACCCAAGCAGCTCAATTGACTTATATGGACGACCACACACTCAAGCAGCTCTCATTTCTCGTCATCCATTCCAGAGAAACGAACTCCTAGAGAGAGAGGGAGAATTAGGGCTTGAGTGAAGAAAGTGGGGGAATTGCTGAATTAGGGTTTTGCGATTCCAGGAAGGGTGAAATCAAGTAAGTTCGGATTCCTTGCATATACTTTTATGGTGGATCTTCTCTCTTATGTCAAGATTCCGTCCATGCTCTGATTTGATCCAAGAGGATGTCGAAATTCCCTCTTTTCTCACCCTTTCTTCATAATCCCTCTTTTTCTAGGTTTCCGAGTTGAATGAAAGAGGAATTGGGAGATTTGCTAGGGTTTTGATGGGAATTCGAGATTTCCCTGAGTGGAGCTGCAGGTTTAAGGTGTTTTCACACCTTAGGGTGAGTGGGTTCTTCCTTCAAACATTCTAATGGACGAATTTGATTATAACAACCAAACCCCTAAATGTTTAGCATGCGATTTCTAAATCCCGAAATGTCTATTTGATTTAAGTTATTGTAAATTGATATGATATGGATTCCTTCTCTGTTTGAATGACTCCTAAATGGTAGATTCATATCAGATTCGTATGCAACACTTCCTATTGAGTATGCTTTTAGATTCATATCAAATGATGTAATTAGGGTTTGACCTAATTGGGATATCGCTAGGGTTTCAATCTGTTTGAAAAAGACTAGAAATCCTATATGTGGTTAGGATGTACCTCGTGGGTTATATTAATTGAATCTTATTCTGGATACATGATATCACAGTGATGATATGGAAAACCTAAGTTTAGTTAAGTTTCCATGATTTCATATCTATATTGATTATATAAGATTTGTTGGAAACAGTCTTTATTTAGTGAATGCTTATATCTTATGAAATCATTATGAGAGCCATGTGACAAGTGAATGAGGTAAATGAAAAGGTGAATGAGGCAAATGCAACCCTACGAGTAGGGTGTTGACATGTGATGAATGAATAAGGCGAATGAAACCCTAAGGATAGGGTGTTCAATGAATCATGCTATGGTAATATGAAAGGTCTCGATATGAGATGTGGTGATGCTTAACTATTGAATTGTATGTTTCTAGTGCATTTAACTTTATATGCTTGTTCTCTCTGAAATGATATCTACATACTGCAGGACTTTTTATATTTCAATATATTTCTGTTAAATTGTTTATTGTTAATCAAGTATAGACCTAAGTGCCCTAACGCCGTAGAACCCCTCGAGAGGTCTGCACCTTGGGGTGAAACGACCTACTAGCGTGTGACTAGATGGTCGGTGACTCGTGTTCAACATTAATCCGTGCGTGTGTCACGGTGGCACGAGGGCAGAAAAGCAGTGTTCAACAATAATCCGTGCGTGTGTCACGGTGGCACTGGAAAGAAAAGAAAACTTGGTTATCTAACACAATTCGTGCAGCGTCACGAAGGTAACCCTGTGACCCTCCGCCGATGTACTTAGGTTTAAGGAGGAGTCTAGAGTACACTCTTTGAGAGTGCAGTGAGGCCGTGAGAGCCTGAGAATCCTGACGCAGACCAGGATAGCAGTCAGACTTAGCATTTCCCGGGTGTGTCGCTAAGTCTTGTACGGTGGGGCCGTAGCATGGACTTGTTGCGGATCCTTATATGCAGAGTACACTGCATATATTTAGGGCATAATAATAAATGAGTAAATAATCACATAGGATCACAGTAAATTTATATAACTGTCTATCTATTTGAAATACTTGATGATGCTTAGAAATGTGCTATTTCAATTATATTGTTTTAGAGTTGCTCAGTGTAGTATTTATTGTTGTTAAATTTCATATCGTTTAATCAAATTATATCTTTGATCACATTAGTGCATTAGTCTGTTTCCATGAAGTACTCATTCACTGAGCGAGTAGGCTCACCCCTCTACTCAAACATTTTAGGGTTAATCGCGTGGACTTGAAGATGGTCAGAGCATCAGTGTAGATCTGCCACAGGAGTCAAGTATGAGATTAGTTGAGTCAGTCGGTCCTTGTCACTCTAGGTCCTCAGTAAGAGATAAGAGAGAGAGTTGTAATTACGATGTGTAATATTGTTCCTCTTTGATATGTATGCTAATTAACAAGGTTTATGTGCACAAGTTGTGAAAGACATCACGAATGTTTATATATGTATCTTTTCTGTTAAAGTTTGATTAGTAATGAAAATGTTCATATTCCTTGTTAAGATGTTATGTGGTTCAATGCGATGAAATAAGAGTTTTTAAAGGAAAATAAAAAAAAAGAAAAAGTTAAGAGTGATCTTTGTGTTAATTATAAATCCTTTCTTACGCCCTAATCTCATGATTTGAGGAAATTGTGAGATCGGGGTGTAACACACATACACTACCATCTTCAAATTTGATCATGATATTTCTGGACTAACTAATTTCATTTTTGAAGGCATGTGTTCACTAGTCTATGATATTTAAGCAATACAGTTAATCTAATCTAAGTGATGCACTCTATGATCACAACTCTATAATTTTACTAGTAATCACTAGTGGTAAGGAATTCTACCTTCATTACAAATACAAAAGATATATTTACGTATCAAGAAAGTAATCAATCTAACACCGGGAACATATATTAAACATGACTAAGTATAAAAACATGACAAAAACGTGGCAATATAGCAATACTACATGTACTAAGAAACATAAGTAGCTCAATACAAGTTTGAGCATGTCTAACAAGTAAACATAGTAATATTACTATATCTATCTCATATCACTTTTACATAATATAAAAATTCAAGTTTGTTTATATTTATAACATGCATTATTGACAATATTTAACTAAATTTAGCATGGAAAGCATCATTTATCATGTTTGCTTAACTTTACAAGCATGATAAACTATAGTCATCTATGCTATTTAATTCCACATGCACATATAAGTTTGGCTATGACTAGAACACTACAGCTATATGGATAACTCCGTATAACCCTTTGTGAAAATGATAGAATTTTTAACATGCTTCGATCAACAATTCAACACCTTAATTTGCTACAAGTTTGTCGCTCCTAGCTAGTAGGGGAACAATGTCTAGTAACTCTCTTAAGAAAAATATGGCCCTTTGATTTGGGTATATATGGGGTGCCAACTAGTAGACTCAATAGTATGGGCCAACTTATAAGTAAAAGTCACAAGTATCTGGACTACCGTATAGCCTATGCAGCATGCCACAAGTACAAGAAAGATGAACAATTGTGGTGAGCTACGAGCCTCCCCTCACGACACGAGTTCACAAGCTCACAAAGTGATATCAATGAAGCTACATGATGTCCTCCCTCCTATTGGTCTTGAAAGATCTTTGTAAAATTGATCCTAACTAATTGTTAGCCAAACATATCCACGATCCACATTCCGTCTCACAAGTTGACCATTGTTCCAAGGAATTGTCACTTGTTCTCCTCCCCTAAGGACTTCAAAGGAACAAATCTATGATGCTTTGAGCTTTAACATTTGATTCATTATTTTACCACTTTAGAATTGGTTCTTTTATTTACATTATTTCAATAGATCTTGGAATTTTTCCATTTTATATTATCTAGGGGAAGCAACATACAATATGGTGAACAAAACCCTAAAATCATCAACATCACATTCATATGAATATCTAGATAGAATTGTTTATATATTCAATTTTTAGTGTACTCATCATTCATTAAGTCACCCATCTTATCTCAACATACAACATCACATTTTGACAAGTATGACATAGTAAAAGAATTATCATTCAACCCCAACATATATGTACCTGATATCAAACAATTTCACTATTCAACATACTACTAAATGCTTCATATTTTAGAGAATATCAAAAGAATTTATTAAAACAATATATTTAGTATGTAACATCTCAAAATTTTTTAAGTATGATCCAATTTTTACCTCATTGAAATAATTAGAGGAATCAACAACGCAAGTCCCAACAATGATAACATGAGTGTATTTCATTCAACATGTGTTAAATCATATTTCCAGTTGTCTTTTCTAATATTATTATAATGAACTAAAAATACTTATATATAGAAAAGAACTCATTTAATGTGTTCCTCACCCTTCTTAATTTTTTTATTATATATTCACAATATTTTGTTCTAAATAACACAAGAGATTCCATTCACATATCAAATATTGTCAATATCTTGTAATTAAGTCACTAGTACATAACCGACATTTAGTGTCGGTTATTTAAGGCCTTTAGTGTCGGTTTCTAAGCGACACCTATGTGGGCGATGCTAAAATCCCAGCTGTTACGCGTCGGTTAAAAAACCGACACCAAAACCCTTTGCGCGCCACCAAAAACGCACCAGCAGGGCACTATCAGTGTCGGTTATTAGGCAAGAAACCGACGCCATATACCTTCGCGCCACAGAAGGGCGCCATCTTGGGCACTATCAGCGTCGGTTATTAAATAAGAACCGACGTCATATAAACCCCAACACGGCCGTGCTGGCTAGTACGGTTGTGGTGTCTGGTCCGCTGCCACGGCCGTGCACTCCCAACACGGCCGTGTTGGCCAGCACGGCCGTAGTGTCTGGTCCGCTGCCACGGCCGTGCTGGCCAGCACGGCCATGGTGTTAAGGAAATAGATGTCGGTTACTATTAGAAACCGACACTGTAACGATGTGGCGTCGGTTTTATACAAATAACCGACGCCTATTTTTTGTTTTTTGTTTGTCAGTCTGCAGACCTGCTGTATGGCTGGTCGTAGGATGAGAAACCTGCAGTTCAGTTATGAACTGCAGGTTTTATGACATCCATTGATATCATCCAACAACAGGCCACAAATCTGCAAAATTAACAACAAAAATATTCACACATTTAGCAATGCAACCTGCAGTTCCATTTGATTTTCACACATTTAGAAACATTCATGTAGCTAGCAATCTGTAGTTCCATTCATTTTCACATTCACACATATAGAAACATTCATATAACAACCAACAGTTTCATTCATTTTCACTCAGACACATGTAGAAACATCCAGACATGTAGAAACATTCACACATATATTATAATTCCGAAATTCATTTACAAAATATCATTCTTTAGTCATTATTTGCTATCAACATCCCAATTATATCTTAAATACCCCACTACTTGTATGGCTGTTGCCCATTCTTCTCTTACTTCATTTAATTCTCCCGTCATATAGGGAGCATGTACATCTAGTAAGGCCGTTCCTATAGTGTGGTCAGTTTTAAACACCTGTAAAGAGAATGATGTATATATATAATTAATGAGCTATAAATAAGATTGATATATTTCATATTATATATCTAATGAGACTATATAATACCTCAGCAATACAATCGATATCCATTGCGGCATATTTGATAATCATGTGCATAAATCGCATCACATAGTATCCACATGCCCATCCGTTGTCTTGTGTAGCACACTATAAATTCAAACATACAAAATATTAAAAAATACAACTAATTAAGCACTGTTCACATAAATAATATATACATATATTGCAGTCGGGAACTTACTTTCACGTTCTTCCAAATTATTGGCTGGTTCTTTTTCATGGGGACCTTTCCTCCAGCCTTTTTGAACTCATCAAAACCCCTACATGTTAATGTAACACAGTACATTGCATAATTAAATAGTAATGTAATAACATATGTTAACGAATATGAAAATGAAATATTTCTCACCAGAATAATGTCATTTTCATTATGTGTCCATATTTTGTATTCAATTTACTCCCCTTAGGATCTAGATAATAGACAGTGAACATATCAGGGACAATAACCAGTAGCTCCCAATGCATACCACTAGAGGTAAAAAAGTTAAAAATTAATAACTCAAAATCCACAATAAAAATATAATTTTCTTAAGTCCAAATTATAATAAGCAAAGTAAACTTACTCTACATTGAATGGAGCCATTATCATCGTCTTCTTATTTTGAGTAAAAATTGTAAAAGCTTCACAACAGTATTGTTGAACTGATGGAGGGTCTTTAGCTACTAGACTAATTAAAGATGGAATAAAAAATTCTACATGTTCGAATGCAAAATCTGTGCATATCTTGTCTAAGTAGCTACAAAATATGTATTACTTACGCATGCATTAATAAATAAGAAACCAGATCACCAGATCCTATACAAGGTATATGGATGTATAAAGAAGATCTCACCTTATCCATAGCTCTATCACATATGTATTTAGCCAATCATATCGAAACAACTCCAAAATATCTTGTATAAATAGTTTGCTTTCGTATGATTGACCTGCAACATATGAATCTATAGAAACAGTTATAGGGCAATTTATATCATGTTCGCCTAACCATATTGCCATACCCCTACAGTTAGGACCTAACGGGACAGGTAGGTCCTGTGGAACCCAACTGGGTAATCTAGGAGGTGGAAGTGGAGGCCTAGATGATGTGGCTGTCTTCTTTTTAACCTGTATATATATATAATAATTTCAGATCAACTGACATCATATACACACACTAACAATTTAACATAATGTAAATTTACCATACAATTTCAGTAAAGATGACATCTGCTTTTAGCCACAATATCACTCCACCTTCTACCTCACCAAGTGTTTCACAATCTGGGTGGGCATATGGCAATGGAAGATCCATCCACTTGGGGAATATATGTACCAAGCTCACACGAATCCAACCAGCTGGTAATGGAGACCCGTGAAACATATCCCCTGGTAGGGATGGGTAAGCCGACGCCTCTGCAATGACATATTCATTAACTTTTAGACGGCATGGCTTCATCCCCTACAAATTTTTGTGTAAAGAATGTTATATACATATATACATATCATCTTTTTTTGAAACGACTACAATTTCATATATACATATCATCTTGAAAACATATCATCTTGAATTAAAAAAATAGTTACTATGTCATAAAAATACTTACAGCGGATTTGCTAGGTGGTGGGTCTACAGGATTACTCCCAACCTCTACAGTAGGAGTAGAGCCTGTAGTAGGAGACACCATAGGAACTGTCTGGTAAGTGGTAGTCTGAGATGCCTTCCACTTTTTCATTGCTTCTTCGAGTTTCCTATCAAATAGCTTATCTACCTATACATGGATAAAAGAAATGTCAAATTCTAATTATTGAATTCTCTTTTACAGTAACATCTACAAGGAAAAAATATGTTACCTCTTCTTGTGAAAGTCTCACTTTTGGGACATGTTTGTGCTGGGATGGCCCAAAAAAAGCTTTGATGCCCACACCAGCGCCTGTAGCCCTAACACGTCCAGGATGCTCTGGGTTACCCAGAGCAACTGCCAATTCATCCCTTGTGCCCTCAGGGATGAACTTGCCTTGTTTCCTCAGCTCGTGCAGCTCCCGCTAATCGCCAAAATAAAAATTTGTAATTAAGTAAACACCACAAATAATCAATATTCGAATGATTGCTGTAAGAGTTGTATTTTACCATTTTTGCAGCCGCCTCAGCAGTTGCGGGCTTCCTTATTTCTCCCTTCTTATTTTGCCTCCCAACTATCCAGATATCATGGCAAGGTAAAGGTGTGCTACCTATAGTGGAGGACTCCTGAGTAGCAGTAGACTGAGCAGTAGCCTCAGACTGTAGTCTTTGGCGAATGCCTGCATACCCCTTTGGACCCATTGTGTGGTCATGCACATTCAGTGTACGCCTTGATCTTTGTGCCTCACTGAGGGCCTAGTTAGTATGCACATTAATGATTTGGTTAGTAACAGTAAATGTTAATCTTGAATAGGTGAATACAACATATATTAATGAGATTGGGACTGACGCCTAATACCTTGAATTCATCCGTTTGTTTTGAAGCAACAAATGCGTCCCATTCTTCTTTGTCCAGGAAGTTGCACTGTTCAGTGGTTGTCTTCTTCCTCTTGTTAGCTTCTTTTATGTATTCTCAGGTGAGATTTGTCCTATAGTTCCTTAGGACTCTCCCACAGCATTGCATCACACATTTACGATGCAACTTTTCATCCAATTCAAATATACTCTACAAATTAGAATTGCTATTAACTAGTATCCAAAAAATTAGTAATCTACAAAACAGAATTGCAAATTAATAATAACTCACACATAAATCCTTCCATATTACGGCTTTCTTCTCCTTAGAAACTTTATGCCAAGAATCTATCTTACAACCGCAATGGCTACTAGTAACATACCCAAGATATGAAACAAATGAATTGCGATTCACACCAGATGCATTTCCTGCATTATCAAAATCCACAACAAGTTTGGGTCCATTGCCCTTTTGCGCTATTAACTTCATCATCATAGTGATGCCCCTTCTCCTGTCAACTTTTTGGTGTTGCTGATCAAGTGCCTCAAGTGCTTTAGATGGTACATGTGCATCATCAACCTAAAATTTGACAAAATAAACACATTTACAAGATATAACTATAAATGGACATATAGATATAAATATATGATATATTTTTAAAACTTACATTGTGAGGTGGCACATTGATGTCCTCACCCTCACGGTAATCATCAGCACGGTCATCAGGAGAATGCTCAGCCATCTGAAAATTCACATTCACATTGTAAAGTTCACATTATAAAGTAATTCACATTGTAAAATTCACATTGTAAAGTTCACATTCACATTGTAAAGTTCACATTGTAAAGCTCACATTGTAAAGTTCACATTCACATTGTAAAGTAATTCACATTGTAAAGCTCACATTGTAAAGTTCACATTCACATTGTAAAGTAATTCACATTATAAAGTAATTCACATTGTAAAGTTCACATTCACATTATAAAGTAATTCACATTGTAAAGTTCACATTCACATTGTAAAGTTCACATTCAGAAAAATAAAACATATGAAAAAATATAAACATGCCTCTAATATTGCGATTTTTTATCAATTAACAATCCTTCATTGTGATCTCTGCGCACATACAAGTCATCATTAGCTTCAATATTTGCTGGTGTTGGCAACCCAACTGAGAATGGACTGGAGTCATCATACTTATCATAGTATTGTTCTTCATCTATAGGATCTTCAATGAACTGTCTTTTACCATGAAGAACAACCGACCATTTATCATTTATAGGATCATCGATATAAAATACTTGTTTCGCATGTGATGCCAATATGAATGGTTCATCCTTCTCGCCAATCTTTTCAAAGTTCACTAAAGTGAAACCCAATTCATCCACTATAACTCCTTTGGTGTTATCAACCCAATTACATTTGAAGAGTGGAATTCTGAAATCTATGTAGTCAAACTCCCATATGTCTTCAATGACACTGTAATATGACATTTTAGCTTCACGTGGACTCTTATCCTTTGCACTTGCAAAAAACATAGTCGATGCTTAAAGGGTGACCCCACTGTTTTGGACGACACTCTTATCATCTTGGCACTTTGTGTAATATGTGAATCCATTAATGTCATACCCTTCATAAGACATAACAATCAATTTTGGTTTAAAGGAGAGACATTTAATAGTTTCAGTATTATCATCTGGTGTTTGAGATAGTTGATGTAAGACTTTATTTTCAAACCACTTAATAAATGTCTTGTTATGCTCTCTAGCAAGCCACATTGTATTGGCTCGAGGATATTGTCTCTTGATGAAATTGGTATGTTCCTCGATATAAACGTTCACTTCGTCCATGTTGTGTAAAATATACAAGTGACCTTGTTCCAACTGCTCACGGCTGATTACTTTCACACGTGATCCCAAAATTCCTTTGCCAAATTGCTCGTCAATATTCTTATCATTATCAGGAGTGTCATTACCACTGAGAAAGTCATTGCAAAAATCCATAACCTCTCTCGCCACATAACCCTCGATAATACTCCTTTCAGGCCGATAACGGTTTCAAACATCACTTTTAAAAATGCTCATGTATCGTTCAAAGGGATACATCCAATGCAAGAAAATTGGTCCCAACATTTTCACTTCCCTAGTCAAGTGGACAACAAGATGTACCATGATATCAAAGAACGACGAAGGAAAATACATCTGAAGCTGACATAGGGTAACAACCACTTCTCTTTGCAATTTATCGAGAGTATCAGGGTCAATAACTTTGCTGCACAGACTGTTGAAAAAGAAACAAAGTCTGGTGATTGCAAACCTTACATGCTTCGGCAATATAGATCTAATTGCCACAGGTAATATTTGTTGCATTAGAGTGTGACAATCATGAGATTTAAGACCTATCAACTTCATATCTTTCATTGATACCAATCTATGGATGTTGGATGAGTAACCCTGTGGCACCTTAACATTTACCAAACATTCACAAAAAGCTTTCTTCTCCTTTCTAGACAATGTGTAACAAGCGGGAGGTAAGTATGTTCTCCGATTTCCCATTTCACGAAATTCTGTTAATTCTGACCTTATTCCCATTTCACGTAGGTCCAGTCTGGATTTTATCCCATCTTTAGTCTTACCTGGTATATTCAACAAAGTACAAATGACACTATCACAAACATTTTTCTCAACGTGCATGACATCGATACAATGCCTGACTGTCAAAGAACTCCAATAAGGAAGATCCCAAAATATTGACTTCTTCTTGAATAAAGATTTGTCACTCCGTGTGGCCATAGTACATTGTGATCTCTTACCAAACTCATTGACAAAGTATTTTACTCTTTCATAAACAACCTCCCCTGGTATAGGTTTAGGTGCACTCCGTTCCTCATTCAATCCATTGAATGCTTTGCACTTCCTATGATACGAATGAAATTTTGTAAGAAACCTTCGATGATCGAGATATACAGTCTTACCGCCATGTTTTAGTCTTGTTGAATCAGTGTTCTCTTCACATATAGGACACGCTTTAGCTCCTTTGACACTATATCCAGACAAATTCCCATATGCTGGAAAGTCATTAATAGTGCAAAACAACATAGCATGCAAACAAAATGTCTCTCTTCATGAAGCATCATAGGTCATCACACCTTCACCCCAGAGTTTCTTTAAGTCATCAATCATAGGTTCAAGATAAACATCGATGTCATTTCCAGGTTGTTTAGGGCCCGATATAAACAACGACATCATTACGTACTTATTTTTCATACACAGCCTATATAACAAGCATGACTGGCCAAGTGCTATGTTGGCTGCTCAATGTCCCATACGGATTCATCCCATCTGTACAAAGCCCAAGTCTTAGATTCCTGACTTCTTCACCAAATTCAGGGTACAATAGATCAATCTTCTTCCACTGTGGGGAATCATACACATGTCGTAGGATCCCATCATTATTTTTCTTAACATCTACATGCCACCTCAAATTCTTCGCATCTATCAGATTGGCAAAAAAGCGTTGAAACCGTGATATTATAGGTAGATACCACATCACCTTGGCAGGAGAACCAGTTTTGGACTCCCCCGAAGTCGTCAATTTATACCGTGACGCACCACATTTTGGACAATCTTTCAAATCCACATAGTCCTTTTGAAATAATACACAATCATTCAGGCATGCGTGTATCTTCTTGGCATCCATTCCCATTGAGCACAACAATTTCTTTACCTGGTATGTTGAGATTGGCAGCTCGTTTCCTTCAGGAAGCATTTCTTTCAACAAAGTCAACAATGAAGTGAAGCTTTTGTCGCTCCATCTATTGTTACCTTTCAACTTATACAATCTCAACACAGCGCTAAGCTTCGTAAACTTAGTACAACCTGTGTATAATGATATCTCAGCATCATGCACAATGTTTCTAAAAATTGGAGGTGGATCGGTGTGCTCTACCCCACAACTATCCAACATCGCATCAACGATGTCTACTGGAACTGGTTCATTCACATCTACGTCATCGTAGGCAATTTCTTCTTCCACACAAGCACTGCTATCGACATCCATTGGTTTCAGGTTTGAAATCTCTCCATGCCAGTGCCATTCTGTATAGCCTTGTATAATCCCGTTGCACATGACATGACTTTTGATTTCGTCACTAGTGCTGACTTTCAAGTTGTTACCGCAATGCCTACATGGACAATAGAACCTATCTCTAGGTTTTTTCCTATGTTCCTCGACAAATCTAATAAACTGGTCAAGAACAAAAATAAACTCTGGGGTGCAGCGATTGCGAATGTACATCCATGATCTATCCATTCTATGATCAAAGAGAAATCAAATATACATTACAACAAGATTAGGGTCTAGGGTTAACATATTAGAGTTTTTGCATGGTTAATTAAAACTTTAGGCCAACAAATACATGTGTTGTCATTCTTATATATAATAAATGTGTACCACCTATCCCATTCTTGAACACCTAATCTCACTAGTAAGTGTATAATGTGTATTGGGTTTTCAAGAAAATTTCGACAGCATTTCCCCGCTGTTCTCTAAGTACATATGTACTTAGAGAACAGCGGGGAAATGTTGTCGAAATTTTCTTGAAAACCAAATACACATTATACACTTACATCCTAAGTGAGATTAGGTGTTCAAGAACAGTCCCAAACTGGGGACTATCCAAGATTTACTCCTAATGAGTATATCTTGGACGAGTTTCTAGGCCAACAAATACATGTGATGTCATTCTTATATATAATAAATGTGTACAACCTATCCCATTCTTGAACACCTAATCTCACTAGTAAGTGTATAATGTGTATTGGGTTTTCGAGAAAATTTCGGCAGCATTTCCCTGCTGTTCTCGAAGTACATATGTACTTAGAGAACAAATGGGAAAATGCTACTGAAATTTTCTCAAAAACCCAATACACATTATACACTTACATCCTAAGTGAGATTAGGTGTTCAAGAACAGTCCCAAACTGGGGACTATCCAAGATTTACTCCTAATGAGTAAATCTTGGATGGGTTTCTAGGCTAATGAGTACATATCCACTACATGTATTTGCTCACTTACATTGCATCACTCACAATTAGAGAATTATTAAATAATAAATCAAGAATCCAATAGTTTCAAACATGCAATAATTCACAATTAGAGCGATAAGATTCACTTTGTACAAACATACATGGCATAATTCAGGCACAATAGCAGGTGTGGTCATTGACCCGATTCAACAATATAAGAATAATTTTAGAAGAGTAATGTAGCACTACATTATAGGCTATCCGATTATAATTGAGCAATATAGCACAAAATCAACCAACATGGCCATGCTAGCACGGCCGTGCTATGCAGCACGGCCGTGCTACCAACACGGCCGTGCCAACCTATGATTTCACACACCTCGGCAGAGGAAGAAGAGGAGGAAGAAGAGCAGAGCAGGTACCTTTGGCGGCGTTGGCGGGGAGAGTAGCAGCAACGAGCAACAGGAGTAGGAGAGCAGGCCGCTGGAGCAAGATAGAAGGTCACCGGAGAAGGAGAGAAGGCCACTACAGCTGGGGCAGAGGGCAAGCGGCAGTGGAGGTGGGCAGTGGACCACCCAAGCAAGCGGAGCAGCGCGCGGCCGGAGTAAACGGTGGCGGAGGAGAAATCACCGGAAATCGCCAAACTCTGGAGTAGCAGCTGCGCGAGACAATGAATGAAACAGAGAAAGGGGAAGAGTCGGGCTCGCGGGTGTTGTTAAGTTATCAATCATCGTCAGTTATTGAAAACAACCGACACTTAAACCTAAAGGTGTCGGTTCTACAAACCAACCGACACCTATTCTTAAAGATAGTCGTCCGTTTTTACTAGAAACCAAACGACGTCTATCTACATACGCCGATTAAAAAAATTATTCTCGATTAATGACCATAGTCATCGGTTTCTTTCTAAAACCGACACTCATAGGGGTGTGAAAATTTTCCCGGGAAAACACGTGAAAACCCATAAGCGTCGGTTCTTGTATTACAACCGACGACCAAAATGTTCCCAATTTTTGTATCACGAATAACCTTTTGTTGTCGGTTTTTTAGTAAATAACAGACGCCAGATGTCAAATTTTGGAGGTAATTTTTTCACGCAAAATTTGGGATTTGGCGGTTAATTTTAGGCGTCGGCTGTTTATTCTAGAACCGACGCTAAATAGAAAGCGATACCCGTGTCTGGCCAATCCTCTCTGACATATGTCGATTTGTGTTTTAAACCGACACTGTAGGTTTTAGGAGTCGGTTCTTCGTTAATAACCGACGACGGGAAAGTGAATTCATAAGCCATTTGTGTAGTAGTGAGTACTTATTTATAGAAACAAATAAAATTTATTTATCATAATATGCTGATAAATAAAATATAGATTGGTGTCACCTAGTGCTACTAAACTAAGACATACTAAGAATCTCAAGTACCAATACTTATATGTTACTAAATTAGCATATAAGTCAAATATAGATTGTGAAACTTCAACTTTGACACATAATCATTCATTAAGGTTTTATTCCATATCTTTAAGGTGTGTTCAACTTAATAACAAACTGTACATATTATTCAAGTTCCTTATCTCATAAAATGAAGAATTTTTATTTTGTACATAAAGTTATGAATTAGGGTTCTATAGAAATCATATAAACGACTTCCTTTATCACTCATTCATGTCCCCTTTTCCAAAGAGGCTCTATTTCCAAAGTACAAGCATTATTCCTCTTCTATTACATTCTAAATGCATGTTTTATATTTTCTATGTATGCTATGTTACCCCATATATGAATATCTCAATTATCGTAAGTCATTCCTCACTGTTACATGAATATAATCCATCAATATGAATCATATAATTTGGCATAGGATCCACTATTGATTTAGATGTGTAGAAAGTGGGGTAAATTCATAACTTAAGCTTTATGAATACTCCCATCTTCGTTCTTCACTTCTGTAATTACTATTTATTCCTTTCTTAGGAAATGACGTATAGAAGGATTATTAGCTAAAATGGTTAATATTCTTCATGATTTATAATTGAATGTTCACTAGTAATAAAAGGTTTCATTCATATCTTATTATATCACTTACATTTAAATATTTGTAGGTATCAACAAAACACATGGAGTATATATTACTCAATATCCTCCACCAAAACCCTAAGATCTTAAACATGTAGAGAATAAGGGTGGAAGCATAATTCTTACTATTTGTTTTGTATTCACATTAGAAACTAACATTTATATTGCTATTTATGTAATTATTCAACAAATTTGTTATTAATGCGTACACTTTTTACCTTCTAGTTCAAATTAAATTTCATGAATAAAGATAACCAAATAAGTTATATACCACCAACATCCATATGATCTTTCACTAGTGTTATCCAATATCTTTACAAATAAATGTAACTCATGAACATAGTGGACTCATAGCTAAAATATGTATATATAAATTCCCTAATTCATGACTTTATTTATCTACCACAGTCCAAAATATACAAACAATAAATTTTCACATCAATATAAGTTAACATGTAAGTTTTCCTCATGTAAAATTTTACTTTTCATACTTACTTTAAAACAAAAACGAGTCTTTTGATATTGTATTCATTTTTATAAATACACTATTCTTTAGAATGGTTCACATGTTATTCATAATTCCAAGACAATTGGGCCAAGATCCAAATGCCATGGGGTAATGTATATTTAGTGAGAATTATACTGAAATATCTATAGACAACTCACCTTAACCTATAAATCCACACTTAGTGAAGATCAAACTCATCCAACCCCCAAATATACTACTCCTTCCACTCCTTTTGGTCTAGAAATTAGGAGAAAGCAACAAGTAAAGGGAATTTTAAGGTTCTAGAGAAAGAGGTGGCTGAATTTTGATACTTGGAACTTTAGATACTAGGATGAATGGAAATTACACTTTCTTTTTCCCTTTAAAATATACCTAAATAATATCCCAAAAGCATGTGGAAATGAGAATCCACTAGTATCTAGGATCCTTCTCTCTAAACCCTTTCCCTCCTTTCCTAGGGAGTTTTTATGGTTATATGAAAAAAAACATGTCTATTTTCACATTTATAGGTCGTTATAGGTCAATAAAGTGCTTCCTTTCAAATGCATTCACATTTGTTTCATATAAAAACTTCAAAAAGGTTGAGTGACCTCTCAAGATATTGGTCTACTTGTTGCAACAAGTTGGCCGAATTGTAGAAAGGATGTTTCAACCTTTGATAAAGGACATGGAACAAGTCACTATCCTCTCAAGGTCAAATATAGTTCATAATGACTAAATGTCACTCAAAATTTAGAAAAGGTTGATTGTTATCTAGTCTAAACTAGACCAAAGACAATCTCCCCTAAATGACCTCCTAACCAACTGAAATGGATTCTAACACTATTACTAAGTCATTTGGGTGTTTGTAAACTTCCAAACACCTTGTTCCATATCATAATGTGACTGCCATATTATTTTAGCACATGCATTAATGTTTAATGTTATCATTACCTTTGATCATCCCCAAACCCTAGATAAATCATGCTAGGGTTTTAACCTATCAATCCCTAACCAAAACCTCTTAAACTTTATTAACACATGCTTAAGTTATCAACATGAACAATAATTAAACAAGAGATCAAAATTATAAAGCATGCCATTTTTAAGGTATATCCTAATCACCCACATAAATGGAAATTAAGTCCTCAAACACATGTTGGTATAATAAAAAAGGATATATGGTGAAAAAACACAACAACAAATAGTGCAGTAAAAAGGATTGCATGCTTAATGAAGACGTTTGATACAAAATTCCTAAAGAAAAACTAGTGTTCCACAACATGTGCATGTAGGTTTTCAATAATTTTCCCTTATGATAAAATGTACAAAAGTTTGAGTCAAAAGGAATCCTCATGAAACAAAAAGATATCGACTTTCTTTATAGACATTGTAATGATTTTTACAAAAAACTTGATTTTGTATTCATAAAGGTCATGATACATAAAAAAACTAATGTGATCAATCCATTACATGCTTGTCATTATCCATCTTATACTTGATACATTTACGGACCTTGTTCTTCATTGTTGTATGTATAACCCAAAGCTATCTACAAGACATGGAAGAATAAGAACTATAGATTTTAAACAAATTGTTTCATGATGTAGTGAGAAAAACCTATATAAATAAAATCTTACTTCCACCAAGCCACTTTTTCATGAAATAAGGTTTTAGCACATATGATTGGGTCTGTTCTAATTAGGCATCACATGGAAACAATGGAAAGCTATATTTTCATCTAGTTTTGCCAACACTTGAAATGGGTGCTAGGAAACTTATCAATCATGCTGACCATGTCAATCCTAGGTTACAAATGATTATATCTTGTTATATAAATAATTACTTATAATGATTCTTCTCAAATTGTTGTTAATATATGTTATAGTAAAAATACTTCTAGGATGTATAATATTTCCAGTATGAAAAACCATACATCCACTAATTAGTAGTTTCATTACCAAGATTTCCCTTTGTGGATTGAGATCATGCTCTTTTCATTTTAAGGAAAATTGTTGCCTTCTTTAAGGCATGAAGGATGGCACATGAGCTATTTGTTGGCTCCAGCTGTAAGCCTCCACCTCTTATTTATCTGATGCAATTATCACCCTTGAAGAAAATCACCTTCTTTCATTTTCATATTAAGACAAAACCTTCTTAAGAGGTATAGTTTTAGAGAGCAAGAAGATAAAATAACAAGAAGTACATGGAAATAACATATATTACAAAGATGATAAGTGAAACGACCTAATTAACAAGTGATAAAAATCATTTTCACTTTGATTTGAGAAAGACCATGTTGTTACAGAGTTGGACCCTTCAAATGGGCTTGAGTTAGTCTTTACTTGATGCAACTGCGAATTGCATGTAAATTCTAGGGTCAATGAGAACGCATGATAGAAGAAATTATCAACTGCACTTTGGGGTATCCTGAGGAACTCGTGTACATATAAAACATTTAGAATCATGTATATTTTTTTTGGGAAGGCTTAGGTTGAGATAAGCTCTCAAATAGTAATTACATGGCAATCTGTGGGATTAAAACTGCTAATTCTGCATTAGCAAAAATATCTATCAATTGGCACCCAGTCAAAGTACAACTTGATAAAAAACTTATTAGTCAAAATCTATTTTGAGAGAGATATAAACAACACCAAGGATATATGTAAGAAATATGTCTTAGTCAAACTAGAGTTTAGTGACAAGCTTTGTTGTCAAACTATATTTAGACCAAAAATTAGTCTGTCCCAAGGAATCCTATTTTTAGAAAATGGCTCAAGTGATTTTTCTAAATAAAATATATCTATTAGAATTGATGTATCTAAGTTTAGTATAGACTTATAATGGTTGGGATTGATCATTTGTGCTTCTTACATGATTTATATCAATTTGTGCAAAATGCATTTGTGTAAATCACTACAATGGGTATGACTTGAGTTACAAGCGTCCAATCACCATATAGATGTTCAAATTTAGTTAATATTTTTCTTTGACAATGTTAATGTACAAGTCAAATATGTATCATTTTAATTACAAGCACCTAATCATCATAGACATGTTTCACGTTTAGTTCATATTTTTCTTTGATCTTGTTAAAGTTCCTCAATAACCTAAAATGTTAAATGCACAAGTATCACAAATGGAAGATATTTGTATAATCCAAATAAGATGTGGAAATATACAAAAGCCAACAATATCCATATTTTTATGATAAAAATATTTCCATATTGTAATATTGTGGTATTCTATTTAAGAACATCATACCTTTGATTTACCAAATATTTAAAATTTATCACATAAAATTTTGCCCCTTTGTCGAAGTTAAAAAAGTAGGATACATGAAAATTATCTCACTCAAAGACACACCTCCTTGATGAGATATGAAAAAGGAAGGGTAGGTGAAAATACATACAATAATACAAAATTAAAAATAAATGGAATGATATACAAAACCAACAACTAATCAAGGAACAAGGTAAAAAGGATGTCTAATTAGAAAATGGTAAGGTATTTGAATCCTTTCATTGTAAAAAGATGCCACGAGGAACATATAATATAGAAAAAATACGTTTAACAATGGTAAGGGATGTGAAATATACCATTTCTACAGAGAGTTCATGTGAAGGAGCATAAGAAGGAACACAATTAAAGAGAGCACAGTAGAGTAAGATCACATGTTAAGATCCTCCTAAGTTATACTACAAATATATGAGTCCATAAAAAGAAACACTAACCATATATATATATATTCATGGAAAATCTCAAAAGTTATCAAAAATTCATTTCATGCATAAAATAGCATATAATTAAGCAATAAAACAATTCCACAAACTGAAAATTTATCATGGAAATATATATATATATATATATATATATATATGTATATATGGAAAATCTCAAAAGTTATCAAAAATTCATTTCATGCATAAAATAACATATAATTAAGCAATAAAACAATCCCACAAATTGAAAATTTATCATGGAAAAAGATAGACTAACATGAAGGATTTGGTCAATGTTTAATTCAACAAATTCACCCATAGTCAAGTTACAGTTTGACCAAGAGGCAATGTGTTGGAATAATTAATCTATTACAAAATTCCAACATCATTATATTAAAATTAAACATATATCTACTAAATGAGAGGTTCTAATTGAATAGTTTCAGTAAGACATAATGACATCAGAAGCTATCCAATGGCACAATTTCTAACAACATATCAATTAAAAGGAAGTTATAGGAACTCAAAACATGCTACTGTTAACATTTTGAGTAAAAGTAAAATGACCTAGTCTACTACATGAATAGTAGGTATACTGTTTAATAGAAGTACTGGAATTTGATTTAGAAAATTTACATCCATACTTCATATGCTATGTTACGTTTCTTCGAGAATATCAAAGAACACTAGTGCCAACATGTCAATGATGTTCATGAAAGGGATTTTTCATAGGTTTCTTGCCACTTGAAAACATTTACAAAAATGTTAACTTTATCATTTTTCATAGAAAGTATCAAAGAATAGTAGTATAGATAAAAATATTCTTATACTGGCTAGGTTATATTTCAGGATACAAATCTTACCATGAAAAACAATCTACTACTGGATAATAACAACATAATAACCATGTAAAGGAAAACATGTTGTTTCTCCTTATCCTTCATCCTTTTCTAATTGGGTAGAAACTTGACATTATAGAGAAGAGTTAAGAAAAGCATGTTTGTTTATATTTTTTATTTTCCTAAAGCATATTAACCATTAAGTTGTTTGACTTCATTATTCAAAAGTCAACAACTAAACAAAATTTATTCTTCCTTATAATATTTTCTTTTACTTTTTGTTAACATATATTTAAATAGTCCAATTAGTTCATAATTGCAATAAATTGAATGAGATACCATTTCATCTTTGTCACATGGACATTGGACATCTTATCCTTCATATCTGTCATTTCAATTATGTTTGGAAAGGGGCATTCTAGTAAATGATAATCAAGATTCTTCTTCTGGATTTGATCTTGATTCATATGAGGAACCACGAGTTGCATGATAAGTGCTCTTTTTGTGCTTGGATGCTTCTTATTGTGTAACTGTCAATCATCCTTCCAATATTATCTTTTCTATGGAAAGATGAGACCTACTACAAAAAGGTCTAGAATGCTTGTTACAATAAGACATAATGAATTTCTTAGATGTTGAGTGTTTATATTCCTCATTAATTGTATCTCCACTATATGAAGAGGCTGGAAATTCTAAAATACTTCCTTTGAGTGAAATGGCCATTTTCTTAGCATAATTATCTTCCTAACATTATTCATCACAATCCACAATCTTTACCTCATATGTCTCTAGATTTCATATAAGTTCTTCAACTCATAATGTAGAAATAGAAATTGATTCATTTATAGAGGTCATATTTTTTTCTTACTTAGGGGTTAGGTAATGCACTCCCTTTTCAATATTCCTAGATATTTCAAATGAATGACAAGTGCACTACACTTTATAATTAGATTCATGTTTTTACATGTGAAACAAATCTAGTTCAAGAGTTAGTATGCTTATTTTACTATAATTAGATCTCCTAGATGATAAAACTTTGTTCAGTTCATTATGAGAAAGGAAATTACAAAGTATACTCACATACTTAACAATAAGGGTAGCCTAATTTCTAAGAGAGACATCCCATTTTTCCAATCTATTTGATTGGAATTACGTATGGATGTATGATCATTTTCCAAAAGTCAAAGAGGATTCCTTGGAAGAAAAACTACCAATATCAATTCCAATATGTGAAGTGGGATCCATCAAAGAGAACTGGAATCTAGACATGCGATCCTTCAAGGTTGAGTTCGCCAAGTTTATTTCCCCTCATTCTTGTTGACTTGCAAATGTTCATTGAAGGCCTAATATGAACAAATTGACAGCTCTATATGGGGGGATAGAGAGAATTGCTAATCCAAATTATGCACTATTAAACACAAAGGGAATTTAATTCAACTTGCTTAATGAAGGCTACATGCTGTAATAAGTGAAGAAAATGACATGAAATCAACCATAAAGGATACAAGATGTATAGTGGTTCTAATATGAAAATTGCACATCCACTATGTAGTAGTTTTCTACAAGGGTTTCTTAACTTCCACATGAACCACATAGTAGTTTTCTACATGGGATTCTTAACTTTATAATCCACTACGAAGTAGTTTTTTTACAAGGGTTTCTTAACTTGTAACTTTACTTCTTGTCTAGATAGATAGAAGATCACAAATACCAATGTCTTTCATGGATCAACACCAACATCCTTTTCATCTAAAGGGAAACAACTGCCTTCTTTGTAGGGCAACATAAGACCACCCAAATCTATTTTAAGGCTCCATCTACAAATATCCACCTCTTATTTGTGAGTTGTTGAAGGACACACAATATAAAATCACCTTCTTCTCCTTCAATCTCTAGAGGTAACATTGTTGTGATGAGTAACTACAAAGAGAGGGAACAAAAAGGAACAAGAAGTAAAAATAGAACACTTTTGAGTAACATTGTTGTCACTCTCTCGACGATGAAAAGTGAATAAACTTTTGAACAAGCGATATGCACTTTGGTCTTGGAAAGGTTTTCTTGTGGTGGAGTAGGACTCCTAAGTCGAGGTTTAATTCACTTGAACTAACAAGGGATGTAAGGAAAATTATAGCACCGATTCGGCGGAAGGTGGAATTAAAGCTCAAGTGTATTGTAGTTAGTCCAATGGAACTCCTATACATCTATAAGTTTCCCTTTAAAAATCATATAGTGTTATTGTAACATGTATAGCATAATTTACCAAAAAACATAAATAACATTAAAAATCTCTCAAGTTATTATGTATCATCTAATGTTATGTCTATTAAGCCAAGTGAAACAATTACCACTCATTTAATATATAATAGATGCCCTTTTAAGCATTACTAGACTTATTAGATGACAAAGTGTATTAATGGGTTTTTTCAATGTTTACTTACATTAATTAACATTATGTGAGTCAAATTATGGTATGGTAAGCCATATATTGTTATATAGGTCACCAAGATATATAGATTTTTATTATATATATATATTATACTTAGGTGCATAACTATGTTAATCACGTGAGTTAAATTTTAACATGCAAAGTGTTCCATTTATATTTATCTATTGATATAATCCATCTTATTCTATTTTATGTTGTTAAATGTTAAAAATGATAACTAATAAAGGATAAAACATAATGTTCCTCACTATATACATCCCAATGTATCCATTAAGTCACATTATACAACTAAAGTAATCAAGGTAGGCACATCTCTTAATATAAGTCCAACACGGTCCTAGGCATTGTGACATACTTTGGTAGGTGAGGTCATCGATAACCATTATTAGGGTTGCATCAATGTATCATAGGTTTACCGTGATATAGCTTTACCATGTTTGATGTTATTTATATGAACTAATCCCATTGGAACCTAATTCATTGAGCTAGGCTTTTAGGATTAGGGATCTAGGTTTCAATATATTATAAATTCCCACCACAAAAAAAGGATATTTTACTTGAAATCATTATATCCTTATATAACTAAACCAATACTCTCCACTCCTTATAATGGTTAACCTAATGAGTCAGACTAATATCCCAAAAATATATGATGATTTTGTAGATCTAATCTTGAAGTTGTGCTTGCTCGGTAGTTCCTAATGTACATATGTCATTCCTCCAACTATGCTACCTACGATGGAGTAATCATAGAGTTCCAATGACCATGTAGTATTTCATTTTATACAACTCTCCACAACCTAAAGGGGTAAAGGATGTAGGTCCACTAAACCTTAGGCACAAGCAACCTCATTGTAGTCAACACCCCATTATCAAGCCTAGGGTCCAGAGTTTTGTCCTAACTAGTTTTTAAGGTTTGTATACAATTTGCTTATACATTATTTCTTAGGACTTGGTTCAAGAAACCATTGATAAAACATAGAATATCATTTTTGTGTGTATGGTAGTATAGTGGAAAGTTGTTAATAATACTAATGAAGGAAATTCTATACATGACCATGGTGGTTTAAGACACCTTGGTCGAGGTGGCCCTGACTTTTAGTCCACTAGTAGGCATGGAAGTGGAGGTACTAGATTCTTGGGCGATCCATTCTCAATGATATGGTAGAATTACTCAATGTTAATGATGTATTACTAATACATGATTCTGTATTTTTTACAATTCTCATTGTCGTAACATCTTTTGTGGAGTACAATTGGGTCATATAATGTATATGAATTCAGTTATATGATTTCATCATTCAATTATAATGTGAGGAGGGTTTTTTGACTGCTCTAAAGGTGGTACTTAGTTGTTCTTTGGATGATACCTAATGGCATGGAAATGGAGTGAAAATTTACTTCTATAAAAGGAACTTCTTTCTCATATTATAACTTGGACATGAATCATATATATTCCTCTTCATTTGTATAACTAATTTATCATTGAAAGGGTTGGTTCCACATTTAGAAAATTGATTAGTGTTTATGAACATACTACCAACTGTAAAAGAAGCCCGTTTGCATGATTGGAAAATTAGATGGAAACTTTACTACTTGTCCAACCAACAATGGTGATAAATGGTTCTTATTTTAAAGTAGAGTACGAGACCATTATAGATCTTTTTATGGTTGTGGTATGATGGGATATAAACACAAACAATGCACACCAGTAGTATATTCTACATATATAGAAGATGAAAAAAGTAGTGATGAATCTAGTGTCAAATGGTTTCAGGTGGAAGGATGTTGACATACAATCTATGGTAGGGACATCCATCTAGGCAATCTAATCATAGTAAATATAAAGTATTGTGAGCAAGGATTAACCTAGAGGCATGAACGACAAGTATGCTTCTCTTGAGGAGATTGATGTGTTGTCATGTGACATTATTCCACCAATAAAAATTGCAGTTAGTCCTAGAGACAAACAAACTAAATAAGTATGGACAAGGAAGAATAAACAAGTTCCAACTAAACATAAAACCATGCCAAGAATATGGATAAGAACAAAGCACTGATAGAACATATGACATAACATAATATCAAGATACCTAGACAAGATAAATAGCGACTATTATTTAATGAATATGGATGGTCAACACATAATAGTGAGCCCAAAGGTGACATGTTATCATATATTTGATTGAGAATGAAACATCAACTAGGATAATACTGACATAATTGAAGACATATTCACCCGAGATATTTATCATGAGAACGGTGATTTATAAAATTTGAAACATAATTTCTCTAAAAAGATAGACTAAGAAACCAAAAGTAAGAGTGGCAAAATGAAGAGTTGTCCTTACCATACTTATAGTCAATCAAGGAAACAAGAGGAATTACTAGATGTGAATGAGAATGTAGTAGTAGATCATAGTTTGTAACTTTCTTACACATCTTTGTTTGATAGAACTTGTTGTAATATTAGGGGTATTGGTATACAACTACTTAAAATACCATAACAAATCTAGTGTCACGTTATCAATCAAATGTTGTTGCAATACTTGAACCATGCATATCTTCTACAAAAGATGATGAGTCAATTTAGGTGATGGGGTTTTAGTTGTTCACACTATATAGAATCTCACATCTTTTCTTTAGGGATCTAGTTACTACAAATGACTTACATTGCACAATATGTATACTAGATAGCCATAGAGAAAATATGCATTGATGTATTAATGATGATTTTTTATAACAACAGTCTATTCCCGCTTGAATTCAAATATAATATACTATTTTGGAAACCTATTATCAGAATTGTTTGTAGGTAAACAAACCTTAGATTTTCATGGGAGACTTCAATCCCAAGATAGAGAAGTGATTAGCTCTTTAATTAATAATGTAGACCAACCTATTTTCTAAGAAACACTACTGGTTGTTGGCTTGACCGATCTTGGAATCTGAGATCTACCATTAACCTATGAAAAAGATATGCTTCATGAGCGTCCAGATCAAGTAATTTCTAACTTTCATTGGCTCCAATCAAATTCTAACTTCCCATTTAATCATTTACACACATAGTTTTGAAACATTACACTATATTGGTGAAAAATATCAGAAAGAAGAAATTTAAATATGTTCAAGACTAATCTTCTTGGATTATGGATTTGAATCTAAAACATTGGTTTTTTAAAAAGTGGAAATTAGGATATCATTTTACTATTATGGTTAACCATACAAGCTCATATATTGAATAATGGGATAGAGCCTCTGAACACAAAAAACACAAGGAAATGAGTTAACCTTATATTGAAACTGAAAACACAAAAGAAAATATACAATTGATCATAAATTCAAGATTGCTATTGTTTTACAATTCAAAGTAAATATGAGGAGTTACTTGTGGATGAATTAGCCAGCTGAAGAGAAAAAACACATTAATTAATTCAAAATAGCGATGATAACACCAAATATTGTCATGCTTACGTGAAGTGCCAAAGACAAAGGAACAATATTACTGCATTACTTAATCAAGATGGGAATTGGGTCATTGACTTTTCCAACCTCAAAATTTTAGTTTTGCAATATTTTAAATCCCAATCTAGATCTTAATTTAAAATTAATCATGATGATAGAATAAATTTCATATCATATTTCATGCTTTTTCCATAGAAGAATCAAGTCTTATTCAACAAACACCTGCATATAGAGAGATACTTAAATCTTTGAAAAATATGGGAAACAACAAGCATTGGGTTTTGGTGGACTATATGCCAAATTCTTACATTCAAATTGACAACTACCAAAGATTCATTGATACATTATTTGCAACACAAAACAATGAACCTTCTTTACCACAAGTTCTTGTAATGTGATTATTGATTTAATTCCTAAAATTAAACATCCTACATCATGTAATCATCCATGACCAATATCATTGCACAACACTTGTTTAAAATTAATATCAAAGATCATCATAGAAAGATTGGAGTATCATATCCCAAAGTATATTTCTAATGCACAAAGAAACTTTTCCCATGGAAAAAAATTGCATGCAACATAATTCTATCATTGGAGGTCATACACAACATGTGACACCCTAGTTCACCGCTCTATATGGCAATTAAAATGGATCCAGAGAGAGAATTTGACTACATGTGTTGAGGATTTATTTTTGAAAAATATATTGAATTACTTTCTATAGTTAATAATTATATTATTAATGAATCTACGGAGGTAGGATAAGCATAATGTGGAATGGTTAAAAACTAGATCTAGGCTACACCATGTTTAAGACAAGGCTACCCATTATATCCTTATCTATTTATCAAGTTCCTTAACATATTTATCCACTATGTATGGAATATGACCTAGATTAGCCTATAATCATGTTTTGTAATCATATTTAAATGATTTATTATGTTTGAACTCAATCAATTAAGTTGTATCTCTTACTTGACTCATACTCTTTTTTTGTCCTTATTTGTTGTTGTATGTACTTTTGTGTACTAATGTTAATATTTAATATAGATGAGTATCTACTTCAAATTTGAGTTCATATTACATAAGTTCATGTTCTCTTTTATATCCATGCTTGTTTTGATGACCTTTGGATGTGTTTGAACTAGGTTTGGATGAAGTTCAACCTTTGGTTTCAAACCTAGTCCAGATGATTGAGTTTCTCTTGTTGAACCATGAGGGTCAATAGACTAGAAACTTCCCACCCTCTATATATTAGATATAGAAGGTCCTAAGGATAATTACATATTGAACCTTTCCCATGGACGGATCCTCGATAGGCTTGTGTATGGTGGAGGATCACTAGGTGCGCTTGTGTGTATACCTTCACAAGGTTACTTCGTTCCCTTGATTGCTTGCCTTTTTGGACCTTTATCGATCGAAACAGCTGCCTTGATGGATCTTGATGAGATAAAAATTCAATATATTTAGTGATTTTGAGGATACTCCATAAGGTTATCCTTGATAAGTTAGGAATTAGTGCCCTAATACCCTTTCCCTTTCTACCCTCAATAACTTGTTATAAGTGAGGATCCTTTAGACTTTCAAGCCTTTTTTCTATATATACCTAACCCCTATATACCTATCACATATTTTGTACATTGAGGTACCTAATGGAAAAGAGGAAGTGTAACTATATACCCTCGACACCTTGTCCTAAAGGTCGATAGCCTTGATAAATCACTCACATGCACTTATTTTGCAACGACCTCACTTTTCCAAAACCCCTAATTAAGTAAGGCCTTAAAGTTGAGAGTCATTACCTAAAATTTCCCAAGTATCCATATTTAACCAAATAATAAATAATAGCAAATAATTTCCAATAATTCAAATATTATTTACAAAATCATCCTCAAAGGAGTTACATGAAATTCTATCATCACAAGTGTACATATGAGAACTATATGAGAAGAAGTATCTATATAATCTTCCTTACTAGTTAAATTTTCTGTCTTCAAGTAATTTCATTAGTCCATCATATCTTGATATCATCTTATCTATCATGTACCTAAAATGCTATGAAACAAAAGCATGAATCAACATATCAAAATATACTATGTATGTGGAGAGCATGCAAAAGTGTGCAAGTAAACAAATAACATACAGTCCATCAAATACTTGCAAAAAAGGAATGACATTTTCTTCACATATTCTTTATTTTTGTGATACTCATAGAGGCATTATAATTGAACATAATGTAATAAACATCCAACAGTTTAGTTGTTCAATCTTCGAGAAACACTCAGAAAACACCGAAAAACTAAAGCGGGTAGTCATAAGCATAACCTCTTACCTTTTGTAGAATCATGAAGATTATCAAACCATACTTTAAAAATATCTTCCAACCAAGTAATAAAATCAAGCAATCAACTTTAATCTATATATATGTAAATCCTAAAGTGTCACTGTCACATTAATTAGATGAAACCTATTCGGTCCTAACCTAGGATTTAGAGTTGTCTCATGTTTAGGATATGTAATAAGGGAAAAAAACCTAATTCTCTCAAACCATTCTTTATTAACGTTATTAGTCCACATTATACATCATGTGTAACTCTAGTTACCATATTCAACATATCCCTTCATTTTGATCACTTAGATTCAATTATGTTCCTTAATGACATAACAAACTATGTCCTTTTTCCCTAATTCTTCATATGCATGATTATTCACTTTAGAAACTCTAATTATACACCATTATGATGTTGAACATGTTAAATCATCATTATGTTCCACAAGATCATAAAATAGCATTAAAAAGGCTTTTAATGTTTTCCTACAATTTAATACCCAAATCTAGGGTTTTAATGTACCAATCACTTACTACACATATTTTCATGGCACTTTTGAAAACGTAATCCCAATTAAGTCTCAATAACATTTTATTTGTGTTCCTCTCATTTTTTTCATCAATTATCATTTATTACATGCCTTAATCTGAGTTACCAATTATTTTCTACAACATTCTTACGTTATTCCTCTTTTTTTAGAAAATTCGGCACTGCCACATCAGCAAAAGAATTGCTTTTCTTATTAGGCTCACTGTGTTATGGGGGGGGGGGCTCTTGTGCACCGGCACTTGATGGGAACATGCTGGGGCATGCTGGTCATTCTACTCTATCATATCCCCAACCTCACGACCTCGATAGGATGCCGCCCTAAGCGAAGTAAGCATGGGTGATCCTTGCGGATTTATAGGCCACGAACCCCAAAGGGGTCTATGACCGGCCTAAATCGCACGTCCAAATGGAGCGGATCTAGAGTATTCAGACTCTTAAGTTTTTAACCCGACACTCAAGCCCCCACAACAATTATATGGGGCCCAGTGTAGTGCTCAGGGTTGAACCACTAGGACAGGGTTGGTAGGTGTTAAGTATGCGGAGCCTCACACTCTTACACTCCAAATGAAAAGGTGGTGATCCCTAAGGAACAATGGTGCTTTAGACAAAACAAAGAAAGGCAAAGGAAAGAAAATAAAGCAAGAGAATAACGTCAAACAAGCGGCAAGAAACAAAAGTATGGAAGAAAACTTGGATCTGGTTTCACCTACTAAGATCTCTCGCCAACATGCTAAACTCACACCCTTCCATGTAATTTTGTTAAGATTACAAGCAATCATCTAAAATGTCTATTCCCTCGTCTCTCAAAATTAGGATAGATCTAGGTTTTAAGGTAGTCTCTCTTTCAAGATGACGACCCAACAACTGCAAATTAAACTATAAGACCGTTAGATTTAGTATTCCAACACTTTCATGCATTCATACAACTCCATAAAACTAGATAAGGTTGGTATTGTTCTTTTGAGGTACCAAAATTCATACATCATAAGATGGCAGCTAAGCATACAAGTGAAGCATTAAGAACAAGAGTATGGAGATAATCTTGATAAGAGCATATATATATATGCATATATATATATATATATATATATATATATATATATATATATATATATATATATATATATATATATATATAGAGAGAGAGAGAGAGAGAGAGAGATAGAGAGAGAGAGAGAGTCAGGCTAGTGTACACTCGAGTGTACTGGAGGCACCGTACACCTCAGTCATTTTTGATGATGTAGTAAATTTTTGAAAAATATAAACCATTGATCTTCTTAATTATCATAAGAACATACTATAAAATAAATTATAGCTCATTTGGACACTTATAGGTCGTGCATCTAAAGGAGGAAAAAATCATGTATTTCAAATTAGTTTTGTGCGTCGATTTTGTTGTCTTTGGATGAGTGACTTATACTCATCCAAATGAGTTCAAATTTTGCATTTGACCTACTATTATTGTAACCATGAAGATAAATGGATTATATTTTGGAAAAACATGGTCTAGATAGGCAAACACCATTGAGGTGTACGACATTATCTGTACACTCGAGTGTATTCTAGCCTGACTCTCTCTCTCTCTCTCTCTCTCTCTCTCTCTCTATATATATATATATATATTCAAAGGGGAGCAAGATTATACATGTTGGGAGAGCCTTAGTGGCTACTCCCAACCCAAGTTAAATTTTTAGCCACACATGTTAACGGGAAGCATAATGGTGTCACAGATGGATAGATACATCAATAACCAGAAAGAGGGAGGGTACAACTTGATGGAGCTGGTAGATCTAGATAGAGAAGGAAGAAGGCAACACACCAAATGTATTTCTTCAGATGTAGATCTAGAGTGGGCGCAGTCATGACAACTTCTTCCTTTGAAGGAGAGGATGATCAATCTTCTCTCTCTTCTAAATTCCATTTTTGGATATCCAAGACTGATGGGGGATGAATGTGGATGCCTTGTGAGTTTGGAAACACTTCATGGTCCTTGATGATCTAATGATTTGATGGGTGGAGGCAGGGGGTCTATTTATAGATGCTACCCATGGACTTAACCTTTGGGCCACGTTCGCGATGTATAGATTGGTTGTAACCTACATCACGGTTGCAGCGCACTGGTGGTCTGCCTCGGTCGTGGGGCAGCCTCACGGTAGCATTACTTCGGTAAGAGGGAGGGGTTGCGGTCGCGGTGTGGGGTCATCAAACAGAGGCAACGACTGCGACCGGGACATTAGCTAGTTGTACAACCATGGTCGCGACATTAACCACGGTCATGGCGTAGCATGAACGTGCATGAGTAAGAGACGCATGCATTCAAGAATTTGACACTAAGATACTCAAATAAGTAGAGAAATCCATGAAAGGTATGCTAGGGTAGGCATAAAACACACACACAAGTTCACAAAATGAGATGTTATCAACTCCCCCAAACTTAGGATCAAGCCTGTCCTTAGGCTAATGGGTAGTCTTGAAATCATAGAGAGATGAGCTATGGGTAACACAAATTTTAGGAAAATCTACCATTATAGAGTCATCTCATTCTTACAACAAAACTTTCATGGTATGTCTGTTTTAAATCTTGAAATTCTATCTCCTCCCTTTTGTATCCAGAGTTGCATGACTTTGAATCCTCACCAATGCTTTTTCGTAGTAAAAGGCTCTCCGTCTCAATGACTTCCCCCTTCTCTGCACTAATTTTCTAGATATACTTGTACATCATCTCCACGAGGGCTAGCTTTCACACCCTTCCTTTATTTTAGTTGACCCTATGCTAATGTGCTCAGGTAGGTTTCAGGCTCTTAGTGTTTTCCTACACTCCTCAATTTCCCTCACCCACAGGCTGTCATAAGGACTTGTTGCCCCAAGGGTTCCTGATGTTAAGTCTGGTGGTTGCGTGAGGGTTGCTTGGGAGTGTAGGTGGATATAGTTGGCTTTAGGATTCCACTTATGGGCATGACATATCTACTTTGTGAGTGTTGTAATACACCGGTCGTGTGTGCTCCTTCTGCATCTTTTAGGCACAACTCTCAATATTTTTTTCTTTGCCTTTTCATATCTCCTCTCAGGTTTGGGGAAAGCGTTTTTGAATGATTTTCTGGGTGTCCAAGCCTCTTTTCATCCCAAAGAGGGGATAATTAAATCTGGAAGGGGTAGTTGTTTTCTTTTTGAGGGAGGTGAGGAATTTCTAGCTAACACTGTCAGGTTAGGGTGACTGGTAGGGAGTATGGCTAGGTAAAGTCCTCCAGTTTCTAAGGATTCCATAGATTTAAGATTGTTCCACACACAAAATTTTTCCGTAAGAATGAGATACAACTGTATTGTTGGGCTTCTTATTTTTACTTTTATGTGTATTGGCAGCTCATTTGTGCCTCTCTACAAACAATTTTACTACAACATATAACAAGACAACTGACAAATCTAAGAAGGGGCTAAGAAAAACTATGACTTATAGTAAAATTTTAAAATTTTGTCCCATAGTTAGTTGTAGCAGAAGCAAGAATATGTACAAGAAGAGGGGGTTAAATTGTTAAAATTTATTGACAACATTTTACCTCTCATACCCGTTTATAACTCCTCCCCCAAAGTTATCATTCACCCCGACCCAGGGTGTCAAAATTGGAGTTAGAGGTATAAATAGGCTTTATTTATTGATGTTGGTTGTTTGTTGTCACCCATTTTGATTTGAGGAGCATGTTGGCATATACTCTGCATAGCGGGTGGTATTGTTCATGCTACATGCCCTCCACCTTCATGTTCATAGTAGCGAGGGCGATCATCCGTGCTAGACAATAGAAGACGCAATCATTTGACAATTGTACTTGTTGAGGGCTTCTGTGGAAGAATTGTGTCTTTCTGAAGTCTTTGCCTTCTTAATGCTTGTACCCTTTTCCATGATTTTTGATCATTTCTATAACTTCTTTGGCGTACGTGATTTCCTTCTCTTCTATAGGTGTCTTTGCAGTAGTCATGTTCGTGCGTTTGTTCAGTGCAAAGGCAACATCTGAGCTGTTATATAGAACTACAGTCCTTGCTATAATACTAACTACTAGTAGAGTCCAATGACTATCATGTAGGATGGGTAGGAATATATAATCAGGGAGAGAGGTCACCAGGCATTGTAGTAGGTGATCTTTTTTTCCTGGCCTTTTGTCCTTCAAGATTTCATCGAATATGAGAAAGTTGTCCGTATGCACATTTGGCATGTTGTCGCTTAGAAGTGATTGATAGACCAACATAGTGCTGACTGAAAGGTACCCTCCTATTTTCAAAGTATCTCTGAGGTCATCCTTTAGTACACAAATCCCTTTCAAAAATTACTTCAGTTGTGGTGTCACCTTCTTTTAAACATTTCATTATTAACTATAAGGATTCTAGTGACAAGCTTTTATAACTCCATCTATCAAAATCTTTGAAGGTTGACACTATTTATCCCATTGGCCCATTGAGTTTTATCTCTGGCATGTCATCTTCATCAATCTCCCCTTATTCAGGCTCATGATCTGGAGGTTGATCTTTGTCTTTTTCTGCTAAAGGGGGGTGTTCTGGGTTACTTTTAGGTTGATGCTCTACTTTGTCAGGAGTGTCTGCCGCCCATCCTTCCGTCCAAGAATTTGCTCTAGCAGGTTCATCCGGATCGACCCATAGGGAATTAAGATGTTACCTCCATGTTTTCTTTTCAGGTATAGGTTGTAACATACTAAATCTTGGATTCAATTGCAATTTAACCTATTTTTAAGATTTTATTTCCTTCTTATTCTTTTTGGTCCTTTTCCCTAATTTTTCCTATCTTTTCTATCCTCTTTGTCCTCAATGTTGAAATCGATCAATACTTAATGATGTGAATTATATTTGACCCATATTCATTTTAAGGAATGGGTTTATGCACAAATATCCCAACTAGTATGTTAATTAGAGCATAATAATGTAAAATGACCATTAATGAGAGATAATTAGTGGATTGTATAAATTTAGAGTTTTTATGGCTTTGTGGGACAAGAAATGAGAAAATAAGAAATTTTATATCAAGATTTATTAAGAAAGGTACTAATATATTTATTAGGTACTTAGAATACAATCAAATACAAAATGTGTTGAAAAAGAAGAATTACTGTAAAGTTAGACTCCACACACTTTAATTAGCAAACCCATGGATTTTCAAGTCAATTGGAATTCCTTTACCCTCCTACTTAATTAAATGAATATGCAAACTCTAATATATATAAATGCCTAATGCATCTGAAAAAGGAAACCTACTTGACTCCTAATTAACCCATCCTATAAATTTCTTGAAAACTGGATATTACTTGTTGTCCTAATTGAATTGGTATTGAAGCCTTAATTTCCTTAGATTTTAATAGTGGTAATTGACTACGCTCTGAAGTATTTTCTTAAACACATTCTCCCCTCAAAGTAACACATCATTGCATTACTCTCATCTCTATCTCACACGTTATCACGTTCTCCCCCTTCGAAATGGGTGACACCCCATCGTCTCCATCCTCTCTTCCTCCATCTCCTATATCTCCCCCCATTCTTTCCTTTCCTCTCATTCTCCATGGACCCTAAGAACCCTAGACACAATCTTGTGTATCCCCTCATGCCCAACCACTATTGCGATAGAAGAAAACCACCACCATGCCATGGTGATGGCCGTCACCAGTTCGTAAACCCGACACCCCTTGGACCAACTGACCTGCACGATGCCTACCCATTCAATCCTCGTCGCCCACCTGTCTGTCCCCTCATTAGCAACGATGCCCGACTATCCCATCTTCACCTCCAGATCCACACCCAATACCATAGCCCCACTTCTTCTTCACCATGGCGCCCCACAACCATGATGTTGTGGACCTAACCAAGATGCTGCGATGACATCATTAATACCTACAACACCACCTGACACCTCGACACCCTATCTACTTGCCAGTGCCGCCACCACCATGGTCGTCGACATCCTCTGCACCTTATGCCCTATCACCACTAGGTCCTTCTTCTTATCTTCTCCCCTTCCCTGTCATCTTTCTTCTATCCTCCATTGACCTACACTTAGGGTGTCGACGCCTGAGATCAGGCTGCTCGAGAAACTTGCTCAGGACCTGACGCTGTGTCAGCTTGCAACAAGGCATTTGTCCTCCAAACTTCTCTATAGCAATAAGACCACCACCCAACTTCCGCACATTTTCCATTAAGGGCTTGGACACCCCTTAAACATGGTGTCAACCTCTCCACATTGCTAGCAACCCAAGCTAGTGATATAACAAGCTGAGATATGATCTAGTGGAGAGAGATCAGAACCAATCAATATTATTATTAGGTTTGTTATCCTTCTATTATTTTAGTTTGTTGCGAATTCAATTTACTAGGTGAATGGTAATAATCGAACAATAGTGGCATAGACACCCATGGTAATACACATACCTTGTAATCAAGTTAACCCTAGGTATATATATAAATACAATTATACATATGAGCATGATCCTAATGCTGATATACTGAACCATATATAGGAGATAGTCATAATAGGTCTTGTATGTAAGATTGTGGTTAAGGATGATATCTAAATCTTAATTTATGATCTGTATTATAGATCTATAACTAAGGAATTGTTTTGCAAAATCTGTTCATGTTATTATTATAACATATTGACCTAATTGTATACATCCTATTATTTTATACATGTATCCATGTAGTACTGCATATCAAATTATGGATATAAGATGAGCATGTTGCCTTAATGTAATCTTGAATGTCATGGCTCAACTAATAATGGAAGATTATATATAACATGAGTTACATTTTAATACTACATAGATGATCAAGAATTATAATAACCATATTTCAACAAAATTGTAGATACACAAATACATATTTATGCTATAGATGTAATTATAAACACACATATAATTATGTAATGCATCTAACTATATTGTCTTCTTATGAATTAAATGGTGAAAAAGATAATAACTTGTAAAAGAATGTACTTTTATAAACATATATCTAGATGACATGTTAGTTGGATCAAAGCATGTGTATATTAGTGAACCTAATAGATATTCATGTGGAATATACTTACACCAATATACATGGTAAGAATGATGTGAAGAATAATATGGATTCACATTATAGGGAAGAGAATGACATCATTAAACCTAAATTGTAAGAATATATGTTATTAACTACATATATATGAGTTTCATAGACTTATGTGATTAAAGATGGGTAATTAGAACTAAGATTGATATCTAAAGCATCACATATTCTCTCAACAAAGATCAAAATCATAAACCCTAACATGATATTAGATGATCGGGATTTGGGTAAGAATGATATAAAAATATAATAGGAAAGAATATGCTCACTTTGACTTGGCTAACATACATAATGTGTTTCGAAGATGAAAAGTTGACTTTGTGGACCAAAGTATACTATTCGAGTTAACCTTTATGTGTGAAAATTAGGTATGTGCAATCTTATTTACATATGTGTTTGAATACTTGTCCTTCGGTTGGGCATTTTGATATCCAACCCTATTATTTCCAATGAGGCATTGTCTTAGCCTTTATTCTCTTTATTGCTTTCTTGTCACCTTTGCTTCAATTATTCTAGGGTTTTTGACCCCACTCGCAAAGTTTTAAATTACTCAAATCTTCCATATAATTTCTTCTAGCATGATGATGTAAATGACTAATTAACTAATGTAGTGTACATGAGTACAACCACCCATAGTTTGGGCATGAACCCTAGGGAATGTGACCACTCTCCCCACTTTTATATATATATTTTAGGTTTTTGGGAATGTGACCACTCTCCCTCACCTATCTGTTTTGGTTGAGGTTAGGTAGGTGCCTCAGCTCAATATTAATTTCATACAGTCATATCAAATCATACATGCAAACTTTATTACTATTTTACTTGGCATAATTCTTATTTATTTATTTGCCTCATATTCTTGACTCTCTTAGCATAGTAAATCTTTATCACTTCATGCTTTAGTTTATAATTGTCCTTATTCCTTAATTGACACATACATTTTCTCTCCTCTTGCTGGGTGATCCCAACACCCAGGTTTAGGATCAAAGTGCAAAATAGGAGCATGGTGAACCGACCTAAGACTAGGAAAAGGAGTTCATCCTTCCCTCATAAAATTATTTGTTAAGTTATTTTATTGGAGACATATTTATGTAGTCTAGTTTTCCTCTACCTTTGATCCTTTATTTGTATAAATCATGTACACCCTTATTGGGAAAATTTTGATGTAATCTTGATTAAATTGAATATAGTCAAAGTTTTAACTTATGTTGCTGTTTATTGGATTTTGTTTACCATTTTTAGTAGAGAGGTGATCTCACTTCTTTACAGAGGTATTTATTGGCGAAGTTGATTTGGTATTGCATTTGAAGGCATTGCCATGTCATTAAATAAGAGATGATCATAGATAACTTCCATTGCATAAACACCATGTAAGCCATGTAAGTCTTCTATATAGAGGTCTTCCAATGAGATTCCCTTGTTGATTGCTTCCATCATTCTTGGTACTATGAAAGTGCAATCCCCTATCTCAGCCTTTTCTTGAGGGATCTTTTTACAGTTGGAGAATTATTTCCATATCCCTTGGTGTCGGTTGTCTGCTGTCTGAATAACCTGCTACATATGTAGTGACACCTTTAGAATATCCCTTGCTTCCTTGTTTTTGTAAACCAAGGAAGTGCTATCCAATTTAGCTGTACAACAATTGAACACTATAGTGCGTCACTCATATAAGTTGATGACAATGAGGGACCAGTTCTTTACATTCCTTATAGGAATAACTGCAAACTTTGTTTCTACTCTGCTCACTTCCTATTATAGTTCTTTTATATCGATAGATTCATAGTTTTTATCAAAAAGTTGACCCGCTTGATGTGTGGTGTCGTTGGAAGCATGTTGTATTTTCTCAGGATGTAGAAATTCTTCCAACAGTGTTGCGTAAAGTACTTTGAATAACTTTTTATGTACCCATACTTCCTTTGAAAAAATCCCTCTAAAATGGTCCCTGTTAAGCGACCTTCCTTTTTTGTGGTAGAGAATATTCGTGCCTGGTAGACTATCATCGAGCACATCTGCTAAAACATGGACATCCCTGCATGCAATTCTGGATAAGGAGGTCATGTCCATGTTTGCCATTTTGTCGGGTAGAGTAGGGGCAACACCTAATGGTGTAGTATCAATCGGTGCACTCTGCTTTTTGGTCGGCTCATTTGTGAAGAAAGAGGCAAGTCCCCCTTCATCATCTTCTAAGTTCCGTCTCTTGCCATTTGTGTTGTTGGGGGTCGTACTGTCGTGGTGGGAAGTTGTATCTTGGCATCCAATTGTACTTATTTGGCTGCTTTCCTTTCATTGTTCGCAGATGACTTGCTAGTCTTCATCTAGTCAAGTCTTCTACGGGTCTGTCTCCCTCTGATAACTATTCTAGTTTTGCTGAATTGAGAATGGCTAACAATGCATCCCCAATTTCCGTAGTAGATGGTTTTATTGTGCTCATAATGTGAAGGGTCCTATAGAAAGTCATTGCAGATGTCCATGCCAAAATTCATGTCATCCAAGAACTTGTTGATATCCCTCATTTCTCTTGATATGAGCTCTTTCATGCTAGTGCTCGCTTCCTTGACGATGACATTAGGTTGTTGTTTTGCTGATACAACTTTGGCATCGTCTTGGTTGTTGTTCAAATCAAACATTCAGGATAAGGTGCTTGTCTTTTTCATTTCAGTACCTTGATGAGCTTCTAATTTTTGTGGCGCCTCTTTCATAGAAGGTTCATCCCTTGGGGTAGTATTTACATTGGCACATTCATCTCTTGAATATGTGGCCACACCTGTTTCTCCTACATCATTGTCATCCTTGTCTGGGCTCAAGGGACTCGAGGAGGCTTGTGATGTGGAAGAACTAGTTAGATGCTTTGACTTCTTTCTTTGTCACCAGTCATCCATCTCCTGGCGTTTTGCAGCTAGTTGTTGGCGCTCTTCTTCTAAGAGTTCACGTTCTTTGTTTAAGTCTTCCAATGCCTCTTCGTACCCCCTCTGCATCATTTCCTTATCAGCTCTCATGGTATCTCTTTCTTTTCTGAGGTCAACCATTTCTTCCGTTAGTGACTTCAGAGCCCCCAAGATTGTATTTTGGGTGCCGACGATCTCCCACATGAAATGAGGGAGAGCCTCAGTTCTTGCATTCAAATTTTGTACTTGCATTGTTAGTGTGTACATGCTAGAAGTAATATTGAAGTTAACCTCAAAAGTATGTTGCATGTGTAACCACATGGCATCGAATTTGTACCCTCACCGAATATCTATGGGTGTTGATGTTGCTACTCTGTAGGCATCGTTGATGGTGTCTTTGATGCTTCAGGTTCCTTAGGTTGTGGAGCTGACTTGTTCTTCTTGAGATCAACATCGATTGTCTGGGTAGAGGTGCTCACGTCTGGTTGCTCAGATACTTGTAGCACTACCTTTGGGCTCATAGGGTTGGGTGCAACTTTGGGGCTTTTGGGTTCTTGGCGTGGCTCTATTTCACCCACTATGTGTTGTTCTTCTTCAGCAACATCGACACGTCCTGGGTCACCCCCGTCTTTTATTTCTACATCAGGTTGGTCTTTGATCTCTGTTGACTTATGTGGTGAGGGTAGACTTGGGATAGTAGATTTTTCTGATGTTTTCTTCTTATGCTTCCTTATCGCCAACTTATTCCTTTCTTTTGGCTTTTGCATCTCTATTTCTGGTGTCTTATCCCTTATGCTTTTCTCTCCAGTGGGTGATATGGGACATATGGCTCTGCTGATGGAACCAGAGTACATTTTTTCTACGTCCTTATGTGTGGGATACAACTTATGGGCATCATGGTATGCCATTTCTAGTAGGGGCAATAGGACTTTAGAAAAGCTCTATTTGTAGAAAAGTTTACTGCCTTTCTGTGCCAGGATGCATGTGTTAATAAGGGACTTAATATCTATCTTAGTATGTCCCTCGATTTTCTTATACTTCATCATCAGGTCGGTATCCATGAAATGGTAAGCAATATGGGTTATCTGGATTCCCATATAGAATTCTTTTATCTGCTTTGCCTCCCCTCCTATAACGGTTTACAACTTCTCAATTAGCAGTCTTCTGATGTTCACTGGTTTCTTATTGAGCATGAACCATATTAAAAATAGGCCTCCCTTAGTAACTCATCCAGTTTTTTGATCTTGTGAAGACTGTGTTGGCATTTATTTTCTATATCACTGTGATGAAGTAGGAAGTGATGAGTGTTGCCTTTGAGTTTTTCAAGTTGTGATTGTGTTCTCCTATCTGCTTCTCCCGCATCTTTTGACTATTATATCTGATGACTTCTTTTTCACCTGTCATAGTTGAGCAGAGTTGTGATTCTTTTGTCATCTTTGTGAAGATAGTGTTGAGCATGGATTCCGTAATTACATGAGCTTTGCCCCATATTCTCACTTCAAGCTTGAAGTCTCTGCCACCCTTTTTGTGCTTGCCATCACTAACAGGAAGTTTCTCCAGTGATGTCATGAACTCTACCATCAATTGAGTGAGGGAGGGATCTTCTGACATATACAAGGTACACAAGTTAGCCCCTTCCAAGAATTCTATCACTCTGTCATATATTCCCATCTTCTTGAAGTCATCGACGTCTAGGTACCGCGCCAGTTTGAATCTTTTGGTCTTCATCACCTAGTTGAAGTGTGACTGGTGCACTTGATCTTTCGGTATAAATGCTGGTGTCTGCTGGTCAAGGGCCTCTTGTTCATCCTCTTGGACCACTTTGGGGACTGCTTCTTTTTCTTGACCCTTTGATTTTTCCACGACTGTCGATTTTCTCTTTTTGCCGTCTTTTGTATCCTTGGCTTCGAATTTGCGTTTCTCCAACTTCTTTAGTTCTATTTTAGATGGCTGGTACTCTGAGGTGTCTGTATGTGATGTCTCCTAGGATTCTTCATATTCCTATCGAGTCTCATGGGTACGGATGTACTCATATTTCATCTTCATTAGTTGCAACTGAAGCTTCTTCATTAGTGAGAGGTTGGGGTGATCCTTCAATGCTTTGGTTATCTTCTCTAGGTTTTCTTCCACACCCCTCAGTGAAGTTGCCTTCTTCATCAACGTGCCATTAGTTGAGGTTGACATTCTAAAATTTTTCACATTCAAATTACTATCAAAAAGATAAACAGACTATACTGAAAACAGAGCCATTATTCCAATTTTCCGGATCAAGGTTCGACAAATAAACATTAATAATTATCAAACTTTACCAGACTATACTGAAAAGCTGTAATAAATAAAATTTTCTCATACCTTTGAAAAGTTGGATTTCTAAACTTCTATCCACATATGAATTCTACTCTAACTAATCCTCCTTGAACTTTAATTCACATATGTCACAATATGATGTTTTAATATTTGTCCTTTTGGTTTTTGTACCTAAAATGTCGACAAATAAAACATTGGTCAGCACAAAGCTGGTATGTGGGGGGAAACAATAAATGTGGAATTTATCATAACAACTTAGTGTAATCAATTATAGTTTAAAAAACAACTTTATGTTTTAAATATAACTACTCGATCCATGCATACCCTATCCTCTGCGATGTCCCTATAGTGGACATGGATGCTACCTTCCTTATGGTAGATCCCCATTATACCCCTCATGATTCCACCTAACAGGTGAATCAATTTCTAGGGCCGAGTCACATGGCACTACCCATAGGTAGCCCACTCCTTAACTCATGGCGTGCTATAGAGTCTCATGGCACTACACGTGGGTAGCCCAATTTCTAACTCATGGTAGCCTAGACCTTACTCTAGGCTATCCTTTTTAGCCTTTGCAAAGCCATAGAGGAGGATTGGGATCTAAGCTAGTTATATATATATATATTTATAGTGATAATCATAGACACTTTATAGTTGCATGAAATAAAAGTCATCCAAGCAGTTTATTTCAAACAACCGATAAAATTTCTGAGAATCATCGTGAAACTAAGGCAGTTAATCATAAACGTAACCACATACCTATAACGGTAGTTTTGGTGACATAATCAATTAAATAGGGAAACCCAACCAAGCAAGCAAAGATGAACATAAATCCTGAAATAAACATATAAACTTCCTTTTATCATTAATTATCCAAACTCATCTTATTTCTTAGGATTTCTATTCCAATTTTAGGGTTTCCTTGGAAATTAGGGTTTTGCCTCCACTTTTAATATTATGAACCCTAATTCAACAAAACTACATAAAACCTTTATATTTCTCATCTTAATACTCCTAACAGACTTATGATCATTATTTAGCAACTTATTTCCTTAATTTGAAATAAATAAGATTTTCCTCTTCTTTTACCCCAAATTAGGGTTTCAATACATATTATCCTTCATTTAATGATTAAAACCCTAAATTAGCCAACTTTATATTTAAAACGGATGAAAACTCTAACTTAATAATCAACAGGTTAATACTTTTCAAATTAACCTATTAATTCACAAAGATTCACCTTTTATACACAATCAGGGTTTCTATTTATCTTTTTTTTGGTCGCGCAAAAATATTGTTTCTAATTAACCAAAACTTAAGGTACAAAAAGTGCCCCTAAAAAAAAACTACCGGGTCTCATCCCCACACAGGAGGAAATAAAGGACCCAAAACTAGAAAAGATACTCCATACTGAAAAGGGGTAGAAGAAGAAAAAGGCTCTGAACACATTAGAGAGAATAGACAGAAAGGAGAAGAAACAACCAGGACCAAATAAAAATACCCACAAAGACACTTGTGCGAGACTACACCTCAACTACCTGATCAAACAAATGAGCCATCCCCCATCCCATCCTCTAGCCAGTCTTCTCAAATGGATCACAAGAGAAAAAAAGGAAAGGAAATAGGTATGCCACTCACAGTTTCCTACCTGAAGAACTGAACCATCTGCACCTGGTCAATGCTTCATCGAACAAGGAAACCAAACGAGCATTAGAAGACTAGCTCTATAACATAACTGCAAACATTAATCCTTTGGATCCTACCGCCGAGAATCGACCAAAGTAGAGCCTCTGGCATTCATCTCACATATATAAAGAGGATACCATAGCAGAAAAACACCTACATAAGACCAAAAGACCTGCTGTCGACAACACCATATAACTAGTTCAGAAACTGCATATGGAACCTTGACAAAACACACAGACATTAGTAAGCAATTAGATCCCAAGAAATCAATCATGGGGATCGTACCACCTTCAATGCCTCTATTCTTTTTTCTTCTTCTTCTTCTTCTTCGATCTAGCTCCCTTATTCACCTTGAAATCATCCAACAACTTCGGATCTGAATAACATGAGCTAACTGAAGATACTTCATCAGAATTCCTGGTGAATTTCTATTGGTACTCCAAAGCCAGCCCAATATCCACCGCTAGTTGTTTCACCCCCTGTGGAATGTCACTTAACTTTGGAACGAATAACTCCCAGTCCAAGTTAAGAGTTTCATTCCCTTCTTCAAGTGAACAACATTGCATCTCGGGTTCTGGCAGCAAGCCACCGTCTCCTTTTTTACTGACATCCCCTGAAGAATCTATATTACTAGCAGCTTGAATATGGCTCTCATCGACATAACGTCGAGTACTCTATCTACTGGTCATCTTCCCAACTCTGATATGCATTTGGCAAGGCATTGGTTTCCCCTTAGCCTTTATAGGACAGGACAAAAGTCGATGACCGAAGTGATTGCACCCAGTGCAAAGCTTTGGCTTCACCACAAAGCTGACCTTCAAAGATTTAGGAACGTCATCGACTCTGATTGTTACCTCACTCGGAAATGCAGAGCATGACTCCATTTCCACACAGACTAATGCTTCCTTCAGGTAGTTAACCGATAGGTAAGCATATTCTACATCGAGGGGCCTGCCTACCAGGCTCTCCACTCCACTGATCTTTCTCGGGGTCCAATGAGAACCAGGGTTCTCGATGATTGCCCAGACATGGAGCTTAGAGAAGGATAGAGGATGAAGAGGGGAACCAAATTATGGTATTTTTGTAAAACAGGATAGAACCATGTTATCAAACTATTTTTATCTTGTTCCTCATATTTTTATATGCAACTTTCATATATAAAGTTTTTTCATTGGAGATTCCTAGCTATTTCTATGAATTTCGCAAATAAAAGGCTATTTCTAGATTATTCGATTAAAAAGAACTAATTACCGAATTTATCCGACCGTTCGATCTGTGTGCCAAGGGTCCACATCTAGATCTAACCCTCCACGTCAATTGTCTCCACTAGCGGGATCGTGTGCACTACTGCTTGCTGTCGATCGTCAGATCTTGATCTAACGCTCCTCTACGTGAACGACTTAACTTAACCGGCCGCCCTTAGCACCGTTAGATCCTCATGCAGGATCACAGTGATCCCTGATCAAATGACAGTTGTACGTTGTCTCCTTCCTTCTTTGTTGCTTGAGCTATGGCAGCGTGAGGCAGAGCCCTTGCCAGAGAGAATGCAATCGAGCAAGGGAGAAGGTTTTGAGACTTAGGGAGCAGCCATCTAGGGTCGCGAGGGTGAGAGCAACCAGGAGGGGTCCTATTTATAGGGTGTAGGGGGCTCTTTTAGGGTTATCTCAACCCTTCCTCCAACCACGACCACATCCCAATTGGGTGTTTTGCTTAGAATCTTCCAACGACCACTAAACTGGGGTTGCGATGGTTCAGGGTACCCTCCTGAACTCAATGGAAGTGTTTCTAAGATTGCACATCCATCAGATTGTGAGAAAAACAATGGGGAAAATCCCCCTGTAATCGTGCTACAGTCTGCGATCAACTGGGACTTTGATGATGAGTAGAGTCGGTTGGATCAAGATCCAACGACCATCATCATCTATGCTCAATCAAATAGGAAAAGATTTCCTAAATTCCAAGATAACATCCTATTTTGAGGACAATTTGAAAAAGCAATAACTCCCAATTCGTAATTCCTTTTTACCTCAAATATTAAGGGAACCTTTTTTATTATTTTATCTTTCATCCTGAAAAAATTTGGATCATTATATAAATAAAATGATTCTTTTTCTTCAATTTCAAGATAACACATATTTATTCATATTTTCCATATATTTCCTATTTCCTTTGCCATTATATTATTATCCTGAGTTCCTTGAACCTCAAGGAACCTTTATATTTCGAAATTCCATTTTGGAAAATATTCCTTAGCCTTTTATTCTTATTTTATCTATTTTCTCATTTATTCCTTTATCCAATTGAATTCCTTTTTCCTTTTCTTTTTCTTTTTCTTTCAATTGGGCTTAATAGCCAATAAGGCCCATTAAGAAAATAAGGCACGAAATTCATTCAAATCAACCATTGATTTCATTTATCTTTTAAAAGGAGATTTACAAATCTCATTAAATGATTTAGGAAAATGGGGTTATAACATCCTCCCCTCCTTATAGGAATTTTGCCCTCAAAATTCAACAATCAAACAAACAAATTAGGATATGTCTTTTCCATGTCCGTCTTCAGCTCCCATGTGGCTTCATCCTCTCCATGGTGCTTCCAAAGAACCTTTACCATTTCTATATTCTTAATTTTGAGCTCTTTTACCTTGGTATCTAGAATCCACAAAGGTAACTCATGATAAGTTAGCTTCCCTTGAAGCTCAATGGGTTCAATGCTCAGCACATGGCTCAGATCTTGCACATATCGCTTCAGATTGGACACATGGAACACATCATGCATCATACTATATTGAGGGGGTAATGACAAACAATATGCGGCTTCACCAATATGTTCTAACACTTCAAATGGACCCACGTATCGGGGACTCAACTTTCCTCTGTTCTTAGCTATAGCTCGGAGAGGTTGGATTTTCAGAAAAACATGTTCTCCCACAAAAAAATCCACATCAGTCCGCTTCGCATCAGCATATGACTTTTGTCGATCCTGGGCTTTCTTTAGCCTTTGCCTGATCAAAGCGACCTTATCAACATAAACTAGGAGTTCATCTGACCTCAACAAGGTCCTTTCACCAACATCACCCCAATGAAGTGGTGACCGACACAATCTCCCATAAAGAGCTTCATATGGAGGTATCCCGATACTGGCTTGGTAATTGTTGTTGTAGGCAAACTCGGCTAAAGGTAAGTACTGCTCCCATGATCCACCCCAATCGAGTACACAAGCTCTCAGCAGATCCTCTAGGGTCTGGATTGTCCTTTCTGATTGGCCATCTATCTGGGGGTGATAAGCGGTACTGAACTTCAACCTTGTACCAAGTTCCTCTAAAACTTGCTTCCACAACTTGGACGTAAACTTTGGGTCTCTATCGGAGATGATGGAACCGGGTATGCCATGCAAACACAGTATCTCTCTGATATACAACTCAGATAAGTCTGACACCTTGGCAGTGGTCTTCAGGGTAAGGAAGTGTGCTAACTTGGTAAGGCGATCTACCACCACCCATATAGCATCATGACCTTTCTTAGTTCGAGGTAGAAACACCACAAAATCCATGGTGATATGCTCCCATTTCCACTCTAGAATCTCTATAGACAGTAAAAGTCCGTCGGGTCATTGGCGTTCAGCCTTCACCATTTCGCACGTAAGACAGCTGGCCACATATGCCGTAATATCTCTCTTCATTCCTGGCCACCAGAAAATCATCTGCATGTCTTTAAACATCTTAGTAGTTCCTGGGTACACAGTGTACTTAGAACCATGAGCCTCTTGTAGGATACGTTCCTTCAATGGTGAATCATTAGGAACCCATATATGATTCTCGAATCTGATCCCTCCATCTATTCCCAATGAAAGACGGGTCTGTGGCTTTTTCATCAAGACTTTCATCTTATCAAGTTCTTCACTGGCTAACTATGCTGCTACAATCTCACCCAACAATTTTGACTGTATCTGGATGTTGGCCAAACGAACTCGATCATTAAACAGTCGGGGAGACCATTCTACCAGCTCTTATGAATTCTTCCACTGACTGGACAAAACAGCTGCACACCTGAGCTATTTCTGACTCAAAGCATCTGCTACAACATTCGCCTTTCCTGGATGATAAATGATGGTGAAGTCATAATCCTTCATGTACCCCATCCATCGTCGCTGTCGTAGGTTCATGTCTCTCTGTGTCAGAAGGTATTTCAGGCTCTTATGGTCGGTGAAGATTTCAAAGGTAGCACCATAAAGGTAATGCCGCCAAATCTTCAAAGCATGGATGATCACAACTAGCTCTAAGTCATGCGTCAAGTAATTCACCTCGTTGGGATTGAGCTGTCAGGAGGCATATGCAACCACATGTCGATTCTGTTCCAACATGCAGCCAAGTCCCATCTTTGATGCATCAGTGAAAATCATGAAACCCTCATTGCCTGATGGTAGAGTCAAACCGGTGTAGTGGTCAGCTTCTCCTTCAGCTCCTAAAAATGAGCTTCATACACATCAGAACATACAAACTTCACATCCTTTTGAGTCAACATGGTCAAAGGCAAGGCAGTTTTTGAGAAATCCTTGATGAAACGTCAATAGTATCATGCTAACCCCAAGAAGCTTCGGATCTCAGAGGGATTCTTTGGCGCATGCCAGTCTCATATTGTCGACACTTTATCTGAATCTATGATGATTGTTCCTCCTGAGATGATGTGTCCAAGGAACATGACTCAGTCTATCCAAAACTCACATCTAGAGAATTTTCCATAAAACTTCTTCTTTCTCAAGATATCAAGGACTTTACTTAGGTGGTCTCGGTGTTGATCTAAGTCATCCAAATAAACTAGTATGTCATCTATGAAAACAATGACAAATGAGTCAAGGAAGGGTTGGGACACACTATTCATAAGGTTCATGAAAACACTGGGTGCATTGGACAACCCAAAAGGCATAACCACAAACTTGTAGTGGCCATAACGGGTTCGAAAAGCTATTTTCAGAATGTCCTCACTCTTGAGTCTCAACTGGTGGTAACCCGATCTCAAGTCGATCTTGGAAAAGACTCGAGATGACTTTAACTAGTCAAACAAGTCATCTATCCGGGGTAAAGGATATTTGTTCTTAATGGTTTCCTGGTTGATCATCCGATAGTCTATGCACATTCGGAGCGAACCATCCTTTTTCTTTACAAAAAGAACCGACACTCCCCATGGTGACGTGCCAGGGCGGATAAAACCCTTGTCTAGCAATTCCTGTAGTTGTTTCTTCAACTCAAGCAACTCCGCAGGGGCCATTCTATAAGGTGCTCGGGAAATAGGGCTTGTCCCAGGAGCTATCTCTATGGTGAGCTATACCTCTCCCTCAGGAGGAATCCCAGGTAGATCATCTAGAAAAACATCTGCATAGCTCCTAACTACCTCTATTTCCTCTAATGGTTTTACCCTGGGTTCTGACTCAGTAACCACTACTAGGAAAGCTCGACAACATTTACTCATCATCCTCTCTGCTTTCAAGGCTGACACATACAGGCTGGTGGTGGCATATTTCCTGCCCCTAATGGCAAAAGGTGGGTGACCTGGTTTCTTAATGATTACTTTATTCTCCCTACAGTCAATATTGGCCCTATAAGTATAAAGCCAATCCATACCAATGATCACATCAAAGCCATTCATATCAAGAAGGATAAAGTATGTAGGAAACTCATGATCTCGATATCTCACAGGTATCATCGGAGTTTTCAAAAGAGATGTAAAGATCCGACCACTCAGGGTTGTAACATCTAAGACATACCCTAAATCCTTGATATCCAAACAAATCATAGTTGTAAGATTTCTTGAAATGAAAGTATTAGTAGATCCATAGTCAAACAACACTTTTACATTATGTCCCATGATTTCAAGCATGCCTACATTGTTTTTGATCATGCATTAGACCATTACATGCTTAAATTTAAAACATAAAGGAAAAACTATAAGGGTTATTACCCTTGATCAACTAGTTAGCATTAGCTCGAGCTTCCTCATTATCAATGGCAAACACCTGAGCTTGTCTTCTGTCTCCAGCAGGTGGGGTTGTAGCTATAGGTGGAGCTGCCATAGGTGGAGCTGCTATTGGTGGGACTGCTACCTATCCTGGTCCTCTTGGATCTAGCAGAGGGTAAACAGATTGTAGGTGTCCTTCTTGATGGCACCGAAAGCATGTCTTCTTCTTGTAGCGGCACTCACCGGCGTGCCCCTTTCCGCAGGTGCGGCATAGCAGTTGGTTATTCTCTTGATGAGGTTTCCCTTTTACTCCCTGTCTTCCTTTAGCATGATGACGTCCTGGACCTTTCTTGTGGTTGTTCTTCTGACCTTGAGTTCCTTCAGTGAAACCCAGGTACACCTTGGGTGGAAACTGACCAGGCATCACAGTCATCTCCATGTCTAAAGCAGTGTTATAAGCTTCAGTGAAGGTTTTGGGTTTACTTTCCATCACATGGGGCTTGATGGCAGGGTGAAGACGCTCTATGAAGTGATCCACCCTTCTTTCCTCATCCATCATATGTCCGAAACACTCCAGGATTTGAAACCTGTGCCCGAAGTCTGCCACTGAAGAGTTTCCTTGAGTCATGTTTGTGAACTCCCTTGCCTTTTCCTTCTTAGCTACGATAGGAATGAATCTGGCAGTGAAGATCGTCTTGAAGTCAGCCCATGCCATTGGTTCCTCAGTCAGGTCTCGGCCTATGATGTGAGTCTCCCACCATATCTTGGCTGCTCCTTCCAGGAGATGAGAAGCAAAGAGGACCTTCTTGCTCGACTGTACCTCAAGCATGCAGAATCCATTCTCGAATGCAAGCAGCCAAGCTTCCGCCTTGTCAACTACCTCAGATTTGTCTTCTCCCCAGAACTTCTCAATGTTCAGCTTGACGAAGTCCAAGATGGTGGCTCCCAATCGAGGACGAACAGGAAGCAACTCACCATTTTCTCCTCTAGCCAAGTCTCGGAGGGCCAAACCACTAATGGCCTTTGTCAACTTCTTCTATTCTTCCATCCACAAAGCATTAGGGGCGTGGATTATCATGGTTGGTTCAGGACCACCATCTTGATCTTCTTCCATCCGAGCCACCTCCTTATACTCATGTTGCTCCTCGTACCCCTGGTCTTCTTCTTGATCAAGGTTGTTGAAGGGTATCAGGTCAGGGTTAGGGACCTCATGAGTGGTTTCTTCAAGTCTCTTCCTCTTCTTTGAGGAATCTCCACTGTGGTTCCTCTTCCTCTTCTCAGAAGACACCTTTCCCCTGTGGGAAGGTCCACCACCATTGGTGGTATCTGGGACAACCACTGTCTTCACGCGAGCGATCTACATAAGCATAACAAACAAACCTTTAGTTTATATTTACACTAATTATACTTATGTCAATGATGTCTCATTACATATCTTTTATTAATTTGATGGAGGATTCCTTAATCCTTAACTTACTTACCCATACCACATGAGGGTGGGGAAGAGAGAGAAAAACCCTAACTCTTAAAATCCTTAATAGAAGGTATAATGAGAAAGGATGAATAGGATGAGAGAGTTCTAAAGGTATCTTATTTCGAATCATACCCTAAGACTTTGGCCAGGTAGTCAAACGGATCCGAGAGTCCTCGTATTCTGACTATCAGTGCAGAGGAAAATATTGCCAGCCCCCGGTCATGATCCTTTTCTAGACACCTCAGTCTTTCAGATAATCCTCTAATAACTCCCTTGGGTTATATAGATTTTTTAAAATTTAATAATTATTAATTGTTAAGTGAGGAACCTTGGCTCTGATACCAAATGTAATGACCCCACCTTCCAGTAACCCCCAATAAGGGAGACCAGGAGGTCAGAGCTATTATTCCAATTTTTCGGATCAAGGTTCGACAAATAAACATTAATAATTTTCAAACTTTACCAGACTATACTGAAAAGCGGTAATAAATAAATTTTTTACATACCTTTGAAAAGATGGATTTCTAAACTTCTATCCACATATGAATTCTACTCTAACTAATCCTCCTTGAACTTTAATTCATATATTTCACAATATGACATTTTACTGTTTGTCCTTTTGTTTTTTGTACCTAAAACGCTGACAAACAAAACGTCGGTCAGCACAAAGAGGGTATGTGGGGGGAAATAATAAATATGGAATTAATCATAACGACTTAGTGCAATCAATTACAGTTTAAAAAACAACTTTACATTTTAAATATAACTGCTCGATCCATGCATACCCTATCCTCTGCACTGTCCCTACAGTGGACCTAGATGCTACCTTCCTTATGGTCGATCCCCATTATACCCCTCATGATTCCACCTAACAGGTGAATCCGTTTCTAGGGCTGAGTCACATGGCACTACCCATAGGTAGCCCACTCCTTAACTCATGGCATGCTATAGAGTCTCATGGAACTACACGTGGGTAGCCCAATTTCTAACTCATGATAGCCTAGACCTTACTCTAGGTTCCCTTTTTAGCCTTTGCAAAGCCACAGAGGAGGATTCAGATCTAAGCCAGTTATATATATATATATATATATATATAGTGATAATCATAGCCACTTTATAGTTGCATGAAATAAAAGTCATCCAAGAAGTTTATTTCAAACAACCGATAAAATCTCTGAGAATCATCGTAAAACTAAGGTGATTAATCATAAATGTAACCACATACCTGTAACGGTAGTTTTGGTGATAGAATCAATTAAGCAGGGAAACCCAACCAAGCAAGAAAAGATGAATAGAAATCCTAAAATAAACATATAAACTTCCTTTTATCATTATTTATCCAAACTCATCTTATTTCTTAGGATTTCTATTCCAATTTTAGGGTTTCCTTGGAAATTAGGGTTTTGCCTCCACTTTTAATATTATGAACCCTAATTCAAAAAAACTACATAAAACCTTTATATTTCTCATCTTAATACTCCTAACAGACTTAGGATCATTATTTAGCAACTTATTTCCTTAATTCGAAATAAATAAGGTTTTTCCTCTTCTTTTACCCTAAATTAGGGTTTCAATGCATATTATCCTTCATTTAATGATTAAAACCCTAAATTAGCCAACTTTGTATTCAAAATAGATTAAAACTCTATCTTAATAATCAACAAGTTAATACTTTTCAAATTAACCTATTAATTCACAAAGATTCACCTTTTATACACAGTTAGGGTTTCTATTTATCTTTTAATACATTTTTCTACCAAATGTAGGTACTTTTGTAAACTGGGATAGAATCAGGTTATCAAACCATTTTTATCTTGTTCCTCGTATTTTTCTATGCAACTTTCATATATAAAGTTTTTCCATTGGAGATTCCTAGATATTTCTATGAATTTCGCAATTAAAAGGCTATTTCTGGATTATTCGATTAAAAAGAACTAATTACTGAATTTCTCTGATCGTTCGATCGGTGCGCCAAGGGTCCACATCTAGATCTGACGCTCCGCATTAGTTGTCTCCACTAGCGGGATCATGCGCACTGCTGCTTACTATCGATTGTCGGATCTTGATGTAACACTCCTCGTCGTGAGTGACTTAACTTAACCAGCCACCCTTAGCACCGTTAGATCCTCACACAAGATCATGGTGATCCCTGATCGAACGACGGCTGTACGTCATCTCCTTCCTTCTTTGTTGCTCAAGCCGTGGCAGCGTGAGGTGGAGCCCTCGCTAGAGAGAATGCAATCGAGCAAGGGAGAGGGTTTTGAGACTTAGGGAGCAGCCGTCCGGGGTCGCGAGGGTGAGAGCAACCAGGAGGGATCCTATTTATAGGGAGTAGGGGGCTCTTTTAGGGTTATCTCAACCCTGCCTCCAACCACGACCACATCCTAATTGGGCATTTTTCTTAGAAGCTTCCAAGAACCACTAAACTTGTGTTGCGATGGTTTGGGGTCCCCTCCTGAACTCAATGGAAGTGTTTCCAAGATTGCACACCCATCAGATTACGAGAAAAATGATGGGGAAAATCCCCCTGTAAGTGTGCTACAGTCCGCAATCAACTGAGACATTGACGATGAGCAGAGTCAGGAACCTTTATATTTCGAAATTCCATTTCAAAAAATATTCCTTAGCCTTTTATTCTTCTTTTATCTATTTTCTCATTTATGCCTTTATCCAATTGAATTCCTTTTTCCTTTTCCTTTTCTTTTTCTTTTTCTTTCAATTGGGATTAATAGACAATAAGACCCATTAAGAAAACAAGGCACAAAATTCATTCAAATCAAACCATTAAATCAACCATTGATTTCATTTATCTTTTAAAAGGAGATTTACAAATCTCATTACATGATTTAGATAAATGGGGTTATAACATCAGATGTCTCATCCCCATCTGGATCATGCACTTACGGTTCTAAAGATACATATTTCCAACTAAAGTTGTGACCCTCCATGAGAGATGTTTAGGCACACAGAAGTGTCACCGTGGGCTAGATGGCTCGTCCCCTCACGGATCATACACTTAAGACCTTAAGGAATCCCTTTCTATTTCTATTTAGGGAGTCAACCATGCTAATCGATAAGCAAGCAGGCGATTAATCTACAAGCAAACATTGATGATCAACAACGAAGATACAAATATCCAACTGAAGTTGTGGCCCTCCCTGATGGATGTTTAGGCCACAGAAGCATCACTGTGGGCTAGATGGCTCGTCCTCTCACGGATCATACACTTACTACCTAAAGGAATCCCATTCTATTTCTAGTTTGGGATTCAACCTCGTTAATCGACATTCTACCCTACATATAGAAGTTCTCTCAACATAGGGAAAAACAAGATAAAATCAAGTAGGTAATCAATCTACAAACATTAACGATTAACAATGAAATGAAAAGTTATATTCATTGCCATGGAATGTTTAACAAGAGAGCATGCTTGCATGGGCAGCCAGGCTAGTCCTTGCACCCCAGTGAAAAGAAACTACTCGCTTATGATGTGAGAAACAATAATAACAAGAGAGGGAAGGTTCTGCCATGAGCATGATGCGGAATGTAGTCGCAACTCAGTGAATATGATGCGGTGTTCTATGCCGTATCGGAGAAGATCTGGACGAGGAGGAAGAACCACCAAGGAAGACTGGGCAAATCTTCTTCTCCACCTTCTTTCTCATCTTGACCTCCTTGCTCATAGTAGGAGAAGCAGGCGAAGTGACAGTGACATGGATGTATGTGGATGGATCTGGATCGAACCTGTGTTCAGGCATCCTGGCGGTGTCCCGGGTCCGATGCCTCAAATGAGGACCCTAATGGTCCTATTTATAGGCACTGGTTGGGGTCTTCACAATTTGGACCTCGTTGCAATTTTCACAGCTTTGCTTTAACGGTTTGGAGATTGTTTAGTCTTCTTAACGGTTTAGAGCTTAAAAGGTTTGGAGTGTTTGCCTCCAAACGGTCTTCACTTCCAAACGGTTTGGAGTTCTATCGGTCTACTAAGTTCAAACAATCTTGAGTTTTTGCCTCCAAACAATTTATGCTCTAACGGTCTTGATATTTCTGGCTCCAAATGGTCTTCAGCCTATCAGTTTGGATCTCTATCCAAACAACCTTGCAAGACCATTCTCTTGCTTCCCTAGCGGTCTGAGGATCTCTGGCTCCAAATGATCTTGGTTATGCAAATGGTATTGCGTTGGGCTTTATGATCTCGTGGTCAATCGGTCTTGGACTCCCAACCAGTCCTGGCTACTTCGTAGTTTCTACCGGCCAAACAATCTTCGCTTGCTGTCCAAACGGTCGTCGGCCTCAGTCGATGCTAACAGTCTCATGGTCTTTGCTTGGACTAACTGTTTTGAGTCCCTCTGGTACTTCACAGTTTCATCATTTATGTGGTCGATGGATCGCGAGAATCTACTAGCCTAACGGTCTTGCAGACTGTTAGGGCAGGTCTCAGGTGCGAGTGTGCAGGCACTGCGATCAATAGAGAGAGGATGGAATGGTGGTGGAAGGCACCGTTAGGGAAGGAGGCATTAGCAGCATCATGCACACGATTAGTGAAGGAAGGCGAGATGGAAGCAAGGAGCTAGTGGCATCGGATCACTGCTGAAGACGGTTGAGGCTAGGTGGTATTAGGGTTGCAGATTGGGTGGTGGGAGGAAGAAGACGGAGGACGAGGCTCGATCAGAACATCCAAATGGTCTTGAGGATGTGCGTTCCTATCGGTCTCACAACTACGGGTTGCTACATGGTCTTGAGACCATGTGGGTGAGACCGTTTGGAGGTAATCGCAAGGAGGGTGAATTGTTGGATGAAGATCATGTGGTGAAAAGAAAGTCCCAGATCAAATGAGGTGAAACCGAATGGATCAAGACCGTTTGGTCAAGACCAAGGATGGGAGGATCTTGAGTGAAGGTATATCAAGGGTTGAGAAGGGTGGTCCCCACTTATTAGGGTTTGATAGGGATGATGGTTGATGGAGATAAAGGTGGAATGAAGCAAGCGATGGTAACGACTATGTTGAAGGTGGATAAGGGTTAAATGGAGGTGGGATCCATCTGATGGTTGAACCTCATCATGACCTACATAAAATCAACATCAACTCAATTAATAATCTTGATAATTGAACCAATTAAGCAATATTGCATTTTGCAATATTTAGTAGATGAAAGTGAAAGCATTGAGTCGAATTGGGCCCAAGATGGCGATTGAATATTATGGTGAATATGCATTCATCAAAACACCCTGAACTTAAATGTTTCTCGTCATCGAGTAACATAAAGTCTGAAATAGTCGCCAATCGAATACTTTCAAATCATGTGATTGCCTCTTCTTCACATCATGATTGTTTTCTTTCTGCTCAGTATGACTAAGCATCTCAACTTCCTGGGACCACTGTACACAACTTACCATATCTTCATTCCTGAGTTTGTTTTCCAACATCACTTCGTCCTCACTTTTTCTAACAACAAACATTTCTAAGAGTTTTGTAAGAGTCCAGAGATACCCACTGAATAACAAGTGTGAACCTGATCTGACACTGGTGTTTTTCAGGGTAGTGGAGGCATTCATTGTGCCTTTAGGTAGAAAAGGGAGTGAAGGGTGGTATGGAAGGAAGAAATAAATCTCTCCTCTATTCGACTAGAGATTTTTATTACATGATTTGCAATTTCGTTTATTGCATTTTTTGTGCGAATCTCTCCTCTATTCGACTTGAGATTGCATTTATTTGTATGTGCTTTGGCATCTTTTCTTGGTGGTACACCCCTATTAATTTGTGAGGGGTATGGAAGAAGCGGATATAGAGGGAAGTGGCATGCCACCCCGAACTTAGTGTTTGGCACTATTTTGGATGTTTTTGTTTCTTTTTGATGGATGGAGGGGTACGAGGATGATAGAATAAGTGTAGAAGAGAGTTTAGATCAGAATGCAACTTGATTTACAATTCAATGCACCAGGTCATTCTCTTTATCATACTCTGCTCAAATAATGACTTGATGAAGATCCGATGGAGATTCCATGTTATTGTTCCACTAGTCAGTTAGGAAGCATGACATTTTTGATCCCTATCAGTTTGACAAACACTTGTCATTTTTGCATAAGTATCATGATGTTAGGAATCATAAGCTTCACAAGATGATATCAATAAAAAGGCTTGTTTCAAAAATGGTCCTTTTAAGGATCTACTTCGAATAAGGAGGGTGTAATGATTCAAAATGCATAGCCAGCAAGGTAATGGTTTTTAATGAACCATAAAGTGTCAAAACTTCATCAAGTATCTACTCAATTTCTTTTAAATTTTTTGAAACATTTGGTCAAAATTGCAACGATGAAATCTTAAGTCTGAAATAGATGGGTGATGGTGGAAAGTAAAGTACGTACCACCCACCCTCCACCCCAAAACTTAGAAATCTGCTCATCCCGAGCAAACTCTGAATCCGAGATGGAGGGGAAAATTCATGCTGGTAGGACCACCAGATGTGGTTGTGTTCAAATTAGCACGCGTCCTCTACCTGAAAATCTCAAAAATGAAGACTAATAAGAACTTAAGGTAGCATCTTGTGATGGAATTTTTATTTAGTGCAAAATTATCTAAAAGTTAAAGCAAAATTTAAGGAAAATTTCTAATTCAAAATTAAAAGTAAAATGAATTTATTGATTGGGTTGCCTCCTAACAAGCACCTTTATTTTATGTCGATGGCTCGACTGAATCCTTCAATTTTACGATGGATGTGTTGGATTGGTGAGTTCCAGCATTTCTTCGGTGCCTATGTCATCTGAGGTGAAGTATCTCTTCAAGCATTGACCATTTGCCACAAATTCACCTAACATTTCACTCCATAAAGATAAAACACCATGTGGGGAGGTGCTCTTGACAATGTAGAAGATGATTGCCCCCTTTGGAAAGCTGATAAGGATTTCGGATTGGAGACAACATGAAGATGACATGTCTGGGATGCTAGTTCTAGTTGAAGCTTTCAATGAAGATGTACCCAAGTTCATCTCGTTGACATATGGTCATAGACGCACGGCTGTGAGACTGGACATGATGGCTAGAGGTCCTACTGAGCAAAATGCTTTCATCATTACGGAGGAAGGCAGGGAATTCGGGGTGCCTTTAGAACAGCTGAGTTATGATATACCTGTGAGCAACAAAGATATGATTTTTGTAACTGAACCGGTCCCTACATCACAACAGCCCCCTATCTCCGCGTGGGATGACGATGAGCAACAGATACATCAGGAGAGAAGTAGATCACGAGATAGAGCTATCTATAATGAGGAGGGATGCAGAACCATGATTCCACACCACAGCTTGGAGGAGTTTTTTGCTTTTATTGATTCTAGAAGATCCCCGTCTGCTAGGAGGGGCCGTTCCAGGGCCGTATCGATCGAAGGTAATGAAAGATTTTTCAGATCGTTATCGAGACACAATAGACACTCTCTTTCGAGATCACCTCGAGATTGGGGGGATCATGAAGATTTTGAAAGGGTTGAAAGGGGGAGAGGAGACAGAAGGGGGAGACACTAGTCTTGGTGATATGTTTTAGCTGATCGGAGGTTGATGCTGTACCGAAGATTTATGAAATTCCTTGTTTGGAATATAAGGGGGGTTGCTAATAACCAGACACGTCGGGTATTGGGACATTTATGCCGACAGCACAAACCGCATATTGTATGCCTTCTTGAGCCTATGATACAAGCTGTGAGAGTGGAGGAGCTCCTTGACATCGTTCGTTTGGACTGGTCCACCAATAATGAGGCGAATGGAGGGAAGATCTGGATGTACGCTCACGAACCTTATCAACCTGAGGTTCTCTGTTACCATCAACAACACATTACCATCAAAGCATCAGATGATCTAGGAGGCATTTTCTTCTTCACTTCTGTCTACGCGAGCTGTGATGGTAGGAATAGGAGAGATCTGTGGTCGTCCCTTTTGCATCTAGCTGACATCATTGGGGATAGTAGATGGAAAATTGCAGGGGATTTTAACATTGTTAGGAGGAGCAGTGAAAGAAGAGGAGGTTCTACTCCTATTTTCCAGGAGATGTTAGACTTTAATACCTTCATCCATGATGGTGGTTTTTCTGAACTTCCTTTTGAGGGAAGCCGCTTCACGTGGGTGGACAAACAGTACCTATCTCAAACTATCTGGGAGAGATTAGATCGAGTTCTTGTTAACAACGCATGGTCCCTTGCTCACCCGTTTGCGCGTTCGTTACATTTAACTCGCTTCCGAGCTTCGGATCACTGTCCGGTGCTCACTGAGGTGGGACGGGCAGTAGTGTTTAAACTGGCATCACAGTTCTATTTCCTTTCTGCCTGGTTATCGGATAATTCATGCTTAGAGACCATCGAGACAGCATGGTCGGAGGACATTCATGGGGACCATTCTTTCAGGTTTTATGCTAAGCTAAAGAATATGAGAGCCGCGCTCAAGTCTTGGAATAAGGAGTCTTTTGGCAACATACAGCAGAGGAAGAAGGATCTTCTTGATATTATTCACATTACCCAGATCGCTTTCGATGAGAACCCATCACCTACGAATGAATACAACTTGCGTAAGGCTGAGGTTGATCTCCAACAGGTTTTAGACCAAGAGGAGGCCCTTTGGAAAGAAAAAGCTAGGGTGAAGTGGTTGAAAGACGGGGAAAGAAACACGGCTTTCTATCATGCGGTGGTGAAGCAAAATATTAAACGAAGAAAAGTGGCGAGACTGGTTTTAGATGATGGAACCTTTGTTACTGAACCTAGCCAGATGGTTAGATTGGCGGCTGAACATTTTAGTAATTGTTTCTCTGATGTTCTGAGGGTAGATGAGGATCTGTTGATTTCTTTCCTGCATGATATTCCGGAGGTTCTTTCTTCTGATGATAGTTTGTCTCTTACAGCCGTTCCTTCAGAGGAGGAGGTCCTGAACACTATTAAGGGTATGGATGATGGTTCTGCTCCTGGTCCTGACGGCTTTACTATTACTTTTTACAAATCTGCATGGAACATTATTAAAACGGACCTCATGGCACTGACGACCGATTTCTTCAGAGGCATGCCATGTCATAGAAGTGTTTTTTGCTGCAGGATCGCCATGATCCCCAAAGTTGACAACCCGGAGAGGCTAGAGACGGACTTTCGTCCCATTTCCATTGAGAACGTGATTTTAAGGATCTTTGCTCGCATTGTTAACAACCGTCTTATACTTTTTCTTCCTAAGATCATCAGTATGGAACAAGGAGCTTTTATCCCAGGCCGAGATATTTCACACCATATTAGAATGGCAAAAGAACTTGTTCATGATATCAAACAAGGTAGGGGATCTCATAACCTAATCGTGAAATATGACATGTCAAGAGCTTATGATAGAATTTCTTGGGAGGTTCTAGAAAGGATTATGGAGAAGTTTGGCTTTATGGCAGAGGCGATTAAGATATGTTTGAGCTTTTTCAAACAGAGTTGGGTGACGGTTACGATAGGGGACCGATCTGATGGTTTCTTTCCTTTCAAGAGAGGCATCAAGTAAGGTAATGCCATTTCTCCCTCGCTTTTCATTTTTTTCGAAGAGTTGCTTTGCAGAAAGATGCACAAATTACACGCAGATAACATGATAGCGAGTTTTCACACTCGAGGTAGAGGAGTTGCTCCCCCTTTTCTTTTCTATGCCGATGATGTGATTTTCATCTTGAACTCCACTAGACAATCTACTTTTATTTTAAATCATACTTTGGCGGATTACTCGAGAGCCACGACACAGATAATCAACAGATCCAAATCACGCTGCCTCAGTGGTTGCGAGGATGAGGTGGAGGCGAGTTTTCTGGCTCAATCATTGGGTGTGAATGTCATTTCGGATTCATTTACGTATTTGGGTACCCCTATATCGATTGGAAGAACTAAGCTTGCTGATTTCGAGTACCTCATTCAGAAGGTGAACGGGAGGGTAGCTTCATGGAAGGCCCGTTTCTTATCCTTTGCTGGTAGAAGAATCCTTATCAAGCATGTGCTCGCTAGCACGTTGTTATACACGACATCGACGGTGGGTATCCCTTCTGGGATTGGTGACAGAATTTATAAGATCTTCTCTAATTTTCTTTGGAGAGACTGTAAGGACCAGAATAGGAATGTTTGGGTGAGCTGGAAGAGGACGGATACACCCTTTATTTATGGTGGTCTTGATATTACGCCCATCCATGTCCTCAACGACGCCTTCACGGCAAAATCTTGTTGGGATTTGCTTAAGAAGAACTCATTGTGGGCAAACTTCTGCCTTATGAAGTATATGAGTAGGCACAATTGCAGATCAGGGACACACCCTCCTTTCATCAAGCTCAACAGTCACGCCTCCCCCTATTGGAAGAGGATTTGGCACATGTTTCCTAGGATCTATCCTTATTGCCATTGGGTAGTTGGAAGAGGCGAGGTTTCTTTTTGGGATGATAAGTGGTGCGATGAGAGGTTAGTTGATCATGCACGTCTTAACAGTGATTGTAATCACGCTTTCACAGTCCGAGATTTCTGGAATTGGGACTATGGCTGGGATTGAGATATGCTAAATGAGGTGCTTGTTGATCAAGGTGTGGATTTAATTAGAAAATCTGGAGCGGCCCTTGCGGATGAGGATGATCTTTTGATATGGTCGCTGGAGCAGAATGGTCAATTCTCTTTCAGATCGGTCAAACAGATGCTTGTAGGTGGTGATATTAATCAAGATACAACACTGAACATAATTTGGCAGAATAGTGACCCGAAAGCTTGCTCTTTGATATGGAAGATGCGTCATGGGGATGTGTCCACTGATGACGCGATCCAAAGGTGTAATATTTCTTTGACCTCTAGATGTTCTTGCTATAATGATCCGCAGCCAGAGACCATGTCACATCTTTTTTTCTATGGTCATAAGGCGAAAGAACTTTGGAGAAGATTTTCTAATTTAATAGATGTTGCTGCTCCTATGAATCTCTCTTCTGTGATCGACATTGCCTCTGCGCCTAGCAAGGGATCGGAGAAGAGATGGCTTGCCATCATTTTGGCCCCGATGATTTTGTGGAGCATTTGGAGGATCAGGTGCTCAGATCGATATGATGATAAGACCTCTTCATATGCGGCGGAATGGAATAGGATGATGTATCAAGTTAGTCGTCTGATGGATAGACATCACTTCTCCAAGATTGAAGACTCAGATTTTTATACTCGTTTGAATGAGAACAACATTCCACAACCCCATCAGAGTTTGAGGATAATATCGTTGCTGAAATGGGAACCCCCAGATCTTGACAACCTGAAATTGAACATTGCGGTGGGTAAGAATCGTGACCCGAATGGTCTGATGAGATGGTGGGGGGCAGGTGTAATCCGAGATAGACATGGTGATACTCGTCTTGCTTTCAGATCATGGCTTACAGGTGACCATTATACTCAAGTATTTCTTCAGACATGTGCTATTGGTCTCAAGATGGCGGATGATAGGAACCTTAGCATATCGACTATGGAGATAGACAATCGGTACATTTTTGACATTCTGTGGAACAGAGTGATGGCACCATGGAAGGTTTCGTCAATGGTTAGGGACCTGAGGTCATCCATACAGGAATGGGATATTAGAGGTGATCTAGTCCACAGAGTTGTTAATTCGACTCCCAGGGAGCTTGGTAGATGGGGTATACATCTACATGGCCCTTTCCTTTGCTATGATTCAGCGGACTTGCATATGAGATTGCGAGGTATGCTCATCATGGAGAAAAAAGGTTTTCCCTACGTTGTCTTGAATGGGGATGTGAGGACCTAGTCTTGGTTTGCTTTTTGCATAGGTGTTTCGGGGTTTTTTCCTTCTTGTCTGATGTTTTAGGAGGTGTTAGGGTTTGGGGTCTTTCTACCTACGTTATATAAGCAGGAGTTGTATTGTTTGGAGTTTTTTGCCTACAAGAGAGGGGTGGAATGAATAGAATGCCCTCTAACTTGATTAAAAAAAAAACCAGTGAGAATAGAGTTTTCCTGGGAATAACTTCAGTCTTGAGTTGAACAATAGAACTTGGTCTCCTACTTGTATGTCCTTTCTTTTTAGATGGTCGTCATGCCAAAGTTTCGTGTGTTCTTTATAGATTTGTGCATTCTCATAAGTTGTCATTCAGAGTTCTTCCAGCTCCTGGAGTTGTAGAATCCATGCTTGGCCTGCTTTCTTCATATCGAAATTCACTTGTTTTATTACCCACATTGCTTTGTGTTCAAGTTCTACAGGTACATGGCATGACTTCCCATAGATTAATCGAAATGGTGTGGTTCCAAGGGGAATCTTAAAAGAAGTTCGGTGGGCCCACAAGGCATCATTGATTTTCATTGACCAATCTTTTCGGTAAAGACCTACTATCTTTTCCAAGATAGCCTTGAGTTGACGGTTAGAGACCTCTACTTGTCCACTTGTTTGTGGATGGTAGGGGGAGGCCACTTTGTGTGTTACACCATATTTCCTCAGCAATGCTTCAAAACTTCTTTCTAGAAAATGAGAGCCTCCGTCGGATATCACGATGCATGGGACTCCGAAACGGGGAAAAATAATATCCTTGAATATCTTGATAATAGGTTTGGAATCACTTGTTACGGTTGGTATGTCCTCTACCCATTTTGAGACATAATCAACCGCGACTAGGATGTAGGAAAATCCATGTGAAGATGGGAACGAACCCATGTAGTCCCCACCCCAAACATCAAAAATCTCGATTTCTTGCCACAACTTGAGTGGCATCTCATCTCTTTTTGTTATGTTACCCGTTCTATGACATTTATCACATGATAGAACAAAGTTGTAGGAATCTTTGTATATGGTTGGCCAAAAGAAACCACATTGCAAAACTTTTAAAGCAGTTTTCTTTGAACTCATATGGTTTCCAACTGGGCCTGAATGACATTGCTCTAAAATGAGTTGGGCTTCCTCCTCAGTGACACAACATTTGTAGAGACCATCAGCACAAAGCCTGAAGAGGTACAACTCATCCCAATGATACTAATTTACATCATGCATGAATTTCTTCAGTGCATTACTAGTGCATTCAGGGTGGATGATACCAACGACAAGGTAGTTCACATAATCTGAGTACCAAGGGGTAGCTTCTGAAACTTTCATAAGTTGGTCATCCAGAAGAGAATCGTTAATCAGGATCTTCTTGGTTTCCAGTGTGTGAATATGACTGAGATGGTCTGCCACAACATTCTTTGTACCCTTCTTATCTCTTACCTCCATATCAAATTCTTACAAGAGGAGAATCCATCTAATCAACCTAGGTTTAGCATCTTTCTTTGCCAGGAGGTAAGATAGCAGCACGATCCGTATAGACAACGACTTTTGAACCAATGAGATAGGATTTGAACTTGTCAAAGGCACACATGACTGCGAGGAGTTCCTTTTCAGTAGTCGTGTAGTTCCTCTGAGTTTCATCGGGGGTCCTAGATGCATAGTAGATTACATAATGTTTCTTCTCTATACATTGGACTAAAACAACACCCACATCATAATCACTGGCAACACACATAATTTCAAATGGGTGATCCCACTCGGGAGCTCTGATGATGGGTTTTGTTGTAAGGGCACGCTTCAGGTTATTGAAACTCTTGACACATTATTCATCAAAATGGAAATCAGTGTCATTTAGCAACAAATTCGTCATCGACTTGGTTATCTTGGAGAAATCCTTTATAAACCATCTGTAAAAGCATGCATGACCAAGGAAAGCATGAAATTCTCTTACATTTTTCGGGATAGAGAGTTTGGAAATCACTTTGATTTTTGCTCTGTCAACTTCGATACCTCTACGACTGACTCTATGGCCAAGGACAATTCCTTCCCTTACCATAAATTGACACTTCTCCCAGTTCAATACGAGATGAGCTTCTTCACAACAATTAAGGACTAGGGAGAGGTGCTTCAGGCACGGTTCGTATGAATCTCCATATACATAAAAATCATCCATAAAAACTTCCATGATAGTTTCAGTGAGGCCAACGAACATAGCCTCCATGCAACGTTGGAAAGTTGCAGGCGCATTGCAGAGGCCGAACGACATCCTTCTAAAGGAAAATGTTCCAAACAGGCAAGTAAAAGTTGTTTTCTCTTGGTCATCTGGATGTATAGGTATTTGATAGAATCCAGAGTAACCATCGAGATAACATAAATATTCTTGATGAGCCAACCTCTCTAAGACTTGATCAAGAAAAGGTATCGAGAAATGATCCTTTCAGGTTGCCTTATTCAATTTCCTATAATCAATACACATCCTCCACCCGGTGACTATTTGAGTGGGGGTGAGTTCACTATCTTCATTCCGTATCACAGTAGTTCCACCTTTCTTTGGGACAACATGCACGTGACTCACCCATGGCGAGTCAGATATCTGATAAATGATTCTAGTAGTGAGCAGTTTAATGACTTCTCGATGGACTACTTCCTTCATGTTTGGATTAATCTTTCTTTGATGTTCCACGATTGGCTTGTGATCTTCCATCATGGGGATTTTGTACATGCAAAGTGTCTGAATCACCCTGGTGAGATCACTCATCTTGTAGACAATGGCTTTTCTTCTTTCCTTTAACTCCATCAGGGGTTTATCTTCTTGTTCAGTTGTTAGGTTGGAATTTATAATGACTGGGCAGACCTTGGGATCATCCAGAAACACATACTTCAATCCCTCAGGTAGGGGTTTCATTTCAGGGGCTTCTGGTTTCTCTCTTGGTTCTTTAGTAACATTCACAATCCCGAGTTCCTCAAATTTTAACTTTAGGATCTTCTTCAGCAGTGTCGAGGTGGTGAACGAAATTTTTCATTTATTCATCAACTGAACTTTCTACATTTGGATTAGTCAGAGCCACTTCTAAAGGATCTTCTTGTTCATAATACTCTTGCATGAGGAGTGATATCTGCTCTATGCACTCAATCAAGTAGAATTCTTCTTGCATGCTTGGTCTTCACATACTTTCAAAAACTTTGAACTCGAGAGTTTCTTTGCCTAGTCTAAGTAGCAAGGTTCCTGCTTCAACATCGATCAGAGCTCTTGCAGTGGCAAGGAACAGATGACCAAATATGAGAGGGTATCTGGCGTATTCTTTTATGTCCATAATGACAAAGTCACATGGAACATAGGAATCTTTGCCTACCTTGACAGGTACATCTTCAATGATTCCCAAGGGAAGAGTCACGATGTTATCTGCAAGCTATATGGTCATGCCAGTTGAGAGCAGTTCAACAAACTGTAACCTTTTACAAAGGCTAAGTGGCATGATTGAGATGCTAGAACCAAGATTTGCCAATCATTTCTTACATGAAGAGTCGCCGATATGGCATGAAATCCCAAAGGATCTTGGATCTTTCTGCTTCTTTGGCATCTTTCTCTGAATAATGTCAAAAGTGGTCATTGCTAACTTGACCGTCTCATATTCTTCAGTTATATACTTCCCTATAAGGAGAGACTTTAGGTACTTTGTCCATGCTGGTATTTCAGCCAGCGCATCAAGAAAGGGTATATCAACATGGAGTTTCTTCATGGCTTCTTTGAACTTGTTGAATCTAGAGTCAAGCTTTGTCTGCCTCAAACGAGCTGGGAAAGTTATATGAGGCTTGTACACTGGAACGTCCGACTCAGGTGTTTCTTCAGCTTCTGTAATGGTGGGTTCTTCAGAACTTGCCTTGTCTATTTTATCAACAGTTACTGCCCTTTTTGGTTGGGACTTGGGTGTTGTAGAGTCTTGGACAACCACAGAGTCACCCTCGTCAGGTAATAACCATAGGTGTCTCGATAGGAGGATCAGAATAATATTTTCTGGACCTGGCGGTGACAACCTTCAGTTGTTCTGGGTGCTTAGGATTGTTTTGTGGTTGGCCAACAAAGGTTCTAGTAGGTGGCTTCATGCTAGCTGCAACTTGAGCTAGTTGAGATTCAATAGCCTTCTGATGGGCTTGCTGGTTGGCTATCATAGTCTACTGTGACTGTAGCATCTTTTCAATGGCTGTTAGCTTGTCATCAGATGAGACGGGGTCGGCTTGTTGCCCTTGTTGTTGGTTCTGATAAGGGACTTGGTTGGAATTCTGGAACTGAGAATTGTTATGATAATTATTGAAATTCTTGTTCAGAAAGTTACCCTTAAAGTTCCCTTGATTCCTGAAATTTTGTTGTTGGTTATACTGGAATCTTGGTGGTCATCATTGCTGATTATTTGAACCAAGTTGTCATGAGTTTTCTGCTCCTGAAGGATTTCCATATTGAAAACAAGGATAGTTCCTATTCTGATTCAGATTGTAATACCCTTGACTAGGGATGGTATTGATAGCATTAAGATTTTCCATTTGACCATTATTTCCTTGGCCACATGCTTTTCTTTGAACAACATTGTAGAGAACATTGCATGCTAAAGTGGAATGATCAATACCTTTGAATGCTTCACAGAACAGTGAAGCTGACTTGATCTGTTCTTATTGTTGAGGGGTTGAACGTCCTCTTCCAAATGCAGCAAGAGATAATTCAATATGGTCTTGATTGGCAACTAAGAGTTTGAGGGTCTCAACGATAGAGTTGTATTCAGGAATACCTTCAGCCATAGCTACCTTCAATATGCCTTTACCTACAGACCTACCCCAATTAGCTTGATTTTCAACTCCAAGGGTGACAACCTTCCATGCATTGTCATAACTTTGACGCATGAAGTTTCCTACGGATGAGAGTCTAAGAATCTCTTGATATCATCATCCACACCTCTATAAAAGATCTCAATAAGATGATTCTTAGGAATGTTGTGGTGTGGACACTTGCGTAGAAGCTCTTTGTATCTTTCCCATGCTTCAGCTAGAGATTCTCCAGGAACCTGAGTGAATTGAGTTATACATCCCCTGATTTCATAAGTGAGAGAAGGAGGATAAAAGATTTCTGAAAACACATTTTGGAGTTGTTCCCAAGTGGTGATGGGTTCACATTGCAAGGAGTTATACCAACTAATGGCTCTATCAGAAAGAGAATACTTGAAGAGACGGAGTCGGATGGCATTGTCAGATACTCCATTTTGCTTTGTCATAGCACATAGATCGATAAACCTTAGAAGATGTTCCTGACTATATTCTCCTTGCTTACCATAGAATGGGCTATTTTGAAGCACAGTGATCCAATGTGCCCTTATCTCAAAATTTGGAGCGTTGATGGGAGGAGGTTGCACTGGGTGATGAATGTTAGTAGCTTTAGGGATTGAGAACTCCCTAAGGTCTTTTTGCAATTCTGCTACTTGTGTCGCTGCTTGAGCTGCTCGGATCTCTGTTTCAACTGCAACTCTGGCTTCTTGCATAAGCCTATCTCTTTGTGCAGCAAGGGATTGATCAACCCTTCGGGTTATTTCCTCCTCTTGAGCCATCCTTTCTTGGTTTTCTCTATTATGATGACGAAAACATCTATCTATCTCAGGATCAAAGCTAGCAGTGAGACCGAGACTGTTTGAGTGGTGCATGCACTAGTCTTTGTTGGTTCCTGGGATGGAAAGATTTTTCAGAAGTGAGATTGATGGAGTAGAACCAAATTCAAGTGAATGATCAATTGTATCAAAAGGAGAAACAAAATCCTAGATTAGCCTTAAAAGAACTATATTTGACTAACTGATTTCGTTGTCCCTGACAACGGTGCCAGAATTTGACGTGGTTTATTATCGCACTAACAAATTCACTTAGGGTTGAAATCCGACAGTTTTTATCAAAACCTTGTGCAATAATACCACCCACAAACGGACGAGTCTTATCACAATATAGTTAAGGATCGAATCCTAAGGGACAATGTTTTTAAGAATCGTTGCTAGTCTAGTCCAGTTCAAGTAAGGCTAATATTTAAAATGATTGATTGATTTGAGATTAATTAAACTAATTGTAAGAAAGTAAAGAGAAGAATTGAAGTTGGTTCTAGATTAATGATATGGAATCGCTGGGATGGTCATGAGTTTCACCACTTCTACACATGCAAACACATCCAAACATCAAACATCTAGGCAAGATCTAACTATCCAAATAGAACTGATGTGAACCCTCCCTGAGGGATGTTTATGTTCGCGTTAGCATCACCTTAGGCATCAGATGTCTTGTCGCCATCTGGATCATGCACTTACGGTTTCGAAGATTCAAATTTCTAACTGAAGTTGTGGCCCTCCCTGAGGGATGTTTAGGCACACAGAAGCATCACCGTGGGCTAAATGGCTCGTCCCCTCATTGATCATATACTTACGACCTCAAGGAATCCCTTTCTATTTCTAGTCAGGGAGTCAACCGTGATAATCGACAAGCAAGTAGGTGATTAATCTACAAGCAAACATCGACGATCAACAACGAAGATATAGATATCCAACTGAAGCTGTGGCCCTCCCCAAGGGATGTTTAGGCCACAGAAGTGTCACCGTGGGCTAGATGGCTCGTCCCCTCATGGATCATACACTTACTACCTCAAGGAATCCCATTCTATTTCTAGTTTGGGAGTCAACCTCGTTAATCAACATTCAACCCTACATATGGAAGTTCTCTCAACATAGGGAAGAACAAGATAAAAGCAAGCAGGTAATCAATCTACAAACATTAACAATTAACAGCGAAATGAAAAGTTATATTCATTGCCATGGAATGTTTAATAAGAGAGCATGCTTTCATGGGCAGTGGGACTAGTCCCCACACCCCATCAAAAAGGAATTACTCCCTCATGATGCGAGAAATAAGAATAACAAGAGAGAGAGAAGGTTCCACCATGAGCATGATGCAGAAGGTAGTCTTAGCTCGATGAAGACGATGCGGTCTTCTACGTCATGTCAGAGCAGATCTGGACGAGGAGGAAGAACCACCAAGTCAGACCAGGAAGATCTTCTTCTCTACCTTCTTTCTCGTCTTGACCTCCTTGCTCGCAACAGGAGCAGCAGGCGAAGTGACAATGGCGTGGATGTACGTGGATGGATTTGGATCAAACCTATGTTTAGACAGCCTGGCAGTGTCTCAGGTCTGATGCCTCAAGTGAGGACCCTGCTGGTCCTATTTATAGGCACTGGTTGGGGTCTTCATGATTTGGGCCCCATTGTAATTTTCACAGCTTTGCTTTAACGATTTGGTGACCGTTCATTCTTCTTAACGTTTTAGAGTTTAAACGGTTGGGAGTGTTTGCCTCCAAAAAGTCTTCACTTCCAAATGGTTTGGAGTTCTATCAGTCTGCTAAGTCCAAACGGTCTTGAGTTTTTGCCTCCAAACGGTTTCTGCTCTAACGGTCTTGAGATTTCTGGCTCCAAATGGTGTTCAGTCTATCGGTTTGGATCTCTGTCCAAATGGCCTTGCAAGACCGTTCTCTTGCTGCCCTAGCAGTCTGGGGATCTCTGGCTCCAAACGATCTTGGTTATGCAAATGGTACTATGTTGGGCTTTACGATCTCGCGGTCTATCAGTCTTAGACTCCCAACCGGTCTTGGCTACTTTGCAGTTTCTAGTGGCCAAATAGTCTTCGCTTACCGTCCAAACGGTCATTGGCCTCATTCGAAGCTAACAGTCTTGCAGTCTCTACTTGGCCTAATGGTTTTGAGTCCCTTTGGTTCTTCATGATTTCATCATTTATGCGGTCATGGGATTGTGAGAATCTACTAGCCGAACGGTCTTATAGACCATTAGGGCAGGTCCTGGGTGCGAGTGTGCATGCGCTGCGATCAACAGGGAGAGGACGGGATGGCGGTGGAGGGCGCCGCTAGGGTAGGAGGCATTGGCGGTGGCATGCACATGATCAGTGAAGGAAGGTGAGATGGAAGCAAGGAGTCGGTGGCATCAAATCGCTACTGAAGACGGCTGAGGCTAGGTGGTATTACAGTTGCAGATTGGGTGGAGGGAGGAAGAAGACAGAGGAAGAGGCTCGATCAGAACATCCAAATGGTCTTGAGGATGTGCGTTCCTATCAATATCGCGACTGTGGGTTGCTACATGGTCTTGAGACCGTGAGGCTTCACATGGTTTTGAGACCGTGTGGGTGAGACCATTTGGAGGTAATCACAAGTAGGGTGAATCGTTGGATGAAGATCGTTTGGTGAAAAGAAAGCCTAGGATCGAATGAGGTGAAACCGAATGGATCAAGACCGTTTGGTCAAGACCAAGGATGGGAGGATATTGAGTGAAGGTAGATCAAGGATTGAGAAGGGTGGTCCCCACTTATTAGGGTTTGATAGGGATGATGGTTGATGGAGATAAAGGTGGAATGAAGCAAGCGGTGGTGATGATTATGTTGAAGGTGGATTAGGGTTAAATGAAGGTGGGATCCATCTGATGGTTGAACCTCATCATGACCTGCATAAAATCAACATAAACTCAGTTATTAATCTTGATAATTGAACCAATTAAGCAATATTGAATTTTGCAATATTTAGTGGATGAAAGTGAAATCACTGAGTCGAATTGGGCCCAATATGGCAATTGAATATTATGGTGAATATGCATTCATTATATAGAAAGAAGAAAGGAAATGAATCCCCAATAGGTAAGGGACAGGAATAGCAGTAAACAAAGAGAACCTACAATGGTACCTCGGCGTAGCTAGGAGGACAAAACAGAAGGCTAGGAAAGCAACAACGGAGGTGGTGCTATCACGGCGAGGTTACAACGTCGGTGGTTTGGTTCACGATGAATGTTCCTTGGCAATTGAGCGTCGTCGCTATTTCTTGCGTCTTCATTATTCTTTTGTTAGGGCTCCTCAAACGTTCAAGAATCAGAAAGTGAAAAGAGAAAGAAAACCCTGGCATCTAGATCGCCTTGCTTTTGTACTAGTAGGGAGCCGCAAACACGGCTGAGTACACTACTGTGACCACGGTCAAGCCGTGCCCGTGATCTAGCCACGACCTTGGGCTCAATACATGTAAATCGGTCACCGCGACCTTGGTAGATGTCGCGACCACAGTGCACACATAAACATGTTGATAGAGACAAAGATTTAAAACTAGAACACCTCGACTCTCTCATTAAAAACCTATGTGAAAAGATGGCAATCTACTTACTACACTTACACTTACTCTAGATGTAGAAAGACAAAATACCTAGATAGAGAGAGAGTAGGGGTAGATAGACACATATCTCTTAGATTAAAGACATGAGACTAAGGAAAGCTTGAATTATAAAAGAGAGTAGGAAAAACTTGGTTTGCCTCCCAAGAAACACTAGTTTAAAGTCTTTAGCTCAACTCTCTCCCATTCCGATTCATCCTCCTTCAGCTGGTGTTGGTACTTGCTCATACATTTAATTTGTTGCAGGAATGGGTTCTCCCAAACTTAGCTTAGACCTTCTTATAAAAGCCTTGTCTTCGTAATATCTTTTTACCCTCTTCCCATTTATCTTGAAAGTGCCTGTCTTGTCTCAAATTATTTTCATCATCCATGATGGGTATATTCTCACCACATAAAAGGGACCAGACCATCTTGTTCTCAGCTTTCCAGGAAACAACCTGATACTAGAATTGAATAAAAGAACTTTGTCTCCTTCATGCACATCCTTGCGCTTTAGGAGGGTGTCATGCCATACCTTAGTTCTTTGCTTATAGATCTTTGCATTCTCGTAAGCATGATGTATCAACTCTTCAAGTTTCTGAAGTTGGAGTAATATTTTCTTTCCCACTTTTTCAAGATCCATGTTCAAAAATTTGATAGCCCAGAGGGCTTTGTGCTCTAATTTGATAGGTAGATCACAAGACTTCCCATAAATCAACCTGTAGGGTGTCATACCTAGAGGCGTCTTATATGCTATGTGGTAAGCACATAACGCATCGTCGAGTTTCATAGACCAATCCTTCCTTGTATGACTTCATTTTTCTATACAATCTGCTTGATCTGCCTATTAGACACTTTGACTTGTCCTGATGTTTGGGGATGGTATGGTGTTGCAATTTTGTGTTTTACTCCATACTTTCTTAATATATCTTTGAATTGCTTTTCTCTGAAGTGAGACCCCCCATCACTTATAATAGTGTGTGGTACCCCAAACCGTAGAAAGATAGTTTTCTCAAACAACTTGATTACTACCTTGGAATCATAGGTCTGGGTAGAAACAACCTCTACCCATTTAGAGATGTAGTCCACAACGAAAAGTATATATTGGTTCCCTTTTGATGATGGTTAAGGTCCCATATAATTGATCCTCCATACATCCAAAATTTCAACTTCCACCCAATTAGCCGTCGGCATCTCGTTCCTTCAGATGATGTTCCTTGTGAGTTGACACTCTTTGTAGGATATATCATCTTTCAAAAGAGTCGGCTAATAAAATCATGACTGTAGGACTTTCACGGCTATCCCCCCCATAAGGCGAGGGATGCCATTCTTTGAGAATTAGGGGAACTTCATCTGGTATACAATGACGATATAAATTGTCAGAGCATCTTTTGAATAGAAGGGAATCATCCCAATCGTAATTTTTAGATAAGAGAATAATTTCTTATTCTAATTATAATTGATCTCAGGTGGAAGTTTCCAGGAGGCTAGATAATTGCAAATGTCAACAACCCAAGGTAGGATTTGTTCATCTGACTAAGCCATCAAGAGAGATTCATCAGCGTAGTTATCATTTACATGCAATTTATTTTCTTCATCAAAAACTATCCTTGACAGGTGGTCTGCAACCACATTCTCCTTTCCTTTTTTATCAATGATCTCATGGTCAAATTCTTGCAGTAATTAGGCCCATCGTAGTAGTCTCGACTTTGTATCCTTCTTCTGCATGAGATATTTTATAGCTCTGTGATTAGTGTATAATTTTAGTTTTGATCCCACTAAGTATGATCTGAACTTATCAAAGGCAAACACGATAACCAACATGTATTTTTCCATGGTGGTATAGTTTACTTGGGCTTCGTCCAATGTTTGGCTTGCGAAACAAATCATGTGGTGTCCTAGGACAACTCCTATAGCGAAATCATTGGCATTGCACATAATTTCAAATGATAACTCCCAATCTAGCGCTTGTAAAACTGGCACTATTGTTAATGCCTTTTTAAGGGTCTTGAAGGCATCCAAACATTCACTAGTGAATTTGAATTCAACATCTTGAATCAAAAGATTTGAAAGGGGTTTAGCAATCTTTAAGAAGTCTTTTATGAAATGTCTATAATATCTTGCATGCCCTAAGAAACTCCTTACTCCTGCAATGGATTTAGGTGGTGGAAGCCTGGCTATGGCCTTGATCTTGCTTGGGTCCACTTCTATCCCTTTCTTGGAAACTTTATGTCCTAAGAGGATGTTGTCTTGGACCATAAAATGGTATTTTCCCCAATTCAAGACTAGGTGATTTTCTTCACAGAATTGTAAGATTAAGGATAGGTTTCTTAGACATACTTTGAAATCTATTCCATAGATAGAGAAGTCATCCATGAAGACCTCCACTGTATCTTCTAGAAAGTCTGAAAACATAGATATAATGCAACGTTGGAAAGTTGTAGGTGCATTACACAGCCCGAATGGCATTCTTCTGAAAGCGTACGTGCCATAGATGCATGTGAAGGTTGTCTTGTCATGATCATCAGGATGAATCAGTACTTGATAGAATCCCGAATACCCATCCAGGAAATAAAAGTAATCATGATGAGCTAATCTTTCTAGGACTTGATCGATAAATGGCAAAGGGAAATGATCTTTTCTTGTAGCCGGATTCAGTTTTGCGATAGTCAATGCACATACACCAACCTATTATTATTCACATTACTACTTCATCTCCATCCTCACCTCTTACCACTGTCATTCCCTCTTTCTTGGGCACCACATGAGTACGGCTTACCAAATTACTGTCACTTATGGGGTAAATGATCCCGACATCCTACAGCTTGATAACTTTAGTCTTCACGACTTCCTTTAGCATTTATTCAACTTCCTTTGCAGTTGAGCTAAAGGTTTAGTAGTTTCTTCAAGATTTCTTCAGTGCATGCATTAGGTAGGGTTGAGACCTCTGACGTCGTCAACCGAATACCCTATAACATTTCTATGCAATCTGAGTTCGTTTAACAACCTTTCTAGCTGATCACCTATCAAGTTAGCATTAATGATCACAAGATTCCTCTCGTCTTTGTCGAGGAATTCATATTTCAATCCTTCAGGAAGAGGATACAATTTTGGCCTTGGTCTCGACACTCTCTTTTCTTTAGGTTTTTGTTCAAGTGAGACATACTTTGCAGTCTCGAAAGTTTCTTCATCCTCAGTGAGCTATTCTTCATGTTGATTTTGGTTATCCATGATTTCTATGACTTCTAGATCTTCCACGCTAGGGTCAAGACTATTCAAAGATCGCATAAGGGAATCGATAATCGCCTTATCCTCTTGTACCTCTTCACAATATTGATTGTAGCTATCCATAAAATAAGCTGACTCAAAAAGAGATGGTCCTCTCATAGCATCCTGTATTCAAAAGTCGATGTGATCATTACCAACACACAAAGTAATGATTCCTTTTGCTACATCTATTAGAGCCCTTCCAGTTGTGGGGAAAGGTCTCCCGAATATCATTGGACACTTAGAGTCTTCTACTGTGTCGATCACTACTATATCACATGGTATGAAGAATCACCCAACCTGTATCGGAACATCCTCCACTATTCCCATGGGTCTCGTAAAGTTGTGGTTAGCTAATTCGATTCTCATGCCCATATTCACCATATCCATTAACCCAAGCCTTTATGCTAGAGTCAAGGGCATAAGACTAATGCTTGCTCCTAAATCAGCTAATCCCTTCCTCTCCACATTGTCTCCAACATAGAAGGGGATGTTGAATGCCCCTGGATCTTTCTTTTTGGTAGGTAGCACAATTTGAACAAAGGCAGTCGATATTTTTACCAATTGCATGGTCTCAACATGATATCCTCTTCTTCTCTTTGTGATTAAATCATTAAAGAATTTTGCATATGTTGGCATCTCTTCAATTGCATCGAGAAATGGGACATCTAGGTTTAATTTCTTTACTACTTCCATAAATTTCTTGTATCTCTTGTTCATATGTGACTTTATTAGTTTGTAGGGAAAGGGGACTCTTGGGGCATTGGGATTTTTTTGCGTACAAACTTCTCCCCTAGGATCTAGTCTTCATCCTTCTTCTTTCTATTGTTTTCTTCTTCTCGACTATCTTTAGCTGATTGATCAACCTCAAACGTGAGTCAGAACTTTTTATTTATAACCCAAAACCTTCAAGGACGCCCACAATTTTTATTACAAGGTCGAAGTAGATATACGGGGTCGAACATAGGGACGTGGTGACATTAGGACACCACATATTTCATTCTTGAGTTAGATAAACCAAGATGATAGTCGATGAAAATATATGCTAGAACTAGTCTAGCAGGTTGTCACGAATAAAAACAAATCAATGAAAAGAAAAGAAAACAAAACAAAACAAAATGAGACAGAGTTCACGAGATTCCACTAAACATAGAGAAGGAGTTCCTGGCTATGCAACCGCAACCTGGGCAGTCTATGCACCCATTCTCGGGTGTAGACAACCCTCAAACACTTAAACAAGCAATCTATATCCGAACATAGTATGTACTGTCATGTCTGTTCATGTGGGGTCATCCCACTCGCTCTCGCGCAGCGTGACTAAAACCCATCATGATATGACATAGAACCTCTCTCGAGGATGACAAATCAACACTCGAGAATATTCTAGGTACCCTCTCGAGTCTTATAATATTCTGGCGATGTTAGGAATGGACGACCTTGAACCGTCCTCCTCTCATATTCCGATCTAAACTATCAAATCTCATCTATTCCTACAACAGATCTCTCAATACAGGCAGAAATAGCAGTTCAAACTAGAAAGAGATCAACCAAACTAGCAATCATAACCATAGAGAGAAGATAGAACAAGCAACATACTATATATGAATAAAACTACTTGCTTAAGGCAAAAGTACATAAACATTCCCAAAACGGGCTACATAGCCAAGAAGGAGCTCAACTAGCCATGGACAAGCATAGTTGGCACTAAACAAAGATGGAAGAACATCATTGTACAAGAAACCAAGGAACACAGTAGAAGAAAGGGGAAGAAGATAAGATTTAGCCCATGGAGGAGAGGTGGCTCTCTCTCCTTTTCCTCCATATAAGCTGGGTCTCGTCTTTTGGTCCTCCTCCTTGATCAGATCTAGACTCCTTGGTCCTCTCTCTCTAGATTATCCCCAAACAGTGGCGTGGATGCGTCAGCAGGCATGGATGATGGATGAGCGGTCCAGATCTGTGTTTCCACCTTAGATCTAGGTGAATGGTTGGATGCATGGTTGGATGAATGACAACCGTCAGATCTGGGTTTCCACCTCAGATCCTAGGTGGGAGGAGAGGAGGCTTACGCAGATCAGACTCCTCAGGTCAGGCACACGGGCAACGGCCTGGTGGTATCTGTCCCTCCCTCCCTGTGGCAGGAGACATGCTATTTATAGAGGCAGGGTGGAGGTTGTGGTTGTGGCAAGTTGTGGTTCTGTGGGTGGTTGTCAATCACGACCGGGCGAAGGACAGTGCGTTGATGGTCACTGTCTGGAGAGAGACGATCACGGTGTAGAGACAGGAGTAGGTCACAGTCTTGGTTGTGTGGCTAGGGATGATCGCAATGATGGTGGTTGTTGGTGATGAGGACGGGGTTATGGTGGGTCGAGGTCAGGAGTCGGTGCATATCACACTGGGGCGAGAGGAGCGACTGTGGGTTGCGGTTCCTAGACACCGCGACAGTGATGTGAGGGAGGGCCGTGATCATCATTGAGAGAGGACATATGAAGGTCAACCACGATCTTGAGTAGGTGACTCTTATGATGGAAGATCATGGTTGTGCTGACGACAGGTGAGATCGCGGTCTTGAGGAGGCGTTGATCGTGATCCCTGAGGAGGTGATGACGTCGCGGTCTGGTTGCTGACTTCCCACAGTGTGGAGGAGGGTGTGGAGGCTGACATAGAGGGCCACGGTTTGTCTGATGGGTGGCAACGTCAATCTTGACCTCAAGTAAGTGAACGATGAGGTCGCGATGTGTGAGGGGGAGAGGCTAGAGGCATTGCTGTCGATGGTGGAGAGGTGAAGAGTAGTAGGTGCATATCACGATGGTGGGATGTGGACCGCAATGTACTCTTTGATCGCACTCTTCATGCCGTGACCTCGGGTGCGACCCTCTATGACTGTGGGCGCGATCGGGTGAATAATATAGGGAGGTCGCAGTGTCTATCGAAGAGACTGGGGGTCACGTCCATACACTCAGTGGTCGCATTTAGTGTATCCACCGAGCCTGGTCACTGGTGGTTGGTGGAGATGAGGAACACGACCGCAGTTGGTGGCTGGTCGCGGTGGTAGGGAGATGGAGTCACAATCAATAGGCTATGTCCTTGGTCATGGGGTGTAGGGGATTAGGGTAGATGAACCCCGCAGTTGAGAATGCAAGGTGGCTGAATGGGTCGACAAGATTGGTCCCTTGTGCCCAAATCTGACATGCACATAAGAATAAAATCCTTTTAAAATTGAGATAAAATCAATTAGGTTAAGAAAGGGTGTATACGGAGATTTAGGCAATAAAAGTAATTAATCAGAGATAAACTGGGCCCAAGATAATAATTCAGACTATGATGATTATGAATTCATCATTAGACAAAATATCAAATCACACAATTTCACTGGGCCTCAGATGGAGAGAAAGCAAGGAGAAATATTGCCATCATAAGCTCAGTGCCAGCTTGTCCCAAAACTGGCTAGATTGGCTACTTTATTGGCTAGATAGTTATCTTATCTAAGTAAATAAGAAAAGAAGTAAGACATGAGCAAAGGAGTGCATATTAAGACCAAAGTGACATGAAACCATAGATGAAATGCATAGATAATATGTGTATATTTGGGTGTTATCAACTACCCCAAGCTTAAAACTTGCTTGTCCTCAAGCAAGATTGTGCTCAAAGAAGAAAAAGATAACATCCAAATTAAGCTTGGCAATAGATGTTAAGGTTAAGAAAAAAAGTTTGAAGCCTCAATTCTCCTGATCCATGTCATTTCAGAACAAACCCCCACCAATCAACCACGGTCCTGCTACAACAAGATCGAAGAATTTCCAAGCATGATTAAGCAAATTCACTACAACCTGTCGATACTCATGAGGGTTAGAATCATAATTATTAAACATGAAAGAATTGTCACATAGGTGATCACGCGGACAATGAGCAATGAGCCATCACTATGAATCCATGCATAAAAATAGGGAAACAACACGCCTCTCACTTGTTCATGTCCTAAGAAATAAAGAAAAAGACTCTAATGATTTCTAAGGATCCCGATCTGTGTCAGTTTGGCCCATGTAACGAGAAACAGTCCCTGCAGTCTGAGCCAGTTGGCCCAAAGTAGTGAGATGAACTCCTCATACTGCGCCCGAACCAACCTTGCTACTGAGATGATCTCATAGGTCTCCTAGGGGTCCCTAGTGACTCTCCAATGAGCTTTTAGAGTGATATTACTAGGCATGACATACCCACATTCATGAGCGTAGTCATACACCGGCTGGGCTCCATCCTCAGCTCTCCTAAAAGAGAAAATAAGCGCTCATTTATTCACACTCAGGATTTTATTCTTTGCATTCTATTTTGTAGGCTTGGGTGAGAACTATATAGATATTTTGGGATTTTGTGGGCGGCCAAGCCTCTTTTTGCACATTTTTTATATTTTTCATCTTTTTGACTCAATCTAATGTGGGAAGGCACATAGTCCATCAAGGAAAACATTTCATCTTGTTTATAGCTCAAAGCCCGTCATGATCCTCTTGACACCTATGTGAAAAGTTGCAATTATGTTTCAAGAATCCTTAGAATAGAGGCAAGCTTGTGAATTCACAACTAGGAGTCTTTAATCCTATTTTGGCTCATTCCAATGGTCCTTTACCATGGATTTTCCATTCACAACATAGATCAAGGGAATTTATCTTTAAGCTATGAAAAAGGGACATAACCTTAGATTTATTACCAAACTCAAGGAAAGAGTCAAAGAGCAAGTCAAGCGAAAGGTCAAGCAATTTTAAGATGAAAACACTGCATTTAGGCATAAAATCAAGCATTTATCTATTATATTCGCACCATATGGCCATAATTGCAAAGCTAAAAAGTTTAAAATTTTAGAAAATTTATAACTAAATGTAGGAAGTAAACATGCATGTTATAAGGATGAAGAGGTAGAAGGGAAAATAGCCCTACCACCCCAAGCTTAAAATTTTACTCGTCCTCGAACAAGATCTAAGCTTAGGATAATAGGGTGGGAATGCATGGAAATTAGGGTGGGAATCTTATTAAAGTCCTAAAATGATGCATGTATGCAAGGAAAAATAAAGCAGTTAGAGGAAAGAAAATATCTAAGCAAGAACATGAAAAACAAAATTTGTTTTTAACAAAAGAAGAAAAGACAGGGTAAGAGAAAAGGGGGTGGCTGCCCCACAATACCAACATTGGGGTCCCAAATCCTAAGTTTTAGGACCAGTGCCACCTGTGTCTTGCCAGCGGGATCCACCTCACAATAGGAGCAGAATAGGTGTAGGTGAGGGCTTGTAACAACCCTGCCTCTCGGTAACCCCCAATTAAGGGAGACCAAGAGGTCAAAGTCATTATCCCTATTTCCAGATCACAGGTTCGGAAAATAATCAATAACAATTATCAAATTCTACCAGACTATATTGAAAAGCTGTACTAAAATAAAATTTTGCATACCTTTTTAAAACCTTAGATTTCTAATCTTCTATCCACATATGGAAACTATTCTAACTAATCCTTCTTGCACTTTAATTCATGTATTCACAATATGCTAATTTACTGTTTGTCCTTTTTAATGTTGTACCTAAAACACCGAAAAACAAAACATCGATCAACATAAAAGAATATGCCGGTATGTGGGGGGAAACAATAATCAGGCAATTAACTGTAACACCATATTGCAATCAATTATAATTTAACAAACAACTTTACATTTTAAACATAACTTCTCAATCCATACATACCCTAGCCTCTGCGCCATCCATGTAGTGGACATGGATGCTACCTTCCTTATGGTAGATCCCCATTAAACCCCTCATGGTCTTGCCAAATAGGTGAATCAATTTCTAGGGTTGAGTCACATGGCACTACCCATAGGTAGCCCACTCCTTAACTCGTGGTGTGCTAAAGAGTTTCATGGCACTACACGTGGGTAGCCCAATTTCTAACTCATGATAACCTGATGTCCTACTTAACAAGTAGGCCCTGTACTAGGTTACCCTTTTCATCATTAGCAAAGCCACAATGGAGGACTAGGATCTGATCCAGTCATGTATATACATTTATGGTGATAATCATAGTCACTTTATAGTTGCATGAAATAAAAGTCATCCAAGCAGTTAATTTTAGGCAACCGATAAAATCTCCGGGAATCTCCATGAAACTAAAGTGATTAACCATAAACATAACAACATACCTGATCCAGAGCAACTTGATGTCCAAGCAATAATATTTAAGAACAATCAATCAAGCAATCAACAGTATTCTGAAATTAATGTAGAACACCCATGTGTCACTATTTTATCCAAAACATTCTCAAGATTGACTTGGATTCCACCTTAGGATTTCTAGGCCAACTTTAGGATTTTATTAGGGTTTTAACCTCCATAATGCATTTAGCACCTTTAATGCCCTTTTTAGTTCGCAAACCCTAATTTCAATATCATAAGCACAATTGAATGTCAATTAAGTCTATTATGTTTCTTTTACACTAAAACTACTACCTTTTTCCTCTTAAGTCATATTCAGATCATTAAGGCTAATTATCATCTTTGGTTTCTTTCAAATTGACAACTCATTTTGGATTATAGTTCAGTTCACATATTTGAACCCTATTTATCACTAATTCCACATTTATCCATTAGGAAACCCTAATTACCAAATTAAGGGTTTTTATCCACAATTAGGAACTTTTATACTCAAAATAGCTTAGAATCATCAAATCTCAATTCTATGCATGGATTCGAACAATTAAGGCCATTAAGAATCATAATTACTAACATTAGGGTTTGAAGGCCCATTAAAGCATATTCATGTACATCGAACCCGAAATTAATCAAACTATGCATAAAGATTATTCTTTTGGATCTAATGTGTCCTTTTTATAACGAACATGTTAATATAAACTTTAAACATACATATAACCCTTCCCAAATCATTAATCATCATAGATTAGGGTTTTTCATTAATTAAACCATTAAAGATAGCATCTTTGCATACTTTTTGAATTGCAAGAAGAATTAGGCTTCAAATATAATTTTTTTTTGTTCCTCCCATTCTGAGGATAAATTTTCATATAGGACTTGTCTCAATCCGAGTTTCCTAGAATTAGTTATGATTTTTGCAAATAAATGTAATTGGACCAATAGAGTACTGCCACATAGGAAACTTACTCTACATGCACATACCTCGCGGCCGAATTGAATTAGAACGAAACGTACAAAATACCCCTGCGTTGTTGGTTTCTCCTTTGCACGCCATAGGGGCATTCTGGTCCAATGCGACTTAGGTCATCTTCCTCCTCCCCACTGCACACTGCTGCCGCCATGGTGTGCTTCCACCGCATGCAGGTGGCTCTTCCGGGGTGAAGGAGGACCGCCCAAGGGTTCCTACCCCTTCGCCGCCCCCTGCCGCACTTCTTAGGGTTGGACATTGGAGTTGAGATGGTCCGAGTGGTGGGGACCAGAGACAAGGACGGTTGTGCTTGCAGATGGATGACCTACTTGGCAGAGGCTGCAGCAGACAAAGGAAGAGGGGGAAGGAGATTTCGCCACCCCCGAAGCTTCTCTATAAGCTAAGAACCTCCAGAGGACACCATTCCGAGCAGGTCCACCATGCTAGGTCAGGTTCTTCATGCAAGAGCAGGTCTTTCACGTAAGGACAACTCTGTGAAGATCCATCAACCGCAGTTCTCCTATGATCTCTAAAGACACAGAGTTTCTAAGTCCCGAATAGGGGTGACAGTTCCTTATATAGGTCCTTAAAGAACCCTCTAAAACCATCGAAGGGGAAAATGTAGAGGAGTGGGAAACCTATCCCTTTTAGGAAAGGCAAGACTTTCCTTTGCGACCACTAGGCATCTTGAAAGATGGACGTTTCTCTTCTTCTGATTGGAAGGTGGTACAACTACCGAAGAAAATTATCTCTTTTTCTTACTTATTCCTTTTTTTCTTTTTCCCTGTTTACTTTATTTTGACTACTCTTTTTGTAAGAAATCACATGTAAACAAAATTTAATCAATTGTGGACATTAATGCCACTTTCTAGATATTTCCAAATATTTTCATAAATATTTTGCTTAATATCCATTATCTTGTATCTTTTTCTATTATTTGGACTTTTCTTCTTTTCTTCTCTTTTATATCCATTATTGGATAAATGTAATAATAGGAACCACGAAATTCCTATCAAAAGGGAGTTTTGCAAAGAAACCCCTTCTTTGAAGCAAAGCATGCAACCTTTTCAATTAAGTCCAAATTCATAAAATCATTACATTTCAATTATGAAAATACATGGAAAATCGAGGTTGTAACATCCTTCCCCTATTATAGGAATTTTTCCCTCAAAATTCCACCAAAGATATAAACAATTCAGGATAAGACTTTTCCATATCCGTCATTGGCCCTTATGTGGCTTTACCCTATCCATGGTGCTTCCAAAGAACCTTTATCATCACATATTCTTTTCTCTGAGTTCTTTCACCTTGGCATTTATAATCCTCACTGGTAACTCAGGTCATTTCAGCCTCCCTTGGGGCTCACTAGGTTCATTGCTCAGCACATGGCCTGGGTACCTCACATAGTGCTCTAAATTGAACACATGGAACTCATCACACATCACATTATCCTGAGGGGTAAGACTAAACATAATCCTTCTCCACCAGTCCATCCCAAATGGACCCATGTATCGGGGACTAGCTTCCATAGCTATAGCTCAGAGGGGTTGGATTTTAATATCACATATTTTCCCATAGTGAACTGCATGTTAGTCTACTTTGCATCTGCTCGCGAATCATGTCGTCCTTGGGCTCTCTTTTCTAGCCATTGCATGATCAAAGCGACTTCATCTACACACACTGGGGTCTTTTATGATCTTTGTGCGATTCCTTCACCAACATCATCTTAATGAAGTGGTTACCGACACAACCTCTCTTACAAAGCTTCTTTACATCCCAATGCCGACTATGGTGGTTAACATCACACCTTTCATAGGACAAGAACTATCCCCATATATCACCTTGATTGAGCACACACGCTCTCATCAAACCCTCTAGTTTGGATCATGCTAACCATTAGATAGGGGTGATAAACCATACTAACATTGAGTTTTTCATGTACCTACTTCCACCGCATGGAAGTGAACCTTTAGATCACACTCAAGGACCTTTGAACTCACATTATGGTGTAGTTGAACCATCTCTCTCTATTACATGTATTTCAATTAGATCTGTCTTCTTTTCTTAGAGTATGTCATCTAGGTAAAGCGATCTTACCATAACCCATATTGCATCTTGACCTTCCTCGGTCTAAGGGAGACTCACCACAACATCTATAGTGATGAACCCCCAACCTTCTTATCCTCTATATCAACTCAATGGGTTATTGGTGTTTGTCCTTCACCTCCTGGCATGCAACTCCGTACACTCCTTAGGCATCCAAAGTACTACTACCACTTATTATCTTAATAGTACCATAGTGTATGGTGAACTTAAAATCATGATCTCTGTATGTCATGATTCCTCAAGATTGATTCCTCAGAAACCCTAAATCACTCTAATATGGGTTTCATCACCTTCTTTTCCAGCGAAGTGCATCTGAGGCTCTACAACCATCGTTTATTGCATCAAGGCCTAGGCTAGCTAACCAAACCACCACTAACTTGATCAACATATATCGTTACATCTGAGTGTTAGCAAAACTTATCTCTTTTTCAAACTTAGGGATAACCTAACAACCTCTTCTAGCCTCTAGCTAAACTAGGCAGCTGCATCTCAACTAGAGCATCCATTACCACTTCACATCCTTAGGTGTTAGGTAATGTTGAAGACATACACCTCCATGTATTCCACTTATTATCTCATCTCAAACTCTAAGTCTATCTTCATCAAGAAAACTCTGAGCTCATTCTCGTGGTTTTCAAACTCAACCTTGTATAACTCATAGCTCATGATAAAAACATTCTCATAAGATGACTACCTTATTTCTCTTAGTATTTGTAAACCATCAATATATCATTTACTCCACAAGGGTATTTTATCATCTCTGTCCACATACCTCATAGAAACGTTCCAACTCACATCATCTTTTATCCTTGGTGTATGGCATGCGTACTATCCTATCTCTCACTCCCAAAATAAGAGGAAATAAGCATTTGGCTGCAATCCAAATACCAAGTTCTTCCCATTCCAAGAGTAGAGATGGTACATCCCACCTTGCCAGTACACCTTCAAATTTAAGTTGAAACATGCAACATATGTCTCTACATCACGATCATCTCGATATCAAAGTTACTTCCAAGGAAAATTGGTCTCGAACCCACTTGGGTCACCAAACAATCCTTGGTCATATCCTCTAGGTCTATAGGGTGCCGACACTTTTGGGGTCATCCCTCTTCCCTTATGCATCCAGAGAGTGCCCTCCTCATCTTCCCTTTGGGTCCTGTGAGTTCATGAAGGTGATGAATCTCCTAACCCATGGCCCTTAGACAATGACAGTTGTTACCTCCCGACCCTATGGTCATGTGCAACTAGGGAATTAGGCAACTCCTACTTCCATCGGTCTTATCCCTACCTGACCCTAGGATAGACTTAGGATTCTATTATAGTACATGTCCAACTTAGAACCTTACCCAAGTCTCCATCAACTCTCTCTGCATTCATGGGCTAACTTTCATCCTTTCATATGGGTCATGGTGACCTGCCTACCTTAGTCAGGCCCCATACCGGTTACCTCCATGGTAACACATCCACATGCACTTCGAGATGGTTATATATGGGTCTACAGATTCATTCTCATACTATGTACTTTTCACTTAACTTCTCAAGATACTATAAGACCTCTTTAGGTTACCTTAAACCAACAAAACTAGTATACACCCTACAAAAGGATCCCTTTCCCAGGATGGGAGGAAACTACATCTTGATAACAAAGGTCACAAACGTCCTTATGTCTAGGGTTTACATCCACCTGAGCATGCTTAACATTAGAAATCTACTAAGGCACAAGCAGACCACCTACTAAACCATGCTAGGTCATACTTGTTCTCATTCCTCCACATTAGATCAAGATCATACCTTCCCATGTCACCAACTTAGCTGTGAGGGGTTCATCAAACTTACCTTAAGCTTAAGGGGGTTTCCCTTTCTTTGAATCATGAGGGATGTCATGCTCGAATCTATAGAAACTCAAATCTCATCATGAGCATCAGGTACACCACTTCCCCTCTTAGGCCTAGGAACCCTTGGTTCACTTTTCTAATGTCCAACTGCCTGCTCAACTTTTAAACCATGGGCCAAGCATGTACAGGGTATGGCATGAACTTCCTATTATCTTTCTACTCAAGAAACACCTTAAGGTTGAGTCCTCCTCAAGGACAACCAACTAAGTGTATAAGGCCTCACAACCTGGTTACTTAAACCTCTTCATGGTCTAAGGAATTCTTTTTCCTAACCCTAGAAGGTGAACACCTATACCATAGGCACATAGGTACCGGCAACCTCATCTTCTCTCTAGGGTTTGGTTCCTCTAGAGACAACCAAGATATCATCAGCCTCTAGGGATCAAGCATGTGGCAACTGCTATCATCCACTTAGGTCGCATTATCCTCAACTCCCCACTATTCCTCATATCTTGAAGTCTAAGCTTCCAACCTTCTTGCTTGGGTTCTGCTCTCTTTCTTTAGAGCTAACCCTACAAACAACCTTACTACAAGAGGTTCTATCTCTGAGGTGGATCAAGCTCACAAGCATACCCCTACATGAGTGAAGCCTATGTTCAACTTATGTTTGCTCAAGGTTATCCATATCCCTTTATGCCTATCACATAAGCTATCCATCATACTCTCCGGCCTGGGTTTCAACCTACCGCCGCACCACTTGACGTACTCTGGGTGCATGTTATGCCCTACTCGCATAAGCCCATAGGGTTTCCATAGGTTCTTCACTAACCTCATCATTGAAGGAGTTATCCTTCACTCTAACATGCATGACCCTTTCTAGGGTTGAGTCGCCAAAGGTACTAGGTCATCCAACCTCACATGGCTCATATCGTCATGGATATCGAACTAAAAGCATGTCCTCTCACACACATGATCTACCATGACATCTAGCTCATTGTGTCATCTCTCTCTCTCTGACCTTCACTTAGGGTTAGGGTTAGCGTCATCCTCCAAGGATGTGCCAGGTCTCTACTTATAATGGAGGTCTCTACCTCCAGGACTAACTTTCTCCACTCATCCCCCTGACAGGGGGGGTTTAGCCTCAGGTCCCTCCTGTGGGCATGACAACATTTGTCATACGACCTAGGCATGTATCTATTCTTTAGTTTATGCTTAAACTATTAAGCTTATGTCCATGACATCTTATTTACATGCTTTTCATTAATTTGGTGGAGGATTCCTTAAACCTTATCAACTTTACCCATACCTCAAGAGGGTGAGGAAAAGAGAGAGAAAACCCTAATCCTTAAAATCCTTAACAAAATTAGAGTTGAGAAGGGATGAACAAGATGAGAGAATCCTAAAGGTATCTTATTTTGAGTCAAATCCTGAGACATTGGCCAGACAGTCACACAAATCTGGGAGTCCTCGTATTCTGACTAGCGGTGCGGAGGAAAATCTTGCTAGCCCCCGAACGTGATCCTTTTCTAGACACCTCTGTCTTTCAGAAAATCCTCTAATAACTCCCTTGGGTTCTACATAGTTTGTAAAATTTAATAATTATTAAAGATTAAATGAGGAACCTACGCTTTGATACCAAATGTAACAACCTTGCCTCCTGGTAACCCCCAATTAAGGGAGACCAAGAGGTCAGAGTCATTATCCCAATTTCCGAATCAATGGTTCGACTAATAATCAATAATAATTATCAAATTCTACCAGACTATACTGAAAAGCTGTACTAAAATTAAATTTTGCATACCTTTTGAAAAACTTGGATTTCTAATCTTCTATACACATATGGAAACTATTCTAAATAATCCTCCTTGCACTTTAATTCATGTATTCACAATATGCCAATTTACTGTTTGTCCTTTTCAATGTTGTACCTAAAATGTCGACAAACAAAACGTCAGTCAACATAAAAGAAAATGCTGATATGTGGGGGAAACAATAATTGAGCAATTAACTATAAAAACATATTGTAGTCAATTATAATTTAACAAAAAACTTTATGTTTTAAATATAACTGCTCAATCCATACATACCCTAGCCTCTGCGTTGTCCCTACAGTGGACTTGGATGCTACCTTCCTTATGGTAGATCCCCATTAAACCCCTCATGATCCTACCTAACAGGTGAATCAATTTCTAGGGTTGAGTCACATGGCACTACCCATAGGTAGCCCACTCCTTAACTCGTGGTGTGCTAAAGAGTCTCATGGCACCACATGTGGGTAGCCCAATTTCTAACTCATGATAACCTAATGCCCTACTTAACATGTAGGCCCTATTATAGGTTACCCTTTTCATCATTAGCAAAGCCACAGAGGAGGACCAGGATCTGAGCCAGTCATGTATATAAATTTATGGTGATAATCATAGTCATTTTATAGTTGCATGAAATAAAAGTCATCCAAGCAGTTAATTTTAGGAAACCGATAAAATCTATGGGAATCGCCGTGAAACTAAAGTGATTAACCATAAACATAACCACATACCTAATCTAGAGCAACTTGATGTCGAAGCAATAATATTCAAGAATAATCAATCAAGCAATCAACAATATCCTGAAATTAATGTAGAACGCCCATGTGTCACTATTTTATCCAAAACATTCTCAAGATTGACTTGGATTCCACCTTAGGATTTCTAGGCCAAATTTAGGGTTTTAACCTCCATAATGCATTTAGCACCTTTAGTGCCCTTTTTAGATCACAAACCCTAATTTCAATATCATAAGCACAACTGAATGTCAATTAAGTCTAATATGTTTATTTTACACTAAAACTACTACCTTTTTCCTCTTAAGTCCTATACAGATCATTAAGGCTAATTATCATCTTTGGTTTCTTTCAAATTGACAACTCATATTGCATTATAGTTCAATTCACATATTTGAACCCTATTTATCACTAATTCCACATTTATCCATTAGGAAACCCTAATTACAAAATTAAGGGTTTTTATCCACAATTAGGAACGTTTATACTCAAAATAGCTTAGAATCATAAAATCTCAGTTCTATGCATGGATTCGAACAATTAAGGACATTAAGAATCATAATTACTAACATTAGGGTTTCAAGGCCCATTAAAGCATATTCATGTACTTGGAACCCTAAATTAATCAAACTATGCCTAAAGATTATTCTTTTGGATCTAATGTGTCCTTTTTATAATCAACATGTTTATATCAACTTTAAACATCCATATAACCCTTCCCAAAATATTAATCATCATACATTATGGTTTTTCATTAATTAAACCATTAAAGATAACATATTTACATACTTTTTGAATTGCAAGCAGAATTAGGATTCAAATATAATTTTATTGTGTTCCTCCCACTCTGAGGATAAATTTTCATATGGTACTTGTCTCAATCTGAGTTTCCTAGAATTAGTTATGATTGTTTCAAATAAATGTAATTGGACCAATAGATTATTGCCACATAGGCAACTTACTCTTCATGCACATACCTCGTGGACGGCTTGAATTAGAATGAAATGTCCAAAATACCCCCGTGCTGTTGGTTGCTCCTTTACACACCAGAGGGGTGTTCTGGTCCAATGTGTCATAGGTCATCTTCCTCCTCCCACTGCACGCTACTGCCACCACGATGTGCTTCCACCGAGTGGAGCTGGCTCTTCCGGGGTGAAGGAGGACCGCTCGAGGGTTCCTACCCCTCCACCGCCCCCTGCCACACTTCTCAGGGTCGCACGTTGGAGCCGAGATGGTCCGAGCCGTGGTGACCAGATACAAGGATAGCTGCACTTGTAGATGGATGACCTACTTGGCGGAGGCTGCAGCATACGAAGGAAGAGGGGGAAGGAGATTTTTCCGCCCCCGACGCTTCTCTGGAAGCTAAGAACCTCTGAAGGACACCGTTCCAAGCAGATCCACCATGCTAGGTCATGTTCTTCACACAAGAGTAGGTCTTTCACGTAAGGACAAGTCTACAAAGGTATAGTGACCGCAATTCTCCTATGGTCTCTAAAGACATAGAGTTTCTGAGTCTAGAATAGGGGTGAGGGTTCCTTATATAGGTCCTAAAAGAACCCTCTAGAACCATCGAAGGGGAAACATAGAGGAGTGGGAATCCTATCCCTTTTAGGAAAGGCAAGACTTTCCTTTGCGACCACTAGGCATCTTGAAAGATGGACGTTTCTCTTCTTCTAATTAGATGGAAGGTGGTACAACTACCAAAGAAAATTATCTCTTTTTCTTACTTATTCCTTTCATTAAATAATTCATTTTTTTCCTTTTTCCCTATTTCCTTTATTTTGACAACTCTTTTCGTTAGAAATCACATGTAAACAAAATTTAATCAATTGTGGCCATTAATGCCACTTTCTAGATATTTCCAAATATTTTCATAAATATTTTGCTTAATATCCATTATCTTATATCTTTTTCTATTATTTGGACTTTTCTTCTTTTCTTCTCTTTTGTATCCATTATTGGATAAATATAATAATAGGAACCACATAATTCCTATCAAAAGGGAGTTTTGAAAAGAAACCACTTCTTTGTAGCAAAGCATGCAACCTTTTCAATTAAGTCCAAATTCATAAAATCATTACATTTAAACTATGAAAATACATGCAACATCGAGGTTGTAACAGGGCCCTTCCAAGTCTGAAGTAGAGGAATAGAATATGGTGACTCGTTGAAGTCATCTCTGTGCTAAGGTTTACTTGAACTGCACTGGGATGAATTCTTTGGCAATTCATATTCAAGGTACCTTCCAAGATATGAATCTGAATAGGAAGGCCCTAGGATGTCGACACAGGTTGAGATGGAGGGAAGAGGTTGAATGTTTTCTATAGGGCCCCTCACTTCTCTCTCCACCTCTGAACTTGAGGTTGGATGCTTACATAAATCTTCATGTCTAGTCTGAGTCATCCAATCATCTTCTGAACAAGAAGTACCCCCAGAAGAATCTATTTGTAGTTCTCCCACCCCAAGCTTATCACCTGGTGTGGAGTCAGGGGTATCTTCATGCTCAACAACCATGTTGTAGTGAACCGTCCATCCTACCCCCTTGACGTCCACCCTACCTTGTAAAGGTATGGGTGCAAACGGCATCTCATGTTGCTCCAACTCGTCGTCGTTAGTATACTCGGTACTCCATGTCGAGAAGTTGTCATCTTCGTCATCATCGAACAAATGATTCCAGACCATGGTTGGCTTACTGCTCAAAGCGAGGTGACAAGTCTCGATACAAAAGGTATCACCTTGGTCTGGTTCAATTTCTGACTCTAGTTCCTCTGACCAACCTTCTAGTTGTGAGGAAACTTGGCTTTTAGAGTCTTCATCATCATCCTCATAGACCCATTCACGCTCTTCACTCGTGTCTTCCATTGGTTGATCAACTGAATCACCTAGATAGAATGAAGGGTTTTCCCAGGTGGGTTGGTCTTCACAGAAAAATCGAGATGAATCCAGTTGATGGTCTGAATAGGATGATGGGGCATACTCCACTTCAGACCTAATGGAATGGTCTCAATGACTAACATCTTCATTGTCTTGTGATGGCAATTGTAACTGGATTGTAACCAAATTGATGAGCTATTGGAGCCTCCTGCCTTGTTCAACATGTTTATCATGAAGCTATTGTACTTGAGCAGCAATGCTTTCGAGACCTGTCGATTCTACCATACACATCTGATGGGAATCTGATGTATCAAACTGATGTTTCTGGACGAATCCTTGTTCAACAGTTTGAAGCATACTTCTACTACGGTCTACAATATCCGTTGCTATTTGGAGTTGACATACCTGCTTATCTAATAGTTCTTGGGAGTGGATCGATGTGTTCTTGGAGATGAGGGGCCAAGGAGGTGAGTGCGTGAATACTTTACCCAGCCAATTCCACTACCTTAATCAGTTCTCGATCCCATGATAGCGGAGAAGTTGAGGGCTGGATGGCAGTCTCCGTTGTTGGAATTTCATTATACGACGACTGTGGAGGAAAGTATAACTTGACTAGCTGTAGAGCACGACCTTCAATTATTTGCCAGTAGTTGGAACTGCAGAAAAGCTTAGGAGGAAAGGTGGAGAAGATGACTTGTCTCACCGAAGCAAAATCCATGGCTGAAAAAGGTATAAGAAAAAGAAAAAGGTATTCAGTATATATGAACAAGTATGTTCAAAACAAAATAAAAATTATGCATATATATACGGGCTTAAAAGTGACAGAACAAAAAAAAATTTAGGCGTCCAAACGTGGAAAACCATGTCCCCGACAACGGTGCCAAAAAGATGATCAACCTCAAACATGAGTCAGAACTTTTAATTTATAACCTGAAACCTTCAAGGACGCCCGCAACTTTTATTACAGGGTCAAAGTAGATATACAAGGTCGAACACAAGGACGTGGTGACATGAGGACACTACATATTTTTTTCTTGAGTCAGATAAGCCAAGATGATACTCAATGAAAATATACGCTAGAACTAGTCTAGCGGGTTGTCATGAATTAAAACAAAACAAAGAAAAGAAAAGAAAATAAAACAAAATGAGACAGAGTTCGTGAGATTCCACTAAACATAGAGAAGGAGTTCCTAGATATGGAACCGCAACCTAGGTAGTCTATGCACCCATTCTCAGGCGTAGATAACCCTCAAACACTTAAGCAAGCAATCTATATTTGAACATAGTACGTAGTGTCGTGTGTGTTCCTATGGGGTCATCCCACTCGCTCTCGCGTAGTGTGACTAAAACCCATCGTGATATGCCATCGAACCTCTCTCGAGGATGACAAATCAACACCTGAGAATATTCTAGGTACCCTCTCGGGTCATAGAATATTCTGGGGATGTTAGGAATGGACGACCTTGAACTGTCCTCCTCTCAGATTTCGATCCAAACTATCAACTCTCATCTATTCCTACAATAGATTTCTCGATACAGGTAGAAATAGAAGTTCAAACTAGAAAGAGATCAACCAAACTAGCAATCATAACTAGAGAGAGAAGATAGAACAAGAAACATACTATATATGAATAAAACTACTTGCTTAAGGCAAAAGTAAATAAACATGCCCAAAACGGGCTACATAGCCAAGAAGGAGCTCAACTTGCCATGGACAAGCATAGTTGGCACCGAACAAAGATGGAATAACATCATTGTACAAGAAACCAAGGAACACAATAGAAGAAAGGGGAAGAAGATAAGATTTAACCCGTAGAGGAGAGGTGGCTCTCACTCCTTTGCCTCCGTATAGGCTGGGTCTCGTCTTTTGTTCCTCCTCCTTGTTCAGATCTAGACTCCTTGGTCCTCTCTCTCCAGATCTTCCCTGAACAGTGGCATGGATGATAGATGAATGGTCCAGATCTGTGTTTCCACCTTAGATCTGGGTGAACGATAGGATGGATGGTTGGATGAATGGCAGCCATCAGATCTGGGTTTCCACCTCAGATCCTAGGCGGGTGGAGAGGAGGCTTGCGTAGATCGGACTCCTCAAGTCAGGCCCACAGGCAACGTCCTGGTAGTATCCGTCCCTCCCTCCCTGTGGCAGGAGACGAGCTATTTATAGAGGTAGGGTGGAGGTTGTGGTAGGACACGATTCTGTGGGTGGTTGTTGATCACGACTGGGCGGAGGCCGATGTGTTGATGATTGCAGTCTGGAGAGAGACAATCATGGTGTGGAGAGAGGAGGAGGTCGTGGTCTTAGTTGCGTGGCTGGGGACGATCGTGATGTTGGTGGTTGTTGCTAAAGAGGATGGGGTTATGGTGGGTTGAGGTCAGGAGCAGGTGCAAATCGCATTGGGATGAGAGGAGGGACCGCGGGTCACGGTTCCTGGACACCACAACTGCGGTGTGAGGGAGGGCCGCGATCATCATTGAGAGAGGACAGATGAAGGTCGACCGTGGTCTTGAGAAGGTGACTCTGATGATGGAAGATCACGATTGTGCTGATGGTAGGTGAGATTGTTGTTTTGAGGAGGCGTTGATCGTGATGCCTCAAGAGGTGATGATGTTGCGGTCTGGTTGCTGACTACCCGCGGTGTGGAGGAGGGCGTGGAGGCTGACATAGCGGGCTACAGTTCATCTGATGGGTGGCAACGTCGATCGCGACCTAGAGTAGGTGAACGATGAGGTTTCTATGTGTGAGGGGGGAGAGGCTGGAGGCATTGCTGTTGATGGTGGAGAGGCAAAGAGTAGCAGGTGCAGATCGCGATGGTGGGAGGTGGACCGCGGTGTACTCTTTGATCACGGTCTTCATGCGGTGACCTCGGGCGTGGCTCTCTCTGACCACAAGCGCGATTGGGTGAAGGATGCAGGGAGGTCATGGTGTCTATCGAAAAGATTGGGGCGTCGCGGCCATACACTCCACGGTCACAGTTAGTGTAGCCATCGAACCTGATCGCGGTCACTGGTGGTTGGTGGAGATGAGGACCATAACCGCAGTTGGAGGCTGGTCGCGGTGGTAGGGAGATGAAGTCACGGTCAGTAGGCTATGTCCTTGGTCACGAGGAGTAGGGGATTAGGGTAGATGAACCACGCAGTTGAGAATGCAAGGTGGTTGAATGGGCCGAGAAGATTGGGCCCTTGTGCCCAAATCTGACCTGCACATAAGAATAAAATCCTTTTAAAATAGAGATAAAATCAATTAGGTTAAGAAATGGTATATATGGAGATTTAGGCAATAAAACTAATTAATCAGAGCTAAACTGGGCCCAGGATAGTAATTCATACTATGATGATTATGAATTCATCATTAGATGAAATATCAAATCACACAATTTCACTGGGCTTCAAATGGAGAGAAAGCAAGGAGAAATGTTGCCATCATAGGATCAGTGCCAACTTGTCCCAAAACTGGCTAGATTGGCTACTTTATTGGATATCTAGTTATCTTATCTAAGTAAATAAGAAAAGAACTAAAACATGAGCAAAAGAGTGCATATTAAGACTAAAGTGACACGAAACCATAGATGAAATGCATATATTTGGGTGTTATCACTGATCCATGTCCTTTGGATTCTTCTGGTATAATTACCTTATCAGATTGTTTCCCACTACAGATTATTTCTCCCTTGGTTCCATGGGTACCAGGATCTTCCAACATCCTCCCTGATCAGAGAGTGGCCAGCTTCACAGTCTCTGTATTTGATGGAATCTTTCCCGAAGAGTTTTTCATAAGTTTTGCTAATTGGGCAAACTGTTGATCAAGTTGCCTTTGGTGGGTTTGCATGTCTTCCATCTGAGTTTGCATTGTGGTTAACACTCCTGAATTAGTGATGGTAATTTGGGCAAGATGATCATTTACCAAAGCTTGCCCCTTTGTAAAGTCAAAAAATTGAGCTATCATGTCTGTTTGGTTGTTATCCTTGGTCTGGCTCGATCCTTGGCCCTATCCCTAACCTTGTCGACTTGTATTTGTATTTTGACACTAATAGCTATTTTTGTTTGTCTGATAACTAGTAGTTATAGTATATTGAGTCAGTCCTCCTTTTTTCTCAAACCCTGGAGGTAGTTTAGATGAATTACTTAGTTGATGAGCATTTTCAGCATCTTCTTTGTTGCTACAATTAAATCTAGGATTTTACAGTCATTTGGAATTGGCATAAGAGAAATTTTCAATCTCTTCTTCACTTTCACTTTCTTCACTCTCTTCTAGCCATGTATAGATACAATTGTCGACTCCATGCCCTCCTTTTCCACATGTAACACATTTCATTACTTCCTCTACATGTTTCTTGTCTTTTTCCCCAGTGTCTTTTAATTGTTTGACATCTGTAGTGATTTTTTGAATCTAAGTTGCAATAGTTTCTAGGGCCTTGGCTTTGATTGACGGTCCTTCAGAGCCCACCTTCTTGGCTCATCCTCGATCATTTCTGTCATATTCCATGCCTCCTTGCAATGCAACCACGTTATTGATGATTTTCATAGTTCTGCTAGGTTTCTTACTAAGAAAGTCGCTTCCGGCGGCTACATTCAGCAAAGTTCATTCTGTGAAGGTTAGCCCATTGTAAAATGTGGTCACCGGGAATCTTTTATAGTAGTTATGGTGGGGGTAGTATCTCTAGTATTCTTGAAAATGTTCCCATGCCACATGGAGATTTCCCCCAATTTTTGTGCGAAAGAAGTGATCTTTTGCATATTATGAATAGTTCATTCGGTGGGATAGTTTTTAGTGACAAAAACATCCACAAGGGGTCTCCATCCATCTATGGACTGGTGGGGTAAGTTCAGGTACCAGGACAGTGCTTTATCTTCAAGAGAGAAATTGAATCCCTTGTAATATATGACTTCTTGGGTCACTCCCCTCATCTTGATGGTATCATAGATATTTTTAAAGGTGTCGAGATGATGGTACGTGTTCCCATTCCTTGAATTCCCTCGAAAAGGTTTGTTCTGCATCATCGAGAATACTGCAAGTTTCAACTCAAAATTAGCCGCATTGAAATGTGGGATGACAATTGGGCATCTAGACTCGTTGACCCTAGTTGTGGCAATCTCTCTAAGAGTCTTCTCCTCTTCCTCATCATCCTCATTCTCATTGTCTTGGTTATCACATTCTCCTTCATGGTGATTCCTATTGTTCCTTCTGCGACGGTGGTGATGATGGTGATGTTGATCCTACTCACGTTGCTCCTCCTCGTGATGGTGACCATTTAAGTGATGCTCTTCTCGTTCTTATTCTATCTTACCAATGGGTCAATTGTGATGTACCCTTGCATTTTGAACGTCCCCAATAAGACTGCCGTCGACACGAGGTGGCACAATGGCTTAAAAGTGGAGAATTGAATAGACCTACTCCCCTCAGAGTTTCCTAAATAGACCGCACAGACGAGTTCGAAAACTGGAAGTTTTAAACGAGCTATTCTATGTAATTATAGGGTAGGAGATTTAAAGTTTTTGTGCAGTCAAGATTACAGATAAGCTTGAGGCATGGGAGTATAGTGAATGGACTCATGTTCTTAACAGTAGCATGTTGCCGAGTCCCTAGCTACAACACCAAAAACTTGATCGGCCTAAACCACACGTCCAAAATGGAACATGTCTAGAGTAGTTGGACTCTTAAGTTTATATCCCGACACTAAATCCTCTGCAACTATTATACGGGGCTCAATGTAGTACTCGGGGTTGAACCACATTGATAGGTGTTAAGTACGCAGAGCCTCACACTCTTACACTCTAAATGAAAAGTTGGATTAAGGCGGTGTTCCCTAAGGAATGATGGTGCTTCAGACAAAACAAAGAAAGGCAAAGGAAAGAAAATCAAGCAAAAGAATAATGCCAAACAAGAGGAAAGAAACAAAAGTATGGAAGAAAACTTGGATAAGGTTTCACCTATTAAGATCTCTCACCAACATGCTAAACTCACACCCCTCTGTGTACTTTTGTCAAGATTACAAGCAATCATCTAAAATGTCTATTCCCTCCTCTCTCGAGATTAGGATAGATCTAGGTTTTAAGGTAGTCTCTCTCTCGAGATGACGCTCCAACAACCGCAAAGCAAACCATAAGACCGTTAGCTTTAGTATTCCAACACTTCCATGCATTCATACTACTCCATAACACTAGATAAGGTTGGCATTGTTCTTTCGAGGTACCAACAATCATACATAACAAGATGGTATCTAAGCATACAAGTGAAGCATTCAGAACAAGAGTATGGAGATAATCTTGATATGATCATATATATATATATATATATATATATATATATATATATATATATATATATATATATATATATATATTCAAAGGGGAGCAAGAATATACATGTTGGGAGAGCCCTAGTGGCTACTCCCAACTCAAGTTAAATGTTTAGCCACACATGTTAACGGGCAGCATAATAGTGTCACAGATGGATAGATACATCAATAATCATGAAGAGGGAGGGTACAATGTGATGGAGCTGGTGGATCTAGATAGAGAAGGAAGAATGTGATACACCAAATTTACTTCTTGAGATCTAGATTTGGAGTGGGCATGATTGTGACAGCTTCTTCCTTCATAGAAGAGGATGATCAATCTTCTCTCTCTTCCAACTTCCATCTTCAGAGATCCAAGACTGATGGGGATGAACGTGGATAACTCGTGAGCTTGGCAACACTTCATGATCCTCGATTAGGGATGCAAATGGGTGGGGTATGGTGAGATATGGTCATATCCATAATCGTAACCGTTTAGTTAAGAGGATATGGTTACAATTATATACCTGCTTTGTCAAAAGCTATACCCGCAACTACCCATATCTGTATAACCGCCAGGTATATGGATGGGTAATTGGGTATATGGTTATTTTTAACTTATTATAATAATACACTATGAACTTTGAGATACAACAAACTACCACACTTAAATTGATAGGTTATGAAGAAATGTCATTCAAGGTAGAGAGAGAGATGAGAGAAATGAGAGAATGAATTTATGGCCTTCTTAATTAATTGAAATGTACTTGTGTGGCTATAAAGATGTGTCAGTGAATTTTCTCATTATCCTACTACAACGTACTTATATGACTAGATTTGAATGCTACAATATGGAACACTACATTATAATATAAATGTTTGCTATTTTAAGGTATATATACTTGCTAGATGTGAGTCCTACAATATGCACCATTACATCTTAATGTAAATTATTTATGTAAAAATATAAATAAATGGGTATATGGGTATACATGGTATGGGTATATACATAACCATAACCTTACCCTCTAAGAGGTGGGTATGTGGGTATAAGGGTAAGCGGTTACATGGTTATAAAAATTTATACCCATGATGGGTTAAGTGGGTATGGGTTTGAGGGTATGCGGGTATACCCATGTCCATTTACATCCCTATCCTCGATGATCTGATGATTTGATGGGTGGAAGGGGGTCTATTTATAGACGCTGCGCACCGATTTAACCTTTGGGATGCAGTCGAGATGTATAGATTAGTCGCGACCTCCATCACATTTGAGGTGCACTGGTGATTTTCCTCAATCGTAGGGTGGCCTTGGTTGTAGGGCGGCCTCGCGGTAGCATTACTTTAGTAGGAGGGAGGGGTTGCGGTCATGATGTGGGGTCATCGAATAGAGGCAATGACTGCGGCCAGGACGTTATTAGGTTGTACAACTGTAGTCACGACATAGACCGGGGTCATGGTGTAGCATGAACCTACATGAGTAAGAGACGTATGAATTCAAGACTTTGACACTAAGATAGTCAAATAGGTAGAGAAATCCATGAAAGGTATGATAGGGTAGGCATAAAACATACAAAAAAAGTTCACAGAATGAGATGTTATCAGGATGGGAGGACTTCGCCTGCCACTAGCGTACCTTGGTGGTTTCTTCTCATGGGTGAAGATGGATAGACATAGAGGAAAATTGAGTTCCTTTTAGTCATGGGTTGCAATAGGTTAACAAATCAAGATCAAGGTTTGGGGTCCTTATATAGGTTCCCAAGCACATTGGGTTGGATACGACAGACCTCCTTGAATTCCTCCACCTTCTGATCATGTTATAGAGATAGCCAAGGGCATTGCTCCCACCTGCATCATAGAGAGAATGACAGATCTATGTCTCAGTGTCCCTGCTATTTTGAGGGTACCTTCCTGTATAGGGGATTCCATCTCGTTCTATTCCCCTTTGAGCACAAACCTTGCAAACTTTTACATGTTTTAAGAAGGAACCCTAGAGGCTTCTATGTAGGAAGAAAGGAAATAAGAGATAGAGACCCTTTGGTCATGGAAGAGGAAGTCCACCATTCCCTTTCTCATCTACTCATGGATCATAAACTACTGATATGGAAAAGTATTTCCATACACATTGAACACCTCTCTACTCATTTCTTTTATCCTTTCTTCCTTGGTGTACAAGGAAGGTGTCAAAGGAAAGGCACACACACATTATGACCTTTCCATAACCATTAAAGATGCCTCTCTCTTTATTCTACCAATTTAATATCAACTAATATCATGAAAAAGGCATGTTTCTAGAAAGGGGTCAAATATATCCTCCTTATTTTATCCTTTGAGCTAGATTTGATTTTGGTATAACAATTACCATTACTTCCTTTCTATTTAAAAGATATCCTTTTTAATCAACAATCCAAAACAACTAGGAAAGGATATATTTATTTTATTATTCTCATTCTCTCTCACGGTTACTCATGAAAAAGTGTGTTTAGTTGTCAACATTTAACATATTCCCAATATAGGAATTCACATATCCATAACTTAATTGCTAATTTTTACTTAATCAACACTAAAAAATCCATAAAGTAAAGAACATAAATACATATCACTTTATTGGCCAAATACACATGAATTCTATATTATTCTTACCTTTCTCTTTGACATATATTCTCTTTTTTTTTGGTCGGTCAAAAAGCGTGTTACTATTAATACCAAAAACTTTGGGCACTGGGTACCCCATTACATAGCCAAGAGCTAAGGAGCTCAACAAGGGTCAAAATCCCCACGCAGGGGGACACTCTAGAAACTAATCCAAAAAGAGACTAAGAAGACTAATCAACTAAGCAAGCTAGGACCAGACAATCCTACTAGAAGAAGTCTATACAAGCCACTATTACATGCATTCTGCGTACCCACAATTAGTAACAGCAAAGCTGACATAGAACAAAAACTAGCAATCCTGCCAGTAACTAGCCATGAAGTCTCCGGTCTTCTTAGCTACTCAAGACCAGGTCTCTCACAGGCAAAAATCCAAAAGGACCTGTACCATCAGCAATCACCCGAAGGTAAAACCTGCACACAAAGCAGCATGGACTAAGGAAGAAAAAAGGGGATCAACCCCCCTCTTAAGCCCAACCCTCATGATGCACTTGACTGCATATCATCCAACACCTTGAAGGTGTTCTAATCCAGCTGTGGCAGAGGAGACAAGAAGCAAAACATGGTTCATCCTTTAGCTGACTACCGATTTATGTCCTTGAGATAGACAACCACCATTCCCCCACTGGCATTTGAAACATTCCCTGAATGTGTGGGATCCAAGTAGAAATCCAGCCCCTCTTCATAGGTCGGCAAACAACTGAAAACCAAAAACATGTAAGCTCGACTTCACGCAACTACTGCAAGGATTAGGAGGAGAAGAAGAGAACCATGCCTCCCTCTGAACCCAATCCCACCTAAGGCCCCTGTATGCACAGGGACCCCTTGTCGAACACCTTGAGGGCGATTGATTATTTGGCTACGAAGAGGCACCTGACCCTGCACTACTGTCACCAGATAGGCACCTAGGACTCTAGCAGCGTCACCGCCGAGAGAACAGACGCAACCCCACATTTGACATATATTCTCCAAATGTATTATTTCTTATTTAAAGGAAACTCCCTAATACCTTTTCCAAGTCACAACTAGTAATTTGGATTTATTGGTATGTCTTTCTCTTATAAAACTTTCTCCTTTTAAACATTATTTAAAATAATACCATTATCCCATGGTATACCTTTTCCTTATTAATTTCAAGTATACCAAAATTTATGGCTAGATAATTTCTCTTTTAATTATCTCAACACACCATGCATCCTATTTTCCTTTGGAAATTTGCATATTATTTCATATTTCATTTATCTATTTATTCATGAAGCCATTGTTATTTATTTATGCATAAAATCTCTTATTACGTTGCCTTGTGCCCCAAGGACATATTTGAAATGCAAATAGTATCATTAAATAACTTTATAATTCTATCAACAATATTATTGGATAATTTACTTATCAATTCATGGCTTATATATAATGAAACTTTACCAAAATGGATGATATTACATATGTGTTGATGATTTAGACCGCTTTGATAGTTTCTAGCCTTGGTACCTTATTTCCTACCATATTCCACATATGTTCTACCTTGCATGATCTCATTTATTTTTATTTCCCTCTCATATTCTTCCTTGTGTTGAGCTCCGTGCGTTTTGATGGTGGATACTTCCTCATCTAGCTAAAGCACATGTTTTGTCTCTCTCGTTGCCCCAGTGTTCTTGACTAGCTTAAGGGATCATGTTGTAGTTTGAGTGGTTGTTTGGGACATATAAAGTAGGCTTATTTAGGATTTTTTGTTAAATAATTTTTTCATCACATTCTGAAGGTGAGTGATAAAGCTTTTGATGCATATCTAGTATATGATTCACATGTAAAACCCTATTCTTGCAAGAACTTGTTCTGTAGGTCAAAAAGATGAGTTCTTATGGACTGTTGTTTATGTTATGAACTGATAATAATTTATATAATATCCACTAATCTCTAATGGTGATACATGATGGTTTTAGTATGCCGTCGTACTTGTTTAAGGGCTGCATTTTCAAAACAAGTGTATTTATGCCCATAAATTGCTCTCTTATGGTATTTTGGTACTATGCTAATATAAAACAAAATGTAAATCCTTTATTACTATTTGACAATAATTCTAACTAAAGTTAGGGTGATTTAATAACTTCTATTGTGCTAAAATTTTTATGAACTTAAACTTGATACTTGAAAGTAGCTTGTTTATGCTTAAAAGTGACCTTTTAGGCCAACTCTTGTTCTAGGTTCACACTTCTCATACGTATGAGTCTGGATTTGAACTTTTTCTTGGTGATTTTTTTATTTCAATGTGAGCGTATATGCTTAATGTAAGATGGATATCAGATCCTTACATGTACTTAGACTTGGTATGGCCTTATATGGTGATTTGGGCCTTGTTGTGTCCTAGATTGTTTGATTAGGCCTTGATATGGATAATGATGGCTGATTGTACCTTGATGGATACTTTAAATATATATAGATACATAATTTATCTTATGAAGTATTTATGTATTTGTTGAATCTCACAACTAGATCTCTAGCTATTATTTGCAACTTTATTGATGAATTGATACATGAAAAATCGACCTAAATAATCAAATCTAACATGCATCATGTAGTGCCTTAAGGCCGTAGGAACTACCCAAGTGTTTGTAATTTGGGATAGAATATGGGGTTTCCTTGTTGCGGGCTTGAATCCTGAGAAGGAACTCAAAATCACATATATAGAGTTTACGCATGTGACCGTAGGTTGTGTTATCCATTATCCATTATCCATATGATGATGTGAATGAGTACCTAAGTGGACCTAATGTTATGTGGCCAGCCTTTGTGATCTCCATGAGTTGTCTGAACTTTGATCACACTACTCTATATGTTCTTGAATTCACACAGGTGTGGTGGGATCCTTTGTAGTCTACTAATCCGTAATACCCTATATAGTAGTAGGGGATTTTTCAATTGGTAGTATGTAGTTTGGCTTGGTACATCTCAAACTACCCTGACATAAATATAAAATATCAACCATGGAGTACACAACTTTAGGGTTGTTTGTCTTTTCAGAATTAAAATGATATATTGTGCAGTTATGCAAAGAATGTACATGTCATTTCTTATTATATAGTTACTCTTTTTCATATCTTGCCAAACTTATTACTACGTACTACTCTTTAACTTCTTATTAATTTTCTATATGTTATCTTGTAAGCATGATATGTTATCGATTTTGTATCATACCGTTGAGACATGGGTCTCACCTCATGGTTATCCACATCATTTAGGTAACCAACATCATAATCCTAGTTTATATAGAGAGGAGTCAAAACATAGTGGACAAACAATAGTTTCTTTGAGGTTGGTAGTTGATGCACCTTTGACACTCTGGGATAACAAAGTATATAAGTTCCTGATTGAGACACACTTTTGATAATAGATCCACAAGATATGACTCCGGACATGGTACAAGGAATATGGAAAGCATGTGTTGATACACAAGGAGAGATGGGAGCACTAGATCTAAGTCTATTATTCTAGATTCCTTGTGCACGGTATTGTGAGTCAACAATTTGAACTTCATTTTGTTGATTGTACTAAGCGTGCAAGCAATTAGAGAAAGCAAGGGTTAAAACTAGATTAGCCCTACACAATTAAGATTAACTAGTTAAGGAAGGATGTAAACTATACTAAAGCAAGCAACTAAATAGTATCAATTAACTCTACACTTACAAGCGAAATCCTATTTAGAAACTAAGTGAAAGCACTAGCTAAACATGGCAAGAAAGAGAACAACTAGTTGCACTATGTTAGAAATTGTACTAAAAAGGCAAACAAAGGCTACACAAAGAAATTGACTAGCAAACCCGAACAATCAAAACTATTATGAAATGACTCTAAAAAACAAAACTAACAATCTAATATAAAAATTGGATCTAAAGGAGAAAAAAAGGAAGCTAACTAAACTAAACTATATAGTGAGCAATTAGGGATTTAAAAAGCATTAAGGGTAGTGGGACGTATGGGGGTATTTAACTATGAAACATGTTATGGGTCATATCAATGCAAATACATCCAAAAAGCATGCTATCAAACCAAACAACTAAGGGTAATGAGTATATGGGTCCTACTAGTTAGCCGTATGTGGCATAGGTGTGCATAGGGGAACTAGTCCCTATCCAACCTTACGAGGCTCAATTGACTAGGGAATAGATAAAATCCAATCAAGATGACCCCAATATAGGTTTTTATATGAGTATTTTTCCTAATACTCTTAGTGTTAAGGAGTGTAGGAGAAGGGTATTTCACCTCCTATTTCCCCCATCCAACAACTAAACACTCTCTTCGCTAAATACACATAGACTTGTGAGCTTTTCCCCTTCTACCCTCCTAATCCCTCTTCTCTCTATACATTGGTGTTTTCATACATCAATCACATGGAAATAGGTAGGATAATAGGATAACAAAGAATATAGAATTAAACAACGAAATCAAAGGATTTACATAATTATTTTTCTTACATGATATCATAGTTACAAATTTTCTCTCAAACAACCCACCAAGGGGGCCTAACTACTTATAATTCAAGAAAATTAAACATGGGGAAGACAGATGTAGAGCTCCTCCCTCCTCTAAGGTGGAATGATTAGAAAGTGGATGTAGAATGGACAAAACCCTAGAAAACTAGGGTATTGGGGTGGAAGATGGAAGGAAATGGAAGACATGTTGTACTTGAGAGTAGGTGGTAGCCTTGAGCGCTGGGGGAGGGGGTAGCCTCTTGCTATTGGTAGACACATATGTCTATTTAGTAGCCTAGGAAACCTAAGATTAAGTGGGGGTAAGGTGGAAAAAATGGTAGTGGGAAAAACTAGGGTTAGGTTGGTAGCATGACCGTGGTGAGTAGATGTAGAAATGGCTGCGATGGTGGAAGATAGTGGTGATGGCGAGGGGAAAGATAAAATAGAATGTTGGAATTTGGAAGTGAGGTATAAAAACCATGGTGGGCACCATGGCCATGGTGCCTTGAGGATAGCATAAGCGTGGTAGATACCGCGACCAAATTAAAGGAGGTCGTCTCCTTGGGAATAGTCATGCTGGGAGGTTGTTGCCACAAGTGTGTTGGGAAACACAATCATTCTTGGCTCAACACACCACAACTATTTTGAAGGCTATGTATGTGGTGGTTGATGTTCTTTGACTTTCTTCAAATCTAATTTCCATCCATGGCTTTAGCTTTTGTAACACGACCATGTCTAGATACCACACTTGTTTTTGGGGCTTTCTATAGCACTTTGATCACCAAGTTGCCCATTCATGGTGCTTTTTGCTCAACTTGGATTCTTGGACACTTGGGGTAGGTTGGAGTAGACTTTGATAACTCCTTGGACCCCTTAACAAGTGTTGGATCTGTTGGGATCATCTCTGTATCATCCTTCCATCAACCAATATCCAAGTACCTAAAAATATGAAATAAAAGCTCCCATAAGTGCATTTTAGTTAAATTACCATTTATTGGGAAATACATGCATAATGAAACATCTATATATGAATAATGAGAAATATGATACAAGATGAAGATCCAATTAAGGGATTCATCACCACTTCAAGTGTAGAATATACTTGTCCTCAAGTATGCTCCAACTCAATCTATCTTAAATTTCAAATATGTCAGAGATGACAAACAGGTTTAAGTATATGTTTGTTCAATAGATGGGATCAATCGTGACTAATTTCATGCATTCCAATTCTCTCCTATAAACTCTCACAAACTAATTGTAATAAATTATTACAGCCTACAAATTTCCATATAGGTCATAGAATTCACAATCAAGCAATATGATCTGTATATAGCTCTAGGTAACCTATTTATAATAGTTATGGACAAAGTGATTAGAAGTGTTGTTTCACCTGCACATATTCAATTTCATATCCTAATCCATCTACAATGACCCACTCATCTATGTGATGGGATAGAAGGGCCACTGTTGATTTTTACCTGCCCAATTGAAGTGCAAAAAGAATAAAGGGTTGTGACAAGATATTGGAGTGTTTTTTTTTTGGTCGGTTAAAAATGCATGTTACTTAATACCAAAAACTTTGGGTACATGTATAGAGACATAGACCCCTAAAAGAACCAAGAACTACTAGTAATGAGCAAACTCAAAGTAGCTCAATTACGCCTAATACTAGGAGCAGGGAAAAAATACCAGACTAGCACCTACTAGACAAGTACAAGAGCTTTATGAAGTTAATACAAAGTTTGAACTACACCAACTAGGAAGCAATAGGCAATGGAAACATCTCTGAATGTATGCATCCTTGGACGGAATCCAAACATCTTCTTTACGTCATATAGCAGCAGAGTACAGTAAGAAAAGTGTTGGACCTTCAGTCTCTGTTGATCAGAACTAAAATCCTCTCAACCATAGGTTAACTTCACCAACAAAGGAACCAACCTATCCCAGATATGCACATTGCCTGCAGAGTAGTATGTGCTGAAATCCAAGGTAATAGGGTCAATCATCCCTTCCTTTGGGTATAAACAACTACCACAACCCACACCATCATCTAGAAATAACCTCACTATAGAGAGTGTGATAGATGGGAAGAGGGAATTGTCTAACGCTTCTAGGAAGATCTGATCTATCCATCATCATAGGAACTTCATCATACTACCTTCAAGGCACCAGCTGTAACCAAGACCACCTACGCAGCAAGAGGAAGAGGTGCTTGGGTCATGTGGAGTCATCAATCCAGGGGATCTCATCCACTCTGATCCTTCGTATCTTCTTCTTCTTTTTCCTTAGCTTAGGACTTTCGCTGAGTTTAAACTCGAGTTGCAAATCTTGTTCCAGATCACAAGAGCAGATGGACTCTTCTTCTGAGGAAGGTTCACCACCTTTGTTGAATTCCAAAGAGATGCCAGAGGACTACCAAATCCTGTTGCACTGTGGTGTGATCTTAAGGTTGGAAACCGAAATCTCCCAACCCAAGTCAAGTCCATCTGTTGTTAAACAACAGGGTTCACAATACATATCAGGCTCTGCTCTTTGTTCCTTGGGCTCTCCCTTATCCGTCCTCATTCGCTCAACAAGAGCTCTGGTTGGATTGCTGGCCTTACTGGCATTTCCTCGAGCATATGGGTTGCGTTCAGGTCTTCCTGACCGTATCTATAGATCACTGCCAAGGGGCTTGCGTCTAGTTTCCAAGGGGTACAAACTGAATCGGTGCTCGAATCTCTTACACTTGGAACAGAAGGTAGGCTTGGAGATGTAATCTACGTAGAGTTTCTTCTAGATCTCATCCATTTCGATTAAGACTTCAGAAAGAAAACCTATATTGGAATCAATCACCACGCATACCTGAGCCTCCTTGAGGAAGTTCACTGACAAATTTGCCTCATCGAAATCAACATGACGACCAAGAAGACTGGATGTACCGACAAGTTGATCCAGCGTCCAGGGGGTCCCCAGATTTTCGACCTTCACCCAAATAGGGAGCTTCTTGAAGGACAGGGGTTGGAGCGGCTCGCCTGGCTTCCACGCGTGCACGATGATAAGAGTGCCATCCAACATCCATAGAGCTTCCTCCAAGACTCGGTCCCTTTCAGTAACAGTGGGGAGTTTGATAACAAACCCCTCAATTTCTTCTGCCACATTCTGAAACACGCCGCTGGGCCTCCATCTCCTCTTGATCCACCCTTGGATCTGGCCCTTGAACGGCTTTCTCCTAGTGAATCAAGGCGAGATGTGTTCCTCCCAGGTTGGCACAACTTCAGTTTTGCTCGAGAACGAGAAGACCTTCTGTCCGTTCTTCATAGTAGGCTCCACAAACTTGATGATATGGCAATCCTCGCATACTCTTCCCGGTCGACTCGTTTGAACCTAATCAAGATCCTGGGCAGGTGGTTGGGATGCATCACTTTCCTCTGGCAGAGGCATTGAGGAGAAGGAAGGACCTTGGGTGGTATTTGACAGAGGCGTCTGAGCCCTTCGAGCCTCGCGATTTGGGACTGAGGTGGATGATTTTGCTCTGGTGGCCTCACTTGAGCCTAACGGAGGAGTCGTAGCCGACTTAGGACTCATTTTCCCTCCCCGCATCAGTACCGGATGTAGGGTTATGCCCGTCGCCCCTCCCTCGACCCCCTCTCCCTCGCCTCGCCATCTCTCTTTCTTTTTATTTTTATTCTTTTACAAAAGAGGAGTCATATATTTTTTATTCTTTTACATAAGAACACCTTTTATTTTATAATTTTTCAATTTTCTTTCTTTTCCAATGCCCTTGGTGTATCTAGGGATAGAAGGTGGTAGGAGTGAAGTGTCCAAGAGTTTTGACCAACCCATACTTTTGCAAGGTGGCCAAGGCTTGCCCTTTTGTTCTTTTGGAAACTTTTCATGAGTCTAAGGGATATGAAGTAATGGAATAACATTGGATCAAGAGAGGGGTCACCGATTTTGTATTTTCATACAGTATCTTCTACATACAGGTTACTCTACAACTCAACATCCTTCAATGGAAATATGTAATGAATGAGTAAGTATAACAAGCACACTTTTATCATGAGGTTTGACAAACCCTGGGATATATGTATTTCTAAGATTACAATTCAACCAATCAGTTTAGCAATAATGAAAGATGTGTTTCACATGTTAAAGTCAGAACTTGAGACCATCTATCAATAACCCATGAGAACATGACATGCATTTGTTTAAAGACAAACAATTTCAATTCAAACATGTAGATATTGCGTTAAAACATCATCTAGGAAAAGTAATTTCATATTTAAGAAGATTTGGCAAAATGGTGCCAGATGCCCCTATCACATCAAGATTTACTATACTAAGCAGTAAACAACATAAAAGAAAATTTTAGTTAAGCATATAAAAAAAGTTATTGAAAACTACATGAAATGCAATGGATGGCATCGAAACAAAATGCAAGCATTTCACAATTTACACAAAAATGCAAGAACTAAACTCTATAAAATGCAAGTGTGAATGAAATGAAGACCTAACTAGTGGGTGGTGTAAACAAAAAATCATCAAAATATGGCAGGACAGGTAGAATAAAGATCAAGAGTAAGAAAAGGGCATACCTCCCTACCACTCAAAGCTATTGAATCACATTGTACTTTGAATGAAAGAAAATCTTAGGAATGATAGGGTGTTTTCACCCAAGTGGTGGTTTATCTGAGCTCCTTCATGAGAAGTCAGGTAGTAGTAGTAGTGGCCCCAATAGTCTATCTATGGAGGTAAGTACATATTAGGGTATCCCTCCAAGCCACTCCTATAGTCCTCCCCCATTTGGAATTCCTATGCACCTGCACACACTGGTATTGATACACATGGTTGATATGATAGTGCATCTAGTGTTGATCAAGCCACATGGTATGTTGTCTTTGCTAAATCCCTTCCAACTGTGGCTGAATGGTAGAATGTAATAGGGATTCTTTGGAGGATACTACAAGCCATTGACTTCCTCATGCCTTATTATACAGATAGTGTGATGTCAAATGTGTTATTTCCTACTTTGGTACATGAGTTTCTCCTTTCCAGTGTGGCAAGTTAATTGGGGGTTCCCTAATGTCTGCTCTAGTATGTTATTATTCCTATTTTTATTAGTTGCATAAAATATACTAGTATGATAGGGTACCCAAGAGTGACATCAAGGTACTTGAGGTTGATATTGTAGACAATGTTGTCATTTACTAAGGAGATCATGTGGGAGTACGCCAGATAATTTGATTCTATTAATTAAAACCCCTCAACTTTTCTAATTCCCTCCAAATTATGCCCTAAGGGGTATACAATGCTAGTCAAAATTCCTCCATGGTAAATAGATTTTTGCATTTTTAACGGATAGAATTTAGATATCAAATCATCATTTCCCCTAGGTTCACATCTTTGCCTTTTTATCATCTACCCAATTACAAAAGGATCTTTTTGTGAGAAACGCCATTGGTTGACATACCAACTTGCAAGCACCTTCTACAAATACCTCATTAGGGGGTTGTTCATCCTACTTCCCTTGGACTTCCCCTATTATGAAAGTGTCTTGACTGGTCAATCTTTTGTAGACAATTGAATATTGATTATTGTGCTAGTTCTTTCTGCCCATTGTCAAATCTCTCTACAAAATTGATAATGGGTGCATAAATCTTGTTTAGATAAGAGGCTTTCAGGACATGTGTTGACCCAAACAATCTGCACCTAACATAATTCTCTCCTTTATACTTGACCTTCTCCAAAGAGATGAAAGATCCTATGTAGTTTCAACATATGTTTCCTAAGATTCAATGATAAATTTTTGCAAGAAAACACATATCCATGTACCCATTAAAGTCAAAGTTAATCCTAAAGGCTTGCATTTTATACTTGGATGAAAATTCCATTAGAATCACTCTCCTTGTCAAGCACTCAGATTGAAGAGGTTTCACAATGATTTCCCTCCCAGATCTCCTCCAAAACTTGAATCCTTTGGGATTCTTTCTCAATTTCTTTATTTGTTTAGACTCCAATTGAGACACCGCATCCACAAGCTCATCTAGCATCCACTCATCTTTAGTTTCCAATTGCTCCTTCTCTACATAGGCATGTGACCTGAACTTGTGTCTTAGTTTAGGAATAGCAAATCCATAGTCTGATCTTATTTTTCCTCTAGGAGGAACCACCTCTTTCTGGTGGAATTATTGAATGTATCTGAAGAGAGGACGTAGAGTGGTGATCTGACATGGGAGCTGGTCGTGCACACAATGTAGATAAAGCTACAACCTTCTTTCCTCTTCAAGGATAGGTTGTGGCCTCCACCTCAATAGAGATAATCAAGTTCTCCAACTCTATCTTAGATGTTTCTTCCTCCTTTCCATGACAAATTGTATCAAATCTATGATATATAGATGTGGAGTAGAGCCGACAATGACTCCCAAAGGTAGATTGGCATGGGAACTACAAATTGAATTTGAGGGCGAGTGGGTAGGGCTATGAGATGGTGAGGTTATGTTGGAGGTTCTCTTAGTGATGACATAACCCGTCATTATGTTCTTCACCTCCTCATTCACCTTCTTCATGAATCCCTTCATCTTTCTTGTAGATTTGAGGTGAAGTGGAGGGATTTTAAGTCTTTTGATGGCTGGGTGGATTTAGGCTATAAATGGTTACATTGAGGAGGTAATGGGGTGAAAATAGTATTTGGATGTGGATGAAGTATCAATGATGGTTAAGGATACTTTCTTGGATCTTGAGTATGAAGATCCGACTCTTGGGAGTAGATGGTGAATTATCGACGATGCTCCAGTCTTAGAGCAACCCTTCTAAGGATTGGAAATGAAGGGGGTTGTGTTGACCTCTCCCAAATGTCTTTACTTAAGTAGGTGGGACTAGGACATCACATGGTGACCAACCAACACAATCATTTTTCTCACCAAGGCCATGGTGGTGGCTCACCAAAACATTGATTTTCCCTATTCCTTTGTCTTAATTTTGTCCCATTTTTTGGAAAATTCTTGAATGAAGCACATTTCAGTTCATTTTTGACATCTCATTCAGTCATGGATTCACATTAATCTCAACTCATTCTTGACACCTATAGGCACACTCTATCCATTCTTGTCTTTGTTCTTCCTGCACACCCAAAACAAGTAAATCTATCAAAATCAAAGTGTGTGTATGTATATATCTTTGAAAGTGTAAAACAAAACGTTTAATCACAAAATGCAGTTCAAGTGAAAGGATCTCAAAGATATGTGGTCTGCCTCCCACTAGAGCTAAGTTTAGTGCCTTTAATAGGGCTTGGTGTTCCTTGAATCAATCATCCTATAGAAAACTTTTAGTTATCACTTCCATAGTAGATTTCCTTCACATGTGCATTCAAGCATAGCCCTTCCTCAAATGGTATTTGTCAACCAACATAACTATATCAAAGCTTTGATTGGCCTTGTCAGGCCCAATATAAAAAATGGGTTTCAAAGTTTTTCCATTGACCAAAAATTCCTTAGCTCCTTCTTTCTCTTGAATCACAATCACCTTGGATGGGCACATACTTGGTAGGGTCCTTCTGACCTTGATCACAACTTGATCTTGGGAATAAATTTCATTTGGGAATTGTACATCTCAACTTTTTATGCTTTTACGTAGACAAATGGAATATCAAATGTTCTATTGGATCTTCATGTACCCTTTATTGTATCCCCACCAAATTCATTCTATCATCCCATTCGTGCCATATACAAGACCTTCAACGAGTTCAAAATACTTATAATATAATCCAAAATGTATTATATGACTGCTTTAATGAGTATTTCTTTGCCCAATCAAGATATAATTTTTTTCCACCCTTCCAGTGTCTACAATATCCTTCCCTTAATTAATATGAAAGCTTACTTCTTTGATATCCTTATAGCCTCCTGAAGGCCTCAATATTTTCTTATCTATCCACGTACTCACCCTAAGAATTTTGATTTTTGTCTTTACCCTTACTCTTACATTGCACTGCAGGAAACATAAAAGTCTCTAGTGTTGAACTTATACATGGATTCTCATCATATTTGTCGGAAATGTCAGGTAAGTAAGATAATTTTTACATAGTCACCCCTTATGAATAATATGTCATCATCTACAAACAAAGGTTGTGAGGTCCTACAAACTCTTACACCATGTATCTTCCCATTCTCAATAGGTTTTAAGAAAAAGGTAAAAAAAGATTCTATGCAAAAGAGAAAAACATAGAGGGAGATAGTGTCACCTTGATTTAGAGAGGTATTATCTTGGGTGGAAAAGGTACATGTTCCTCAATGAAGGTACTCAAGTTAGAAACTCAGGCTGTGTGCATAAAAAACCATTTATCCCTCAGGAAGGCCAACCCAGTATGTGTTTTAAATGAACCTAGTATGCGAGTAGATGGGGTGGGGGATTATAGTTCTATGGCAGGGTCTGAAGTGCCTCCTCCTTGGAGGTGATTCCCACGTCATCCAATAAAAATATAGTGTTACCTTGAGTTTAGTCTCTTGTTAGATTTAAAGATCCTCTCCTTAAATTGTTGTAGAGATCAATTTACCTATTTTATGTAGTTGTATACAAGGGAGCCCCTTAATGTAATTTTCTTTCTCTAGAAAACCCATTAAACCTAAGATTAGTCATGTCAACTTCAAAATATATGTTTTTTTGAGATCTGGAGAACTATTATAGCTCGATCTCCACCTCTTGTTAATAAAGATCAAGAAAGTTTTCTAAAAACATCCCACATATTTTGATAAAGATCTCATTCACACCATCTAACCCTAGGGATTTTTCATGATTCGTCTATTTTGGACTTGTTCATACATCAACTATCATAAGCTCTTCCTCAAGTGTGGCTTACTATTCTTGATATATTGTTCTTTGATTTTAATGTACTTATTTAGAGACATCAATCAATTTAGAAGTCGGGAAAATATATCCTACGAATTACTAGTGATGTTCCAAACATATATTGGACCTTTCACCCATTGATGCCTTCACTATGTAGGCCTTATACAATATTAGTTGTCATATTTGGCTAGTCTTGTAATAAAATACTTAGTTTGTTTATATCTACCCATCATATCATGGGTGTAAGCTCTCAGGTGACATTACCTTTCTTATTGTCTTTGGAATTCTTCAATTAAACAAAAAGGACAGTTCACTCATTTATATCATACTGTCGATTGAGTTTTTTTTCCTTGTTTTTCTTCAAAGTCCTGACACTCTTATGGGGTACATAATGGAAGTTATCTCCACATTTTTTTGTGTGGGATTTTCAAATTTCCTTCCATTTGTTTAGACCATGCAAGTCACGTGACCCTTTTAACTTTAATGCTTACAATCACATATATGCATACTTAAAGGATTTCCTTCTTTTCATTTTGTACATGGTATTGTCATTGTGAGAAATATAGATGTGCCATCAAAATGAATGTTGGGTAAGTATTTGAATTTCCCTATATGAAAAAGCTACACCACACATAATCAATGAGGTATTAGTCTAACCTATCCCTAGTCAGCATCTTTACCCCTCTTCTATTTCCTAGGTGGCGTTTTCCTTACATAACCCTAGTCCCTGAAATGGCACTAGAAGATAGATTCCCATGAATTTTGCATTCGGTTTCTACCTTCCTTACATCTTATATTCAAATAAGATCTTATTGAAGTTTCCTTTGACTATCTTGGATAACTCAAAGATCAATCACACTACTTTCATGAGATACCACATGTGGTGCCTTTCATTCTATGACGGCCAGTAAGTGAATCAAATTGAAATGTTTATTAGGACATATCCCATACAAAACCAAACTTAAAACTAGCAACTACCAAAAAACAAATAAAAAATTATAAATAAAGTGAACCACATCAAGATCCGATTACAAGAAACCATCATAAAACCTCATAAGATGTCATGTCACTACTTATCATATGTATTCCACATGTAGGCAAGATATAGGACAAACAATACCTTTTTTTTGCTTCTTTAAACAAATTACTAAATGGCCCATAATTCATGATACTATGACATCGTAAGATGAATGATTTTTCTTAAAACTTGTAAGCATAAGAAAAATGCCAAGAGAAACAACCTACTATCATGAATACCCCCATAACTCATAAATATGAGAGTATAAGGACACTCCAAAGTTAAGTGTGTTATTTATTTAAAAACTTGTAAGCAAAAGGAAAATACCAAGAGAAACAACCTACTATCATGAAATACCCCCATAACTCATAAATATGAGAGTGTAAGGACACTCCAAAGTTAAGTGTGTTATTTATTTAAAAACCTTGATACAATGTGATAACATACCTAAAAGGTGTGAATAAATGCGAGGGAGACCCATGTCCTAGTAATATGATATAACAACTTATAACAACTTATGCTTATACATTTACTATTAATAGAGTAGTAAAGACATGTTAAGTAAATAAATATAATAGTTGTAAGATATGAAATGGTAGTAAATGCATTATACTAGTAAAAAGTAATACTTTGGAGGTGTTGAAGAGAAACAAAGGCCTTATGATGTGATCCACCAATAAAACTTAAATATATATACTGCATTGCTGAATTATTGGTTTGATTAAGGCCTAGCTAGTTTGAGGCATATCACTCACACTACTAGATAGCAAGTGTGAAGTCTCAACTAGTTCTGTATAATATCTTAGGGTGAATGGAATCCTAAATATCTCCTCCCCTGGTCAATAGGAGTGAAATATGTGATGGCATAACATCCAAAACCTCAAGTAGGGGCATAACAACCATCCTACAAAAACATAGTCCATCCTCAGTACACATGCCACTTCAATAAAAATTAGGATATAACAAACCTAAACTAAGTTTCAACATCAACCACTCTATATCATATATAAATTGAGTTATGGCTATTACCACTCTCTAAACCGTTTGATTCTGAGTCACAAATAAAAACCCTCCCTGCACCCTCATATACTCAATAGTATATGACTATGAGAACCTCCTGATAATACAATATGGTAACAAGGAATCCCATTTCGGTATCAAACAAGTTTTGGCACTAAGATATCTCTATGGTCATAGGACACATTAACCCATTTTGACCATGGGGTCTCCTTCTTCCTCCAGATCGATTCACTCATAGAGTGTCCATAGATCCATCCTGATCCAACGAAGATCATTAATGGTGGGAATACTTGCTCGATTTGTACCTTTCGAGGCATACTCTTTTTTGTTTGAACCTTTTTCAAAAGGTATTAAGGCTCTGCGGCTAAGGCCCTTTCGGACCTTCTAGTCAGCGCATGTCTGCCGAAGAAGATGGCTCCATACAGGGTGCAGTACTTCAAAAGGAAGAAAACCGCTGCTTATTGGCCTGTGATGAATCATACTCGGTCACATTGTTTGTATGCGCGAAGAAAAGGGGATTGTCACTCCTTTTGGCCAACTCAATTTTGGGCAACCAAACCCTACAACTGATGAGAAGAACCATAGAAGCGTGTATGTTGTCACATTCCCTGCCTTCCAAAGGTGCCTAGAGGATGGGCCACTAGTGCGTCTACAAAAGTTTGCTCCTACCTTTTCGTCCTTCTCCAGTTCTACAAAGGAACTAGCAGGTAGTAGGGTCTTGTTGTCTACTTCGCGAGCCTTGAATTTCTCATATTTCAATTGCATCCATCAAGTTACAAACAAGGTATGTAGATGTGCATGTAACAATTAATAAAGTCTAACAACTTCAAAAGCTATATAAAATATATACATATACCAAACCATCCAAATCAAGCACAAAAACCACCTTTGTCCACACCAAGTCTAATTCACCATAATAGGGCATATCAACCCCATCTTACCATTTCTAGATACCATAAGGCTCACACAATCATATCAAGGCACATCAATCCAGATGTTTTATTTGTGGCCATGACAAGGCGCAAAGCATCAAGTTAGGGTACATCAACCTTAAAAAAGATATCCATATGGTATATTTCTCTTTCTACTATATCATATCCAATATGCATATAGAAGTACACAATATAGGCCATTATCCACAAATGTAAAGTTTCTCATGATCGTTATTTAGAATAATGTCAGTTTATGTAACAAGATAGATCATCAATATTTTTATGTAAGGATTATTTGAAGAGAAAACATATTGTATTATTAAGGACATATATAATTTGAGGTAACTAGTCAGTATTGCATTTATATTTTTGGACCTAATTAATTATAGAAAATTTTGTATCATCATTTTTTAAGGAAAGAGTATCAAACACAAAAGATCAACATTTTTTTCATAATAATAAGATTTATTGTCTTATCCATCATCTTATATTCTATCCATATTCAAAGATGAATTAACCTTAACCATTGAGACTTGCTATTATACCAATTATAACACCTGAAACATTGCTATAAAGGTAACAACCTCAAGTCATCAATCATACATGTATATTTCCCATATCCAAGATACGTACTTTAGTACCTCATTTTAATTCATACTTTGCCAAAACCATATAAAAAGAAGGGAGATGGACGAAAAATGTCACCAATTGGGGAATATATTTATTACATTAAAAGTCTCACTCTTAGAGAACTGCCATCCCTTACTAAAACACATAATGACTTAAGGATTACTTGAAATTATTTCATACCAACTAGGGACCAACCCTCTATGTATGTCATGCACACACACACACACACATATATATATATATATATCCATAATTACTTTCAGATACATTAACATTTTAATTGAGTGTAACCAATGTCAAGAGACATTAACTTCACATGTTATATACATCAAAGTACCATTAGGGATCCAACCACCATCACTAGCCTAAACAAGGTTTAAGTCATCATATTAGGGAACATTATGGCATATAACACCATGGAGGCCAGAATAGGAAAAACCCTTGCAGGGATACCATATTCATTTAAATAGTTGCAAATATCTTCTCTCAACATTGCTATGACATCACCCAAAAGTTTAGATCAATACTCTAAAAGATGTGAAAGTTATGTGCATACCAGATTAGGATATAGAAAGACCAAATTAGGGCATAAATGAGACAACTTCACATATAGGACCTCTATAAAATATGACTTTAGCAATATCACCACTAAAGAAAGTCCTTAAGAATAGTTTAGGACATCTCACATAGTAAGTTTGAACATATTTTTTATTCACGATGAAAATGGTTGTCACTCACCACTAAAATGACTCTTTTAGGACTTTTTAGATATTTTTAAAAATTCAACCCATATGTACTTAAATAGATCATCCGAAGTATAATCATTGCTCACATATTTAGCAAGACTAAACATTTCTTAATTACATGTTATCCATCCAAACAGTCTGCAAGGTTCCATCTTATTAACATTTTAGGCACTAAAGCAAGATTAAGGTTTGTAAATGAATTATAGGCAACAAGAGGTATGAAATGGTATATCACTTTGCTCTAATGGAGTATAACTCAAGATACACACATGAAATAAAGTAACATTGCTCAACCATCCATGATCAACCCTCCAAAGGGTTCAAAGAAGCTCCCTCAAGCAAGCTCTAGGGTGCACTAGGGAAAAAGAGAAAAATGGATGGTGTTTTAGATAGATGATCAAGTTTCCAAAATGTAAATACATGAATCTCAACCCAAGAATGAATATGCAAGGGAAAGAAAAGAGAGAATATAATGAAGATATTACACGGTGGAAGGTTGGAAAGAAGATACAAGATCTTGAATCCACCAAGAAAACTTGAATCATCAACATGGAAGTACTTGATCCAAGCTATCACCCTCCGAGTAAGGGTATCCAAGTAATCATCTTATTTGTTGCATAAGGATTCTTGATAGCTTAATTAGGCAAAAGGATTGGGGTGTTGGGTATATGTAAAGAAAGAGCTAAAAGACCAAACAACCCCTAACCTATACTATTATTGAAAGGCACACAAGTTGATCCAAGGTATAGTAGAACTTGATCTCAAGGTATCTGGGCCCAACCTATAGGGTCTCCTTCCTCCATAGGCCTTACGAAGGTTCTTGATCGCTTAATCTACATAATCTCATTTCTAGATCTATTGAGCCACCCCATTATACACACACTAGACAAATATCAAGGCTAGGAATCAAGAAAATGGACTTATATAGTCTAAGTTCAAATCATACAAAGTTCAATCGATAAAATAATATAAGAAGGAATACATATGCTAGGATAATTTTCACTCACATTGAAATTATCTATTTTGGCAAAATTGCACACTAGTCTAAAAACATACATGAAATTGCAAATTATGATAAACATGGTGCAATTCAAGTTAAGTTAGAGTCATCTCTTATAAAATGTCTTTTAGGGCTTAACACAACATTAATATGAATAAAAAAAAATTTAAGATACTTTGAACACAATTTGCAATCCAAAACTCATATTATGGTGTATTTGAAATTTAGTTTACAACCTACAAGGAAACATGAACTTAGGGAAAACAAAGTCCATCTTGCTTCAATTTAGAGATTTCACTTAATAAAATAATCTCAAAACTCTATCAAACATTTCATTATGATAAGGAAGCAATATTATAGTGAAATAGGGTTAACGAGGTTTAGGGTCTCACACATTCTTAGTCGCCTAATCGAATATGTATGAAATTGAAAGTCTCCTGGTTCACCTGCAATTATCTCTACAAGTAAAGGGTGTTGGGGAGAATATTTCAAAATAGCATTGTCCCTCTCAACTAGATTAATATGCCTCTATCTTGTTTGATTCTTCTAACACTGAGGTCATTTTTATTTGTGGATGTTCTTCTAATTGTTACTTGATCACTTGCGCTTAGCATTATTTCCACTAAAAACACAATTCTAGATTTTTTCTTAGAATATCGATCAAAGGGATCAAATGGTTCCAGGGTTACACTATACTAGGGAATTCCAACATAAAGTTCCATGATTTTTCATGTGATTAGGTCATGCCTCCACCCCATACTTTCTTGCCACCCTTTATATAAATTTTGTATAATTTCTTAATCTTGCTTCATTTTTTTCTTTCATCATAAATTTTCATCTCTTACTTCATCAAAAACATATCTCTTGTGCTTTCTTGTCATGTGAGTCTCTCCCCTTCTGACACCCAGATCACTATTAACAATGACTTCCTACCCTTCAATCTAGTAGGTTTCCTTCCCACCTTTGAATCTTTTGTCATACGACTCTAGAGTTTAGTGGAGGTGGGATTTTGGTGGGATTTTAGGGATGAATTAGTGTGAACTTCATAACGGATATCCATAATTTTCATTGGAGGGTCAATGTGGATCTAAGTGGGTGGTGGTAGTTTGGTTTGGGTTGAGTGTTGGTTGTTCAATGGGTGTGGTGTGTTATCTTTTAGTGGTCGGTTATATATGTATTTGGGAGGCCTAGTATGTGACTTTAAAAGTTCAAATTAATGAGTAGGTTGGGGAGTTACCTGGATTAGTTTATTTTCTATAATAAATATATTCTTGAAGAGAACAATGTTCTTTTGGGTTGCAAGACATATACTTTATGGGGATATTATTTGGATTTCTCTTTCCACCCTCACTTCCCCTCACTACTTCCTGTTCTTAATATTATTTATGCTGATTCCTCAGATCTTACAGAGGCCTTATTGTTATGTTGAAAAATGTTTGAAGGTCTCGAAAAGGAGTGCGCTAGGCATCATCCTTTGTATGAGTCTTAGAGTCTTATTTCCCTATGTTAATTTATTTTTTCCTTCTCCAACTCATTGGAGGTTCCACACTGTTCGATTCTTACTCAGTTTCGGGTGAGAATTTTCAAAGAGAGAAAGAATGTGTTTTGTGATGTTTAGACTAGATATTTCCTCAGTGATTGTTATTGTCTAATGCTTCACTCGGGAAGCCTTGAACTGTGGTCTCCACCGACTAGGCAAGTTGGTTCATGCCGTCATCTTTGCAGTCCTGTAATGAATGATAGATGAGTCCACATATATAGTAATATATGAGAAGGAGCTTCATTTTTAATTCCGATTAGAATGATATTTATATATTTATGCCAGATCTTCTCGAGTTAAATAGGCATTGTAATATCCCGCTTGAGATTTGTTGTTCTATAGAAATAACATATCCCACCTTACTAGCTATGGGCTTGATTGCTTCTTCAGCGCAATACCCTAATGGAAGGTTGTATAACTTGATCCGGAAGGGACACCGGTAGAGTACAATATATGTCGATTTATCTCCTGCCCTAGTCTCCTTGGTAATTAACAAGTGATTGTCGAATTTCCATCATGCACTTTGTATAACTTTCTCCTCATCACTCAAGTGAAGGAATCAAATGATGAAGAGATTGCCTACTATTTGGCTAAAGCTTGCTTCTTGCTTTAGGGCCCATGTGTTCAAAAGGGTACCTTTCATTGCATGGAAATTGTATGGCCTCTCCGCTGCTAGTTTTCCGACTCCGCCAATTCCAGACGATTGCACAACGTATTAGTTTCTTCCTTCTTGAAGTTAATAACACGACGTCAATTCTATAGATGCGTTCTATAGAAACTTGATAGGATCCAATATAATTCTATTATAGTGTACATGATGTTTCTTTCTCCTTTATTTTTGTAGGGACTTGGATTTTAAAGAGGAGTGAGAAAGAGATACTATATTTTGATTGGTCGTCTTATAAAATAAGTATAAGACACGTCTTATACTATCGGCTACGGTCAATAAAGTTAATTGTTGTCAACCGATAAGTGTGTTGTATGGCTTGCTCAGTTTATCCGCCATCGGGGAGGAGCAGGACTCGCAAAACAAAAAGAGATCTCTTTAAGCTAGCATTGCCGCTAGGTTTCGCCAGAGGCAACACTAACTGAAGAGTGACCGTGAGAGTTAATATATATGTTACAAGCTGTGCAAGCTCCTAGATACACGTGAATACGCACTTATAAGGTGAATGGTGCGAAGGATCTACATACATAGATACTCTACTTTGGGCTCTATCCATTAAGCCCAGGAAACTGTTTAGCACTGCAAATTGTTAAGAATGAAAACATAGAGGCTGCACATAATGGCTACCAAACTCATGCTTTTGTGTCTTCTTCTGTGTGAACATTTTTTGTATAACAACTGGAAGAAAGATGTATGCGAGCGTCCGCCGTAACGGTTTTGGATAGCAACAGGAACCACTAGCCGCACGTTGATAATAAAAGTCTCTAGTGTTGAACTTATACATGGATTCTCATCATATTTGTCGGAAATGTCAGGTAAGTAAGATAATTTTTACATAGTCACCCCTTATGAATAATATGTCATCATCTACAAACAAAAGTTGTGAGATCCTACAAACTCTTACACCATGTATCTTCCCATTCTCAATAGGTTTTAAGAAAAAGGTAAAAAAAGATTCTATGCAAAAGAGAAAAACATAGAGGGAGATAGTGTCACCTTGATTTAGAGAGGTATTGTCTTGGGTGGAAAAGGTACATGTTCCTCAATGAAGGTACTCAAGTTAGAAACTCAGGCTGTGTGCATAAAAAAACCATTTATCCCTCAGGAAGGCCAACCCAGTATGTGTTTTAAATGACCCTAGTATGCGAGTAGATGGGGTGGGGGATTATAGTTCTATGGCAGGGTCTGAAGTGCCTCCTCCTTGGAGGTGATTCCCACGTCATCCAATAAAAATATAGTGTTACCTTGAGTTTAGTCTCTTGTTAGATTTAAAGATCCTCTCCTTAAATTGTTGTAGAGATCAATTTACCTATTTTATGTAGTTGTATACAAGGGAGCCCCTTAATGTAATTTTCTTTCTCTAGAAAACCCATTAAACCTAAGATTAGTCATGTCAACTTCAAAATATATGTTTTTTTGAGATCTGGAGAACTATTATACCTCGATGTCCACCTCCTGTTAATAAAGATCAAGAAAGTTTTCTAAAAACATCCCACATATTTTGATAAAGATCTCATTCACACCATCTAACCCTAGGGATTTTTTATGATTCGTCTATTTTGGACTTGTTCATACATCAACTATCATAAGCTCTTCCTCAAGTGTGGCTTACTATTCTTGATATATTGTTCTTTGATTTTAATGTACTTATTTAGAGACATCAATCAATTTAGAAGTCGGGAAAATATATCCTACGAATTACTAGTGATGTTCCAAACATATATTGGACCTTTCACCCATTGATGCCTTCACTATGTAGGCCTTATACAATATTAGTTGTCATATTTGGCTAGTCTTGTAATAAAATACTTAGTTTGTTTATATCTACCCATCATATCATGGGTGTAAGCTCTCAGGTGACATTACCTTTCTTATTGTCTTTGGAATTCTTCAATTAAACAAAAAGGACAGTTCACTCATTTATATCATACTGTCGATTGAGTTTTTTTTCCTTGTTTTTCTTCAAAGTCCTGATACTCTTATGGGGTACATAATGGAAGTTATCTCCACATTTTTTTGTGTGGGATTTTCAAGTTTCCTTCCATTTGTTTAGACCATGCAAGTCACGTGACCCTTTTAACTTTAATGCTTACAATCACATATATGCATACTTAAAGGATTTCCTTCTTTTCATTTTGTACATGGTATTGTCATTGTGAGAAATATAGATGTGCCATCAAAATGCATGTTGGGTAAGTATTTGAATTTCCCTATATGAAAAAGCTACACCACACATAATCAATGAGGTATTAGTCTAACCTCTCCCTAGTCAGCATCTTTACCCCTCTTCTATTTCCTAGGTGGCGTTTTCCTTACATAACCCTAGTCCCTGAAATGGCACTAGAAGATAGATTCCCATGAATTTTGCATTCGGTTTCTACCTTCCTTTCATCTTATATTCAAATAAGATCTTATTGAAGTTTCCTTTGACTATCTTGGATAACTCAAAGATCAATCACACTACCTTCATGAGATACCACATGTGGTGCCTTTCATTCTATGACGGCCAGTAAGTGAATCAAATTGAAATGTTTATTAGGACATATCCCATACAAAACCAAACTTAAAACTAGCAACTACCAAAAAACAAAAAAAAAATTATAAATAAAGTGAACCACATCAAGATCCGATTACAAGAAACCATCATAAAACCTCATAAGATGTCATGTCACTACTTATCATATGTATTCCACATGTAGGCAAGATAGAGGACAAAAAATACCTTTTTTTTTGCTTCTTTAAACAAATTACTAAATGGCCCATAATTCATGATACTATGACATCGTAAGATGAATGATTTTTCTTAAAACTTGTAAGCATAAGAAAAATGCCAAGAGAAACAACCTACTATCATGAATACCCCCATAACTCATAAATATGAGAGTATAAGGACACTCCAAAGTTAAGTGTGTTATTTATTTAAAAACTTGTAAGCATAAGGAAAATGCCAAGAGAAACAACCTACTATCATGAAATACCCCCATAACTCATAAATATGAGAGTGTAAGGACACTCCAAAGTTAAGTGTGTTATTTATTTAAAAACCTTGATACAATGTGATAACATACCTAAAAGGTGTGAATAAATGTGAGGGAGACCCATGTCCTAGTAATATGATATAACAACTTATAACAACTTATGCTTATACATTTACTATTAATAGAGTAGTAAAGACATGTTAAGTAAATAAATATAATAGTTGTAAGATATGAAATGGTAGTAAATGCATTATACTAGTAAAAAGTAATACTTTGGAGGTGTTGAAGAGAAACAAAGGCCTTATGATGTGATCCACCAATAAAACTTAAATATATATACTGCATTGCTGAATTATTGGTTTGATTAAGGCCTAGCTAGTTTGAGGCATATCACTCACACTACTAGATAGCAAGTGTGAAGTCTCAACTAGTTCTGTATAATATCTTAGGGTGAATGGAATCCTAAATATCTCCTCCCCTGGTCAATAGGAGTGAAATATGTGATGGCATAACATCCAAAACCTCAAGTAGGGGCATAACAACCATCCTACAAAAACATAGTCCATCCTCAGTACACATGCCACTTCAATAAAAATTAGGATATAACAAACCTAAACTAAGTTTCAACATCAACCACTCTATATCATATATAAATTGAGTTATGGCTATTACCACTCTCTAAACCCTTTGATTCTGAGTCACAAATAAAAACCCTCCCTGCACCCTCATATACTCAATAGTATATGACTATGAGAACCTCCTGATAATACAATATGGTAACAAGGAATCCCATTTCGGTATCAAACAAGTTTTGGCACTAAGATATCTCTATGGTCATAGGACACATTAACCCATTTTGACCATGGGGTCTCCTTCTTCCTCCAGATCGATTCACTCATAGAGTGTCCATAGATCCATCCTGATCCAACGAAGATCATTAATGGTGGGAATACTTGCTCGATTTGTACCTTTCGAGGCATACTCTTTTTTGTTTGAACCTTTTTCAAAAGGTATTAAGGCTCTACGGCTAAGGCCCTTTCGGACCTTCTAGTCAGCGCATGTCTGCCGAAGAAGATGGCTCCATACAGGGTGCAGTACTTCAAAAGGAAGAAAACCGCTGCTTATTGGCCTGTGATGAATCATACTCGGTCACATTGTTTGTATGCGCGAAGAAAAGGGGATTGTCACTCCTTTTGGCCAACTCAATTTTGGGCAACCAAACCCTACAACTGATGAGAAGAACCATAGAAGCCTGTATGTTGTCACATTCCCTGCCTTCCAAAGGTGCCTAGAGGATGGGCCACTAGTGCGTCTACAAAAGTTTGCTCCTACCTTTTCGTCCTTCTCCAGTTCTACAAAGGAACTAGCAGGTAGTAGGGTCTTGTTGTCTACTTCGCGAGCCTTGAATTTCTCATATTTCAATTGCATCCATCAAGTTACAAACAAGGTATGTAGATGTGCATGTAACAATTAATAAAGTCTAACAACTTCAAAATCTATATAAAATATATACATATACCAAACCATCCAAATCAAGCACAAAAACCACCTTTGTCCACACCAAGTCTAATTCACCATAATAGGGCATATCAACCCCATCTTACTATTTCTAGATACCATAAGGCTCACACAATCATATCAAGGCACATCAATCTAGATGTTTTATTTGTGGCCATGACAAGGCGCAAAGCATCAAGTTAGGGTACATCAACCTTAAAAAAGATATCCATATGGTATATTTATCTTTCTACTATATCATATCCAATATGCATATAGAAGTACACAATATAGGCCATTATCCCCAAATGTAAAGTTTCTCATGATCGTTATTTAGAATAATGTCAGTTTATGTAACAAGATAGATCATCAATATTTTTATGTAAGGATTATTTGAAGAGAAAACATATTGTATTATTAAGGACATATATAATTTGAGGTAACTAGTCAGTATTGCATTTATATTTTTATACCTAATTAATTATAGAAAATTTTGTATCATCATTTTTTAAGGAAAGAGTATCAAACACAAAAGATCAACATTTTTTTTCATAATAATAAGATTTATTGTCTTATCCATCATCTTATATTCTATCCATATTCAAATATGAATTAACCTTAACCATTGAGACTTGCTATTATACCAATTATAACACCTGAAACATTGCTATAAAGGTAACAACCTCAAGTCATCAATCATACATGTATATTTCCCATATCCAAGATACGTACTTTAGTACCTCATTTTAATTCATACTTTGCCAAAACCATATAAAAAGAAGGGAGATGGACGAAAAATGTCACCAATTGGGGAATATATTTATTACATTAAAAGTCTCACTCTTAGAGAACTGCCATCCCTTACTAAAACACATAATGGCTCAAGGATTACTTGAAATTATTTCATACCAACTATGGACCAACCCTCTATGTATGTCATGCACACACACACACACACACACACACACACACATATATATATATATATATATATATACATAATTACTTTCAGATACATTAACATTTTAATTGAGTGTAACCAATGTCAAGAGACATTAACTTCACATGTTATATACATCAAAGTACCATTAGGGATCCAACCACCATCACTAGCCTAAACAAGGTTTAAGTCATCATATTAGGGAACATTATGGCATATAACACCATGGAGGCCAGAATAGGAAAAACCCTTGCAGGGATACCATATTCATTTAAATAGTTGCAAATATCTTCTCTCAACATTGCTATGACGTCACCCAAAAGTTTAGATCAATACTCTAAAAGATGTGAAAGTTATGCGCATACCAGATTAGGATATAGAAAGACCAAATTAGGGCATAAATGAGACAACTTCACATATAGGACCTCTATAAAATATGACTTTAGCAATATCACCACTAAAGAAAGTCCTTAAGAATAGTTTAGGACATCTCACATAGTAAGTTTGAACATATTTTTTATTCACGATGAAAATGGTTGTCACTCACCACTAAAATGACTCTTTTAGGACTTTTTAGATATTTTTAAAAATTCAGCCCATATGTACTTAAATAGATCATCCGAAGTATAATCATTGCTAACATATTTAGGAAGACTAAACATTTCTTAATTACATGTTATCCATCCAAACAGTCTGCAAGGTTCCATCTTATTAACATTTTAGGCACTAAAGCAAGATTAAGGTTTGTAAATGAATTATAGGCAACAAGAGGTATGAAATGGTATATCACTTTGCTCTAATGGAGTATAACTCAAGATACACACATGAAATAAAGTAACATTGCTCAACCATCCATGATCAACCCTCCAAAGGGTTCAAAGAAGCTCCCTCAAGCAAGCTCTAGGGTGCACTAGGGAAAAAGAGAAAAATGGATGGTGTTTTAGATAGATGATCAAGTTTCCAAAATGTAAATACATGAATCTCAACCCAAGAATGAATATGCAAGGGAAAGAAAAGAGAGAATATAATGAAGATATTACACAGTGGAAGGTTGGAAAGAAGATACAAGATCTTGAATCCACCAAGAAAACTTGAATCATCAACATGGAAGTACTTGATCCAAGCTATCACCCTCCGAGTAAGGGTATCCAAGTAATCATCTTATTTGTTGCATAAGGATTCTTGATAGCTTAATTAGGCAAAAGGATTGGGGTGTTGGGTATATGTAAAGAAAGAGCTAAAAGACCAAACAACCCCTAACCTATACTATTATTGAAAGGCACACAAGTTGATCCAAGGTATAGTAGAACTTGATCTCAAGGTATCTGGGCCCAACCTATAGGGTCTCCTTCCTCCATAGGCCTTACGAAGGTTCTTGATCGCTTAATCTACATAATCTCATTTCTAGATCTATTGAGCCACCCCATTATACACACACTAGACAAATATCAAGGCTAGGAATCAAGAAAATGGACTTATACAGTCTAAGTTCAAATCATACAAAGTTCGATCGATAAAATAATATAAGAAGGAATACATATGCTAGGATAATTTTCACTCACATTGAAATTATCTATTTTGGCAAAATTGCACACTAGTCTAAAAACATACATGAAATTGCAAATTATGATAAACATGGTGCAATTCAAGTTAAGTTAGAGTCATCTCTTATAAAATGTCTTTTAGGGCTTAACACAACATTAATATGAATAAAAAAAAATTTAAGATACTTTGAACACAATTTGCAATCCAAAACTCATATTATGGTGTATTTGAAATTTAGTTTACAACCTACAAGGAAACATGAACTTAGGGAAAACAAAGTCCAACTTACTTCAATTTAGAGATTTCACTTAATAAAATAATCTCAAAACTCTATCAAACATTTCATTATGATAAGGAAGCAATATTATAGTGAAATAGGGTTAACGAGGTTTAGGGTCTCACACATTCTTAGTCGCCTAATCGAATATGTATGAAATTGAAAGTCTCCTGGTTCACCTGCAATTATCTCTACAAGTAAAGGGTCTTGGGGAGAATATTTCAAAATAGCATTGTCCCTCTCAACTAGTTTAATATGCCTCTATCTTGTTTGATTCTTCTAACACTGAGGTCATTTTTATTTGTGGATGTTCTTCTAATTGTTACTTGATCACTTGCGCTTAGCATTATTTCCACTAAAAACACAATTCTAGATTTTTTCTTAGAATATCGATCAAAGGGATCAAATGGTTCCAGGGTTACACTATACTAGGGAATTCCAACATAAAGTTCCATGATTTTTCATGTGATTAGGTCATGCCTCCACCCTATACTTTCTTGCCACCCTTTATATAAATTTTGTATAATTTCTTAATCTTGCTTCATTTTTTTCTTTCATCATAAATTTTCATCTCTTACTTCATCAAAAACATATCTCTTGTGCTTTCTTGTCATGTGAGTCTCTCCCCTTCTGACACCCAGATCACTATTAACAATGACTTCCTACCCTTCAATCTAGTAGGTTTCCTTCCCACCTTTGAATCTTTTGTCATACGACTCTAGAGTTTAGTGGAGGTGGGATTTTGGTGGGATTTTAGGGGTGAATTAGTGTGAACTTCATAACGGATATCCATAATTTTCATTGGAGGGTCAATGTGGATCTAAGTGGGTGGTGGTAGTTTGGTTTGGGTTGAGTGTTGGTTGTTCAATGGGTGTGGTGTGTTATCTTTTAGTGGTCGGTTATATATGTATTTGGGAGGCCTAGTATGTGACTTTAAAAGTTCAAATTAATGAGTAGGTTGGGGAGTTACCTGGATTAGTTTATTTTCTATAATAAATATATTCTTGAAGAGAACAATGTTCTTTTGGGTTGCAAGACATATACTTTATGGGGATATTATTTGGATTTCTCTTTCCACCCTCACTTCCCCTCACTACTTCCTGTTCTTAATATTATTTATGCTGATTCCTCAGATCTTACAGAGGCCTTATTGTTATGTTGAAAAATGTTTGAAGGTCTCGAAAAGGAGTGCGCTAGGCATCATCCTTTGTATGAGTCTTAGAGTCTTATTTCCCTATGTTAATTTATTTTTTCCTTCTCCCACTCATTGGAGGTTCCACACTGTTCGATTCTTACTCAGTTTCGGGTGAGAATTTTCAAAGAGAGAAAGAATGTGTTTTGTGATGTTTAGACTAGATATTTCCTCAGTGATTGTTATTGTCTAATGCTTCACTCGGGAAGCCTTGAACTGTGGTCTCCACCGACTAGGCAAGTTGGTTCATGCCGTCATCTTTGCAGTCCTGTAATGAATGATAGATGAGTCCACATATATAGTAATATATGAGAAGGAGCTTCATTTTTAATTCCGATTAGAATGATATTTATATATTTATGCCAGATCTTCTCGAGTTAAATAGGCATTGTAATATCCCGCTTGAGATTTGTTGTTCTATAGAAATAACATATCCCACCTTACTAGCTATGGGCTTGATTGCTTCTTCAGCGCAATACCCTAATGGAAGGTTGTATAACTTGATCCGGAAGGGACACCGGTAGAGTACAATATATGTCGATTTATCTCCTGCCCTAGTCTCCTTGGTAATTAACAAGTGATTGTCGAATTTCCATCATGCACTTTGCATAACTTTCTCCTCATCACTCGAGTGAAGGAATCAAATGATGAAGAGATTGCCTACTATTTGGCTAAAGCTTGCTTCTTGCTTTAGGGCCCATGTGTTCAAAAGGGTACCTTTCATTGCATGGAAATTGTATGGCCTCTCCGCTGCTAGTTTTCCGACTCCGCCAATTCCAGACGATTGCACAACGTATTAGTTTCTTCCTTCTTGAAGTTAATAACACGACGTCAATTCTATAGATGCGTTCTATAGAAACTTGATAGGATCCAATATAATTCTATTATAGTGTACATGATGTTTCTTTTTCCTTTATTTTTGTAGGGACTTGGATTTTAAAGAGGAGTGAGAAAGAGATACTATATTTTGATTGGTCGTCTTATAAAATAAGTATAAGACACGTCTTATACTATCGGCTACGGTCAATAAAGTTAATTGTTGTCAACCGATAAGTGTGTTGTATGGCTTGCTCAGTTTATCCGCCATCGGGGAGGAGCAGGACTCGCAAAACAAAAAGAGATCTCTTTAAGCTAGCGTTGCCGCTAGGTTTCGCCAGAGGCAACACTAACTGAAGAGTGACCGTGAGAGTTAATATATATGTTACAAGCTGTGCAAGCTCCTAGATACACGTGAATACGCACTTATAAGGTGAATGGTGCGAAGGATCTACATACATAGCTACTCTACTTTGGGCTCTATCCATTAAGCCCAGGAAACTGTTTAGCACTGCAAATTGTTAAGAATGAAAACATAGAGGCTGCACATAATGGCTACCAAACTCATGCTTTTGTGTCTTCTTCTGTGTGAACATTTTTTGTATAACAACTGGAAGAAAGATGTATGCGAGCGTCCGCCGTAACGGTTTTGGATAGCAACAGGAACCACTAGCCGCACGTTGATAATAATCTAGTGGGGTTTGTTTCTAACCACCTCAATGATTGTGGTAGGTGTTTAGTGCCAACTGAGTGCATATGCCAGAAGCAGGTGGCCCATACGAACCATCTCATGCTGTATGATTCGCTTGTTGGGCCCATTGGTTGGATATATCTAGCTGTGGTTCCCCCAAAACAATGCGATGGCTTTGGTTTGTGGTTCCCCCAACGGTGGTTGCCTTTCACGATCTTGAACGGCTGATCGAGATTGCAAGAACGTGGCTTAACTGATGTTGTAAGAAGTGGTGAGAGTGATGGAAATCGCATACGGCCATGGCAGAGGGGGGCAGAGGCAGCAGAGGGCTGCAGAAGTCCGAGGGCAAAAATGACGACGTCTACACACGCTTACACAACGTAAATATGCATTGACGTTTGTTATTTATTGAAGGGGCATGACAGAAGTCTTTTGGAAAGGAACATGTTATGTGGACAAGATATTACACACATAGCTGCAAACGTTTCTTTTTATGTATAGATAAAGACAAGAAGAGGAGGAATTGATTTGTAGCTCTCTCCGCTTTTTGTTTTTATGCATGTATAAAACAACATGTGTGTAGCTTTACATTTAATCTTGTGTCCAGATAGCAAATTCCTTTTAGAAAATATAAATGATTGAAAGTACAACATGTAAAGATATCTCATTAAGATACTGAAAGATTGCGCATATCTCTTCGTCTCCCGCACTGCCGCAATGCTATCCTTGTAAATGACAACATGTCATTATTCTCCCACTGCCCTATGCATATGTATGTCCTATAAATACCCATTATCAAGACTATGAATGTAGGCAGCCAGTGGCTCCATTTGTATCCCATTCCTAAATCTAAGATGGTATCAGCGCCTCACATGCCCCAACCGGCTCCCGATCCACCTCCCCCACTCTAATCCCCTCTTCTTCATTCTCCGTCTTTGAACTCCATTCGTAGACAGAAACATGAAACAAACCCCACAAGCAAAACCACCACCGTCGGTGTTGCACATGCCTCATCTCCACCGGCATGACCGCTGCCACCATCACTCAGCGTGGTCACCTTCCACTACCTTACAAAACCACCCAGAACGACGACGAAATTGTATGTCCCTCTTCCTCCTCCTCCTACGGGTTCTACTAAGAGAACCCCTCCACCACCGACATCCAGTTCTCCTACTCCCCCTCGTACAACAACAACTACCGTCTCCACCCCCTGAATGGGACCCTTTACAGCATCGGCAGCGGACCCCATCGCCATCCTATTAGCCAACGCCATCGAATCTCCACGTCCTCATCCTCGTCGCCACAACCACCACTGCCGACGCCACTGAATCTCCACGTCCTCATCCTCGTCGCCACAACCACCACTGTCGTATCATCCGCCGCTTCCCGAAAATGATCAGTGGTGCCGCACGCAACTACCCCAGCACCGGTTCCTCCGTCCTCCTTCCTCTTCCATTGACGAACGATAGCACTTTAAATTTCTGAGCCACCCCCCCTCCGACGACTACTACGCCCCTCCACAACCACCGTCCGCTAAACTCCCACCATCGGTCTCACAGCGGTCCCCGCCTTCTCCCAAGTCTGCATCGCCGGTCCATGTCCCACCTTCCTCGTCACCGTCCACCTTCTGGAAGCCGCAACAACTGCATTTTCTCTTCCTTTTTCCGACCGCAATGATATTCGTCCGTTGTCTTTCCCTTTGCATCTACAATAACAACAACTAAAATAGATTAATTACCTTTGTTTTCAACATCCGAACAACCAGTACAACAACTCCTCCTGATGAAAAAAAAACCCACTCCTGCTGCGTCCCCCATAATCCGAGCATCAGTTCTTCAAAAAAAATCATTTCTTTGGACCCCCTCTCCCCCACCAACTCATGTATCTCTAATTAGACCAGATCTTTTCTCCCATATGACCTTACGGTCCTCTTCAACCCTCCTACAAGACCAAAACATAACCTTCTAATGATACCAATATATGTGTCAACCTCAACAAATTTTTCCTTTCTCAAACCCCTCCCTCCAACAAATGACTCCTACAAAATAACCTTCTCCAAACACCAACATGTGTGTCAACCTCAAACATGGTATAAAACCATTCTGAACAACCAAAAGACAAGTCCTCTTTCCTCTCTTATAACTTTCCAGAGATCTACAAAAATATCCTCCCTCACCTTGAATTCCTCTTGATGCATCCTACTCAAAGTACCAACTTCCCTCATTTTTTCACTTCTACTTCCCAAAGATAAATCCTCCTCTCCAAGAAATCAAATCAAATTGCCCTTGTCTGATTATCCAAGAACAATGTCATGCCCAACAATCCATTGGTGGCACCAGGCGCACCACCTACAATGAAAGAATGCTACGAAGATCCACAAGGGACAACAGAAGACCATTATAAAGCAACGGACAGCTTGCTTCAAAGCGCTTCAACAAATGCTTCACTCCGACACAGTCTTCTCAAGTTGGGCCTTCGATTCTCTTCGGCTCAACTTGCGGGGGGCTGTAAAGATATCTCATTAAGATACTCAAAGATTGTGCATATCTCTTCGTCTCCCGCACTGCCACAATGCTATCCTTGTAAATGACAACATGTCATTATTCTCCCACTGCCCTATGCATATGTATGTCCTATAAATACCCATTATCAAGACTATGAATGTAGGCAGCCGGTGGCTCCATTTGTATCCCATTCCTAAATCTAAGACAACAGTCATACAGTTGGAAATTCAGACGATATAACATATATATAATTATGACTATTAAGGTAATCGTATTTAACGTCAACGATTCATCAAAACATATACGACCAATTCGTAGAAACAAAAAGTCAAACAAGTTCGAATTATCTTAAACGAGCAATCCCTAGGAATATATTTTTAAAAAACTATGAAGAAGTTCTAAATACACCATTCCTAAGTGGGGCTCACATGCTCTATGCCCGAGATAATGTGTCCGACACATCCTGACTGTATTCTTTGCGATGAGATTCATAAGTCAAGAGATCATATGTATCGAAACTGAGGTGGAGATAGAAGATGGGTACAAAAGATTTGAACCTTCCTAAATGGGCCAGTTAAAAAAAAGGTTAAAAAGAGACAACTGACTAACTACAAAAATAGACCCCTAACACCATAAGGAAAGAGAACAGGAAAAACTATAGTATATATATGTGCTTGAATCCTTAATTGTGTCACGCCTCATATAGGAGACGCCTCATGAGTTTAACATGTACAATCCCCGTACATGAGGTGACATCTCACCAAGCCTTTTAAAAGTATAAGTCAGCCCGGACCCTTATTCTGCTAGTTTATAGGCTAATCCACTATGAACAAAGAGAAGTTATGCCAACTTCTATGAGTTTTTGAACATGATTGACATCTTTCTCAAACCTCCAAGCTGTTGTTAAATCTTCCATGTGATGTCTATCAGGTTTTGAGTATCACATTCAAGTTCTGTGTTTCTAGGAGTGATCAACAACATTAGCTAAGCCCCACTTCAATGGCTTAAAGGAGGCTTTCCATCATGTACATATCTGACTTAGGACTCGTAAATCAAACCATTCCCCCCCCCCCCCCATATAACTCCTAAGGATTCTACCAATAGCCCAACCTCCATCACCCAACCCGGTACTCGTCTAGAAAATGCAATCATTGTTCAACTTAAACCAACCTTGGGAGGGGGGCAACCATCTTGGGAGGGGGGCAACCATCAAAGTCATTTGAAAACAAATTTGTTTAACTCCTACGTGCAAGGAGAAACCTTGCTCCCTCTATAGTTCAACTACTTAGTTTGGGATACAAGTTATCCTGGACAGGGTTTGCTCACATCCTCTGCACACGTGACATGCTCTCCGCCAAATCCTCTTGTCATCCATTTTCGGACCCTCAGATCTACTAGCACATCTCTCGGCCCATAAGCACCACAAGATAATAAATGAGAGCATCCCTCTCAAGAAACCAGGCCATATGCCCCGTCTCTGCTTTAGTCCATGAGTACTTTAGCTCTAGGATTAAATATCTCTTGGTGCAATAGCAGCTTCCACTGCAAAAGAAACTATTGGAAAAGATAAAGAAAAATCAATCATTTGGAGGTGTATTTAAAGAACTTGTTGAATCATTTCGTTTTCTCTTATATGTTCACATAATTCTGAATTCGAAAAGTCAAACAAATTAATTTCGCATATGCTGATTATCATGCTCAGCTGAATATAGATATATTCCATATGATACAGTCTATGGAATACGTATACTCAGCCCATATCCGATGGGATATAAGTCTCACGCACAACATACAAGATCTATTAGAGCAGATATTCGACTGAGATCGAACGCATACACCATGCAAAATAAAGTATTCAACTAAAGAAGATAGAAACCTATCTAATCATTTCTAATCATTTTCATTAAGATATAAAATGTATCCGTTTGAATAGATTCCCGATTTGCATACAATTCTACTTAGTTATTTTGTATTATAATAGAAATTGCTGATCATTTCCCAAGTAATGAGTCAAATCTGACATAGCTTGGTATAATTGAGTTGTATCTGACGTTGCTTATCCTCCTCTAGTCCTAACAAAAAAATTTCACTAGCAATATCATATGTAAGGACCGTACCTACTTAGAGGTAGGTAATACATAACCAAAACTCCTCATACCACACTACATACTATTTTCCTAACAAAAAAAATTCACTAGCAATATCATATGTAAGGACCATACCTACGTAGAGGTAGATAATACATAACCAAAACTCCTCATACCACACTACATACTATTTACACTATGACATGGTTACTACTATTAGCGTGCGAGAATGAGTGATGGTCATCGGGTTCCATACTTGAGAGAGAAAGCTTCAACTTCTCTTTAGAAAACACCACATCGGAGAACATCATCCTCTCTTCTGAGCACATCGGTCTTCCTCTCCGGATGCTTCACTGCCATACTACCTTTTCTATGACATCCCAGACTTTGTCTCCCGCTATTGCAACATCTGATTTGCAGCTATTCATGCTTACCACAGACTACAACATCCTCTTGACTGCTTGTCTCATTAGATAGTATGAATATCCCTGCTTACTCCATCTGAAGGTGTACCTCTACAGTTAACCATTTAACACGATGGCGCTCCAGCCTACTACTTTTGAGGAAACAACATTTCAAGAGAACACAAAGTCAGAGCTTATTGTCTTTTTGAATCCCACCATCCGTCCCTACGTTGTCCCCCACCACAAAAATAGGAGGGCACATCTGCACAAACTTGAGAAAAAAGATATCACGCAAATAGGACACACCTCTCTACATCTGCCGAGCTTATAAAAATAAGATCAGCACTAGAAAAAACCATATACAAAAGTAAACCACCCATATAGCCAACAACCTAATCATGGCTTCCAAATTTCCATTCATGGACTACCCCCTTGACAAACCAGATAACCACATCTCCGTGAAGTTTCTCAGAGAATGGAAGTATCATCAGTTTGATGTCCTACCAGGTAGAAATCAAGCTCAAGAGAGACTGGACCATCTTCTGTCATCCCATTGCAGATCGAACAATCCTTGCATGGGTAAAAAACTTCTACAATGAAACTCCTGTGGAACTATACTCCTTATTCAAAATGTAAGGAGACATTGATTCAGATGACCCTGACTCGGCGGACCAACTCTTCGTCCCTAAGAAGCACCAACCTAAACCTGGATCGTCTACTAATCCAATCGAGATCACTTCATCACCAAAACCAAAATCACCCTCACCTTCAGACGAGGCAAACACTGCTTTTTTAGTTCAACACAAAAACTCCATCACAGATAGATATGTATCTTCTAACATACATATTTTTGGTTCACTTTCATCTCACCTGGTTGCAAAACCTAATTACCCATTCTTCTCAGACTCTCTCGATATACCTCTATATTAAGATTCAAATTTCCCACCCCTACAGACTGTCTCTGCTATGGACTAATCTATAGAATCTTTCACCAAAGAGTATAATCCGAACGAATGGGCTCTTGTCACCTACAAACTAAAACCTCATTTCAGATCCCTACATTGCCTCAGATGCAACAATATAGGACAGTCTAAGTCCCAATGAAGATCCCTCCTTGTTGTTTCATCTGCAACAAGTTTGGCCATCTCTCTTACCACTGCTCATACAAACTATCTCATTCCGTAGAACGTCGAGGGTCTCAAGCCACAATAAAACACACTTTTCATGCAAAACATGTGATTACTAATAAATCACAACATTTTAAGAGTGTTGTCAAATATGTGATAACACCAAATTTTGTGATGTTTTAGACTGTTATTCTGTTATCAAAACTGCCTTTTTAACTATTTTTCTCTCTGTTTATATGTACTTTTGTAATAATTGGCCAAACGATGCTCTTAATTCAATATTTCCGTAATTTGCAGTGTTTTCCTCCTCTTCTAACCCATTTATCGTCAATAAGGCCGTCCCGGCCCACAAACAAGTTCCACTTGCATCGGCCTTCCTGATGGCCGATACGATCCCTGCCCGACAGGGTAGCACCACACACTGACGCGTGACATAAGGATGCCGCGCAAGAAGAAACTAGCAGTGATACGTCTTCTACCCGAGAGGGAGCCGAGCTCGCCACGACAACAAAGCTTGTCGCGCGGCACAGGCCACCCACCGGCAGGCGTCACTCGTCACGTGACCGACGGCCGACAATCCTTATGACGGGCGATACCGATATCGGTCATCCACTGACTACGCAAAGACAAGGAGGACACGTGGTGCCCTGTGCACCATAACTTCCCCAACCGCTGCTATAAATAGAAGCTATAGGAAGCTGAAAAGACAGGTCAAAACCTTGCGTGAATCTTCCCAAGGAACGCTGCAAGAGCAAGAGCATCGTGCCTCAGTGGTTGTGACGGGCGACACTAGGTGAGCATTTCCCCATCTCGAGAGGGAGGGAATGGTTCACTTAGTGTCGTCCCGAGCACCACTGCAGGCTGATATCAGCCGACATAACGTAGATATTGGATACAAGTGACCGATACTAGACACACTTCACTTTAGCCCGGCACGATACTAACCCCGATACGTGTCGCCCGCCGTGGTGTGTCTCCCGAGAGGGTGTCGTCCGACATGACCGTATCGGGACATGGTTCTCGCACGATACAACCAGCCCGTCACCGCGTGCCGCCTAAGAGGGTGTACCACCCAACACGGCTGTATCGGGCTAGGGTCCTGCCCGGTATCGGGCCGGAGGGTCAGCTGTAGCCTGTCAACCTTCTATATCAAGAGGGCGACGTTTATCCTTTATTTCTATCATTTATTTCTTTTACTTCTGCAATGTAATCAACCCTGTATATGTTAATAGAAATAGAAGAGTTTAATTATCTGTTGCTTTATGCTTGGTACCCTGGTTGGATGAATGCTATGTTTAATATCCGAACTCTATCTTGTACGTTGGATCACATTTTGATTAGCTACCGAATCTTGTTTTCCCGTTGCAACAACCTTGAGAGAGGTGTTGTGGCTCTAGTGTTTGGTCCGATTCTGGATTATGAGAGTGCCCAGAATCAGAGTTGTTGTAGTAACCTTTCCACTCTAACCTAAGTCCAGCAACCTCGAGAGTGGTGTTGATGCTTGGTTAGAGGTACCCACTCTGAGAGGAGGGGTACAGGATGTTCCTGCTTCCGCTCATTTTACCGAAGTTTTTTTTTCTCCTTGGTACCTTGCTTTAGCTTGAGTATTATCTCTCCATTTCTGTTGCACGAAAAATCCCTAAAAAAACTACTAAATGCTTAAAACCTAAGTTTTCCTTGTAACTCCAGTTGGAGATAGGGTCTTCTTTTGCTTTATCGATCTCATTCTTCTATTCCCTTTTGGGAATTTTATCATCTCTTATCCTTGCCGGAGTGTAGCGTGTCAATTCCGAGTTCTCAACACTGCCACCCTTGTCCCTATGTTCGACCCCGTATATCTACTTTGACCCTATAAACAAAGTTGCAGGGGCGTAGAAGGTTTCGAGTTATAAATGTAAAAGCTCGACTACCTCAAATCCGCCTCCAATTTTGGGACGCGTGATTTAGACCGGTCAACTTTTTGGCGTCGTTGCCGGGGACAAGGAAAAACGACACTATTGACGAATCTGAATCCACTAACTATATTCATGTGCCTCAAGCTTAGAAATGAGCTTGACAACACTCTTTTCTTTTGTTATTATTATTATTATTATTCTTTGCCTAAAATTTATAATTCTATTTTCTAAACTTGATTTCTCATGCCATTGCAGGAACTCTGAAGAACGGTGACCCGTTCCCCCGAGCTCGAACACCACGTCTCGCTGTGAGCAACCCCTGTCTGGGGGTGAACGTCAAGGCCGAGATGAGATTTCGCACCAACCCAGTTTGGTTGGTCAGTTGTTTGCTTACATAAAAAGGAAAGATACTATCATCAACCAGTTGGCGCAGGGTGCACTTCCCAGTCCTGGAACTTTGAACTCGATGCAATACCAGATGGCAAGCTGGCAGATGTGCCAGTGCAAGGTCAATCAACGGCTGGCCCAGATGGCCACTCTGATGAAGGACCCTGCAGGAAAGACACTCTCCTACCCTGAAACTGCAAGAATGGCAGTACTAAGATCTGGGAGGATGGTAGAGTGCAGTGATGAAGCCAGACCAGAGCCTGAGCCAACACCTGAGGGTGCAATTCTGGCAGAGGATGAAGGTAGACAAGAAGAAGCTCGAGAGCCTGCACAGAAGTCTCCAGAGGAGCTACCAAGTAGGAGGAATCCTTATGCTCCCAGGCTACTGTTTCCGTATAAACTGATAAAGGCAAATCTAAAAAAGCATCACGAAAAGTTCATGGAATCGATCAGGAAGCTGCATCTTGAAGTGCCCTTCCTTGATGCCTTGGAGGAGATGCCGACCTACACCAAGTTCCTCAAGGATCTTATCACGAAGAAAAGAAGAGGAGGAAGGGTTGAAACTATGCACCTAGCATCTGCCTCCTCAGCTTTCGTGAAGCCTGACCTGCCAAACAAAAGAAGGGACCCTGGAGCTTTTACGATCCCGTTTGCCATCGGGGACAAAGTCGAGCGAAAAGGTCTTGCTGACTTAGGGGCAAGAATCAGCCTCATGCCCCTGAGCTTCGCGCAAAGGTTGGGTTTAACCGACATGGTTCATACCAATATGAGGATTGAATTAGAAGACCATACCTTCAAGAGACCAGTCGGCGTCATTGAAGATGTGCCGATCAGGGTCGGTAATTTCTTCATTCCTTACGACATAGTAGTCATTGACACAGCAGAAGACCCCCACTGCCCGATCATCTTTGGATGTCCTTTCTTGGTGACAGGAAGGGCATTGATTGATGTCTCTGAGGGGATTATCACGCTGAGGGTCGGAAACGACTACCTGGACTTCAAGCTGAAGGAGGCGATGAAAGGTCCTTCCCTATCTGAATCTACATGCTTTGCAGACAGCTACGATGAATTCTGTGAGGAGATCGAAGAGGACATCCAGATAGTGGACCCCCTTACGAGGGCTTTAAGCTGTCAGGATTCTGACTTTGAAAATCTAGAAGTTGTGAAGTATCTTGACCTTTTTGACCAGTCTGACGAAGATCTGCACGAAGAGGATGAGGTGGTGGAGTATGTGAAGTATGCCTCCCTTGAGGGAGAGCCTCAAGGGAAGGCATCCAGAGCAAAACCTGAGTTGAAACCGTTGCCTGAAGGTATGAAATATGGGTTCTTAGATGAAGAAGAAAGAAACCCAGTCATCATCGACGCCAACCTTTCGAGAAACCAGCTGGACATACTGCTTGAGGAGTTGAGACTCCACCGATAGGCTATAGGATATTCGGTGGAGGACATCAAAGGCCTTAGCCCCGCCTTATGCATGCATCGCATGAACTTGGGAGAATCCGCCAAGCCTCTGGCACAACCCCAGAGGAAGCTGAATCAGATGCTCAAGGAAGTCATCAAGAAAGAGGTAATCAAGCTAAGGGATGCGGGGATCATTTACCCAATCAGCGATAGTAACTGGGTAAGTCCGATCCACGTAGTACCCAAAAAGGGTGGGATGACAGTGGTAAAAGGAGAAAAGGGCGACGAGGTGGCGATTAGGACCGTCACTGGATGGAGAATGTGCATCGATTACAGAAAGCTAAACCAGGCTACAAAAAAAGATTATTTTCCGCTACCTTTTATTGACCAGGTTCTTGAAAGATTAGTGCACCATGATTTTTTCTATTTCCTTGATGTCTTTTCAGGATTTTATCAAGTACCCATCCTATCCGACGACCAAGAGAAGACAAAATTCACCTGCCTCTACAACACTTATGCTTTTAGAAGGATGCCCTTCAGACTCTGCAATGCTCCCGCGACATTCCAAAGATGCATGATATCAATGTTTTCATATTTTCTAGAAGATATCGTAGAAGTTTTCATGGATAATTTTTCAATCTATGGAAAGGACTTCGATACCTACCTAAAGAATCTATCCTTGGTTCTACAAGGTGCGAGGAGAACAGCCTGGTTTTAAACTGGGAAAAGTACCATTTCATGGTACGAGAGGGCATTGTTCTGGGGCATAAGATCTCAAGGCGTGGCATCGAGGTGGACACAAGCAAAGTTGAAGCAATATCTAAGCTTCCTCCACCGAAGTCCATGACGGGGGTGAGGAGCTTCCTCGGGCACGCCGGCTACTACCGAAGATTTATAAATGACTTCTCGAAGATTTCAAAACCATTGTCCAATCTTCTGGTAAAGGATGCTGAATTTGTTTTCTCCGATGACTGTCTCAATGCTTTTCAGGCTTTGAAGAACACTTTAGTATCACCGCCCATCCTCCAAGCGCCAGATTGGGATTTACCGTTTGAGATGATGTGCGACGCTAGCGACTATGCAGTAGGAGAAGTCTTGGGGCAGAAGAAAGATAAAAAGCACCATGTGATCTGCTATGCTAGTCGCACGTTGGACGAAGCTCATGTAAATTACACAACCACAGAAAAGGAGATGCTCCCGATCATCTTCGCATTCGATAAGTTCAAGTCGTACTTCGTTGGAGCAAAGGTCAAGGTATATACAGATCATGGGGTAATAAAATACCTAATGCAAAAGAAAGACACAAAGCCCCGTCTGTTGAGGTGGGCCTTATTGCTGTAAGAGTTTGACCATGAAATTATCGACAAGAAGGGCGTAGAAAATGTGGTCTCCGACCACCTATCGAGGATCGTAGCTGAAAGACAAGGGGGACCGCCGATCAATGATGACTATGCCGATGAGGCTCTTATGTTGGATGATGCTAAAGAAAAAGACTTACCTTGGTTTGCAGATATCTGCAACTATCTTGCTTGCGGAGAGCTGCCTCCTGACATTGCTTACAATTAGAAAAAGAAGCTGTTCGCAGATGCTAAAAATTACTATTGGGATGATCCCCTCCTCTTCAGAAGATGCGCTGACAATTTATACATGAGGTGCATCCCCGAGGAAGAAACTGTGAACATTCTGAAAAAGTGCCACGCCTCCCCCTACGGTGGACACCTGGGTAGCGAAAGAACGACTGCATAAGTGCTACAATCAGGTTTCTACTGGCCCTCGCTTTTCAAGGATGCTGCACAATTTGTAAAAGTCTGCAAAGAGTGCCAGTCTACGGGGAATATAGGGTGGAGGAATGAAATGCCGATGGCGAATTGGATCAAAGTAGAGATCTTTGACGTGTGGGGGATTGATTACATGGGGCCGTTTCCTCCATCCAGGGGGTATCAATACATACTAGTGGCAGTAGACTATGTATCAAAGTGGGTAGAGGTTGTAGCAACCCAAACATGCGATGCCAAGTCTATAATCAAGCTATTCGAGAAGACGATCTTTCCTCGGTTCGGAGTCCCACACACTGTAATAAGCGACGACAGGTCGCACTTCGAAGAGAGACAATTCGAAGCACTCCTGCGTAAGTATGGAGTGAAACACAAGATCACTACACCCTATCACCCACAGACCTCAGGGCAGGTAGAGGTTTCAAACAGACAAATGAAGCAGATCCTGGAAAAAACTGTCAGCCGAACGAGGAAGGACTGGTCTATGAAGCTTGACGATGCACTTTGGGCCTACAAGACTGCCTACAAAACGCCCATTGGGACCACCCCCTACAAGCTGATCTACGGAAAATCCTGCCATCTACCTCTGGAACTGGAACACAAGGCCCTTTGGACAATCAAATTCTTAAACATGGACCTTGAGAAAGTAGGGGAAAAGAGATTTTTGCAGCTTCAAGAGCTTGAAGAGTTAAGGATGAACGCCTATGAGAATGCAAAAATCTACAAGCAAAGGACGAAGGTGTGGCATGACGCCCACCAAAGGAGAAAAGATGTAAGCGAAGGGGATAAAGTTTTATTATTCAAGTCCTCCATTCATCTTTTTCCTGGGAAGCTACAAACGAGATGGTCGGGACTGTTCATGGTATTGAAGATATACCCATCAGGAATGATGGAGCTTTACGACAAAGATGATCTGACCAAAGTCTTTCAAGTAAATGGACACAGATTAAAGAGGTACTATGAAGATGAAGTTTTCATCAGGAGGGCAGAGATCGACTTGTAGGATATTTACGTGGCATATATTATCGCACTAACAAACTCACTTAGGGTTGAAATCCCTAAGTTTTTAACCAAAACAACGTGCAATAATACCACCCACAAGCGGACGAGTCTTATCGCAATATAGTTGAGGATCGAATCCCAAGGGACAATGTTTTTAAGAATATGTCTCTCTAGTCTAATCTAGTCGAATCAAGACTAATATTTAGAACAAGGTTGGTTGATTTGAGTTTAATTAAACTAAATGCAAGAAAAGTAAAAGAGCAGGATTAAAGGTAGATAAAGATTAATGATGGAAATCGCTGGGATGGTCCCGGGTTTCACCACCACTACACATGCAATCACATCAAACATCAAACATCCAGGCAAGATATAACCATTCAAAAAGAGCTGTTGCAGAACCCCCCGTACGGGCGTCAGGTCCGTGTAAGCATCACCTTAGGTATCAGATGTCTCATCACCATCCAGATCACATACTTACGGCTCCAAAGATACAAAAATCCAAATGAAGTTGTGTGCCCCCTATACAGGCATCAGGCACACAGAAGCGTCACCGTGGGCTAGATGGCTTGTCACCACACGGATCATACACTTACGACCTCAAGGAATCCCATTCTATTTCTAGTTTGGGAGTCAACTGTGTTAATCGACATTCAAAACCTACGCATAGAAGTTCTCACAACATAGGAAACGAACAAGATATATGAAAGCAGGTGATCAATCCATTAGCACTCATCGACGATTAACAACAAAATGAAAGATTATATACATGCCATGGAATGTTTAACAGTGAGATATGAAAGCATGGGCAGCGGGGCTAGTCCCCGCACCCCAGCGAAAGTAAACTACTCGCTCATGATGAGAGAAACAAGAATAACAAGAGAGAGAGAAGTTTCCGCCATGAGCATGGTGAAGAAGATGATCACAGCTCGGTGGAGAAACGGTCTTCTACACAACGTCAGAGCAGATCCAGAAGAGGAGAGACGTACACCACGACAGACGGGGCAGATCTTTTCTCTCCACCTTCTTCTTATTATTGTTGTCCTCGCTCGCAGCAGGATGAGCATCTCGTGGACGAGATGGCGGCGTAGAAGTGGCGCAGACGCAGCAGATCTAGACCCAGATCTAGATCTAGATCTGGATCTGGACGAGATGGCTTGCATATTCATGTCTTCACTCCAGATCTGGGTGAACAGGCTGAAAAACCACCACAGGGGTAGGTTCTTGGCTATGGAGATCGTCTCCTTAGGCCCAAGACAGACCTGCAGCCTAACGACATCTGGAGATGATGATTTGACTAACTGGAGTCGAGTTCTATTTATAGGCAGGCTGGGCACCGACTTAAAATTGAAACCTTATCATTTCTACAGTGGGTCACGGCTTTTGTCGAGGTCGCAACTTTTGTCGTGGTCACGGCCTTTGTCGAGGTCACGACAAATGTTGTGGTCACAACCTTTGTCGTGGTCACGACGAATGTCGTGGTCGCGGCAAATGTCATGGTCGCGGCATTTGTCGTGGTCGCGGCCTTTGTCGAGGTCACGACAAATGTCGTGGTCACGACCTTTTTCGAGGTCGCAGAAAATGTTGTGGTTGTGGCCTTTGTCGTGGTCGCGGCCTTTGTTGTGGTCGCGGCGAATGTCGTGGTCATGACATTTGTCGTGGTCACAGCAAATGTCGTGGTCAAGGCATTTGTTGTGGTCGCGGTCTTTGTCGTGGTCGCAGCCTTTGTCGTGGTCGCGGCAAATGCGCTGCTCTGTGTGAGGAAGAGCCACGACCTGGCATAGGTGAAGGAGTGAGGGTGGAACGTGGAGGTAGCTGGGTCGAGGGCAGCTGTGCGGGGTCGCTTCTTGGTGCTGCACCTCGACCGGGTCTGCAGGTAATGAGGAAGGAGGCGCTGCTCACAATGGGGATGAGGAGGGAAGGTGCAGGTGAAGAGGAGAGTCGCGATCTCTGGAAGTGGAAGGTTGCCGCTGCTGTAGGAAGAGGAGAGCGGCAGGGGGCAGGGTGAAGGCAGACGTGGAAGGAGGGATCAGGTCATCGTTGCCTCGAGCACAGGAGGAGAGAGGGTGCACAGGTGGGAGTCTGCATGTATCGACAAACTGGAATCGCGGTCACGATCCAGGGTGTCGTGGGGAGCTGAACGTTGTTGATGGTTGGTGATGGATCTCTCCACGGTGACTGTGGGTCGTGGAGGGAGGCAGGTCACGGGTGATCGGAGGCAGACCGCGGGTATTGCCACAGGTGCGGTAGTTTGCAGGTCGTAGCTCTGGAGAGATCGCGGGCAGAGGGACCAGGTCATAGGCACTAGTTGGTCGCGGCGTCGAAGGTGCTGAGATGAGTGTCGATCACCTGCGGCGTGCGTGTGAGGCAGAGGGAAGCGGGGGTCGCATTTTAGGGTAGAAGTACATGAGATTCACGGGCACTGCAGCCACGTAAGGAAACCAAAGGGCCGACCCAAGCTTTGGGCCCAATTCGGCCCTTGAGAAGGAGTGGAGGCAGATCCATGGACCTGCTTTGACCAAGCCTAATCCAAGGCCCAAAGAGGTTTGTTGGTAGTGGAAGCTGGGCCCACAGGCTCCAAATTGACCTGTCAAAAATACAATTAAATTTGTGATCAAATTGATCGAACCAAGATAAGTCGCATATAAGAAGATATGGCCAATAAAAGCTCAATAAGGCAGTTAAGCCAAGTAAAAGTACATATTAGAAGATAAAGCCAATAAATGCACGAATGCAACAAAAATTGGGCCAAATGAGGCGATTAGACTAAGATGAATATGAATTCATCAGAATACCCTGAACTTAAACGTTGCTCGTCCTCGAGTAACTCAAAATTTGAAACAATCGCCAAGCACGTACTTTCAACTCGTGTGATTGCCTCATCTTCACATTACGATTATTACTTTTCCGCTCGGTATGACTAAGTGTCTCGACATCCTGAGATCACAGAACACATTTTACCATATCTTCGTTTCTGAGTTCGCTTCCCAATATCACTTCCTCTCTACTTTTTCCAAAATCAAGCATGTCAGAGAGTTTCGTAAGAGTCTAGAGATACCCGCAGAACAACAAGTGTGCACCTAATCTGACACTGGTGTTTTTAGGATGTTGGTGAGTAGGCATTTATTGTGCCAGTAGGCGGAAAAGGGAGTGAAGGGTGGTATGGAAGGAAGAAATAAATCTCTCCTCTATTCGACTCGAGATTTTTATTATATGATTTGCAATTTCATTGATTGCACCTTTTTTGTGTGCGAATCTCTCCTCTATTCGCCTCGAGATTGCATTTCTTTTTGTGTGCGCTTAGGCATCTTTTCTTGGTGATACGCCCCTATTTCGTAGTGAGGGGTATGGAAGAAGCGGAAAGAGAGAGAGGGTGTGCCACCCTGAACTTAGGGTTTGGCACTATATTGGCTATTTTTGTTTGGTTTTGATGAACAGAGGGGTACGAAGATGATAGAAGAAGTGTAGAAAAGAGTTCAGATCAGAATGCAACTTGATTTACAATCCAGTGCACCTGGTTGTTCTCCTTATCATACTCTGCTCAAATAATGACTTGATGAGGATCCAGTGGAGATTCCATGCTATTGTTCCACTAGTCAGATAGGAAGCACAACGTGTTTGATCCCTCTCAGTTTGACAGATACTTGCCATATCTACTAATCATGATGTTAGGATTCATAAGCTTCAAAGGGTGATTTCTAATCATAGGCTAGTTTCAGAAATTGTTCTCCTTGAGGCTTCGCTTCTAATAAGGAGGGTATAATGATTCAAAACTGCATGGGAAAACATGATAGCCGACTAGGTAATGGCTTAGATTGAAACAAAAGCATCACAACTTCATCAAGTTTCTATACAAGTTGCTAAGAAAACTTTTGAAATTTTTTGAAAATGTTTGAAAAATTTGCTCAAAATTGTGACAAAATTTTGACGATGAAATCTTAAGTCAGAAATGGATAGGAGAGGGTGGAAAGTAAAGTACGTACCACCCACCCTCCACCCCAAACTTAGAAATTTTCTCGTCCTGAGCAAACTCTAAATCCGAGATGGAGGGGAAAACTCGTGTCGGTTGGTCCACCAGATGTGGTTGCATTCCTTTCGGCGACACGTTCTCCATCTGAAATCTCAAAATGGAATTGATCAGAACTTAAGACTGCATCTTGCGATGCATTGTCTATCAGGTGCAAAATTTTCTAAAAACAAAATTAAAAGTAAAGGCTAAGTTAAAGATCGGGTTGCCTCCCGACAAGCGCCTTTGTTTTACGTCGATGACTCGACGTGATTTCTTCAGTTTTCAGGTAGATATGTCGGTTTGGACAGATTCATCAATTCCTCAGTGCTGGTATCGGCTGTGGTGAAATATCTCTTCAAGTGTTGTCCATTTGCCACAAAATCACCTGACTTCTCATTCCATAAGGTAAATGCACCATGTGGGTAGATGCTCTTGACAATGTATGGTCTAGACCATCGAGAGCGGAGTTTCCCTGGGAATAACCTCAGTCTCAAGTTGAACAGCAGAACTTGGTCTCCCACTTGAATGTCCTTCCTCTTCAGATGGCCATCATGCCAAAGTTTCGTGCGTTACTTGTAGATTCGTGCATTCTCATAAGCTGTCATTCGGAGTTCATCCAACTCTTGAAGTTGTAGAATCATGGCTTCGCCTGCTTTCTTCATGTCAAAATTCAGCTGTTTGATTGCCCACCATGCTTTATGTTCTAGCTCCACGGGCAAGTGACATGATTTTCCATAAATGAGTCTGAAGGGTGTTGTTCCAAGAGGAGTTTTGAACGTAGTCCGGTAGGCCCATAAAGCGTCATTGATTTTCACTGACCAATCCTTCCGGTTGCGTCCTACTGTCTTTTCCAGGATAGCTTTGAGTTGACGGTTCGAAACCTCTACCTGCCCACTTGTTTGTGGGTGTTAGGGGGAAGCTACTTTGTGTGTTACACCATATCTTCTCAACAATGCTTCAAAGCTTCTTTCCAGAAAATGAGAACCTCCATCGGAGATAACAGTGCGTGGAACTCCAAAACGGGGAAAATGATATCTTTGAATATTTTAATGACGGGTTTTGAATCGCTTGTAACTGTTGGTATAGCCTCTACCCATTTGGAGACATAATCAACTGCAACTAGGATGTAGGAAAATCCATGTGAGGATGGGAATGGCCCCATGTAGTCCACTCCCCAAACATCAAAAATCTCAACTTCTTGCCATAACTTAAGTGGCATCTCATCTCTTTTTGTGATGTTTCCCGTTCTCTGACACTTGTCACATGACAGAATAGAATTGTAAGCATCTATGGATATGGTTGGCCAAAAGAACCCACATTGCATAACCTTCAAAGAGGTTTTCTTTGAACTCATATGGCCTCCGACTGGGCCTGCGTGGCATTGCTCTAAAATAAGTTGGGCTTCTTCCTCAGTTATACAACGTCTGTAGAGACCATCAACACAGTGCTTGAAGAGGTACAGTTCGTCCCAGTGATATTGCCTCACATCATGCATGAATTTCTTTAGAGCATTGCCAGTACACTCAAGGTGGATGATACCGGTGGCAAGGTAGTTCACATAGTCTGAGTACCAAGGGGTAGCTTCTGAGACTTTCATAAGCTGGTCATCTGGAAGAGAGTAATTGATTGGGACCTTCTCAGTTTCCAGAGTGTGGATACGACTTAAGTGGTCTGCTACAACATTTTCTGTGCCTCTCTTATCTCTAATGTCAAGATCAAATTCTTGCAATAGGAGAATCCATCTTATTAGCCTTGGTTTTGCATCTTTCTTTTTTAGAAGATAATGGATAGTAGCATGATCGGTGTAGACAATCACCTTTGAACCGATGAGGTAGGATCTAAACTTATTAAAGGCATAAACGACTACTAGGAGTTCCTTCTTAGTAGTTCCGTAGTTCCTCTGAGCTTCATTAAGGGTCTTCAATGCATAATAGATGACATGATGCTTCTTCTCTATACATTGGCCCAGAATGGCACCCACAGTGTAATCACTGGCATCACACATAATTTCAAATGGGTTGTCCCAATCCAGGGCACGAATGATGAGTGTTGTTGTAAGGGCATGCTTTAGGTTGTTGAAACTCTTGGTACACTCTTCATCAAAATGGAAATCAGCTTCCTTCAGCAACAAGTTTGTCATGGGCTTGGTTATCTTGGAGAAATCCTTGATAAACCTTCTGTAGAAACCCACATGACCAAGGAATGTGTGGAATTCTCTTACATTGGTAGGGATAGATAGTTTGGAGATCACTTCGATCTTGGCCTTGTCCACTTCAATTCCTTGATTACTGACTCCATGGCCAAGGACAATGCCTTCTTTTACCATAAAATGACATTTCCCCAATTAAGCACGAGATGCGTTTCTTCACATCGTTTGAGGACAAGGGAGAGGTGCTTTAGGCATGAATCATACGAATCCCCATATACAGAGAAATCATCCATAAAAATTTCCATAATGGTTTCGGTTAAGCCAGCAAATATGGCCGCCATGCAGCGTTGGAAGGTTGCAGGCGCATTATAGAGTCCAAATGGCATCCTTCTAAAGGCGTTTGTTGCAAAGGGGCAGGTAAATGTAGTTTTCTCTTGGTCATATGGATGTATAGGGATTTGATAAAATCCAGAGTAACCATCGAGATAGCAAAAATATTCCTGATGAGCCAATCTCTCTAAGACTTGATCTAGGAAAGGCATCGGAAAATGATCCTTGCGCGTGGCTTTGTTCAATTTTCTGTAATCGATGCACATCCTCCACCCGGTTACTGTTCGAGTGGGGATGAGTTCATTTTCTTCATTCCGTATCACAGTAGTGCGACCTTTCTTTGGAACAACATGTACAAGACTCACCCAAGGTGAGTCAGATATTGGATAGATGATTCCAGTAGTGAGCAACTTGATGACTTCGCGGTGGACCACTTCTTTCATATTAGGGTTCAACTTCCGTTGATTCTCAACAGTCGGCCTGTGGTCTTCTACCATAGGGATTTTGTGCATACAAAATGCTTGACTGACCCCAGTGAGATCGCTCATCTTGTAGCCGATAGCTTTCTTTCTTTCCTTTAATTCTTTCAGGAGTTTACCTTCTTGTTCGGTCGTTAGATCAGAGTTTATAATAACTGGACAAACCTTGAGATCATCCAAAAACATGTATTTAAGTCCCTCGGGTAGGGGCTTCATTTCAGGGGCTTCTGGCTTCTCGCCTGGCTCTTCAGTTACATTCACATCTTTGAGTTCCTCGAACGTAGCTTCAGGATCTTCCTCTACAAAGTCGAGCTGGAGGACGCAGTCCTTAACTTGTTCGTTGATGGAATTTTTAGTAGATGGGTTTGTTAGAGCCATTTCTAAAGGATCGTCTTGTTCATATTCCTCTTGTGTAAGGAGAGACATTTTCTCAATGCAATCAATCAAATAGACTTCTTCCTGCATGCTCAGTCTTTGCATGCTTTCAAAAACTTTGAACTCAAGGGTTTCTTTCCCTAGTCTGAGCAACAAGGTCCCTACTTCAACGTCAATCAAAGCTCTTGCAGTGGCGAGGAACAGACGGCCAAAGATAAGAGGGTATCTGGTGTCTTCTTTTATGTCCATGATGACAAAGTCACAAGGGACATAAGAGTCTTTTCCAACCTTGACAGGGACATCTTCGATGATTCCCAAAGGAAGAGTCATAGAGTTATCTGCAAGTTGAATGGTCATTCCAGTTGGGAGTAGTTCTGCAAACCCTAGCCTCTTGCAAAGGCTAAGCAACATGATAGAAATGCTAGCACCGAGATTGGCTATTCCCTTCTTACATGAAGAGTCACCGATATGGCATGAAATCCCAAAGGATCCAGGGTGTTTCTGCTTCTTGGGCATCTTGCTCTGGATGATATCGAAAGTGGTTGTTGCTATCTTAACAGTCTCACATTCTTCAGTTATGTACTTCCTTGTGAGGAGAGACTTTAAGTACTTAGTACAGACTGGTATCTCGGCCAGCGCATCTAGAAAGGGTATATCTACATGAAGCTTCTTCATAGCTTCTTTAAACTTATTGAATCGAGTGTCGAGCTTTGTCTGCTTCAAATGAGCTGGGAAAGGAGGATGAGGCTTGTATACTGGAACATTCGACTCAGGTGTGTCTTCAACCTCCGTAGTCAATGGTTCCTCCAATCTTGCTTTGTCTGTCTTATCAGCGGTTGGTTGTTCCTTCGGTTGAGACTCAGGTATTGTATAGTCTTGGACATTCACAAAGTGATCATCATTTGTTTCAGTTATTGGTATCTTAACTGGGGGGTTAGAATAGTCTTTTCCAGACCTGGTGGTGACAGCTTTCAATTGCTCTGGGTGCTTAGGATTGTTCTCTAGTTGTCCGGAAAAGGTTCCAGCAGGTGGCTTCATGCTAGCTACAAGTTGAGCTAGTTGAGATTCAATAGCCTTTTGATGGGCTTGCTGGTTAGCTATCATAGTCTGTTGCGACTGCAACATCTTCTCAATAGTTGACAATTTGTCATCAGGATGGATGGGACCGACTTTTTGCCCTTGTTGTTGTTGTTGTTGTTGATAGGGGACTTGGTTGGGGTTCTGAAACTGAGAATTGTTTTGATAATTGTTGTAGTTTCTATTCTGGTAGTTTCCTCTAAAGTTCCCTTGATTCCCGAAATTTGGTTGTTGGTTATACTGGAATCCCGGCGGGCCTTGTTGTTGAGTATTTGAACCAAGTTGTCGCGAGTTTTTAGCTCCAGAAGGGTTTCCATATTGAAAAACGGGATGGTTCCTATTCTGATTCGGGTTATAGTACCCTTGACCAGGGATGGTGTTGACAACATTCAAATTTTCCACTTGACCATTATCTCCTTGGGCACATGTATTGCTCAAAACAACATCATAGAGAATGTTACAGGCTATAGTAGAATGGTCAGTTCCTTTTCATGCTTCACAGAAGAGTGAGGCGGACTTTACTTGCTCTTGTTGTCGAGGGGGCGAACGTCTTCTTTCATAAGCTGCGAGAGATGACTCTAGATGGTACTGCTTTGCAACTAGGAGTTTGAGAGATTCAACGATAGACTTGTACTCGGGTGTTGCTTCAGCCATAGCTACCTTTAGCACTCCTTTGCCAATAGGTCTACCCCAGTTGGCTTGGTTTTCAGCTCCAAGGGTGACAACCTTCCATGTGCTATCATAACTCTGACGCATGAAGTTTCCTCCGGACGAGGAGTCCAAAAACCTCTTGATATCATCATCCGCACCTCTATAAAAGATTTCGATGAGTTGATTCTTTGGAATGCCATGATGTGGACACTTGCGTAGAATCTCTTTGTATCTTTCCCATGCTTTAGCTAGGGATTCTCCAGGGGCCTGGGTGAAATGCGTTATTCGGCCCCTAATTTCATAGGTGAGAGAAGGTGGATAAAACTTTTCTAGAAAAACATTTTGAAGTTGTTCCCAAGTGGTGATGGGTTCACATTGCAAGGAGTTATACCAACTCATGGCTCTATTGGCCAGAGAGTATTTGAAGAGACGGAGTCTGATGGCATCATCAGTGACTCCATTTTGCTTTGTCATGGCGCACAAGTCTATGAATCTCAGAAGATGTTCTTGACTATCTTCTCCTTACTTGCCATAGAAAGGACTGCTTTGAAGCAAAGTGACCCAATGTGCTCTTATCTGAAAATTCGGAGTGTTGATGGGAGGAGGTTGCACTGGGTGATGAACGTCTGCAGCTTTAGGGATCGAGAATTCTCTAAGGTCTTTTTTTAGCTCAGCTTGTTGAGCTGCTGCTTGAGTAGCTTGGATTTCTTCTTGAACTGCGGCTCGAGCTTCTTGCATAAGCCTATCTCTTTGGGCATTGAGGGCTTGAGAAACCCTTCAAGCAATTTCCTCCTCTTGAGCCATTCTTGCTTGGTTCTCTCTGTACTGACGGCGAAAGGTTCTGTCTATCTCAGGGTCAAAGCTAGCAGAGAGTCTGGGACTGTCCGAGCGGCGCATACACTAGACTTCATCGGTACCTAGGATGGAAAGATCTTTTGCTGGTAAGACAGACGGAGTAGAACCAAATTCAAGTATATATGATCGATAGTATCAAGAGTAAAATAAAAACCTAAATTAGCCTAAAAAGAACTAGATTTAACTAGATGATTCCATTGTCCCTGGCAATGGCGCCAGAATTTGACGTGGCATATATTGTCGCACTAACAAACTCACTTAGGGTTGAAATCCCTAAGTTTTTAACCAAAAAAACATGCAATAATACCACCCACAAGCGGACGAGTCTTATCGCAGTATAGTTGAGGATCGAATCCCAAGGGACAACGTTTTTAAGAATCTTTCTCTCTAGTCTAATCTAGTCGAATCAAGACTAATATTTAGAACAAGGTTGGTTGATTTGAGTTTAATTAAACTAAATGCAAGAAAAGTAAAAGAGCATGATTAAAGGTAGATTAAAGATTAATGATGGAAATCGCTGGGATGGTCCCGGGTTTCACCACCACTACACATGCAATCACATCAAACATCAAACATCCAGGCAAGATATAACCATTCAAAAAGAGCTGCTGCAGATTCCCCCGTACGGGCGTCAGGTATGCATAAGCATCACCTTAGGTATCAGATGTCTCGTCACCATCCAGATCACATACTTACGGCTCCGAAGATACAAAAATCCAAATGAAGTTGTGTGCCCCCTATACAGGCGTCAAGCACACAGAAGCATCATCGTTGGCTAGATGGCTCATCACCACATCGATCATACACTTACGACCTCAAGGAATCCCATTCTATTTCTAGTTTGGGAGTCAATCACGTTAATCGGCATTCAAAACATACGCATATAAGTTCTCGCAACATAGGAAACGAACAAGATATATGCAAGCAGGTGATCAATCCACAAGCACTCATCGACGATTAACAAAGAAATGAAAGATTATATACATGCCATGGAATGTTTAATAGTTAGATATGAAAGCATGGGCAGCGGGGCTAGTCCCTACACCCCAGTGAAAGTAAACTACTCACTCATGATGAGAGAAACAAGAATAACAAGAGAGAGAGAGAAGTTTCCGCCATGAGCATGGTGAAGAAGATGATCACAACTCGGTGGAGAAACGGTCTTCTACACAACGTCAGAGCATATCCAAAAGAGGAGAGAAGTACACCACGACAGACGGGGCGGATCTTCTCTCTCCACCTTCTTCTTCTTGTTGTTGTCCTCGCTCATAGCAGGATGAGCAGCTCGTGGATGAGATGGCGGCGTAGAAATGACGTAGATGCAGTAGATCTAGACCCAGATCTAGATCTAGATCCAGATCTGGATGAGATGGCTTGTAGATCTGAGTCTTCACTCCAGATCTAGGTGAACAGGCCGCAAAACCACCACAGGGGCAGGTTCTTGGCTATGGAGATCGTCTCCTTAGTCCCAGGACAGACCTGCAGCCTAACGACGTCTGGAGATGATGATTTGACTAACTGGAGTCGAGTTCTATTTATAGGCAGGCTGGGCACCGACTTAAAATTGCGACCTTGTCATTTCTACAGCGGGTTGTGACTTTTGCCAAGGTCGTGGCTTTTGTCGTGGTCGTGACCTTTGTTGTGGTCACGGCCTTTGTCATGGTCGCGGCCTTTGTCGAGATCACGACAAATGTCGTGGTCGCGGCTTTTGTCATGGTCGCGACCTTTTTCGCGGTCGCGACATTTGTCGTGGTCGCGACAAATGTCGTGGTCATGACATTTGTTGTGGTCGCAGCCTTTGTCGAGGTCACGACAAATGTCGTGGTCACGGCCTTTGTCGTGGTCGATGCCTTTGTCGAGGTCGCGGAAAATGTCGTGGTCGCGGCCTTTGTCGAGGTCGTGGCAAATGTCGTTGTCGCGGCCTTTGTCGTGGTCGCGGCGAATGTCGTGGTCGCGGAAAATGTCGTGGTCGTGACATTTGTCGCGGTCGCGGCCTTTGTCGTGGTCACGGAAAATGCGCTGCTCTGTGTGAGGAAGAGCCATGACCTGGCATAGGTGAAGGAGCGAGGGCAGAACGTGGAGGTAGCTGGGTTTTGGGCAGCTGTCTGGGGTCGCTTCTTGGTGCTGCACCTCGACTAGGTCTGCAGGTGATGAGGTAGGAGGAGCTACTCGCAATGGGGATGAGGAGGGAAGGTGCAAGTGAAGAGGAGAGTCACGATCTCTAGAAGTGGAAGGTTGTCGCTACTGTAGGAAGAGGAGAGCGGTAGGGGGCAGGGTGAAGGCAGACGCGGAAGGAGGGATCAGGTCATCTTTGCCTCGAGCACAGGAGGAGAGAGGGGGCACATGTGGGAGTCTGAAGGTATCGACAAACTGGAATCGCGGTCACGATCCAGGGTGTCCTGGGGAGCTGAGCGTTGTTGATGGTTGGTGATGGATCTCTCCGCGGTGATGGTGGGTCGTGGAGGGAGGCAGGTCGCGGGTGATTGGAGGCAGACCGTGGGTATTGCCGCGGGCGCGGTAGTTTGCAGGTCGCGGCTCTAGAGAGACCGTGGGTGGAGGGACCAGGTCGCAGGCACTGGTTGGTCACGGCGTCGAGGGTGCTGAGATGAGTGTCGATCGCCTGCGGTGTGCCTGTGAGGCAGAGGGAAGCAGGGGTCGCATTTTAGGGTAGAAGTACAGGAGATTCACGGGCACTGCAGCCACGTAAGGAAACCAAAGGTCCGACCCAAGCTTTGGGCCCAATTCAGCCCTTGAGAAGGAGTGGAGGCAGATCTGTGGACCTGCTTTGACCAAGCCTAATCCAAGGCCCAAAGAGGTTTGTTGGTAGTGGATGCTGGGCCCACAAGCTCCAAATTGACCTATCAAAAATACAATTAAATTCGTGATCAAATTGATCAAACCAAGATAAGTCACATATAAGAAGATATGGCCAATAAAAGCTCAATAAGGCAGTTAAGCCAAGTGAAAACACATATTAGAAGATAAAGCCAATAAATGCACGAATGCAACCAAAATTGGGCCAAACGAGGCGATTAGACTAAGATGAATATGCATTCATTAGATATGGGTACTGTCGAAAGCTGAAGATGAAGGCCCTACACCGGTCGAGCTGGCGACGCAAACTTCAGCGCTCCTCGGGAGGAAGCCTGAGTTTTATTTCTTCCCTAAAGTAGGATGCATTTTTCTTCCTTGTAAAACAAACATTATGGACTATAATAAGGCCCGAGTCAGTGCATGCGCCACATGCGCTGACTCTTCTATTTTATGGGCCACCACTTTGGTTTTATAGACCGGGATGGGTAATGCCATATGAGGCTGGGATCTTAACCCTAATCCAATGATGTTTTACCCCTTAATCACTTTTTCCTCACCTTGTCTTTGGCTGCCTGTTATTAACTGTATCAGGCTGTAGTCTCTCGGGCTTTGCAACGACCGCGACGGATGGCATTCCTGGGCAGTGTGCACCATATCGTGCATGCAAGTAATTTCCCTTAATGGGACTGATGGGACCGTCATCTCGGGAATGGCATGTATCAACGACTGATGCGTGCCCCAGAACTGCCCGTTTTACCCCCAGTTGAGTTTGCTATATATAGTAAGGAGGGTTCTACGTGTCAGGCTACTACACTTACTCTTTCAGCCACCTATACCACATGTAGTAATCCACCTTTTGCTCGCATGTCAGGCAGCTCGCCTTCGCCCTCGTGTTGGACGAGAGCTTTTAAGAGAAAAGGTACATCCCGACAGTCTGTTTGCCGACACAGGTTTCATATCGCGCGCCGCGTATCGGGTTGACAAACTCAGTCGGTTTTTCTTATATCGCCCGACACGGTGAAGCACGACATGTCGGCCGATAGTGTTTGCCCGATACGCCTTAACGGGTGACACATTTTTCTGTCGTGACGTCCTGTCGGGCAGTTGTTTCATGCGACCTTATCGCCCGATATCCCCGTGTCGGGCAGCATGTTGTGCCGCATAGTTCTCCCCGTATCGTCGGATCTCGTATCGCCTCAGATTTTCTTTTGATGAACGATACCCGAGATTTACAACGAGACTAGTTTTATCGAGATATCAGTTTTTCTTACCTAACATTTAATTGATCTATGAACTTGATAACATGTATGGATAATACACAGCAAACCACTAGAAGAGTGGACAAACACCTCAGAAGAATCGACACTGTGGCCGAAGCTGAAGCAACAACAGTCAGACAGAAACGCCAGAATCCCGATATAGCTGGGGCACCACCCACCGAAAAAAAATCAAGAGAAGTCCAATTCCTTATCATAGTCTGTCTTCTGCGGTGGTTTAGGACCAGCTCCAAAAGAGAAAGATAATAAAAATAGAGAGGACCTCCAGCCGCACCCTCCTGGGAAAGAAAATGGACTCAAGTGAACTGAAACTGGGATTGAAGATCAGTCCTTTTGTTTATGTTCACAACGGAAGTACCAGGATTAAGGGGAGGCCAAATAATTTTGAGAGCTTTGCACTTGTTCCGGCTGCATCCAGCTGGGAATGGAAATGGAGACTGCAAATAAGAAGAATGTATTACAGCTTCTCCAAGGCACAAGCGCAACCACCAGCTAACCTTCACTGGGCTAACATGACCTCACCATGTCCTCTTCACTACTCTGGGACAGAGAGTGAAGTAAGTTTAGGGGGGCACCCATGTACGAGTGAGGGAGGTATAAAAATTTTCTTCTTCACCTCCACCCTTTGTGTCATTTCATTCTTCTCTTATATCATGTGTATGTACCCTTGCTAGTACAAAATGCCATGCTCATATAAAAATTTTTTCTTATTTTGTTCCCTTACATATGTACAATGTCGCTATATTAGTAAAAACCTGATATGACTTCTTGCCAGTTTGTTTCTATGTGCTTATCGAGATGCAAGTTTTGTTATATCTTTCTGATAATGCTGCCTCAGACAAACAAAAGATTACGTTTTTCCATTCCAAAAATTTTGAAAATAATAATAATCTCACAACAGCTAAGAGACGAGTATGGAGAAGGAAAAAGCTGCCCAAACAGCAAAAATCCCTCTTGTTTCCCCTTACCCAACAAAAATCCCAAAAAGAGAAAGTAGCCTTATGAGGGTGAATAAAAGCATGAGAGTTTTGCCCAATAAAAGAAAAGAAATATATATATATATATACACACTTGTCTTCCAAAAGTACCCATCTTTAGGCATGGTAGATCTGGGGCAGTGGTACGTAGGATGTGAAATCACTGCTCTAAAGCCAACTGGCTTGGACTGCAGGGACCACTTGCCCGTTAACGGACCCTTACCTGGATGGACTGATGGGAAACAAGAAAAACCCCAAAAAGCCTCAACCTACCCAACACACAACTTTCTGCCCCAAAAATAAGTTATTTGGTGTGAAAGCTAACTTTGGAATCATGCACCAAAGTCTCGCTAAAGATGTAGAGAAAATTTTTCTGAAATAATAAAGCAGCAAACACAAGGTCTTTTGTTCGTTATGGGACAACATTATCTCTAAAGGCATCACAATTCTTGTTTTACCTCTTGAGCTGAAAACTAACCTGAGCAAGAAGAAGCATCACAAAATAAAGTTTAAATATTGATTGAGGACAATCAAAACATTAAGTTTGGGGGAGTTGATAACACCAAATTTTGTGATGTTTTAGACTATTATTCTATTATCAAACTGCCTTTTTAACTATTTTCCTCTCTATCTATATGTACTTTTGCAATAATTGGCCAAACGACGCTCTTAATTCAATATTTCCATATTTTGCAATGTTTTCCTCCTCTTCTGACCCAATTATCGTCAATAAGGTCGTCTCGGCCCACAAACAAGTTCCACCTGCATTGGCCTTCCTGATGGCCGATACGATCACTGCCCGATAGGGTAGCACCACACACCGACGCGCGACATAAGGATGCCACGCAAGAAGAAACTAGAGGGCGATACATCTTCTACCCGACAGGGAGCCGAGCTCGCAATGACAACAAAGCTTGTCACGTGGCACAGGCCACCCACCGGTAGGCGCCGCTCGTCACGTGACCGACGACCGACAATCCTTGTGTCGGGCGATACCGATATCGGCCATCTACTGACTACACAAAGACAAGGAGGACACGTGGCGCCCTGTGCACCATAACTTCCCCAACCACTGCCTATAAATAGCAGCTACAGGAAGCCAAAAAGACAGGTCGGAACCTTGCCCGAATCTTCCCAAGGAACGCTGCAAGAGCAATAGCGTCGTGCCTCAGTGGTTGTGACGGGCGACACTAGGTAAGCATTTCCCCATCCCGAGAGGGAGGGAATGGTTCACTTATGTCGTCCCGAGCACCACTGCAGGCCGATATCGGCCGACATAATGTAGATAGTGGATACAAGTGACCGATACTAGACACACTTCACTTTAGCTCAGCACGATACTAACCCCGATACGTGTCGCCCGTCGTGGCGTGTCGCCTGAGAGGGTGCCGTCCGACATGACCGTATCGGGATAGGGTTATCGCACGATACAAATGGCCCGTCACCGCGTGCCGCCTGAGAGGGTGTACCGCCCGACACAGCTGTATCGGGCTAGGGTCCTGCCCAGTATCGGGCTGGAGGGTCAACTGTAGCATGTCTACCTTCTATATCAAGAGGGCGACGTTTATCCTTTATTTCTGTAATTTATTTCTTTTACTTCTGCAATGTAATCAACCCTTTATATGTTAATAGAAATAGAAGAGTTTAATTATCTACTGCTTTATACTTGGTACCCTGGTTGGATGAATGCTATGTTTAATATCTGAACTCTAGCTTGTACGTTGGATCGCGTTTCGTTTAGCTACCAAATCATGTTTTCCCATTGCAACAGCCTTGAGAGAGGTGTTGTGGCTCTAGTGTTTGGTCTGATTCTAGAGTACGAGAGTGCCCGGAATCAGAGTTGTTGTAGTAACCTTTCCACTCTAACCTAAGTCCAGCAACCTTGAGAGTGGTGTTGATGCTTGGTTAGAGGTACCCGCTCAGAGAGGAGGGGTACAGGATGTTCCTGCTGCCGCTCGTTTTACCGAAGTTTTTTTTTTCTCCTTGGTACCTTGCTTTAGCTTGAGTATTATCTCTCCATTTCTGTTGCACGAAAAATCCCTAAAAAAACTTCTAAATGCTTAAAACCTAAGTTTTCCTTGTAACTCCAGTTGGAGATAGGGTCTTCTTTTGCTTTATCGATCTCGTTCTACTGTTCCCTTTTGGTAATTTTATCATCTCTTATCCTTACCGGAGTGTAGCGTGTCGATTCTGTGTTCTCAACACTGCCACCCTTGTCCCTGTGTTCGACCCCGTATATCTACTTTGACCCCGTAAACAAAGTTGTGGGGGCCTAGAAGGTTTCAGGTTATGTAAAATCTCGACTACCTCAAATCTGCCTTCAATTTTGGGACGTGCGATTTAGGCCGATCATTATGTAAAGAAACCACAAACTAATAAGATTGCTCCTACAAATCACAACCTCTTCTCTTTCCTAAACATCCCTGACCTTGATGTTTCATCTCCACCTTCTATATCTAACCCCTCTCCACAGGCCCCCCCGGTCACCCCCAACGGGAACCACACCCCTTCACCCTTATTTATAGAGGCAACTTGACATGCTTCGGTTCCAGCCTCCACTTTTAGCACCTCTCACAAGTTTACATCTGCTGCCTCCTCACCTTTTACCATGGCTCCTATAATCAACCTTGAGAAGGAACTCCCCACCAATTTACCTACAAAATCCATGAGACTTTTAAAAGTATGTAGCAGCCACAATATCCTAGTATCAAAAACCAACAACATAGACAACAACACTGTTAACATCCTAGATGTTACTAAAGCTATCACCCTCCTTCTTCCTAGAAACACGATCCTCAAACCTAAAATCCTCTCCCCATCCCAACTTTTATACTGTAGGGAAATAGGACGCAAATATAGGCAGTAGAAATGAAATTTTATTTCCATATTTCCATAAACCAGCAGATCACGTCAACAACTATATAATTGAAAAGATGGTTTCTAGGATATATCTGGTCCTGGAGCAATTCTAGAAGCATACTCCTCATCATTGTAGATGTGAAATTATCATCTAGTTTCTCTTGGACGGTCTCTGTGCAGCTGCTGGTCTTCACCACAAACATCAGACTGGAACAACATCTGCAGCGGCTCCTACGGACTTGCGACAAACTACAAGCTCACGTTGTCCTCCAAGTGGCAGACAACAACCTCCCGCCTCTAGAGTAATCCATACGAACCACTGAGAACTTCACATTGTGCTACCAGAGCTAATAGGAAGGAGTTGTCCCCTTCTATCGACGTACTAGTTGCCGACATGCTCTCCCACAACTGATCCACAGTTGTTCTCTCCCTCACCATCCCTCTCTTTAACAGGTAGGACTTGCTTGGGCTCTCTATTGGTTACCACAACCAAAGAGGACAACAATTTTCAGAGCAACTGATTCTCAATTGTGTGTCTTGGGAAGCCCCCAATACCCCTCTATTTATAGTAGAGGCCAGGGTCAGGGTTTCCGATAGGAATGGGAGTAGAAGGGTACGAAATCAATGAATATTCTAAAACCTACAAACTCTAAGACGGTCATCTCAAAAAGCAAAATGGTTTTCTCATGCACGAGACAGTCATTTTGTGTAGTTTCCTATTTTGAATCAAATTGGAAATTCGAATCTAATTAATGTACAACATCACGTCAACACTAATCCTTTATGTAATTGAATTTCTACATGAACTAGGCATCTCGCTCATGTGAGCTAGTCATCTCGTAACCACAAATCAGTCTTCTTGCTCATGCAAGATGGTCATCTCATGACCACGAACTGGTCATCTCGCTCATGCGAGATGGTCGTATCACAGCCATCACGTGAGACGATCATCTCGTGCCCTAATTTTGACAGAACTCAGCCAATTCAGTTTCTAATCAACCTGACACTCCAAATAGTCAATCCAACACTTGAACTTGATGATTTTGAGTCCATTGAGTTGATCTATTATTTAATTGAATACCTAAAAACCTTTAGCATTCAATCTAAACATCATTCATGAATATACTCCTTTAATCCAAGTGTATCCTATGTGTGTGACCCTTTAGGTCCAGAATTACATTGGTAGTGAATGCCCATATCAAACTTATGGCATCATAAGCAAAGAGAGATGCCTAGTCACACATCATTTCTACCTAAGAAATTTAGAAAGTTGGAGAACAAATTCAACCTACAAATCATGATTAGTGTTACCGTGATCGTATAGTTCCTTTATCTCTGATATCCAAGTTGAACTCGAGGCATGGAATCATCATCCTCTCAATGTTCAATTCATGTTCCTTGAACTAGAGCATACTATCTGAGATGCATATGAGTTTACATATCACATATTGAACCACATCGGTACGATTGTAAACTTATCAACATCTTTTATCAAGAGGCATTGGATATCAAACTCCTGTAGGAGGGACAAATCCCATCCATATCACTTACACTCAATCCCCATGGATTTAACCATGATAACTGGTGAAAGACTTCATCATGCTCAACACCTTGAACTAGTTTGAAACTGTTTTCAACCAATTTACCCTTTAATGTTGGTCTTCTCACAAAGACCCAAATGCACCCTCTGGGTTTTACCCCTTTAGGTGGATCCACCAAGGTCATACCTTGTTGGTTTACATAGAGTCCATCCTTGATATCACAACCTCAAACCATTTCTCAGGTTCTGATCCCTCAATAGTTTCTAGGTAGGTTGTTAACTCATCATCTTTGATCAACTTACCACCCTTCTGAGTTATAAGATATCATCATCTTTCAAACTCAAGGTGTGTTCTACTAGAACTATGATTTCTATGTGTTACATAAGGAACTTGAGATTCCCCAACAACTTGTGATTCTCCTTGTTCCATCGTACCACTTTAGGTTCAATGTTTTCTTATTTGTCTTGAACATTTCAAGTTCCATTTTTTCTCCCACTAACTCCTTTGGAACTAAGTTTCTTTTCATGAATACAACCATCCTGACCAAGAAACAACTTTGTTATGGGATTGGGATAAGAGTAGTATTTAACAATATAACATTTATGTGATTTGTGGACAAAGCCTTTTAAAAAACTATTGTCTTATATAAGCATTCATCCATAATCACTATAAAAGACTCATTGAGACAATTACCATCCCATATCTCATATTGTGTCTTTAGAACCATTTTAGATGGTACATTGTTTTAGTGTTAAGCATGTTCTCAAAATAATTAGGAAGATTAGCTAGATTTTATTGATAATTGCACCATGACTTAACAAGGTGTGATTCCTTCTTTCTGATAAACTTTCATGATACACTATCACTGTGCTTCAGGTGGAGTTCACTGTGATACACTATGGCAGTCTCTCCATAAGGTCCTCAAACTCTTAGTTCAAAGTATTTCCACATTGATCATATCGAAGTCTCTTAATAGTTTTACCAAGTTATTTACGTACTTCATTTATTATTGCCTTGAACATTTCACGAGATCCAGACTTGTATTTCATTAAATACAAATTTCATATCTATTCTTAACATCAGTATATATAATGAGGTACTTGTAACCACCTTCAACATTTAGTCTAAAAGGTCTATATACATCAGTATGTATGAGTCCTAATAGAATAGTCACTCTCCCACTACATCTAGTGAAGATGCTTTTATTATATTGCACAACAAATAAGATATGCATGTCTCTATTGGTTCAATAACCAAAAGAGTCTTGATAACCATCATATGGATTCTATAAATGCATTTCTCATTTGTGTGCTCTAGATGACAATGCTATAGGTTTTTAATATAGAGTCATCAAGTCATTCAATATGGGTCATACACATATTTTTCTTTAAAACTATCATATATATAGTTTGTGAGACACATGGCATTTCCATAAAAGATCATATCTTTTAGAATGAAACATAATGTTCTTTCATACAAGACATATGATATTTTCATCAATGGTAGGTACATAATAGAAATTCTCTAATTCTATTATGTGCCTTGTAGAGGCAGCAACACTTGCTCCATAGTGTTCTAGCTTACTTCTTCTGAGGTCCTGTAGTAGAGATCTCTATCTCCATCTTCTTCTTCTGATCCTCTATAAAGAGGATAGTTCTTTCCAATGTCTAGACAGGTGACAATGGTGGCACTTTCTTTCCTTAATTCATTAAGTTAAGAGGACATATTCCTTTTACACTTACACTTCTCCATATATTGTGTGCAGAATACTTGGACTTTAGCTTAGCCTCAGAGCACTTCTTGGCCTTTCCTTTTCCCTAGGACCCACTTCCATTGATCACTATCACAAATTTCCTTACTTTGGCATCAACATGCCAAGCATTTCACAAACTGACTATATGATTCATGCAACATTTTGAGTAATCTTATCTATAGTCAACCCTTGACTTATGAGAAATCTCAATCACTCCATATGCTCAATTTATTGAGCACACGGGGCTCTACTTGACCTTCCTTTGTCAATTTGTACTCATATAGTGTTGGGAGACATTATAGCTGAGATGAACTCAATGGTCCTTGACTCTTTCCCCCTTGCCCTCAGATTGGGGAGAACAACCTCCCACAAAACTGCGCCTCTCACTGGCGGCGGTGCACATTTTAGGGCTTCTCCTCCTATGCCTCCTCACTCCTATATAAGACCTCCAGTAGCTCCGCCTACCCTCCTTTGGTCATCACATCACCTCAATTTGAAGCCATCAGTTCCCAAGAACCTTAGCCACCATATTCACCTTCAACCTCCAACACCATCACCGCCCCGCTACCCCAACGCATATCGCACTAGTTCTTTACTATCTCCTCCTTCTCCATCCTCCAAGGAATCTCCATGGTGAGGAATCGAGGTCCCAAACCTTTCCCTCACCTATCCCACCACCTACCCCTACAACCTTCTCATTGTGACCTGGCATCACTCTAATTCGCAAGGAGCTACACCACACAAAGTAGCCGCCCTACCTCGGGGTAACTTGTTGAAGGTGAAGACGCTCTCCTTTCACCACCACTCACACGCTAGCCTGAGTAGGTCCTCTCTAGAGTTGCGATGTAGGATGTTGTACGTGAGGAGGAGATGAGGAAGGAGGTTGACATGTTACCAACTCAGACCCATGTGGACCAACAACAGGCCACCAACTCAACTGAGTAGGGCCGTGAGTTAGCAAGAGAAAGCGGCCCGTGTGGAGCCGGCTCAACCATCTCAACCAATCGTGTAACGTCACCTCAACAAGTCGTGCTGAACTCAGAAGACTAGAGATCAATCTGAGCCGTCGATCCAATCAGATCTGGCCATTGATCAAGGTAATTTCTTGACATAAATCATTTAATTAAACTAGAAATATATAATCTTAGGAATATCTAAGAAAATTCTAGGAATATTAGAAAATAGCAAACCTATATATGATTTTCATCAGAAAAAGTGCAAGATATCCAAAAAAAAAATCCCAAAGACCTATACCTGACCCCTTTTTCAAAAATATTAGACTATAGCCTAATGATTATATATATGTCTTTTAATATGCAATAATTTGATACAACCTCACCTATTGTGGTAATCAAACCCTAATCAACTAGGGATACTAAACTCAAGATCATAAAAACCATAATTTTCAATTTCTCTCTCTATATGTGTAGTTTTGTGCATTTAGTTGCAAACCTAACTTTATTTAATGACCCCTTATGATTATGATCGACCCAAAACCCTAGATCTAACCCTAAACACCTTGGATCTTGTGAACCCCAACGAGGAAATAATTAATGATCTAATGATATATAGATTCCCCAAAATGAATGTTCTTTTCTTATATAAAATGGACATTATTGATTAGATGAAACCCTAAATTTGAGATCTAATCTTGGGACTCTAAAAGAAGATAAAAGTCAAAGATAATCTCTAATCTAATCATAAGAAGATGAATGTAACACCAACTAGAGATCAAACCCTAATAACCCAAAAACCCTATTATGGGATGATGAGAATACATAATGACATTAAGTCTTTATCTCTCTTTCAGGGTGATCTACTCTTTATACTAGGCTTTTTGAAAATTCAGATATGATCATATTAGGTATGTGGGTTTTCTTAAGTATAAGACTTGTTTTCATGGATGCATGATGATATGATGTACTTCATATGCTTTTATTTGTATATAAATTCTTGTATGAATACTAGCATCATATGCTTTGCCAAACATAAAAGAACATAAAAGATTAAGATGAGTTGTATCTACTAAAGTGAGATAGTAATTCCCTCTCTCTTCTAAATACTAATGTCGAGAACAACCCCATACCCTTAGTGGCAGGGAAGGGCCCAATATGTATGCAAAAAAGGTGTTGACACACTAAATAGTACAACTGCATCTAAAGTTATGTCTAAAAGAGATGTTTACCTGATTTTATGCCCTTTATTAATGTTTTTCCTTCTTTCTTTCTTTCTCATTTTTCATTATGCAAGTGACAATATGAATTCTTTTACCCACATACACAATTGTTTCTCGTATTTTTTAGGTGCAAGGAACAAGTAGAGCATTCAAAGTACTTGAAGATATTAAATAACATCAAGGGAGGATGATTAGCTAGATGGCTGCCTCTCATCTTATTTCTATTTAGATAGTTATTTCTTTTCATTAGATAATGTGTAGGATGTCTATGTCCTATGTACTTTTTTCCTTAAGAACATATTTCTTCTTCCTGTGAATAATGCAATATGACTCTTATATCTTTATGAATGATGGTTTGTGTGGCTACTTAAATGATGCATGTGAACAACGATCCGACTACGTATTATATACTAGTTGACAATCACAATCCCTTATATTTTCCCTTTTGACATCTTGTAGATATGAGTGCACGCATATCTAAGGAATATCATTAAAGAAAATGTACTAAAATTGGGGTCATCACATGCCATTTTGGGGATGCAATTCGATTGCATCTAGGATTGGTGTTGATGTCATGACATGCATTAATTAGAATTGAATTGCCAACATATGTAAAAAACTGGGAAACTAAAAAACGACCATCTCACAGTGCAAGAAGACCATCTGGGTTTGTCAGACAGCCATTTTAGATGTTGTAGGCTATGAAGTTTCCATAATTGTTGTGACAATTCAAGATCTTCTGGTCCCTTTCACTCCCGCATAGACTGGGAATCGTGACCCAAACCCCACCTATAAATAGAGGGGTATTGGGGGATTTCCAGAACACAACACAGACAATTGAGAATCAGTTTCTCTAACAATTATTGACTTCTCTAGTTTTAGTAACCAAGAGATCCCAAGAAAATCCTACCTGACTAGGGAGGGATAGAAAGGGATAGAAATAATTGAGGAATATTTTTGTGCGAGAGCATGTTGGTGACTAGTACACTAATGAGAGGGACAACTCCTTCCTATCCGTTCTAGTAGGATGACATGAGTTCTAGTAGGTCCATGTGGACTCCTCTAGAGGGGAGTTGGCCTTTTCCCATTGCTAAGGAGGACAACATCAGTCAGTAGTCCGTGACGAGAGGAGCTACTACAGTCGATGACGTTTGAGTTTGCTATCCTTGGAGGAGTAGTCAGATGAGTCGCAGTGCAACTAGGAGCTTCACAGACACCATCCAAGATGGAGTGCACATCTGCATCGACGAGGATTTTTATTTGTTATTCTAGAATCATGAATGAGGGAGAGGATAATTCTCAAGAAAAATCGATCAGGTGACTCAGGATGCTATCATGGGGCCTACTCCACTGGGAGGTTAAGGATGAAGTCCCTGTCGTTGGATGCTCCCTAATATGCAATCAAAAAGATCCGATAGCCAGGATGCATGCTCGAATGAGTGACCCGTGTCCTAGGTCAGATAGGTCGTTCGTGACACATGAATGTCATGTATTATGGATCAAATAATCAAGAACTTAGAGGTTTTAATAAATGGAATAATGCACCTAATTTCCAAAACTTATATCTCATAAACGGATTATCCCATTAAAGTGAAATTTTAAAAGGAGCTTCATACAAAGTTTATCTAGCTATGGTACAAAATTAAGTTCCAAATTTGAAAGTTGACTACATAAATTGACTATGTATCATAATACATATAATTCACCTCTACGTGAAGTAGGGTTTGCATTATAATGAAATTGATGATTCCTTTTAGTCAAGATGGTGATGGAGATGGTTGAGGGTATTATTGGAAATAAAAAATATTGTAAGAGAGTTAAAATGTATGTAAAAACTCACTCTATCACATGGCCATTTGATACATGTGAGATAGGCATCTTGCACCACCTTAGAGGGTCTTCTCACACAAGCGCGATTGGCGTCTCACAGGCCGGGTTAGGCTGAATTCCAGCTAATGTACAATAAAATCAACCTAACACTCCAAATGGCTATCTCAACACTTCAACCGATCGTTTGGCAGTCAAGTCAACTGATTTGTTGAGAGAATTGAATACCTAAACACTTTAGTAATTGATCCAATTATCATTCAAGATTAAACTCCTCTTCTAGATGAGTTCCTATGTGTGTGACCCTATAGGTCCCTTTTTACATTGGCAGTGAATGTCCATAACAACTTATGACATCACAAGAAATGAGTGGTGCCTAGTCACGCATCATTGATACTGAAGTAAATGGAAAGTTGGAGAACAACTTCAACCTACAATATGTGTATGGTGTTACTGTGTTTGTATAGTTCCTTTGTTGTTGATATCCAGATTGAACTAGAGGCATGGAGCAGTCATCCTCATTATTATTCAATCTTATTACAATGTTTGAAACTAATCAAGAGGCCATGGATATCATACTCCCTTAGGAGGGACAAATCTGAACTGTATCACTCACACTCAGTCCCCATGTGTCATAGTCACCCAATCATCAACTTTATAACAACCCACATTTCAGGATTGCATTTGATAATGTCAAAGCGTACCGAATGACATGTGATGTGTGCATTGATTTTAGGTATAAGAACCACAAACACCACCATCACTATAAGATGTCATTCTCACTTACCTCATTAAGGTTTCCATGTATCACTCTTATGGTGGGTCTGTCCAATACATTGTTATCTAACATGTATATGTGTGCTAGGTTTAATATCGTCATATCATGACTAATGTGATTTTGTCATCAACCAACTTGCACTCTGATCTTATATGTCATTATTGTCTATTTAACTTCCACAATAACAACTGATCAGGGACATACCAAGAATGCATATACTCTTAACATCCATATGATCTCATTGTTCAGGTCATCAACCTGAAGACATATGTCATTGAGTAATATCATTCTCTAGACATCTATTATGGTATTTCATTATCTCATAACTAAATTAATAGAATAAATTGGAATCTTGCCTTTATTAATAATCAAATCATTTACAAGTTATGCTAGTACAATCATCATATGATTGGCTATTTGGGCATACATAGCAACAGACCCCCACTTGCACTTAGAGCCAATCACCCAAAAATCTTATCTAAGTGACATAACATGACCATCATGCTTATGTTGCAAAAGTACTTTACTCAAGGGATCAACAATGTTGTTCTCAGTTGCTACTCTACAAATATTAACATATCCTCATTGTCTGATCTATCATGTGAGATGATACCACCTTTGTATATACTTTGAGTGCTGATGTGATCTGGGTTCCTTATCTTGTGCAAGCTCCATTGTTGTCACAATATATCTCAATTGTTTTGTTGATGCTTGGAATGACCCCAAGTTCATAAATGATCTTCTTGACCCATACAACCTCCTTTGATGCATTCGATGTAGCAATATACTTGACCTTTATTGTAGAATTGACAATTGTCTCTTGCTTAGAACTTTTCCAACATCATGATTCTTAAGATGTGTTACCATCTCAAGAATGTCCATGTTTTCATGTTATTCATGCAACTCATAGTTCATACAACAAAGCATAAGGTACTCAATGTCTATGGCATCTTTGGAATAATTTCAATAAGCATCCATTTAGCCTTTAGGCACATTTGGAGTGGGTTCCTTTAGCTATAGTCTTTTAAGGACATATAACTTTCTCTCATGATTGAGAACACTTCTCAAAGTCCTAAACTATATGTCAAAGATTATCCCATTTTGTCCTTCTTAAGGACTGATTGCAATAAAATGTGTTTGTGTTTGACATTTGATTCTATAAAGAAATATTGCAGATTTTCAAAACATCTTTGATTTGTTTGATTTGATAAGTTACGATATTAATTAAGTTTTTAATTAACTACCACTCCCACTATTTTATTTTAAATTGATAACCCTCGGATATCAATTTGGAATATTACAACATACAATATTATAGTGGGTTAGATCCAAGATAATTCAACTATGACCCGACAAACGCCGCAAAACATAGCTAATTATCAAGGTAGGCAACTTTTGCCAATTGCATCATATGCAATTCTGGATAGATGATATGTGAAACTCCTTGTCACAATCATCTACATGCTTCTAGTCTTAGACGCTCTAAGAATTACCAATTTAAGCCTAACCCAATAGCCAACACGATAGATATGCACCCTATAATGGCGGAACCTACATATCTACCATCACACTTCCACACGATAGGTGACACATCATGCGAGGGTGTAACCTATGCTTGGTCGATCAAGCTTTCCATGTGTGTTTCTAATTGAAAACATCTTAGACTTAATATTTTACTTGAGGGGGTTTGTATTTATAAATACATATAATTTATCCAATAACCACATATATAGTACGTATCATATACATGCTATATCCCACAAGGAAAACATGCAATAAACAAAAGCGATGGTTATATCCATCCTAATGTAATCCCTTGGAGCAATAAGTAATTACCACAACCTAGGTCTACATCACATGTAGAAACCTATTGTTGATGAAGATCCCTGTCTGCCAATCTGGGTTGATCGATTCAACCTTAGAACTGATCGGCTCGCCTCCTGGCTAGTCATTTGGTTTTCTCACCGGTCATCTAATTCTTCTGTCCACCATCTTCTGGCTCCTCCAGTCAATCATTTGGGTCCACCATATGGTCAGTTTGGATCGTCCTTATGGTCCTCCTTGGTCCTCCAGCCAGTCGGCTCATCTCTGAGACAATCGATTGGCATCGTTAGTATGTCTTTCTTCTTCTTCATAATAGGAAAGTAAACTATCCTATTACATAATTATAGAGAAACGAGCAAGGGTAGGAAAGAATTAAATTTACATTGGGAAGATAAGATAGAGGCTCGATACACATACTGAGATAAAATAAGATTAACCAACCACACAACCATGCACATGTAATAGGGGTTATTGGCCAGAACCATGCTACTCATCCATCGTCAAAATTGTTGGATCTAGGGCTCTAGAGGGGGGAGGGTGAAAAGAGATTCAAAATTCTCATAAGAATAGTTAGACCTTCATATTATATCAATTGAAACCAAATGCTAAAACTGAATTTAAAGTCCTATCTAAACAAGCATAGCAAGGATGAGAGAGTTTGAAACAAACACTTAGACAAGGTGTTTAGAGTGGTTCCAATATCCAAACTAGGAGACTGTCAATCTACTACCTAGAGAGGTCAACCTCTAGGACTTTGCAACCCATGTATATGTATATTCCATTATAAGACATACAAGAAGACCACCTTACATGTAAGGGCTTACCTATCCAAGAGCTAGTCTTATACCTCACAACAGGTCTTACCCACTCTTGCAAGCAGCTGGATTCCTTCTCCTAGGACATCTCCTACTTACAACAAGTCTTCAACCTTGATGATTTACCCACCAAGCTCCTTGGATCTTCCACCTTGTTCTTCTCCTTCACTTGGAGAAGATCTTCACACCTTCTTCAGCCTTGAAGAAGAACAACAACTCCTCCTTCACTCAGAGAAGATCACTTCAGCATTTGCTCTTTGAGAAATGGGATTGGTAAAATGGAAATATGGAGAGCTTTACAAGGTAACAATGAGGTTGCTATCTTACAACATGCCTAACTCACTCATAATCACAAAATGCTTTGTAAATGAGAGAGAGAAAGGGGCTCAAATGGTTGTAGCACACTCAACTATAGCAAGGACCAAAGATAGCAAGAATGAGCAACCTTGGAATGAACTATAAGAGGTACTATTTATATATGGGGGTGTTCCGTTGAGTGTGATATCACTTAAGAATGAAAAATAGCCATTTTACAACTTGCAACAGATCTATTTTCATTTCTAACACTCTCCAACAGTTGGAATCACTTTTTCTACATTTTTCATATAGTGCACTTGGTCGAGTTTCAATAAAGATAACTCGATCAATCCACTATCTGACAAAGCCAATTTTCAAACTATTGGTCGAGTTTGTCCTGGGGTAACTAGACCGATCAACTAAAATCCACTTTAGTCATAAATTTGGTCGGTCAAATTCCGTGAGTGTACAACTCGACTGATGCAACCATTTCCAAAAATCCATCATAGATCGGTCGAGATTTAAACTTGACTGATTAAAGTGTTGTGACAAATTTTCCAAAATGATTTTTAAGTGATCAAATGATGGAATTAAGTGTTCTTGATTTTTTTTTTCACATCTTAGTTACAAGTCATATCTGTTGACTTGAGAGTTATACATTGCCCATATTTTAATAATGACTTAACCATTCCATTGCTATGTATCTAATACGTTTGTTCAAGATTGATTTCAGGCTTTAGGTACATGAAAAGGATCAAACTACAGAAGCCCTGGCTTGTTCAAGTTCAAGTCAAAAGCAATGCAAGTGTGCATTTTGGGAATCCACCCCAAATGACCTTAGAATATTTTTTTAATCACTTGTATTGATGATATGACTTGTAACTAAGATGACAAAAAAACCAGGGACACTTAGTTCTAAAGTTTGATCACTAAAATGTCAATTTAGAAAATTTGTCACAAGTTGTTTATCAGTCGAGTTGGAAACTCGATTGTGTTGGATCAATGGGCTCTAGAGGGGGTGAATAGAGCTTCAAAATTCTCACAAGACAAATTAGAACACCAAATTATATAAAGCATAAAAGCTTAAACAATCATCAATTTGATGTTTTAATCTAACATGCATATAAAGGATGAGAGACAAGGAAAAGCAAGCACTTGGATAGATGGTTTAGAGTGGTTCCATGTCCTAAACATAGGAGCAATGTCAGTCCACTACCTAGAGTGGGTTAATCACTAGGTTTTGCAATCTTGGTACTCTTATATTCGACAATAAGATTACAAGACACAACAACCACACATCCAAGGGCTTAGTACCTCAAGCAAATATCTTCAACCTATAGAAGGAGCTTACCCATTTTAACTATGGAGTCTTAAGCCATCAACATGGACTTACCCACTCCTTCCTTCAAGTCTTATGCCATCAAGGAATTACCTATCTTCCTTGAGTGTCTCCTTGACTATCTATTTCACTTGGAGATCTTGAGCACCTATCTCCTTCACCTGGAGATCTGAATCACCTTACTTTCTTCAACCTTGAAGAACAAACACCTCCTTCTCCTTTACTTGGAGAAGATCTTCAAACTTTATCTTCAATGGGAATGGAGGTAGGAAGATGGAGGAGGAGAGCTTTACATAAATATAGGGAGTAGCTCTCTTGCACAGGAACCTATCTCACCCATACTCACGAATTTGACTTGAAGGTAGAGAGAGAAAGGGGCTCAAAGGGTTAGAACACTCTCAGCTATGCTAGAACCAAGTTTGCAATGAATGAGTAGCCTTGGAATGAACTCCAAGGGGTCATATTTATAGTTGAGGGTGCCCCTTTAAGTTGTGGGACACTTAGATACAAAAATAGCCTTTTTTGCTCAAAGCAACGACTCTATTTTCACTCAAAACACACACCAACGGTCACATCATTTTTTCTGCAAAATTTCATATAGTGCAATCAGTCGAGTTTCAATTAAGTTAACTTGACCGATCAAGTAAAAGACAAAACCAATATTCAAACTGTCGGTCGAGTTTGTTCTGAGGAAACTCGACCGATCAATGAAGATTGTTTTGGTCAGGCACTTGATCGGTTGAGTTATGTAAAAATACAACTCAACTGATGCTATCTTTAGAAAATTGATCCAGATGGATTGGTCGAGTTTGTCCTGGGGAAAACTCGATCGATTGACAACCTGATGTCAATCTTTTGAAAATGAATCTAAAGTTATTTAACTTTGGTGTTTTATGTCCCAAACATTTTTCTCATCTAAGTTACAAGTCAATTCATCATTATAAGTGATTATAGAAATGTTCTAAGGTCATTACTTGTAGCTCTTTGACTTGAACTTGAGCCATTCTACAACTTTTGATTTTGAATCCTTTTCATGTACCTAATACCTAAAATCAATCTTTAATACACATATTAGATACATATGAATGGAATGGTTAAGTCATTATCAAAACATGGACAATGTATAACCTTTAGGTCAACATTCTCCCCCTTTTTGACAATGACAAACCATTCCTCAAACATATTGAAAAAGGTTGTAGAAATTATACCTTTGCCTTGTGAATTAGGGGGATTCATGATACAAACAATGTGAATTGCTCCCCCTCAATCTATGCTTCCTTTAACCTGCATGGTTAGTCTATCTACACATAGCAATAATAATATACATGTAGTGTGTAGTCCTTTGCAAGTTCACATGATGAACAATGAATGAACAAGAAAAGGATCTCACAAGCAAAAGGGCACTATATGATTGAGTTTCAAGACTTGAAATATCTCTCCCCCTTTTGACATTATCAAAAAGTAAGGGAGGTAGAAGAGCAGAAACTCAGGTCTTCTCCAAACTCAACCAACCACATATGTAGAAAGAAGAAGCAATCACATAGCATATAGCACACAGAGACAAAAGATAACATACAATCTAAGTCGTAATAAAAAATAGAAGATGGCATCAACACATACAATAGATCAGAGTAAAAAGCCAGAGTGCACATCAAATATATTAAAAATCAGAGATATGTCCACATGAGAGTAGCTACAAGCATAAGGTGATGAAAACAAAGATAAAATAGTACAGCTCATATATATGTGCCAAGATGTTTCTTATACAAAATAGTCTAGAAAGATGTATATGATAAGCATGCTAGACTACAAACTATGAAACAACCTAAACATCTAAGCTATCTATATCCACAGTATCATCATCATGTCCAGGCGTGTAGTCTTCGTCTCCATCAGAAGGTGGAGCAGCAGTGCCATCATCATCGGAGTCAACACTATCACCATCACCATCATCTGAAGCATCCTCGCCATCACCGCCGTCATCAGCATCATCAGCCTCGACATCGTCAGCCTGGTCCGGAATCTCCTCATCAGAAGGAGGTCTAAAAGAGCGACCAAGCCAATGAGCATTCTGCTCAGCCCAAGACATACCAAGAGCATGAAGTTCATTGGCCTTTTGGAAGGATGGAGCAGAGTCTCCAAGGCTGGCAAGCAGAGTGGCCATGGGTCCAGCAGGCAACGGTAGGTAGATGGGTGCAGAGCTAGCAACAACAAAAGGTGGTGGAGGAGGAGGAGCAGCAGCGGAAGGCTCGGGAGTGGGGTAGTAATGATTATATGCATAGGAAGCATAATCACTACCGGGGTAGGGCTGGTAGGTGGGATAGGGGTGAGCACATGATAGGTTCATGGTAGACTTAATGGAACACAAATCCTGATGTAGATGGTCCTGAACCTGTTGGTTATATGCCTCTTGGTGCATCATGTAGCCCAAAAGGGTTTCATTTGATACATGAAATGAGGCACAACTAGGTCTAGGAGGAGGCTGCGGTGGTGGAGCACGGGTGGAGGAGGTTGGGGCTACAGAAGCAGAGGCAGAGGGAGAAGCACGGGGGGTGGAGGAAAACACGTGCACTGACTTTTAAAGTGTGGTCTCACTGATGCAAACACCCTTTCTGGCCACCAAGTAGTGGAAGTCAGAAAAGAGGGATTTGTCAGTGGCAAACTTGAAATAGCCACAAATCAAAGCCGTGTAGGGAGGATGGGTGCCTTTTGTGTTCTTACTAGTGGCGAAGCAGGTCATATGGTGTAGAATATACCTGGCCTACTTGACACTAATGTTCTTTAACATATAATACATAATGACAACAATGTTCTCTACAATGTCCGTTTGGTTTTTCTTTGGATGGACATTACAGTTGATCACTAAAGCCAATATGTGTTTCCTAAGGTCAAGGGAGGAGGAAGGCAGGGTGGACTTCTTCTTGTAAGTCATGTCAGGTTTCTTCAAATAATGATGAATGTCCGGTAAGGTCAATTCATGTTGTTTGTAGAAATATGTTGGGTCAAGAAGATCAAAATACTCCTCGTAATCCTTTCGCCAAGTGTCATTTTCCTCGTCTCCGAAAAGAAAGACATTTAAGGTGTCCTTGAAGATTTGGAAATGGTGACCCGCGATCATCGATGTGAGGATCACTTGAGTATTTGGCAGGGGGATAAGCGAGTCGTAGTTCCAACGCAAATTTGCATAGAACTCGTGAACTGCCTTAGTGCTTGACAAAGAGTTGTTAAAGCAATCACGTTCGATGGCTAGGGCGGATAGATGGTGGACAGATAGCAACCTAGCTACTTGATCAATAATCACTTGACGTCTAGGAGAAGCATCGATTAAGGCGCGAAAAGGAAAAGGGCTTCGAGGAAGAAGTTCCTTGTACCGATTTATAGCCTCTATCGATATAAATGATGTATTATCAAAGGGAATCAAGTGATTAGAGGTTGAAGAAGTAGGTGCATTGCTTGGAGCAGGTCATTTCCTTCTTTGGGAGGCCATGGAGGAGAAATAGAGGAAGAAAATGTGCAATCAAGCAAAACAAACCATAAAAGTCGATCAGAAACCACCAAGGATCTCCCAGGAAGGTCTAGGTTAAGCTACCTAGGTCAGGAAATGGCTGGGAACGAGTTATTTAGGGCTAGGGTTGAGAGCTTAGGGCTTGAGGATGATGAATTTGTCGGCTATTTTCTAGTTGAGAGGGAAAATAGTTAGTCGATCGTAAATTATAGTTGGCTCAGCCCGTGGATCGGTCAAGTTTTGAGAGTGTGAAACTCGACCAAATGGTTCTCTGAAGAACAACTCTCATCTCCTGATTGGTAGAGTCTGTCCTGGGGGAAACTTGACCAAAGGTCAACCTGACCTAAAATAGTCATTCTTAATTTTTAGCCATATACATGCCAGTTAAATTCATTTTTCAATTCTATTATGTATAATTAACATACTTAGGCACATGTAGCTCATCATTGGGTACTATTTTGCAATAAAACATGAATTTCGATAAAAACCCAAAAACAAGCAAAAACTAAGCATGTTTACAAGAAAGTGACGTGGCTTATATTATCGTACTAACAAACTCACTTAGGGTTGAAATCCCTAAGTTTTTAACCAAAACAACGTGCAATAATACCACCCGCAAGCGGACGGGTCTTATCGCAATATAGTTGAGGATCGAATCCCAAGGGACAATATTTTTAAGAATCACTCTCTAGTCGAATCTAGTTGAATCAAGACTAATATTAGAACAAGGTTTGTTGAATTGAGTTTAATTAACTAAATGCGAGGAAAGTAAAAGAGCATGATTAAAGGTTGATTAAAGATTAATGATGGAAATCACTGGGGTGTTCTCAGGTTTCACCACCACTACACATGCAAACACATCCAAACGTCAAACATCCAGGCAAGATATAACCATTCAAATAGAGCTGCTGCAGAACCCCCCATACGGGCGTCAGGTCCGTGTAAGCATCACCTTAGGTATCAGATGTCTCGTTACCATCCAGATCACATACTTACAACTCCGAAGATATAGAAATCCAAATGAGGTTGTGGGCCCCCTATACAGGCGTCAGGCACACAGAAGCGTCACCTTGGGCTAGATGGCTCTTCACCACACAGATCATACACTTACAACCTCAAGGAATCCCATTCTATTTCTAGTTTGGGAGTCAGCTGTGTTAATCGACATTCAAAACCTACGCATTGAAATTCTCGCAACATAGGGAACGAACAAGATAAATGCAAGCAGGTGATCAATCCACAAGCACACATCGACGATTAACAATGAAATGAAAGATTATATACATGCCATGGAATGTTTAATAGTGAGATATGAAAGCATGGGCAGCGAGGCTAGTCCTCACACCCCAGTGAAAGTAAACTACTCGCTCATGGTGAGAGGAACACAAAAAACAAGAGAAAGAGAAGATTCCGCCATGAGCATGGTGAAGAAGATGATCACAGCTCAATGGAGAAACGGTCTTCTACACGATGTCGGGGCAGATCTGGACGAGGAGGGAAGAACACCACGACAGACGGGGAGGATCTTCTCTCTCCACCTTGTTCTTCTTCTCGTAGTCCTCGCTCACAGCAGAAGGAGTAGCTCATGGATGAGATGGTGGCGTGGACGCAGCAGATCTAGATCCAGATCTAGATCTAAATGAGGTGGCTTGCAGATCTGAGTCTTCACTCGAGATCTGGGTGAACAGGCCGCAAAACCACCATGGGGGTAGGTTCTAGGCTATGGAGATCGTCTCCTTAGGCCCAGGACAGTCCTGCAGCCTAACAGCGTCTGGAGATGGCCTCCTGGTAGGGGGGTATCCTTCTATTTATAGGCCAGCTGGGTGTTGAGTACTGAGGTAAATGGGTCGGATTGCGGTCTGCATTAGAATATTGGTGCGGTCGCACCCAAAAAGGGAGGCAGGTCGCGGGTATTGAGAATTTGCCGTGGTTACGGCATGTGAGAAGCCATGGTCGTAGTGAGGGTTGGCGCTGCTACCAAAGATGGAGAGGCAAAGAGGTTGGCGCAGTCCCTCATGACAGAGACATGGTCGTGGTCCAGGGACACTATGGGTGGTGAAGGGGGCAGCGAGAGGAGAACGGCAGGTGGCAGACAGATTGATCGCGATCAATAGAGAAGAAGAGGGGGCAAGGTGTGGCAGGTGGTGTGAAGCGGAGACGATGGCTCCATGGTCGCGATCGTGAAGAGAAAACACCGCGGGTAGAACAAAGGCCACGATCGCGGGAAAGACCGCGGGCAGAACAAAGGCCATGATCGCGGGAAAGACCGCGGGTAGAATAAAGGCCACGATTGCGGGAAAGACCACGGGTAGAACAAAGGCCACGATCGCGGGGTATGCTAGTTGCGGGTATAGCCGCGGACAGGTGTCCGTGGGTTCTGAGGAGGTCGCAGCATCGAGGGTGCTGAGGTGAGTCACGATTGCCTGTGGCATACGTGTGAGGCAGAGGGAAGCGGGGGCCGCATTTTAGGGTAGAAATACAGGAGATTCACGGGCACTGTAGCCACGTAAGGAAACCAAAGGGCCGACCCAATAGCTTTGGGCCCAATTCGGCTCGAGAGAAGGAGTGGAGGCGGATCCGTGGACCTGCTTTGACCAAGCCTAATCCAAGGCCCAAAGAGATTCGTTGGTAATGGAAGATGGGCCCACAAGCTCCAAGTTGACCTGTCAAACAAATACAATTAAATTCGTGATCAAATTGATCGAACCAAGATAAGTCACATATAAGAAGATATGGCCAATAAAAGCTCAATAAAGCAGTTAAGCCAAGTAAATGCACATATTAGAAGATAAAGCCAATAAAAGCATGAATGCAACCAAAACTGGGCTAAACAAGGTGATTGAACTACGATGAATATGCATTCATCAGAATACCCCGAACTTAAACGTTGCTCGACCTCGAGTAACACAAAATCTAAAACACTCGCCGGATGAATAGTTTCAACTTGTGCGATTGCTTCATCTTCACATCACGATTATTACTTTTCCACTGGGTATGACTAAGTGTCTCAACATCCTGAGATCACAGAACACATTTTACCATATCTTTGTTTCCGAGTTCATTTCCCTATATCACTTACTCTCTACTTTTTCCAAAATCAAGCATGTCAGAGAGTTTCGTAAGAGTCCAGAGATACCCGCAGAACAAAAAGTGTGCACCTGATCTGACACTGGTGTTTTTAGGATCAGGGAGGCATTCATTGTGCCTTTAGGTGGAAAAGGGAGTGAAGGGTGGTGTGGAAGGAAGAAATAAATCTCTCCTCTATTCGACTTGAGATTTTTATTAAATGATTTGCAATTTCATCGATTGCATTTTTTTGTGTGAATCTCTCCTCTATTCGACTCGAGATTGCATTTCTTTTTGTGTGCGCTTAGGTATCTTTTCTTGGCAATACGCCCCTATTTCGTAGTGAGGGGTATGGAAGAAGCATAAAGAGAGAGTGTGTGCCACGCCGAACTTAGGGTTTGGCACTATATTGGCTATTTTTGTTTGGTTTTGATGAACGAAGGGGTACGAAGATGATAGAAGAAGTGTAGAAAAGAGTTCGGATCAGAATGCAACTTGATTTACAATTCAGTGCACCGGGTCATTCTCCTTATCATACTCTGCTCAAATAATGACTTGATGAGGATCCGGTGGAGATTCCATGCTACTGTTCCACTAGTCAGATAGGAAGCATAACGTGTTTGATCCCTCTCAGTTCGACAGATACTTGCCATATCTACTGATCATGATGATAGGATTCATAAGCTTCACACGGTGATTTCTAATCATAGGCTAGTTTCAGCAATTGTTCTCCTTGAGGCTTCACTTCGAATAAGGAGGGTACAATGATTCAAAACTGCATGGAAAAATAGGATAGCCGGCTAGGTAAAGGCTTTGATTGAAACAAAAGTGTCACAACTTCATCAAGTTTCTATACAAGTTGCTAAGAAAACTTTTGAAAATTTTTGAAAAATTTTTGCTCAAAATTGCGACAAAATTTCGATGATGAAATCTTAAGTCTGAAACGGATAGGAGAGGGTGGAAAGAAGAGTACGTACTACCTGCCCTCCACCCCAAACTTTGAATTTCGCTCATCCCGAGCAAAATCTAAATCTGAGATGGAGGGGAAAACTCGTGCTGGTTGGTCCACCAGATGTGGTTGCATTCCTTTCGGCGACGTGTCCCCTATCTGAAATCTCAAAACTAGAAACTATCAGAACTTAAGACTGCATCTTGCGATGCATTTCCTACTAGGTGCAAAATTTTCTAAAAATGAAACTAAAAGTAAGAACTAAGTTAAATATCGGGTTGCCTCCCGACAAGCACCTTTGTTTTACGTCGATGGCTCGATGTGATTTCTTTAGCTTTCTGGTGGGTATGTCGGTTTGGATAGATTCATCAATTCTTCAGTGCTAGTATCATCTATCGTGAAATATCTTTTCAAGCGTTGGCCATTTGCCACAAAATCACCTGACTTCTCACTCCATAAGGTAAATTTGCCATGTGGGTAGATGCCCTTGACAATGTATGGTCCAGACCATCGAGAGCGGAGTTTCCATGGGAATGACCTCACTCTCGAGTTGAACAGCAGAACTTGGTCTCCCACTTAAATGTCCTTTCTCTTCAGATGACCATCATGCCAAAGTTTTGTGTGTTCCTTGTAGATTCGTGCATTTTCATAAGCTGTCATTCGGAGTTCATCCAACACTTAAAGTTGTAGAATCCTGGCTTTGCCTGCTTTCTTCATGTCAAAATTCAGCTGTTTGATTGCCCACAATGCTTTATGTTCTAGTTCCACGGGCAGGTGACATGATTTTCCATAAATGAGTCTGAAGGGTGTTGTTCCAAGAGGAGTTTTGAACGCAGTTCGGTAGACCCATAAAGCGTCATTGATTTTCACTGACCAATCCTTCTGGTTACGTCCTACTGTCTTTTCCAGGATAGCTTTGAGTTGACGGTTCGAGACCTCTACCTGCCCACTTGTTTGTGGGTGGTAGGGGGAAGCTACTTTGTGTGTTTCACCATATCTTCTCAACAACGCTTCAAATCTTTTTTCCAGAAAATGAGAACCTCCATTGGAGATCAGAGTTCATGGAACTCCAAAACGGGGAAAATGATATCTTTGAATATTTTAATGACGGGTTTTGAATCGCTAGTAACTGTTGGTATAGCCTCTACCCATTTGGAGACATAATCAACTGTGACTAGGATGTAGGAAAATCCATGTGAGGATGGGAATGGCTCCATGTAGTCCACTCCCCAAACATCAAAAATCTCAACTTCTTGCCATAGCTTAAGTGGCATCTCATCTCTTTTTGTAATGTTTCCCGTTCTCTAACACTTGTCACATGACAGAACAAAATTGTAAGCATCTCTGGATATGGTTGGCCAAAAGAACCCACATTGCAGAACTTTCAAAGAGGTTTTCTTTGAACTCATATGGCCTTCGACTGGGCCTGCGTGGCATTGCTCTAAAACAAGTTGGGCTTCTTCCTCAGCGATACAACGTCTGTAGAGACCATCAAAACAGAGCTTGAAGAGGTATGGTTCATCCCAGTGATATTGCCTCACATCATGCATGAATTTCTTTAGAGCATTGCCAGTACACTCAGGGTGGATGATACCGGCGGCAAGGTAGTTCACATAGTCCGAGTACCAAGGGGTAGCTTCTGAGACTTTCATAAGCTGGTCATCTAGAAGAGAGTCGTTGATTGGGATCTTCTTAGTTTCCAGAGTGTGGATACGACTTAAATGGTCTGCTACAACATTTTCTATGCCTCTCTTATCTCTAATCTCAAGATCAAATTCTTGCAATAGGAGAATCCATCTTATTAGCCTTGGGTTTGCATCTTTCTTTTTTAGGAAATAACGAATAGCAGCATGATCGGTGTAGACAATCACCTTTGAACCGATGAGGTAGGATCTAAACTTATCAAAGGCATAAACGACTTCTAGGAGTTCCTTCTCAGTAGTTGCGTAGTTCCTCTGAGCTTCGTCAAGGGTCTTCGATGCATAATAGATGACATGATGTTTCTTCTCTATACATTGGCCCAGAACGGAACCCACAGTGTAATCACTGGCATCACACATAATTTCGAATGGGTTGTCCCAATACGGGGCACGAATGATGGGTGTTATTGTAAGGGCATGCTTTAGGTTGTTGAAACTTTTGATACACTCTTCATCAAAATGGAAATCAGCGTCCTTCAACAACAAGTTTGTCATGGGCTTGGTTATCTTGGAGAAATCCTTGATAAACCTTCTGTAGAAACCCGCATGACCAAGGAATGTGCGGACTTCTCTTACATTGGTTGGGATAGTGAGTTTAGAAATCACTTCGATCTTTGCTTTGTCGACTTCGATTCCTCGATTACTGACCCTATGGCCGAGGACAATACCTTCTTTCACCATAAAGTGACATTTCTCCCAATTAAGCACTAGATGTGTTTCTTCGCATCGTTTGAGGACAAGGGAGAGGTGCCTTAGGCATGAATCATACGAATCCACATATACAGAGAAATAATCCATAAAAATTTCCATAATGGTTTCGGTTAAACCAACAAATATGGCCGCCATGCAACGTTGGAAGGTTGCAGGCACATTACAGAGTCCAAATGGCATCCTTCTAAAGGCGTATGTTCCAAAGGGGCAGGTAAACGTAGTTTTCTCTTGGTCATATGGATGTATAGGAATTTGGTAGAATCCAGAGTAACCATCGAGATAGCAAAAATATTCCTGGTGAGCCAATCGCTCTAAGACTTGATCTAGAAAAGGCATCGGGAAATGATCTTTACGTGTTGCCTTGTTTAACTTCCTGTAGTCGATGCACATCCTCCACCCAGTGACTGTGCGAGTGGGGATGAGTTCATTTTCTTCGTTCCGTATCACAGTAGTGCCACCCTTCTTTGGAACAACATGCACATGACTCACTCACGGTGAGTCAGATATTGGATAGATGATTCTGGTAGTGAGCAACTTGATAACTTCGCGGAGGACTACTTCCTTTATATTAGGATTCAACTTCCGTTGATGCTCAATAGTCGGCTTGTGGTCTTCCACCATAGGGTGTTTGTGCATACAAAGCGCTTGACTGACCCTGGTGAGATCGCTCATCTTGTAGCCGATAGCTTTCTTTCTTTCCTTTAATTCCTTCAGGAGTTTATCTTCTTGTTCGGTCGTTAGATCAGAGTTTATAATAACTGGACAAACCTTGAGATCATCTAAAAACACATATTTAAGTCCCTCGGGCATGGGTTTCATTTCAGGGGCTTCTGGTTTCTCACATGGCTCTTCAGATACATTCACAACTTTGAGTTGCTCACACTTAGCTTCAGGATCTTCTTCTATAGAGTCGAGGTGAAAGATACAATCCTTAACTTGTTCGTTGACGAAAATTTCAGTGGATGGGTTTGTTAGTGCCATTTCTAAAGGATCATCGTGTTCATATTCCTCTTGTGTGAGGAGAGACATTTGCTCAATGCAATCAATCAAATAGAATTCTTCCTGCATGCTCGGTCTTCGCATGCTTTCAAAAACTTTGAACTCAAGGGTTTCTTTCCCTATTCTGAGCGACAAGGTCCCTGCTTCAACGTCAATCAAAGCTCTTGTAGTGGCGAGGAACGGACGGCCAAAGATAAGAGGGTATGTGGCGTCTTCTTTTATGTCCATGATGAAAAATTCACAAGGGACGTAAGAGTCTTTTCCAACCTTGACAGGGACATCTTCGATGATTCCCAAAGGAAGAGTCATAGAGTTATCTGCAAGTTGAATGGTCATTCCAGTTGGGAGTAGTTCTGCAAACCCTAGCCTCTTACAAAGGCTAAGCGGCATGATAGAAATGCTAGCACCGAGATCGGCTAATCCCTTCTTACATGAAGAGTCACCGATATGGCATGAAATCCCAAAGGAGCCCGGGTCTTTCTGCTTCTTGGGCATCTTGCTCTGGATGATATCGGAAGTGGTTGTTGCTAGCTTAACAGTCTCGTATTCTTCGGTTATGTACTTCCTTGTGAGGAGAGACTTTAAGTACTTAGTCCAGGCCGGTATCTCGGCCAGCGCATCTAGAAAGGGTATATCTACATGTAGCTTCTTCATAGCTTCTTTAAATTTGTTGAATTGAGTATCGAGCTTTGTCTCCTTCAAACAAGCTGGGAAAGGAGGATGAGGCTCATATACTGGCACATCCGACTCAGGTGTGTCTTCAGCCTCTACAGTCAATGGTTCCTCCAATCTTACTTTGTCTGTCTTATCAGCGGTTGGTTTTTCCTTCGGTTGGGACTCAGGTGTTGCAGAGTCTTGGTCATTTGCAAAGTTATCATCGTTTGTTTCTGCTATTGGTATATTAGCAGGGGAGTCAAAATAGTTTTTCCCAGACCTGGTGGTGACATCCTTTAGTTGCTCTGGATGTTTAGGATTGTTTTCGGGTTGTCCAACAAAGGTTCCAACAGGTGGCTTCATGCTAGCCGCAAGTTGAGCTAGTTGAGATTCAAAAGCCTTCTGATGGGCTTGCTGGTTAGCTATCATAGTCTGCTGCGACTGCAACATCTTCTCAATAGCTAACAATTTGTAATCAGGGGAGATGGGATCGGCTTGTTGCCCTTGTTGTTGCTGTTGATAGGGGACTTGGTTGGGGTTCTGAAACTGAGAATTGTTCTGATAATTGTTGCAGTTTCTATTCTGGTAGTTTCCTCTAAAGTTCCCTTGATTCCTGATATTTGGTTGTTGGTTATACTGGAATCCCGGTGGGCCTCATTGTTGAGTATTTGAACCAAGTTGTCTGGAGTTTTCTGCTCTAGAAGGGTTTCCATATTGAAAACCTGAATGGTTCCTATTCTGATTCAGATTATAGTACCCTTGACCAGGGATGGTGCTGATAGCATTCTGATTTTCCATTTGACCATTATCTCCTTGGGCACATGTATTGCTCAAAACAATATCATAGAGAATGTTACAGGCTAGAGTAGAATGGTCAGTTCCTTTGCATGCTTCGCAGAAGAGTGAGGCTGACTTAACTTGCTCTTGTTGTCGAGGGGGCGAATGTCTTCTTTCATAAGCTACGAGAGACGATTCTAGATGGTCTTGCTTTGCAACTAGGAGTTTGAGAGATTCAGCGATAGACTTGTACTCGGGTGTTGCTTCAGCCATAGCTACCTTCAACGCTCCTTTGCCAATAGGTCTACCCCAGTTGGCTTGGTTTTCAGCTCCAAGGATGACAACCTTCCACGAGCTATCATAACTCTGACGCATGAAATTTCCTACAGATGAGGAATCCAAAATCCTCTTGATATCATCGTCCACACCTCTATAAAAGATTTCAATGAGTTGATTCTTGGGAATGCCATGATGTGGGCACTTGCGTAGAAGCTCTTTATATCTTTCCCATGCTTCAGCTAGGGATTCTCCAGGGGCCTAGGTGAATTGCGTTATTCAGCCCCTAATTTCATAGGTGAGAGAAGGTGGGTAAAACTTTTCTAGAAAAACATTTTGAAGTTGTTCCCAAGTGGTGATGGGTTCACATTGCAAGGAGTTATACCAACTCATGGCTCTATCGACAAGAGAGTATTTGAAGAGATGGAGTCTGATGGCATCATCTGTGACTCCATTTTGCTTTTTCATGGCACATAGATCTATAAACCTCAAAAGATGTTCTTGACTATCTTCTCCCTGCTTACCATAGAAAGGGCTGTTTTGAAGCAAAGTGACCCAATGTGCTCTTATCTCAAAATTCAGAGAATTGATGGGAGGAGGTTGCACTGGATGATGAACGTCAGCAGCTTTAGGGATTGAGAACTCCCTAAGGTCCTTTTGTAGCTCATCTTGTTGAGCTGCTGCTTGAGCTGCTTGGATTTCTTCTTGAACTGCAGCTCGGGCTTCTTGCATAAGTCTATCTCTTTGTGCATTAAGGGCTTGAGCTACCCTTCAAGCAATTTCCTCCTCTTGAGCCATTCTTGCCTGGTTCTCTCTGTACTGACGGCGAAAGGTTTTGTCTATCTCAGGATCAAAGCTAGCAGAGAGTCTGAGACTATCTGAGCGGCGCATACACTAGACTTTGTGGGTACCTAGGATGGAAAGATCTTTTGCTGGTAAGACGGACGAAGTAGAACCAAATTCAAGTATATGTAATCGATAGTATCAAAAGTAAAAGAAAAACCTAAATTAGTCTCAAAAGAACTAGATTTAATTAGATGATTCCGTTTTCCCCGGCAACGACGCCAGAATTTGACGTGGCTTATATTATCGCACTAACAAACTCACCTAGGGTTGAAATCCCTAAGTTTTTAACCAAAACAACGTGCAATAATACCACCCGCAAGCAGACGGGTCTTATCATAATATAGTTGAGGATCGAATCCCAAGGGACAACATTTTTAAGAATCTCTCTCTAGTCGAATCTAGTTGAATCAAGACTAATACTAGAACAAGGTTTGTTGAATTGAGTTTAATTAACTAAATGCAAGGAAAGTAAAAGAGTAGGATTAAAGGTTGAATAAAGATTAATGATGCAAATCGCTGGGGTGGTCTCAGGTTTCACCACCACTACACATGCAAACACATCCAAACACCAAACATCCAGGCAAGATATATCCATTCAAATAGAGCTGTTGCAGAACCCCCCATACGGGCGTCAGGTCCGCGTAAGCATCACCTTAGGTATCAGATGTCTCATCACCATCTAGATCACATACTTATGGCTCTGAAGATACAGAAATCCAAATGAGTTTGTGGGCCGCCTATACAGGCGTCAGGCACACAGAAGCGTCACCGTGGGCTAGATGGCTCTTCACCACACAGATCATACACTTACGACCTCAAGGAATCCCATTCTACTTCTAGTTTAGGAGTCAAATGCGTTAATTGACATTCAAAACCCACACATTGAAGTTCTCGCAACATAGGGAACGAACAAGATAAATGCAAGCAGGTGATCAATCCACAAGTACACATCGACGATTAACAATGAAATGAAAGATTATATACATGCCATGGAATATTTCATAGTGAGATATGAAAGCATGGGCAGCGGGGCTAGTCCCCGCACCCCAACGAAAGTAAACTACTCACTCATGGTGAGAGGAACAAGAAAAACAAGAGAAAGAGAAGATTCCGCCATGAGCATGGTGAAGAAGATGATCACAGCTCGATGGAGAAACGATCTTCTACACGATGTCGGGGTAGATCTGGACGAGGAGGGAAGAACACCACGGCAGATGGGGCAGATCTTCTCTCTCCACCTTCTTCTTCTTCTCATAGTCCTTGCTCACAGCAGAAGGAGTATCTCATGGATGAGATGGTGGTGTGGACGCAACAGATCTAGATCCAGATCTAGATCTAAACGAGGTGGCTTGCAGATCTGAGTCTTCACTCGAGATCTGGGTGAACAGGTTGCAAAACCACCACGGGGGGCAGGTTCTTGGCTATGGAGATCGTCTCCTTAGTCCCAGGACAGTCCTGCAGCCTAACAGCGTCTGGAGATGGCCTCCTAGTAGGGGGGTATTCTTCTATTTATAGGCCAGCTGGGTGTTGAGTACTGAGGTAAACGAGTCAGAGTGCGGTCTGCATTAGCAGATTGCCGTGGTCGCAGCCAAAAAGGGAGGCAGGTCACGGGTATTGAGAATTTTCTGCGGTCACGGGATGTGAGAAGTCGTGGTCATAGTGAGGGTTGGCGCTGCTAGCAAAGATGGAGAGGCAAAGAGGTTGTAGGAGTTGCCTACGATCTAGATGAGGAGGGGAGGTGTAGGTCCAAGAAGCTGAGGTCGCAGTCCCTCATGACGGAGATAGGGTCGCGGTCCAGGGACAACCCCCCTGCTTGGTCGTGGTATAGATGTTGTGTTGATGGTGGAAAGCACTATGGGTGGTGGAGGGGGCAACGAGAGGAGAACGGTAGGTGGCAGACAGATTGATCGCGATCAGTAGAGAGGAATAGGGGGCAAGGTGTGGAAGGTGGTGGGAAGCGGAGACGATGGTGCCATGGTCGCGATCGTGAAGAGAAAACACCGCGGGCAGAACAAAGGCCACGATCGCGGGAAAGACCGTGGGCAGAACAAAGGCCACGATCGTGGGAAAGACCGTGGGCAGAACAAAGGCCACGATCACGGGAAAGACCGCGGGCAGAACAAAGGCCACGATCACGGGAAAGACCGCGGGCAGAACAAAGGCCACGATCGCGGAAAAGACTACGGGCAGAACAAAGGCCACGATCACAGGGTCTACTGGTCGCGGGTATAGCCGCGGATAGGTGTCCGCGGGTTCTGAGGAGGTCGCGGCGTCGAGGGTGCTGAGGTGAGTCACGATTGCCTGAGGCGTGCGTGTGAGGCAGAGCGAAGTGGGGGCCGCGTTTTAGGGTAGAAGTACAGGAGATTCACGAGCACTATAGCCACGTAAGGAAACCAAAGGGCCGACCCAATAGCTTTGGGCCCAATTCGGCCCGAGAGAAGGAGTGGAGGTGGATCCGTGGACCTGCTTTGACCAAGCCTAATCCAAGGCCCAAAGAGATTCGTTGGTAATGGAAGCTGGACCCACAAGCTCCAAATTGACCTGTCAAATAAATACAATTAAATTTGTGATCAAATTGATCGAACCAAGATAAGTCATATATAAGAAGATATGGCCAATAAAATCTCAATAAAGTAGTTAAGCCAAGTAAATGCACATATTAGAAGATAAAGCCAATAAAAGCACGAATGCAACCAAAACTGGGCTAAACAAGGTGATTGAACTACGATGAATATGCATTCATCAGAAAGTTAGGCACATTTTAAGCGTATATAGGTAGACAAGGTGAGGAATGATATGAGCAAACATATAGGATAGAGACAACTAGCTAGATCACATAGCAACATCATCCAAAGCAACAATGAGCAGTTTCGATCAAATAAAGTTAAATTGCTCTCTAGCTAGAGGTTTAGTACTGCCAACTGATTTTCCGTGTCCACATGCATGATATAAATATCCTTCTTGGCAATGTGATCATGGAGAAAGTGATGGCGAACCTCTATATGTTTAGCTCTACTATGAAATATAGGATTATAAGAGAGATTGATTGCACTAGTATTATCACAATAGATAGGAGAAACATCAAAATTTATGTTAAAGTCTTAGAGCATTTGCTTCATCCATAGGACCTGGGCACAACAACTCCCCACTGTAATGTATTCATCCTCAGTGGTTGATAATGCCACTGTGCTCTGTTTCATGGAAAACCAAGACATCAAGCAAGTTTCTAGAAGGAAGAAAGTGCCACTTGTGCACTTTCTATCAACCAAACAACCTGCGTAATCTGCATCACTATATACCACAAGAGTAAAGTCCCTTGACTTAGGATACCATAGTCCAAAATTTTGAGTTTTGGCTAAGTACCTCAAAATCCTCTTAACGACAATAAGATGTGATTTCCTAGGGCTAGATTGAAAGCGAGCACATAAGCCAACACTAAACATAATATCAGGTCTAGAGGTAGTTAAATACAGTAAACTTCCAATCATACCTCTATAGAGCTTCTCATCTACCTTCTCACCTTCTTCATCTTTATCAAGTTTGGCGGTATTGGACATGGGAGTATCCATCAGCTTCATGTTATCCATCCCAAAGCATTTGAGTAGTTCATGTGTGTACTTGCCTTGGTTGATGAAGTTTCCTTCTTTTGTTTGCTTGATTTGAAAGCCGAGGAAGAAAGTCAACTCATCCATCATGCTCATCTCGAGCTCACTCTGCATAAGAGAACTAAACTCCTTGCAAAGATCAAGATCAGTTCTGCAAAAAATGATATCATCAACATAAATTTGAATAACAAGAAAATTTTAAGAAGTGTGTTTTTAGAAACAAGGTAGAATCAACTTTTCCTATGACATACCCATTATCTAACAAAAAGTTCTTTAATTTCTCATACCAAGCTCGAGGTGCTTGTTTGAATCCACAGAAAGCTTTTTGCAACAAATGAACATGATTGGGTAGCATGTCATTTTCAAAGCTCAGAGGTTGAGCAACAAATACTTCCTCCTCGATTGTACCATTCAAAAACGCACTTTTAACATCCATTTGATATAACAAGAAATTTTTGTAATTAGCAAAGGCAAGTAGCATTCTAATAGATTCAAGTCTAGCAACAGGAGCATAAGTTTCATCAAAGTCAATACCTTCCTGTTGGTTGTAACCTTGTGCTACTAACCTTGCTTTGTTCCTTACCACTTTTTCTTTCTCATCTAGCTTGTTGTGGTAGACCCACTTGGTACCAATGATCTTTATAGCACTTGGTATTGGCACTAGAGTCCACACACGATTCTTCTCGAATTGCTCCAGCTCTTCTTGCATGGCTAGGATCCAGTCATCATCACCAAGGGCTTCTTTGATGTTCTTTGGCTCTAGTTGTGAGATGAAGGCACTGTCTGCTTGTTCTTTGTTGTATGCAGCTTGTGTCTTCACTCTCTCAAACGGGTTGCCAATGATTAGCTCCTTGGGTTGGTTCTTTGTAAAGCGGGGAGTAGGATCCTTCTTTTCTTCTTCTTCTACTTCTATCACCTGCTTACCTTTGTTGTCGATGCTGAGGTCTTTCAAGATAGGAATTAAGTCATCTGCAACATCATTATCAACAACATGCTTGCCAACAATAGGGTTAGTTTCAATAAACTTCACATTAATATATTCTTCAATTTTAGACAATTCAGTGTTGAAGACTCTATACGCCCTACTTGTAGTGCTATAGCCTAGGAAAAAATCCTTATAAGATTTCAGATCAAACTTGTCAAGAAAATCCTTCATGTTTAAAACAAAACAAGGACATATGAAAACATGAAAGAAATCAATGGATGGCTTTCTACCACGCCATAGCTCATAAGGGGTTTTCTTCAGAGAAGGATGTGTGAAAACACGATTCCACACAAAACAACCAGTACTAATGGCTTCAGCCCAAAACTTCTTAGGAATGTCATATTTAAGAAGCATTGTCCTCACTATCTCTTGAAGAGACCTGTTCTTCCTCTCTACTACCCCATTTTGTTGAGGCGTACGATGAGAAGAGAAATTGTGCGAGTAACCAGATTTTTCACAAAATGTTCAAAAAGATCATTTTCAAATTCTCCCCCATGGTCACTGTGGATAGACACAATCTGGCAAGAAGCTTTGTTTTCAACCCATTTGCAAAAGCTCGAGAAAACATCAAGAGTATTACTTTTTGAAATGAGAAAGAAGGTCCAAGTATATTTGAGAAATCATCAACAATAACAAGACAATACTTGGAACCACGGAGCATTTGCATTCTCATTGGTCCAAATAGATCAATATGAAGAAGCTAAAGAACTCTTTTGGTACCCATGACTCCTTTAGATTTGAAGGATTATTTGGTTTGTTTCCCTTGTGTACAAGGTTGGCATTCCTCATCCTTTTCAAAATCCCATTTGGGAAGTCCTCGAACCAAATCCTTTTTACTCAACTTCTTCATTTGATGCATATTCACATGACCCAAATGACGATGCCAAAGAGAAATATTATTTTTATCCACTACCAAGCATCTATCAAGTACTGGCTTAAGAGCATCAAGAACAATAAAATAAAGATTACCATTTCTAGTTCCCTTATATATGACATTGTAAGAGAGGGAATCTAGAAGCAAACATTCTAAGGATGTAAACAACACAAGATATCCATTATCACATAGTTGACATACACTAATCAAATTGTGATGTAGGACATCAACAAGGAAAACATTCTTAATACATATCTCATTGCCTACATCACCCTCACCTATGACCTTACCCTTCTTGTTATCCCCAAAGGTTACCGATCCTCCTTTCTTTTTCATAAACTTGTTGAAATGGCTGATTTCTCCAGTCATGTGCTTAGAGCAGCCACTATCAACAATCCATCTCTTTTTAACCTGCAATAAAGAAGGATGTAAGAACCCAACTCAAACTTTGGGATCCGAGGTTATCTTGGGGACCCATTTCATCTTTGGGTTTGTCCCCTTGGGCTTGTAAGGACAATAAGTAGAGTAATGATCATCACATTTGCAATGAACACATACCATAGGGTTCTTAGTAGTAGAAAGACTAGCATGATCATCTCTAGCATGCAATAGGTCGACCTCTAAACAGAGGGCTTTAGTATGAAAGGAGCTCATTCTAAATCTATGCTAGCAACTTCATTACTTTGCAAAATACGTCTAGAAGATAAATCATTAACTTGAGCAAGTAGCTTGGCATTTTCATATGTAAGCAACAAAATTTCCTTTTGATAAACATGAATCTCTTGCTTCCTAGCATCATCAATGTGAGTTAGTTCTAAATTTTTAGTTTTAAGAGCATCTAACTCATCTTGGCACTTTTGGTTGTCTTCCTTATGATCTGTAATAGTCTTAAGATAGACCCCATTCTCAACCTCTACTCCATTATGTTGAAGCTCAAGGTCAAGAAATTGCCCTTGCAAAGAATCTATGCTATCAAGGAGCAGTTTCTCATTGATATCAAGAATCTCAATTTTAGCATAAAGATCATCTACTATCTTGTCTAATCTTTTCCTTTTAGATTTTAATTTAGAAAAAGATGATCGGCAATCATTAAACATATCAATAAGAGTTTCCTTAGATAATTCATGTAGATTGACTTCACTTACCACACTTACCTCACTTACCTCACATTCATGTTCACTTGTAGAGGCCATGAGTGCAAGGTGGCATTCTCCATCTTCGGAGCTTGAAGAGCTTGGGGACTCCTCCCACGCTGCATGAGTTGCATCTTTGGATCTTCTTTCTTTCTTTTCTTTCCTCTTGTACTTGCCTTCTTTCTTGTACTCCTTGTCTTTCTTGTGGCTGCTCTTGTGATGACTCTTATTGGCCTTTGAGTAGTCACTCTTGAAATGGCCTTTTTGGCCACACTCATAACATATTGGAGTTGATGAAGAAGGCTTCCCCTTTTAGTGTTTGCCCTTTGAGTAGTTTCCTTCATGCTCATTTGGGCCTTCATCTTCACTTGAGGAAGGGGTAGGAGACTTTAGAGCTAGTTGTTGTTGCCGCATCATCTCTTCTATTTATGCTTTGAAGGTAGTGTTCTTTATCTTCTTGGACTCCTTCTCTTCTCTTTTCTCTTCCTCTTCTTGCTTATCAATCCTAGGTTCATGGGCTTGAAGGTTACCAACTAGCTCCTTGGTTGACAACTCACTTAGCTTGTACACCTCTTCAATGGATGTAACCTTGGGATCCCATCTCTTAGGAAGAGATCTTAAGATCTTGGAGTTGATAGTGCCTTTGTCTAACACACTCCCAAGGGCTGCCAATCCATTAATGATCACATTGAGCCTAGTGTACATATCAACCACTCTCTCATTCTTACCCATCTTGATGTTCTCAAGTAGCCCACCAAGCACATAGATCTTAGCTTCCTTTACTTGCTCCATACCTTCATAGGTGACACATAGCTTATTCCAAATTTCATGTGTGGTGTCCTAAGAAGATATTCGGTTGAACTCAGATGGAGTGAGGGTTGTGTAGATGATGCTCACTGCTCTTGAATTGAGTTGGGCTTGCTTCATTTGCGCTCCAGTCCAAGTTGAGTTCTCCCCCTTTAGGTCTTCATACTTGGGTGCACCACCTTCTACATCTCGTAGCTCACACCTTGAAGGTAGAACTGCATTCTTCTCTTCCAATATAGGAAGTTGGTGCCGTCAAAGACCGGAGGGCGCATGGAGAAGTTCCCTTCTAGGTTGAGGGATACAAGTGTCAAATTGCCCATCTTCTCCTACTTGTTGAAGTAGCTTGGAGAAGACCTGCTCTGATACCACTTGTTGGATCAATGGGCTCTAGAGGGGGGGTGAATAGAGCTTCACAATTCTCACAAGATAAATTAGACTACTAAATTATATAAAGTATAAAAGATTAAACAAGCATCAATTTGATGTTTTAATCTAACATGCATAGAAAGGATGAGAGACAAGGAAAAGCAAGCACTTGGACAGATGGTTTAGAGTGGTTCCATTTCCTAAACTTAGGAACAATGTCAGTCCACTACCTAGACTGGGTTAGTCTTTAGGATTTGCAATTTTGGTACTCTTATATTCTACAATAAGATTACAACACACAACAACCACACATCCAAGGGCTTAGTACCTCAAGAAAAGATCTTCAACCTATAGAAGGAGCTTACCCACTTGAACTATGGAGTCTTCCGCCATCAACATGGACTTACCCACTCCTTCCTTCAAGTCTTCTGCCTTCAAGGGATTACCTATCTTCCTTGAGCATCGCCTTGACTATCTCCTTCACTTGGAGATCTTGAGCACCTATCTCCTTCACCTGGAGATCTGGAGCACCTTGCTTTCGTCAAACTTGAAGAACAACACCTCCTTCTCCTTTGCTTGGAGAAGATCTTCAAACTTTATCTTCAATGGGAATGGAGGTAGGAAGATGGAGGAGGAGAGATTTACATCAATACAAGGAGTAGCTCTCTTGCACAGGAACCTATCTCACTCATACTCACAAATTTGACTTGAAGGTAGAGAGAGAAAGGGGCTCAAAGGGTTAGAACACTCTCAGCTATGCTAGAACCAAGTTTGCAATGAATGAGTAGCCTTGGAATGAACTCCAAGAGGTCCTATTTATAGTTGAGGGTGGCCCTTTAAGTTGTGGGACACTTAGATACGAAAATAGCCATTTTTTGCTCAAAGAAACAACTCTATTTTCACTCAAAACACACACCAAGGGTCACATCACTTTTTCTATAAAATTTCATACAGTGCAATCGGTCGAGTTTTAATAAAGTTAACTCGACCAATCAAGTAAAAGACAAAACCGATATTCAAAATGTCGGTCGAGTTTGTTCTGAGGAAACTCAACCGATCAATGAAGATCGTTTTGGTCAGGCACTCGATCGGTCGAGTTTTGTGAAAACACAACTTGACTGGTGCTATCTTTGGAAAATTGATCAAGATGGATTGACCGAGTTTGTCCTGGGGAAACTCGACCGATTGACAGCCTGATGTCAATCTTTTTAAAATGCATCTAAAGTGATTTAACTTTAGTGTTTTATGTCCCAAACATTTTTATCATCTAAGTTACAAGTCAATTCATCATTACAAGTGATTACAGAAATGTTCTAAGGTCATTTACATAGATTTCCACAAATACACACTTGTAGATCTTTTACTTGAACTTGAGCCATTCTAGGGCTTTTGATTTTGGATCCTTTTCATGTACCTAATACCTGAAATCAATCTTTAATACACATATTAGATACATATGAATGGAATGGTTAAGTCATTATCAAAACATGGACAATGTATAACCTCTAGGTCAAAAGACCGATCTAGTGATGGATTTTCTGGAGAGACCAATTGGTCGAGTTGTACACTCACAGAACTCGATCAATCGATCAACTAAGCAAAATTAATTTTGATTCATCGGTCAAGTTTCCCAGAAAAAAACTCGACCGATAATTTGAAATTTTGCTATGTCACTAAGTGGATCAATCGAGTTATCTTTATTAAAACTCGACTGAATGTACTATACCAAAAACACAGAAAAAGTGATTATAACCATTGGTGAGTTGTTTTGAGCGAGAATAGATTCATTGTAACTTGAAAAATGGTAATATTTTGCCAATAAGTGATCCCACACTCAAGGGAACACCCCCAACTATAAATAGGACCCCTTGGACTTCATTTCAAGTTTGCTCATTCATTCTATTCTAAGTCCTTGCTATAGTTGAGTGTGTTGAAACTCCTTGAGCTCCTTTCTCTCTCTCATTTACCAAGCATTTAGTGATTATGAGTGAGTTAGGCCGGTTGTAAGAGAGCTACATCCATGTGCTTGTAAAGCTCTCACTCCATTCCATCTTCCCTACCCCTTTCTCAAAGAATCAAAGGTGAAGCAATCTACTCCAAGTGAAGGTGAATCTATTGTTGTTCTTCTTCAAGGTTGAAGAAGAGGTGAAGATCTTCTCCAGGTGAAGGAGAAGGGTAAGGCCAAGATTCAAGAAGAGTGGGCATATTCCTTCAATTCCAAAGACTTGATGTAAGTGTGGGTAAGTCCTTGTTGAAGGCTGAAGATATCTTGATCAAGTGGGTAAGTCCTTGTGTAGGTGGAAGACTCTTGTCTGGAATAGGTAAATCTTTGGATGTATGGTGGTCTCCTTGTATCTCTTATGAATGGAATATAAGTATACACAAATTGCAAAGTCCTAGATCTAACCTATCTAGGTAGTGGATTGACTCTCTCCTACTTTGGAGAGTGGAACCACTCTAAACCACCTTGTCCAAGTGCATATTTCAATTTCTCTCATCCTTGCCATGCTTGCTCAGTTAGGAATTCAAATTTATTTTAAGCTATTGGTTTGATTGATATAAATTTTAAGGTCTAACTTATCTTTTGAGAATTTTAAAGCTCTATTCACCCCCACTCTAGAGACCTACATCCAACAAGTGCTATCAAAGCCAAGGATATTTTCCAACAATCTCCCATGAGACGAGAAGATGGGAAACAACCTACTTGTTTCACTCAACCTAGAGGGAGGATTCTCCATGCATCCTTCGGTCTTCTACGACACCAACTTCCTCTATTGGAAGAGGTGTATGCAATTCTGCATTCAAGGGATGAACTTTGATATGTGGAAGGTGATGGTCACACCATAGAAGGAGCCAACCGGAGTTGTTTCAAGATGGAATGAAGTTACACTAAAAGAAGCCCAACTCAATTCCAAATCCGTAAGCAATTTCTATGCAGCCCTTACCCTAATGGAGTTCTACCGCATCTCATATTGGGACATCACCTTTGAAATTTGGGATAAATTGTGCATTACTTATGAGGGAACAAAGAAAGTCAAGGAGGCTAAGATATACATGTTGAACAACCTTCTATAGAACTTCAAGATGGGAAAGAAAGAAGGTATTGTAGAGATGTACTCTTGGCTCAATGTGATCATAAATGGCCTAGTTGCTTTGGGAAACACTTTGGATAGAGGTGTAATCAACTCTAAGATCTTGAGGACTCTACAAAAGAGATGGGAGTCAAAGGTGACCTCCATTAAAGAAGTGAGGAGCCTTGGTGACATCCCAACCGAAGAGCTCATTGGCAACCTCCAAGCTCATGAGCCAAGGCTTGACAAGCAAGAAGAAGAAGCCAATCAAGAAGAGAAGGAAGCCAAGAAGATCAAAGATATTGCTTTCAAAGCACAAGTGGAGGCGGTCATCCTTCAACATAACTTGCTTGCCAGACATCTCTCTCATCCTCTAGTGAAGATGATGGCCCTAGTGAGAATGAAGCCAACTACACCAAGGGCAAACACTTCAAGGGAAAGCAATCCTCCTTCTCTACTCCAAGATTCTATAAGTGTGGACAAAAGGGCCACTACAAGAGTGAATGACCCAAATCAAGAAAGTCACACCACAAGGGCAGCTCCAAGAATGAGGAAGTGTACAAGAAGGAGAGAAAGTACAAGAGGAATGAAAACAAGGAGAAAAGACACAAGAATGTAACTCATGTAGCTTGGGAGGAATCATCCTCAAGTGGCTCTAGCTCCGAAGAAGATGGAGAGTGCCACCTTACACTCATGGCCTCCACTAGTGAAGAAATTGGTGAGGTAAGATTGGATGAGTTATCTAAGGAAACTCTTATTGATATGCTTGATTGTACCCGTTCTTCTTTTGCTAAATGTAAATCTAAAAGAAAAAGGCTAGGAAAAAGTATTGATGACTTATATGCTAAACTAGAAATTCTTGAGCTTAATGAGAAAATGCATCCTGAGAGCATTGATAACTTGCAAGGACAATATCTTGATCTTGAGCTCCAATAAAATGGAGTTGAAGTAGAGAATTGTGTTTACCTTAAGAACAATGAAACTCTTAAGGAAGATAACCAAAAGTGCCTAAATGACCTTGAAACTCTTAAAATTGAACATGTTGAATATAAGCTCATTGTTGATGCTCGTAGGGATGAGAGGGATGTTTATCTTAAGGAAATTCAAGCGCTTAAATATGAAAATGCTAGGTTTCTTGGTCAAGTAAATGATTTATCTTCTAGACCTATCTTGCCTAGTAATGATATTGCTTCTATTTCTCTTGAGAAAAATTCTTATTTGACTAAAGGCCTCTATTTAGAGGCTGACCTTGTTCATGCTAGAGATGATATTGCTAGTTTGTCTTCTACTTTCATATATCTTAATGATGACAATCATAGACTTAAAGCCTCTCTTCAGAAATTCCTCAAAGGGAAAAACTCCTTAAATGAAATCCTTGATCATTCTACCAAATAAAGTAGTACTAGTGGTTTTGGATTTGTAGGGGCAACACCTAGCAGTAAGAACAAAGCCAAAGGTAAGAAAAAGAGTAAGGAAACCTCCTTTTTCATTAGAGAGTCTTCTGGAACATTCAAGTGTGATGATCACTACTCTACTTATTATCCTTACAAGCTTAAAACCAAACCAAAGATGAAATGGGTCCCCAAGCTAACTCCAGATCCCAAAGTTTGAGTTGGGAACCGACACTTTCCTTTCTTGTAGGAAAAAGGTAGATGGATTGTTGATAGTGGCTACACAAAGCATATGACATGTGATATAAGTCATTTCAATAACTTCACCAAGAAGAAAGGAGGCTTCATTACTTTTGGGGAAAACAAGAAAGGTAAGGTTAAAGGTGAGGGTGATGTAGGTGAATCCTAGTGTATCAAGAATGTTCTTTTTTTAGATGGCCTATATCACAATTTGATTAGTGTAAGTCAATTATGTGATAATGGTTACCTGGTGTTATTTACTTCTTTTGAATGCCTGATTCTAGATTCCCTCACCTATCAAGTCATATATAAGGGAACTAGAAGTGGTAATCTTTATGTAATTGTGCTTGACTCTATTAAGCTTGTTGTTGGTAGATGCCTAGTAGTCTACTCAAATGATATTTCTCTTTGGCATCATTGGTGTGGTCATGTAAATATGCATCATTTGAATAAGTTGAGCAAAAAGGATTTGGTCAAGGGACTTTCTAAATTTGATTTTTGAAAGGATGAGGAATGCCAACCTTGTACCCAAGGAAAGCAAACCAAGTTCTCCTTAAAATCCAAAGGAGTCCTTAGTACCAAGAGAGCTCTTGAACTTCTTCAGATTGATCTATTTGGACCAACGAGAACTCAATCGCTTCATTGTTCCAGGTATTGTCTTGTTATTTTCAACGATTTCTCTAGATATACTTGGACTTTCTTTCTCATTTCCAAGAGTAATACACTTGACATTTTCTCTAGTTTTTGCAAATGAGTTGAGAATGAAGATTCTTATCAGATTGCTTCCATATGTAGTGATCATGGGGAAGAATTTGAAAATGATCTTTTTTAATGTTTTTGTGAAGAACCTAGCTATACACATAACTTCTCTTCACCTCAAACACCTCAACAATATGGGGTTGTAGAGAGAAAGAATAGGTCACTACATGAGATGGCTAGGACCATGCTTTTAGAGTATCATACTCCAAAAGAGTTTTGGGCTGAAGCCGTTAGTACCTCATATTTTGTGCAAAACTGGGTATTTACACATCCTTCTTTAAAGAAAACCCCCTATGACCTATGGCGTGTATTTCCATGTTTTTGAATATCCTTGTTTTGTTTTGAATACGAAACATTCTCTCGACAAGTTTGATCTAAAATCTTACAAGGCATTCTTTCTTGGCTATAGAACTACTACCAAGGCTTATAGAGTGTTTAATGGTTATCTTGCTAAAGTATAAGAATCTATAAATGTTAAGTTTATTGAGACTAACCCTTCTATTCCCAAAGATATTGTTCCAAATGATGATGTTGCAGGTGAGGTAATTCATATTCTAAAAGAACTCAACATCACTGAAAAGGGAAAAGAGGTGGTCATTCAAGAAGAAGAAAAAGATGAAGAGAAGAAGGATCCAACTTCCTGATTTGCAAAGAATCATCGAAAAGAGCTAATTTTAGGTGATCCACTTGAGAGAGTGAAGATGCGATATTCATTCAACAAATAACAAGCCAACAACACCTTCATCTCGTAACTTGAGCCAAAGTACGTCAAATTAGCTCTTGGGGATGATGAATGGATCCTAGCTATGCAAGAAGAGTTGGAGAAATTTGAAAAGAATAAAGTATGGACCTTTGTGCCAAGACTAAGTGATAGAAAGATCATTGGCACCAAGTGGGTCTACCACAACAAGCTAGATGAAAGTGTCAAAGTGGTAAGGAACAAAGCAAGGTTAGTGGCTCAAGGCTACAATCAGTAGGAAGGTATAGATTTTGATGTAATATATGCACCTATAGCTAGACTTGAGTCCATTCGTATGTTACTTACTTTTTTCAGTTATAAAACTTTCTTCTTTATTAAACGGATGTTAAAAGTGCATTTTTTAATGATACAATCGAGGAGGAAGTGTATGTTGCACAACCCTCTCAGGCTTTGAACATGATAGTTCACCTAACCATGTTTATTTGTTGCAAAAGGTTCTCTATGGACTCAAACAAGCATCTCGAGCTTGATATGAGAAATTAAAGAACTTTTTATTAGATTATGGGTATATCATGGGAAAAGTAGATTCTACCCTATTTCTAAAGTACACTTCTAACAATTTTCTTATCATTCAATTATATGTTGATGATATCATTTTTGGAAAAACTAACCTTGATCTTTACAAAGAATTTAGTGATCTTATGCAGAGTGAATTTGAGATGAGTATGATGGGTGTGATCACATTCTTCCTCAACTTTCAAATCAAGCAAACTAAAGATGGGAACTTCATCAACCCAGGCAAGTACACAAGTGAGCTACTGAAGCGCTTTAGGATGGAGAACACCAAGTCGATGGACACACCCATGTCAAACACCACCAAACTTGATAGAGATGAAGAAGGTGAGAAGGTAGATGAGAAGCTATATAGAGGTATGATTGGAAGTTTACTTTACTTAACTACCTCTAGACCTGATATAATGTTTAGTGTTGGCTTGTGTGCTCACTTTCAATCAAATCCCAAGAAATCATGTCTTATAGTGGTTAAGAGGATTTGAAGGTACTTAGCCAAAACTCTAAATTTTGGTCTATGGTACCCAAGTCAAAGGGCTTTACTCATACGGCTTATAGTGATGTGGATCACGCGAGATGCTTGATTGATAGTAAATGCACATGTGTCGCTTTCTCCTAGGACCATGCTTGGTGTCTTGGTTTTCCAAGAAATAGAGCATAATGACATTATCAACTACTGAGGTTGAATACATTGCAGCCGGGAGTTGTTGTGACTAGGTTTTATGGATGAAGAAAATGATCCAAGACATTAACATTCATTTTAATGCTTCTCCTATCTATTGTGATAATGCTAGTGCAATTAACTTGCCACTGGAAAATCTCTTTTCCATGACCTTCACTACAAACTAGCCCAGAAAGGAGTTTGCATCAGTGAGACCACACTTCAGAAGTCTATGCTTATCCCTTCCTCTACTACAATTAGAGCCTCACCTCAATCTTCACCCGTGCATCTCCACCACCTCAGCCTTCCTGACCTACTTGTGCCTCTTTTCATGTGTCAAATAAAACCCTTATGGGCTACATGATGCATCAACAGGCATATAACTTTTTGCTTCAGGAGCACATGCATCAAGATCTCTGTGCTGTCATGTCTAGCATGAACCTATCCCGTACACACCCTTATCCTTCTTACCAGCCCTACCTAGGAGGTGACTATGCATCCTATGCATATGCTCACATTTACCCAACTCCTCCACTTGTTGCTTCTGCTTCTACACCCTCTACTGTTGGTGGATCTACCCCTAGAGTGTTGCCTCTTCCTGCTGCCCCTTTGGCCACCCTGCTTGCTAGTCTTGGTACTTCTTCTCCCTCCTTCCCACTGGACAATAATCTTCATGCTCTTGGCATGTCTTGGGCTGAGAAGAATGCTCGTCGGCCCGATCGTGGTTTTGGTTCCCTTACTTATGAGGAGATGCCATACTAGGGTGATGGGGAAGTTGCTGCTCCTGATGATGAGGCTTCTAAGGATGATGAGGATGATGATGGTTCTGATGGCTTTGCTAGTGCCTCTGGTGATGAAGGTGATGTTGTTGTCTCTACTGAACCTTCAGACAGAGATGATGACTATGAGCTAGAAGCTTCTGATCCTGATGACAATGATGATGATGTGGACATAGATGACCTAAATGTTTTGATTTTCAAGTTTTAAGTCTAGATGTTGATCATATATATCTTTCTAGGTTATTTTGTGTTAAAAACATATGGGCACATTTTCTGAGTTGTACTATTTTATCATCATGTTTTCATCATTTTGGTGTTTAGTTGTTTCTAAGGACATGCTCTTTGTGTTGTAATCTTAATCATATGTACACTTACTCTTTGATTTAATATATCTCATGAGTTCAAGCCATGTTTACCGCATTTTGATTATGACTTAGTTTTTTTGTTTCTCTCATTTTTGTTTGGTGTATGCTTTGAGATTGCATGTTGTGGATGTATGTTTGGTTATTCTTAAAGAAGACTTGTTTTTGTGCTCTTCTACGCCCCATCATTTTTGATAATGTCAAAAGGGGGAGAGAATTTCAATGTTTTGAATCTCAACCATATTACTTTTATTGTGTATGTGATCCTTTTATTGTTCATTAGATGCTTTATCATGTGACTTGCTAAAGGACCATATAGTATACATGTTATATTGCTTTGTGTAAGATAGACTAACTATGCAGGTAAGAGTAAGCATAGATTGAGGGGGAGCAATTCACATTGTTTAAATCATGAATACCCCTACAATTCACAAGGCAAAGGTATAACTTTACATATCCTTTTCAATATTATTGAGGAATGGTTTGTCATTGTCAAAAAGGGGGAGAATGTTGACTTGAGAGTTATGCATTGCCCATATTTTGATAATGACTTAACCATTCCATTCCTAAGTATCTAATATGTTTGTTCAAGATTGATTTCAGGCTTTAGGTACATGAAAAGGATCAAATTACACAAGCCCTAATTTGTTCAAGTTTAAGTCAAAAGAAATGGAAGTGCACGTATTGGGAATCCACCCCAAATGACCTTAGATTATTTTTGTAATCACTTATATTGATGACATGACTTGTAACTAAGATGAGAAAAAATCAGGGACACTTAATTCCAATGTTTGATCACTCAAATGTCAATTTAGAAAATTAGTGATAGGTTGTTTATCGGTCGAGTTGGAAACTTGATTGATCTAGTGATGGATATTCTAGAGAGACCAATCAATAGAGTTGTATACTCACAAAATTTGACCTATGGATCAACTAAGAAAAAATGATTTTGACTCATCGATCGAGTTTCCCAAAAAAAACTCGACCGATAGTTTGAAAATTGGCTTTTTCACTTAGTGGATCAGTTGGGTTATCTTTATTAAAACTTGACCGAATGTACTGTATGGAAAACATAAAAAAAGTGAGTAAAACTATTGGTGAGTTGTTTTGAGTGAGAATAGATCTGTTGTAACTTGGAAAATGGCTATATTTTGTTCTTAAGTGATCCCACACTCAAGGGAACACCCCCATGTATATATAGGACCCCTTGGATTTCATTATAAGTTTGCTCATTCATGCTATTCTAAGTCCTTTCTATAGTTGAGTGTGTTACAACTCCTTGAGCACCTTTCCCTCTCTCATTTACCAAGCATTTTGTGATTAGGAGTGAGTTAGGCCATCTGTAAGAGAGCTACTTCCATGTTCTTGTAAAGCTCTCACTCCATTCCATCTTCCCTACCTCCATTCTCAAAGAAGTAAAGGTGAAGCAAGCTACTCCGAGTGAACGTGAAGATGTTGTTGTTCTTCTTCAAGGTTGAAGAAGAGGTGAACATCTTCTCTAGGTGAAGGAGAAGGGCAAGGCCAAGATTCAAGAAAAGTGGAAAATTCCTTCAAGGCAAAAGACTTGATGCAAGTGTGGGTAAGTCCTTTTTGAAGGCTGAAGACATCTTGATAAAGTGGGTAAGTCCTTGTGTAGATGGAAGACTCTTGTCTTGAATAGGTAAGTCCTTGGATGTATGGTGGTCTCCTTGTATCTCTTATGAATAGAATATAAGTATACATGGATTGCAAAGTCCTATAGGTTGACCTCTCTGTGTAGTGGATTGGCTCTCTCCTAGTTTGGAGAGTAGAACCACTCAGAACCACCTTGTCCAAGTGCATGTTTCAATTTCTCTCATCCTTTCTATGCTTACTTAGTTAGTATTTCAAATTGCTCTTAAGCTATTGGTTTTGATTGATATGAATTTGAAGGTCTAACTTATCTTGTGTGAATTTTAAAGCTCTATTCACCCCTCTCTCTAGAGCCTCCAACAATATCATCAATACAAATGATTACAAAAATATTCTAAGGTGATTTGGAGGGTTTTCTTCAATTACACATTTGTATTGCTTTTGACTTGAACTTGGACAATCTAAGTCTTGTGTAATTTTATCCTTTTCATGTACCCAATGCCTGAAATCTATCTTAAACAAACATATTAGATACATATGTATAGAATGGTTAAGTCATTATCAAAGTATGGACAATGTATAACTCTCAAGTCAACATTCTCCCCCTTTTTGACAATGACAAACAATTCCTCAACATATTGAAAAGTATATGTAAAGTTATACCTTTGCTTTGTGAATTGCAAGGGATTCATAATTTGAACAATGTGAATTGATCCCCCTCAATCTATGCACACTCTTACCTACATAGTTAGTCTTTCTACACAAAGCTATATAACATGTATACTACATGGTCCTTTAGCAAGTCACATGATAAGACATTTACTTGAACAAGAAAAGGATGAAATAGGTAGAAAAAGAAATATGGTCCAGCTCATCAAACTTCTCTCCCCCTTTTGGCATTATCAAAAAGGAATGGGGGGTTAGAAGAGCATATGGGTCTTTTCCAAGCACAACCAAAAAACATTCAACCATAAGATAAAATATGCAACCACATAACACGCATCAAACAGAGACAAGAGAGTAACAAGAAAACCTATGTCATAATAAAAATATAGGTACATACCACCAAATCATGAAATATAGTCAACTCGAGAGTAATGGCATATATGATTAAGATTACAACACTAAGAGCAAGTTCATAAAACAACTACAAGCCAAAAGCAAGGAAAACTACATGTTGATAGAAATAGTACATCTCTGATAATGTGCCCAGATGTCTAAGTAACAAATAATCCATAAAGATATATATGATCAACGGCTAATGACTAATAACTAAAACATCTAAACGTATAGGATATCTAAGTCTAAAGGGTCATCATCAACATCATCATCAAAAGCTTCAAGATCATAGTCCTCATCTCCATCTGAAGGTGCCCTTATGTCACCGCCCAAAGACATAAGGGTAGTGCGAGCTTTCTTGGGTCATGTCGGGTTCTACCAGAGATTTATCAAAGACTTCTCGATAATAGAAAAACCTATGACTTACCTATTGACCAAGGATGTTGATTTCAACTTCAACCATGAATGTCTGCATAGCTTTACAACCTTGAAGAATGCTCTAATCTCTGCACCCATTCTGAGAGTGCCTCACTGGTCACAACCTCTTGAAATAATGTGTGACGCTAGCGACTATGCTATAGGGGAGGTGCTGGGGCATAGAATAGACAAAAAGCCATATGTAATATACTACACATCCAAGACGTTAGATGAGGCGTAAAAGAATTATACTATTACTGAAAAGGAATTGTTAGCCGTCATCTATGCCTTCGAAAAATTTCGTTCTTATATAATTGGATCAAAGGTCTTAGTATATACAGACCACTCCGCCATCAAATATCTTATTCAGAAATAGGATGCAAAACCCAGACTCATCCGCTGGGTATTGATGCTACAAGAATTTGATCTTGAAATAAAAGATAAGAGCAGAGTGGAAAATGTCATCGCTAGCCACCTAAGTCGCATCGAATGTCAAGAGGATGATGATGTACCTATCCGAGACTCCCTCCCTGACGACCAGCTTATGAAAATTACCACCGGATTTCCCTGGTACGCCGACATAGTGAACTATCTGGCTACAATAATCATCCACCCTTTCGCCTCTCACCACGATAAAAAGAAATTTCTCCATGATGTTAAGCAATACTTCTGGGACGAACCCTATCTTTTTCGTCTATGTGCAGATGGACTTTTCCGTCGCTGCCTGCCAGAAGAGGAAATTACCCCTATCTTAGAGCACTATCATTCTGGCCCCACTGGGGGGTACATGAGTTCATAGAAGACCGCTCTCAAAGTTCTACAATCGGGTTTCTTTTGGCCAACAATAGCAAGAGATTCATATGATTTTGTAAGATCCTGCAATAAATGTCAGCTTTCTGGCAGTATAACTAAACGGAATGAAATGCCTCTCACTTTGTGGCAAGATATTGAACTTTTTGATGTATGGGGAATAGAGTACATGGGTCCCTTCCCCTCATCTTATGGATTCTCTTACATATTGGTCGTTGTGGATTATGTTTCGAAATGGGTAGAAGTTATACCCACTGTATCATGCGATTCCAAGCTAGTCATCAAGATGTTCAAAGATATCATCTTCCCCAGATTCAGAGTCCCCTGAACTATCATATCAGATGGAGGAACCCATTTTCTGGAAAGAAGCTTCAAAGCCCTCCTGAGAAAATATGGGGACAACCATAAGGTCGCCACACCTTACCATCCACAAACCAGTGTCCAATTTGAAGTTTCAAATAGACAATTGAAAGATATCTTAGAAAAAATAGTCAATAGACATCGTATTGATTGGTCTACCAAGCTCCCCGATGCCCTTTGGGCATACTGCAGAGCTTACAAAACACTGATAGGAACAACCCCATTCCGTCTGGTATATGGAAAGTCGTGTCATCTTCCGGTTGAACTAGAACATAAAGCTTGGTGGGCCATCAAATAGCTGAACTTTGATCTCAAAAGTGTTGGTGAATATAGACAACTTCAACTAAAAGAACTTGAGGAGCTTAGAATGACAACTTACCAAAGTGCCATAATCTATAAAGAACAAACAAAGATGTGGCATGACAGCCACCTCAAAAGAAAAGACATCGCTGTCGGAGATAAGGTCCTCCTCTTCAATTCTAGACTTAAGATGATTCCTAGAAAGCTCCACATGAAATGGTCTGGACCTTTCACAATTAAACACATCTACCCCACCGGAGCAGTCATCATCCTTGATAATAATGGGGGAGAATAGACCATTAATGGCCACAGATTGAAGAGATATTACACACCAGTAGACAAAATACCAAGACAAACTATCGAGATCCATGATCCCTCAGCATCGACATAACCAAATCGGATTTTCGTCGAGCCAACGACGTAAAACTCAGGCGCTACTTGGGAGCCAACCGAAGATCTGAGTACCACTATTTTATTTTTCCTAGTTTTGCTATTTTTCTAATCTCTTTTTTTATTTAGACTTATCATCTTTAATCTAAAAATATAAAAATTCACATAAATAACCAAAACAAACATAAAAATATAAAATCCAAAAACCTAATTAAATCTTAACCTAACGGTTTCAAACCCGTTTGGACTCCAACGGTCTTGAAACTGATTGATCCTTTCGATCTCAAAACCGTTTGGTCCTTTCGGTCCTAAAACTGTTTGGAACGCAAACGGTCTCGAAACCATTTGGACCCCAAATCGTCTCAAGACCATTTGCCCTTGGGAATTTGTAGTGACACCCAACATTTTCTATAAATATAACCCCCCATCATTTTCTTTCCCTAGATTCTCGATTTCTCTAAACCCTCACGCGAACCATGTTCCATTATGTTTCTCTGCTCCTGACTCCTATTCATTCTATGACAATCACCGACGTCACTGCCGACACCACCATATCTCCGCGCCCCTTCGCGACTTCATCTCCGTTGTTATCGTCGTTCGTCACTTTGACGCCTACGTCGTCACCTTCACCCTCAGCACAGTCGTCTTCTTCGTCCGCAACAACAAGGTAGAACCAACCAAAGCTGTCCATTCTAATGCTAACGATGAGTTCTTCTTTCATCAGTGTAACCTTCACTGCCGACGCACGCACCGCCGCTGTCGTCCGCTGCTTCCGCCAATTTTCAACCGTCCAGACACTTCGCCATCCTAACGATCTCAGCTCAAACGGTCCTGAAACTGTTTGAGCTCAGGATCGTTTGGACCCAAATGGTCTTAAAATCATTTGGTGCCAAACGGTCCTGAAACCATTTGAGCTCAGGACCATTTGGACCCAAACGGTCCTAAAACTGTTTGGTGCCAAACGGTCTGAAGCCGTTTGAGCTCGGGACCGTTTGGACCCAAACGGTCCTAAAACCGTTTGAGCTCGGGAACGTTTGGACCCAAACGGTCTTCAAACCGTTTAAACCCAAATGGTTTTCACCTTCACAATTTCTTCTATTAAGAAAACCAAACGGTTTTGCAAAACCCTTTGAAACCAAACGGTCCTCCAAATCATTTGGTTCCATCAAATTTTTTTTAACTTCAAGATTCCTTGTCAACTTTTAGAATGGCATCACCTAAAAAGGAGATCACCACCTGGACTACAAAACAGTTGATGGCACACAGAACTAAGCTCCAGCACATGTTGGCTAGAGTTGGCTAGAGGAACCAGAGTCAAATATTGAACCAGACCAGAGTGACATTTCTCATATTGAGACTTGTCATTTCACTTTGAGCAGTACGCCAACCATGGTTTGGAACAATTTGTTCGACGATGACGACGACGATGATAGCTTCTCGACATGGAACAGTGAGTATAGTAATGAAGACGAGTTGGAGAAGCGTGAGCCATCATTTGCCACCATCCCTTTACAAGGCTTGGTGGACGTCAAGGGGGCAGGATGGATGGTTCACTACAACATGGCTGCTGAGCATGAAGACACCCCTGACTCCACGCCAGGTGATAAGCTTGGGGTGGTATAACTACAAACAAATTCTTTAGGGGGTACTTTTTTCTCAGAAGATGATTGGATGACTCAGACAGTACATGAAGATTTATCTGAGCATCCAACCTCAAGTGCAGAGATGGAGAGAGAAGATATGAGTCCTCAAGATGACATCCAACCTCTCTCATCTATCTCATCCTATGTCAACATCCCAGGACTTCATTTTTAGAATCATCTAATGAAAGGTACCCTGGGGATGATATGTTGAAGAATTCATCCCAGTGCAGTTCAAGCCACTTCCAGCACAAAGATGACTTCACTGAGTAACCAGATTTCACTTCGCTTCTTCGGACTCGACAGGGCCAACACATCCACCAATTCTACTCCTACTATGTGTCAGAACCCATCGGCAAGACACAGGTGACACTGGTCCCAAAACTTAGGATTTGGGATCCCAGTGTCGGTATCGTGGGGCAACCACCCCCTTTTCTATTACCCACCCTCCCGACCTTTTATTACAATAAATTTTTCTTTTCATGTTCTTGTTAGTTTCTTTCCTCTAACTGTTTTATATCCTTGCATCCATGCATCATATTTAGAACTTCAATAACTGCCATTAACAATCATGCATTCCTGCCTCACTATTTTAAGTTTAAGTCTTGCTCGAGGACAAGCAAACTCTTAAGTTTTGGGGTGGTAGGCTTCACCCTTCTTTCTCTTCACCCTTCTTGCATGCACGTTTACTTCCTGCATTTAGTTTAAAAGAAATTATGGCTATGTTGTGTGAATCTAATAGATAAATGCTTGACTTCATGCCTAGATGCACAATTTTCATCTTAAAAATTGGTTGACCTTTTGCTTGACTTGCTCATTGACTCTTTCCTTGAGTTTGGTAATAAATCTAAGGTTATGTCCCTTTTTCATAGCTTAAAGTTGAATTCCCTTGATCTGTGTCATGAATGGCAAATCCATGGTAAAGGACCGTTGGAATGAGCTAAAACACGATCAAAGAACCTAGCTGTGGATTCATAAGTTTACCTCTATTCTAAGGATTCTTGAATCATAATTTCTATCTTTTCACACAGGTATCAAGTGGATCATGATGAGTTTTGAGCCAGGATCAAGGTAAAGTGCTTTTCCTTGATGGACTACATGCCTTCTCACATTAGATCGAGTCAAAAAGATGAAAAATATAAAAATGTGCAAAAGAGGCTTGGCCTCCCACAAAATCCCAAAATATCTATATAGTTCTCACCCAAGCCTACAAATAGAATGCAGATGATAAAAGCCTGAGTGTGAACAATAAATGAGCACTTGTTTTCTCTTTTAGGAGAGTTGAGGATGGTGCCCAGCCGGTGTATGACTGCGCTCACAAACACGGGTATGTCGCGCCTGGTAGTATCACTCCAAATGCTCATTAGAGAGTCACTAGGAACCCTTAGGTGACCTATGAGATCATCTCAGTAGCAGGGTTGGTTCGAGCGCAGTACGAGGAGTTCGTCTCACTGCTCTAGGCCAACTGCCTCAAATTGCAGGGACTGTTGCTCGTTACATGGACCAACATGACGCAGATCGGGATCCTCAGAAGTCATTAGAGTCTTTTTGCTTTGTTTCTTAGGACAGGAATAAGTGAGAGGCGTGGTATTCTTGATTGGTATGCATGGACTCATGGTGATGGCTCATTGCTCATCACCCACGTGATCACCTGTGTGACATCACTTTCATGTTTAAATAATTATGGTTCAAACCCTCATGAGTATCGACATGTTGTAGTTAATTCGCTTAATCTTGCCTGGACACTCTTTGATCTTGCTTTGGTAGGATTGTGCTTGTTTGGTGGGGGTTTGCTATGAAATGACATGGATCAAGAGAATAGATGTTTTAAACTATTTTTCTTAACCTTAGCGACTATTGCCAAGCTTAATTTGGATGTTATCTTTTTGTTCTTTGAGCCCAGTATTGCTTGAGGACAAGCAAGTTTTAAGCTTGGGGTAGTTGATAACACCCAAATTAGTGCATATTTTCTATGCATTTTATCTATAGTTTTGTGCCACTTTAGTCTTAATATGCACTCTTTTGTTCATGTTTTATGATTTCTGTCTCGCATTAGATAAAAGTAGTAAAAATAGCCAATAATGTAGCTAATTAGCCATTTTTTGACTTGCACGCACCAAAACTAGCCAATTTTAGGACTCTCAAGTACCGAACCTAAAAAGACCAGAATTCCATGGTCTGGCCGATATGGCTGCTCGATATAGCCTGGCCGATACGGCTGCCCGATACAGCCTGGCCGATACGGTTGCCCGATACGGTCTACCCAATACGGTCTGCCCGATACGGCCTACACGATACGGCTGCCCGGTACGGCCTGCCCGATACAGCTGCCTGACACTCCCCATGCCCGACACAGTCTTTGGGCGACAGTCATATTGGCCCACCTGATGCCTCAAGATCGAAGCCACGAATGAAGGACACATGGACCAATAAAATCTACAACTCCCATCAACTTGCTGCCTATAAATAGCAGCTGCCAACCTACAGAGCAAAGGGGGGAGCCAGAATGAGGACCCTGCAAGATCTAGTGCCTAGACCAAGGAGCTAGTGTGTCGAGTTCCCCAAAAGTCTACTGCCCGATAAAGTTTCCCGATACGGTCTGCCCGATACGGTTTCCCGATACGGTCTGCCCGATACAGTCGCCCGATATGGTCTGCCCGATACGGTCTACCTGATACGGTCACCTGATACGGTCTACCCTATACGGTCGCCCGATACGGTCGCCCGATACGGTTTCCCTATACGGTCGCCCGATACGGTCGCCCGATATGGTTTCCCTATACGGTCTTCCCGATACGGTCACCCAATACAGTTGCCTGATATGGTCTGCCTGATATGACCTAGTGAGAGAGACGAGGAGTCCAGAGGGACGAAGAGAAGTCCCAAGGGCCGAGATCCGACCTACATAGAGGCCGAGGAGCGAGAGCCACCTCTCCTCTACGGGCTATATCTCTTCCCTCTTCTCTTTCATTCTACTACATTCCTTTGTTTCTTGTACAAACGATGTTTATCCATCTTTGTTCACTGCCAGTTATGCTTGTCTATGGCTAGTTAGCTCCTTCTTGGCTATGTAGCCCGATTTGGGCATGTATATGTACTTTTTCCTTAAGCAAGTAGATTCATATCAGATCTAGTATGTTGCATGTTCTATTTTTTCTTTCCAAGTTATGATTGCTAGTTTGGTTGATCTCTTACTCGCTTGAACTGATGTTTCTGCCTGTATCGAGAGATCTGTTGTAGGAATAGCTAAGAGATGATAGTTTGGATATGAACCCGAGAGGAGGACGATCCAAGGTATTCTGTTCCTAACACCCCAGAATATCCTAAGACCTGAGAGGGAACTTAGTGTATTCCGAGGTGTTGATATGTCATTCCTCGAGAGAGGGTCATTAACATATTGTTGATGGTTCTAGTCACGCATCGCGAGAGCGAGTGGGATGACCCCACAGGATAGATGCCATTGTGCGTACTAGATGCTTGCTTGGGTGTTCGAGGGTTGTCTATGCCCGAGAACGAGTGCATAGACTGCCCCGTTTGTGGTTACATAGTCAGGAACTCTCTTTCTCTGATTAGTAGACTCACGAGCTCTATTTTGTTTTGTTTTCTTTGTTTTGTTTTATATTGTGACAACCCACTAGACTAGTTCTAGTAATTAATTTTATCGACTATCATCTTAGCTTATCTGACTAAAGAATGAGATCTGTGGCGTCCTAAAAGTCACCACGTCCCTGTGTTCGACCCCATATATCTACTTCGACCCCGTAATAAAGTTGCGGGGTCCTAGAAGGTTTCAGGTTATAAATTTAAAGATTGATTCCTTCCTTTGTCCCGCGTTCATTTCTGGACGCGTGAAAAAGGCCGATCAACTTTTGGCGCTGTTGCCGGGGACGTGGTTTTTTCACGTTTACACGCCTAGTAGATTTTTGTTCTGTTACTATAAGTCTGTATATACATGCATAGTTTTCCTCTTGCTTTACACATACTTGTTCATATATACTAAATCACTTTCCTTTTTCTCATACCTTTTTCAGCCATGGACCTTGCTTCCACAAGACAAGTCATCTTGTCAACCTGTCCTCCTGAGTTTTTCGGCAATTCTGACTGCTGGCAAATAATTGAAGGTTGTTCTCTACAACTAGTCGAGTTATACTTACCTCCACCGTCATCATTTGTCGAGATTCCAACAACGGAGACTGCCAGTCAGCCCTCGACCCCCATGCTATCATGGGATCAAGAACTGATTAAGGCAGTGGAGTTGGCTAGGGAAAGTATTCAAGCACTCACCTCCTTAGCACCTCATCTCCAAGAAGATGTCGATCCAATGCAATAACTGCTAGAAGAGAAGGATCATCATCTCAAAGTAGCCACCGAGGTTGCAGACTGCAGTTGAAGTCTAGTTCAAACTGTTGAGCGAGGATTCATTCAAGCGCATTAGTTTGGTACAATAGGTCAGCAACCGATGTGCATGGCAGAATCGATGGGTCTCGAAAGCATTGCTGCTCAAGTATAACAACTTCATGATAAAGATGTTGAACCAGGAAGGAGGCTCCAAGAGCTCATTGATTTAGTTATAATCCAATTACAAATGCCATCACAAGATAATGAAGACGTTAGTCATCAGGACCATTCCATTGGGTATGAAGTGGAGTATGCATCACCATCCTATTCCGACCATCAACTGGATTCACTAGGATTTTTCTGTGAAGACCAACCCATTCCAAGAAAACCTTCATTATATCCAGATGACCCAGCTAATGAACCAATGGAAGATATGAGTCATAGACCTGAATGGATCTATGATGACGATGATGAAGACTCTAAAAGCCAAGTTTCCTCACAGCCAAAATGTTGGCTAGAGGAACCAGAGTCAGATATTGAACCAGACCAGAGTGACATTTCTCATATTGAGACTTGTCATTTCACTTTGAGAAGTAAGCCAACCATGGTTTGGAACAATTTGTTTGACGACGATGACGACGATGATAGCTGCTCGACATGGAGCAATGAGTATAGTAATGAAGATGAGTTGGAGAAGCGTGAGCCATCATTTGCCACCATCCCTTTACAAAGCTTGGTGGATGTTAAGGGGGCAGGATGGACGGTTCACTACAACATGGCTGTTGAGCATGAAGACACCCCTAACTCCACGCCAGGTGATAAGCTTGGGGTGGTAGAACTACAAACAAATTCTTCAGGGGTACTTTTTGCTCAGAAGATGATTGGATGACTCAGACAGTACATGAAGATTTATCTGAGCATCCAACCTCAAGTGTAGAGATGGAGAGAGAAGATATGAGTCCTCAAGATGAAGTCCAACCTCTCTCATCTATCTCATCCTATGTCAACATCCCAGGACCTTCATTTTTAGAATCATATAATGAAAGGTACCCTGAGGATGATATGCCGAAGAATTCATCCCAGTGCAGCTCAAGCCACTTCCAGCACAAAGATGACTTCACTGAGTCACCAGATTTCACTTCTCTTCTTCAGACTGGATAGGGCCAACACATCCTCCAATTCTACTCCTACTATGTGTCAGAACCCGTCGGCAAGACACAGGTGACACTGGTCCCAAAACTTAGGATTTGGGATCCCAGTGTTGGTATCATGGGGCAACCACCCCCTTTTCTATTACCCACCCTCCCGACCTTTTATTACAATAAATTTTGCTTTTCATGTTCTTGTTAGTTTCTTTCCTCTAACTATTTTATATCCTTGCATCCATGCATCATCTTTAGAACTTCAATAACTACCATTAACAATCATGCATTCCTGCCTCACTATTTTAAGTTTAAGTCTTGCTCGAGGACGAGCAAACTCTTAAGTTTTGGGGTGGTAGGCTTCGCCCTTCTTTCTCTTCACCCTTCTTGCATGCACATTTACTTCCTGCATTTAGTTTAAAAGAAATTATGGCTATGTGGTGTGAATCTAATAGATAAATGCTTGACTTCATGCCTAGATGCACAATTTTCATCTTAAAAATTGCTTGACCTTTTGCTTGACTTGCTCTTTGACTCTTTCCTTGAGTTTGGTAATAAATCTAAGGTTATGCCCCTTTTTCATAGCTTAAAGTTGAATTCCCTTGATCTGTGTCGTGAATGGAAAATCCATGGTAAAGGACAGTTGGAATGAGCTAAAACACGATCAAAGAACCTAGCTGTGGATTCACAAGTTTGCCTCTATTCTAAGGATTCTTGAATCATAATTTCTATCTTTTCACACAGGTATCAAGTGGATCATGATGAGTTTTGAAACATGATCAAGGTGAAGTGCTTTTCCTTGATGGAATACATGCCTTCTCACATTAGATCCAGTCAAAAAGATGAAAAATATAAAAATGTGCAAAAGAGGCTTGGCCGCCCACAAAATCCCAAAATATCTATATAGTTCTCACCAAAGCCTACAAATAGAATGCAGATGATAAAAGCCTGAGTGTGAACAATAAATGAGCACTTGTTTTCTCTTTTATGAGAGTTGAGGATGGTGCCCAGCCGGTGTATGATTGTGCTCACGAACGAGGGTATGTCGCGCCTGGTAGTATCTCTCCAAATGCTCATTAGAGAGTCACTAGGAACCCTTAGGTGACCTATGAGATCATCTCAGTAGCAGGGTTGGTTCGAGCACTGTACGAGAAGTTTGTCTCACTGCTCTGGGCCAACTGGCTCGAACAACAGGGACTGTTGCTCGTTATATGGACCAACCTGACGCAAATCGGGATCCTCGGAAGTCATTAGAGTCTTTTTGCTTTGTTTCTTAGGACATGAATTAGTGAGAGGCGTGGTATTCCTGATTGGTATGCATGGACTCATGGTGATGGCTCATTTCTCATCACCCATGTGATCACCTGTGTGACAGCTCTTTCATATTTAAATAATTATGGTTCAAACCCTCATGAGTATCGACAGACTGTAGTTAATTCTCTTAATCTTGCATGGACACTCTTTGATCTTGCTTTGGCAGGATTGTGCTTGTTTGGTGGGGGTTTGCTATGAAATGACATGGATCAAGAGAATAGATGATTTAAACTATTTTTCTTAACCTTAGCGACTATTGCCAAGCTTAATTTGGATGTTATCTTTTTGTTCTTTGAGCCCAGTCTTGCTTGAGGACAAGCAAGTTTTAAGCTTGGGGTAGTTGATAACACCCAAATTAGCGCATATTTTCTATGCATTTTATCTATAGTTTTGTGCTACTTTAGTCTTAATATGCACTCTTTTGTTCATGTTTTATGATTTCTGTCTCGCATTAGATAAAAGTAGTAAAAATAGCCAATAATGTAGCTAATTACCCAATTTTTGACTTGCAGGCACCAAAACTAGCCAATTTTAGGACTCTCAAGTACCGAACCTGAAAAGACAAGAATTCCATGGTCTGGCCGATGTGGATTCCCGATACAGCCTGGCCGATACGGCTGCCCGATATGGCTTCCCGATACAGCCTGGCTAATATGGTTGCCTGATACAGTCTGCCCGATACGGTCACCCGACACGGTCTGCCCGATACGGCCTGCCTGATACAGCTTCCTGACACTCCCCCTGCCTGACACAATCTTTGGGCGACAGTCATATTGGCCCACCTGATGCCTCAAGATCAAAGCCATGAATGAAGGACATGTGGACCAATAAAAGCTACAACTCCCATCAACTCGCTGCCTATAAATAGCAATTGCCAACCTACAGAGCAAGGGGGGAGCCAGAGGGAGGACCCTACAAGAGCTAGTGCCTAGACCAAGGAGCTAGTGTGTCGAGTTCCCTAAAAGTCTATTGCCCGATACAGTTGCCCGATACGGTCGCCCGATACGGTCTTCCCGATACGGTCTGCCCGATACGGTTACCCTATACGGTCTGCCCGATACAGTCACCCGATACGATTGCCCGATACGGTCTGCCCGATACGACCTAGAGAGAGAGACAAGGAGTCTAGAGGGACGAAGAGAAGACCCAAGGGCTGAGATCCGACCTGCACAGAGGTTGAGGAGCAAGAGCCACCTCTCCTCCATGGGCTATATCTCTTCCCTCTTCTCTTTCATTCTACTGCATTCCTTTGTTTCTTGTACAAATGATGTTTATCCATCTTTGTTCGGTGCCATCTATGCTTGTCTATGGCTAGTTAGATCCTTCTTGGCTATGTAGCCCGATCTGGGCATGTATATGTACTTTTTCCTTAAGCAAGTAGATTCATATCAGATCTAGTATGTTGCATGTTCTATTTTCTCTTTCCAAGTTATGATTGCTAGTTTGGTTGATCTCTTACTCGCTTGAACTACTGTTTATTCCTATATCGAGAGATCCGTTGTAGGAATAGCTAAGAGACGATAGTTTGGATCTGAACCCGAGAGGAGGACGGTCCAAGGTATTCTGTTCCTAACACATCAGAATATCTTAAGACCTGAGAGGGAACTTAGTGTATTTCGAGGTGTTGATATGTCATTCCTCAAGAGAGGGTCATTGACATATTGTTGATGGTTCTAGTCACGCATCGCGAGAGTGAGTGGGATGACCCCACAGGACAGATGCCACTGTGCGTACTAGATGCTTGCTTGGGTGTTCAAGGGTTGTCTATGCCCGAGAACGAGTGCATAGACTGCCCCATTTGTGGTTACATAGCCAGGAACTCTCTTTCTCTGATTAGTAGACTCACGAGCTCTGTTTTGTTTTGTTTTGTTTTCTTTGTTTTGTTTTATATCGTGACAACCCGCTAGACTAGTTCTAGCAATTACTTTTATCGACTATCATCTTAGCTTATCTGACTAAAGAACGAGATCTGTGGCGTCCTAAACGTCACCACGTACCTGTGTTCGACCACGTATATCTACTTCGACCCCGTAATAAAGGTGTGGGGGCCGAGAAGGTTTCAAGTTATAAATTCAAAGCTTGATTCCTTCCTTTGTCCCACGTTCATTTCTGGATGCATGAAAAAGGCCGATCAGGAAGTAGGTACATCTCGCCACTGCAAGGGAACAAACCCTGGAGGGATACGTTCCATCAACCACTGTCGATCCCGCCACCATTGCTGCCCCTGCTTTCACCACAATCACCACCACAACACCACCACCAGCAAATCTTTTCATCCACACCCTGCCGTCTAGTGACAAGACCCTGAAGCCAACATAGTATGTTTTCTCCAGCGTACTATTAAAGATGGGGATATATGACAAAGTCCTCACTTTGCTCGATAACGCCAACCTTTCAAGACTCTGCTTTGACCCTGAGATTTTTTATGTTGAGCCCACAACTGAATTCTTCACACATCTCAACAAAGAAGTTGTGGACATTATGGATAGATCAAGGGACGGAGGTGACCGCAGGTTGGTCACGAAACTCTTTGGAAACAGGGTTGTCATAACGGAAAACCTATTGAATGAAATATTTATAGACAAATAGGAGTAGCTGAAGAAGGCCAAAGTTGTAGGCGGAGAAGGCTCCGAGTTCAACAAACATACTTCTGGAAATCCCTGATAGGGATCCCGACCTACGAGGCAAAAACCTGAAAGACCTCCAATATTCAATCTGGCCTGGTGCGCACATTGCACAAAATTCTTACAAGTGCACTTTTCCCTAGGACAGAGGGAGAAAATGTTAGCATTTCCGATCTTTTCATCCTCTGATCCATTCTAAAAGGGCAGTCGGTCAACATCGGACGACAATTGATACATAAGCTCACAACTTACGCCCTCGGGAAAGAAATATGTATGGGAGGTCACATAACATCCATCCTAAAATATCACAAGATGGACAGACTACTCCCCAGGTGCACAAAGATCAAGGGCGACATCCTTACCAATGAGAAGACCTTAAAAAAACTCATACATCATCAAAGAAAAGGATGCAAAGCTACACTATATCTTTTTCCCTACAGTAAAATCCTCAAGGACTCTACTACCGCTTTCAGAGCTTGCAGACTATGACAAGGAAAAGCTTCTCTTCACCGAAGAGGATCTTGCAAAATTCCTAGCTTCGGTCAAAATATAAGAAAAGAAATCCAAAGCGGGGAAGACAGAGCACAACATCACCTCCTCGACAACAACAATAACAAAAATACTAGTGAAATGACCATCCAAAGGGTGTTTGCAGACACAAAAGTTTTCGGGAACGCCGACATCAAAACCAAATCTAGAGGTAGAACCCCCCCTCCCCAAAGAAAATATCTTCACCTCATCACTAGACTCCTTCATCATGAGTCTAAATGTTGAACTTACCTCCACCACCAGCCCCACCATGCTACCATCCTCCACTATTCCACAATCCACAACTCTCCCATCATTCTCCACAATGATGTCCACCACATTTCCTTTCTCTACAACCACACCACCACTCGCATATTTCGCTCCACCCTTTTTCTCTTCGAGCATCCCATTCCCCACTTCAACATCCGACTTCACCTCCTTTTCCTCCACCTCCATCGCTTTTCCCTCGACATTCTCGATTCCACCCTGACACCGCTGGTGACTCTATCTACAGTCACCACGCAGTTCGAGGGACCATCCACAACGTCTTTTTCACAAGGCACTATCGCCCTTCCACCCCGACCCCAGCCACCACACCCATCCATAACTGGGGTCCCTTTTACAAATATTGGTGAGGAATTTAGACGTCAATTTGACGCCATCCGAAACCTCCTCACCAACCCTTCTAACATAATGCAATCTATTTTCTTTGTTGTGCAAAGTCTTACTAAACAGGTCGCCAAGATCGACGTGCAAAACCACGCCTTACCAGGCATCCTCTCAAGTATCCACTAACGGCAGGAAGCAGCAGCCACACAAGTCGAACACATCAAAGACCGCCTACAACAACTGCCACAGTTGGTGCTTGAGGTGCAAAGCCAGGAAGCAGCGTTGGCTCAACAGCTTGACAAGATCTCTGCACAGACTCAACCTCTTCCTGAGACCATGTGCGAGCTTAAGCAGCAACAAATTGCTTTTAGCACGTGCTTGGACGAGATCAACAACACCCTTGCATAGCTCCATAGCCGCCAAGAGGACTCGTAAAATAATGAAATCAACCAATTACGAGCTCAAGTGACAAATCTTATTGCACGATTCTTCTCCACCGATGCTAGATATTCAGATCTTATAGAAACCCACAACACACTGCTTGAAACACATGAGCATGTGCAAGTGGCTTTTGACAAACTACAAGCCCTTCACTGGCAGTGCAAGAAGACTACAATGATGAAAACAAAAGATAAAGCGGCAGACGATGATGAAGAAGAAGAAGATGAAGATGAAGAGTATTCTGACTCCTCCGCTAACTACAACGATGATACTTCCTCTTCAGATGACAAACCTAATGACCCAGGACATGTTGGGGAGGGAACCATCCGAGGAGCAGAACCTTCAAAGAGAGTAGATGACAAAGACCACCACGAAGGTGGAAACAATCCCAAATCCCATGATCACAGTGACAATGTTAACATGTCATATGGGGATCAATTCCTCGACTACTCAGCCATGGGATCTCTGGGGGAAACTGTCAAAGAAACAACCTTTTATGAGTTCCAACAATGTATATTGGGAACTAGCACAAGTCAACCAACATCAAACCTTCCACAACACTCCGCCCTGGAGCAATCTTCACCTTTTCCCCCAGACCACGAAGAGGAAGATAGAGTGAGTCTAGACACGGATATTGGACTCGACTCTGATTCTGAATCAGAAAAAGATGAAGATCTGCAACATTATATGGATGACTTAGTTCATACTTCTCTTCCACCTCCGTAAGAGCTTCCCCCACTGCCACCTCTACCTAAGATGATGCACGACCTAGACATGGCAACCATCTCTACCCTATATGTCCAGGATATCTTCATCCTGAACACTATCGTAGACAATGCCAAAGAGGGGGGGGACATCATCTACACAAATATAAAAACTAAGCGTAAGTTTACAGGAAAAGATTTCCGCACCATCCTTCAACCGCAATCAATAGTGAAGATGGCAATCCTCTGTGTCCTTCTTGCCAACTCTTTTGAAATATACAGAAGCTCAAAGTGACCGCAACCAGTTTTCAACGCTTCACCAGCTCTGGCTATGATCCTATTATACAAGGACTTATGCAATAAGTCTATAGAGCGGAAGCACATTGGGATCACTCGAAAGGTGTGATATCTCACAGTCCCCTTTCAAGTTTCCAGCCACTGGCTACTCATGATCGTTGACACCATGGCCCATGATGCCAAGGTGTACAACTTTTTTTCCAGTGAACTAAAGGCTGGAACAATCAACTTTGCTGGAGAAGAAGCCGTAGAAGCAAGATGCATCCCCTTCCGGCTTCTCAAACTAATTTGGGTTGCCTGCCCTTCTCTAAAGAATGGTTGGAACCAACCTTGGTTCCAAATCATCGCTCCACCATCTCTTCATGTCTAAAACACCTCTCCATAGTCCTCAAACGATGTGAAGAAGCTCATCTTGTGCTCAACTGGGAGAAGTGTCATTTTATGGTAAAGGAACAAATTGTCCTCGGCCATAGGGTCAGAAATAGAGGAATTGAAGTAGATAAAGCCAAAATCAAAGTAATTTCCAAGATCTCTGTCCCTATCAATGTAAAGGAAGTTCGATCATTCCTTGGTCACACAGGTTTCTATAGACGATTTATAAAGGACTTCTCAAAGATAACCAAGCCAATGACAAATTTGTTACTAAAGGATGTTGAATTCAAGTTTGATAGAGAATGTGTTAGAAGTTTCAATAAACTGAAACATGCCCTTACTACAACACCCATCATCAGAGCTTCCGATTGGGACCACCCTTTTGAAATTATGTGCGATGCCAGTGACTATGTTGTGGGTGCTATTTTAGGGCAATATATAGAGAAGAAACATTATGTGATCTATTATACATCGAAAACTCTCGATGAAGCCCAGAGGAATTATGCAATTACTGAGAAATAACTTCTAGCAATCGTGTATGCCTTTGACAAGTTCAGATCCTACCTAATCGGTTTGAAGGTCATTGTCTACATAGACCATGCTTCCATTCGTTACCTTTTGGAAAAGAAAGATGCAAAACCCAGGTTAATAAGATGGATTCTCCTCCTGCAAGAATTTGATTTAGAAATAAGAGATAAAAAGGGGACAAAGAATGTTGTAGCAGACCACCTCAGTCGCATTCACACTCTGGATACTGAGAAGATTCCAATTAATGATTCCCTTCCTGATGATCAACTAATGAAGGTTTCAGAAGTTATACCATGGTTCTCAGATTTTGTGAACTACCTCACTGCTGGGGTTATTCATCCTCAATGCACTGGAACTGCACTGAAGAAATTTATGCATGATGTGAAACAATACTACTGGGATGAGCCATACCTTTTCAAGCTATGTGCTGATGGCCTTTACAGACGATGTATCACTGAGGAAGAAGTTCAATCTATTCTAGAGCACTATCACTCTAGCCCAATCGGAGGCCATATGAGTTCAAAGAAGACTATCTTGAAGGTTTTGCAATGTGGATTCTTCTGGCCAACCATATCCAAAGATTCATGCAACTTTGTCCTATCATGTGAAAAATGTCAACGATCAGGAAATATAACAAAGAGAGATGAGATGTCGCTGAATCTATGGCAAGAAGTAGAGATATTCTATGTGTGGGGGGTGGACTACATGGGTCCATTCCCATCTTCTCATGGATTTTCATACATCCTAGTGGCGGTGGACTACGTCTCAAAATGGGTTGAAGCTATACCAACCGTCACTAGTAATTCCAAATATGTCATCAAATTATTCAAAGATACTATTTTTCCCCATTTTGAAGTGCCACGAACCGTGATATCTGACGGAGGGTCTCACTTCCTTGGAAAAAGCTTTGAAGCTTTACTAAGAAAATATGGTGTAACACATAAGGTAGCCTCACCCTACCATCCACAAACAAGTGGACAAGTAGAGGTCTCTAACCATCAACTAAAGGACATTCTGGAAAAGACTGTAGGCCGCAATCGAAAGGATTGGTCAGTAAAAATCAACGACGCATTGTGGGCCTATCAAACTGTTTACAAATCTCCCCTCAGGACTACACCCTTCCGATTAATATATGGAAAGGCTTGCCACCTGCCTGTCGAATTGGAACATAAGACATGGTGGGCAATAAAACAACAAAATTTCAACATGAAGAAAGCAGGCCAAGCCAGGATTCTGCAACTTCAAGAGCGGGATGAACTCAGGATGACAGCTTATGAGAATGCACGAATCTACAAAGAACACACCAAACTTTGGCACGATGGTCATTTGAAAAGAAAAGACATACAAATGGGAGACCAAGTTCTAGTGTTCAACTCAAGGTTGAAGTTATTCCTAGGGAAACTCCGCTCCCGCTGGTCTGGACCATACATAGTTAAAAGCATCTCCCCACATGGCACTTTCTCTTTATGGAGCGAAAAGTTAGGTGAATTTGTAACAAATGGTGACCTCTTAAAGAGATATTTCACCTCAACTGACATAGGCACTGAAGAAACGCTGGAACTCACAAATCCAAAGGAGCCACCGTAAGGCTAAAGGATTGAGTCGAGACATCGACATAAAACAAAGGCGCTTGTCGGGAGGCAACCCGATCAATAAATTTGTTTTACTTTTCTTTTCAACTTAGAATGTTTCTTCAATTTTGTTTTTACCTTCTGGTTAATTTCTCATTAAATAAAATTCGCATCGCAAGATGCTATTTTAAGATCTAATTGGTCTTTACCTTTGAGATTTTCAGAAAAGAGGATGCACGCTGATTGGAACGCAACCACATCTGGTGGTCATTCTGGCATGAATTTTCCCCTCCATCTTGGAATTAGGGTTTGCTAGGGATGAGAAAATCTTTAAGTTTGGGGTGGAGGGTGGGTGGTACGTAACTCACTTTCCACCTACACCCATCCTTTTCATACTTACATTTTCTCTGTCACATTCTTGATAAAAATGTTCAAAATGTTCAAAATTTTGAAAAGTTTTTCAAAGAAATTGAACAGACACTTGATGAATTTTTGACACTTCCTATTTCATTAAAAATCACTAACTAAATTGCTATGCATTTTGAATCATTATATCCTCCTTATTTGAAGTAAATCCTCAAAAGGACCACTTTTTGAAACAAGACTTTTGATTGAAATCATCTTGTGAGGCTTATGATTATTAACAACATGATACTTCTGCAAAAATGACAAGCATTTGTCGAACTAACAGGGATCAAACATGTCATTCTTCCTAACTGACTAGTAGAACAACAACATGGAATCCCTACCGGATCCACATCAAGTCATTATTTGAGCAGAGTTTGACAAAGAGAACAACCTGATACACATAATTGTAAATCAAGTTGCATTTTGATTTGAACCCTTTTCTACACTTCTTCTATCATCTTCATACCCCTCCATCCATCAAAAAGAAACTAAAATAGCCAAAATTGTGCCAAACCCTAAGTTTGGGGTGGCATGCCACTTCCATCTATATCTGCTTCTTCCATACCCCTCGCAAATTAATAGGGGCGTACCACCAAAAATGCAATCTTGAGTCAAATAGAGGAGAGATTTGCAAACAAAAAGATGCCAAAGCGCACACAAAAAGAAATGAAATCTTGAGTCGAATAGAGGAGTGATTCACACTTAAAAAATGCAATAAATGAAATTGCAAAAATAATAAAAATCTCAAGTCGAATAGAGGAGCGATTTTACTTCTTCATTCCATACCACCCTTCACTCCCTTTTCTATCTAAAGGCACAATTAAAGCCTTCAGTTCCATGAAAAATGCCAGTGTCAGATTAGATGCACACTTCTCATTCTGCGGGGATCTCTGGACTCTTACAAAACTCTTTGACATGCTTGTTGCTGGAAAAAGTAAAGAGGAAGTGAGGTTGGAAAACAAACGCAAGAACGAAGATACTGTAAGACGTATTATGTGGTCTCAGGAAGTTGAGATGATTGGTCATACTGAGCGGATAAGATATAATCGTGATGTGAAGAGGAATCAGTCACATGAGAGAAAGTATTCACTTGGCGACTGTTTCAGATTTTGTGTTACTCGAAGATGAGCAACTTTTAAGTTCGGGGTGTTTGATGAATGCATATTCATCCTAATTTTCAGTCATCTTTTTATAACCAATTTGATTCAATACTTTCGATTTATCTCTTAAATCTCACATATTGCAGGTTCTCCTAAGAAATGCAATTATTATGAATTTTGATCAAATTTATATTGATTTGGTACATGTCTAAACCAAGTTATATCATCACATAGAGCTCACCAAAGAACCTCTCACTTCTGACCTTGACCAAATGGCCTACTCTAACGGTTCTAACCTTTCGGTTTTGGATATTCACCCACAAGGTATCAAGACCGTTTGAGTCCATACAGTTTCAAGACCGAATGAGCTCAAATGATCTCAAGACCGGATGTTGTCTGACAGTTTTAAGACTGCTTGGACATAGAACCGATTGGATACTCTAAACCATTTGGGATGAAGACCGTTTGAGGACATCTAAACCATTTGTATGTAGATTGGTTGGCACACATAAGCAAAGACCATACGGTCCCAAGACCGTTTGGTCCCATTCGGTCCCAAGACCATTTGGTCCCATTCGGTCCCAAGACCGTTTGGTGCCAAACGATCCCAAGACTATTTGCTCACAAGACCGAATGAAGAAAGAACTCGAAACCGTTTGGACATAAAATGGTCTCAAAATCGTTTGAGATACTTCACACCAAAAACGTAAAGCTCCCATCCAAGCCTATAAATAGACCCACAAGGGTCCCCATTTGGCAGGGGACACCAGCACGCCGACAAGCTGCCGAAGGTCTGATCCAGCCTCATCTTCCACACTCCCACCTGCTCCTCTTGGCACCGAATAGGGAGAGAAGGAGAGAGAGAAGGTGAAGAAGAAGGATTTCCCAGCCTGCCTTGGTGGTTCTTCCTCTTCGTTCAGATCTTCTACGACACGCCGTAGAAGAATGCATCATCTTCATCGAGCTGTGGCCACCTTCTTCATCATGCTCATGGCGGAACCTTCCCTTTCTCTTATTCTTCTTGTTTCTCACATCATGAGCGAGTAATACCTTTTCGCTGGGGTGTGGGGACTAGCCCCGCTGCCCATGCAAGCATGTTCTTTTGTTAAGTACTCCATGTCAATGTATATGACTTTCCATTTTTTTTAATTGATACGTTCGTAGTTGATTATCTCCTTGCTTTCATCTTGTTCTTTCCTACATTATGAAATCTTCTATATGTAGGATGGGATGGAGGTTTACAAGTTTGACTCCTTGATGAGAACTTTTGATAGGATTCCTTGAGGTCATAAGTGTATGATCTGTAAGGGGACGAGACATCTAGTCTATGGTGACGCTTCTGTGGTCTAAACATCCCTTAGGGAGGACCACAGCCTTAGTTGGATTTTGTATCGACTTTGTTTATTGTCGATGTTAGTTTGTAGATCTATCACCTGCTTACTTATCTATTAATGTGGTTGACTCCCAAAATAGAAATAGAATGGGATTTCTTCGAGGTCGTAAGTGTATGATCCTTGAGGGGATGAGCCATCTAGCCTTTGGTGACGCTTCTGTGTGCCTAACGCCTATATAGGGGTCTCACAACCTTCGTTGGATTTCTGTATCTTTGAAGTCGTAAGTAAGTGATCCGGTTGGTGACGTGACATCTGATGCCTAAGGTGATGCTTACGCGAACCTAACACCCGTATGGGGGGTTCTGCAGTAGCTCTATTTGGATTGTTATATCTTGCTTGGATTGTTTGCGATTGAATGTGTTTGCGTGTGTAGTGGAGGTGAAACTCGATACCATCCCAGTGATTCCTTATCATTGATCTAAATCCAACTTTAATCCAGCTTTTACTTTCTTGCAATTAGTTTAATCAACCTCAAATCAACGAATCATTTTAAATATTAGCCTTAACTCGAAGTAGACTAGACTGACAAAGATTCTTAAAAACGTTGTCCTTAGGGTTCGATCCTTAACTATACTGCGATAAGACTCGTCTGCTTGTGGGTGGTATTATTGCACTTTGGTTTTGGTAAAAGCTCGGGGATCTAAACCCCGAGTGAGTTTGTTAGTGCAATAAAATCCCATGTCATGTTTCTATAGGTTCTACACTAACCTCATCAATGAAGGAGCTATCCTTCACCCTAACATTCACGACCCTTTCCAGGGTTGGGTCGCCAAAGGCACTAGGTCATCTAACCTCACATGGATCATATGGCATCCAAGGTATGTCTATCCAAACACTTGGTCTACCATGACATCTAACTCATCATGTCATCTCTCTCTCTAACCTTTACTAGGGTTAGGGTTAACATCATCCTCAAAGGATGTGCTAGGTCTCTACTTTTAATGGGGGTCTCTACCTCCAAGACTAACTCTCTCTACTCATCCTCCTGACAAGGAGGTCTATCCTCAGGTCTCTCCTACGGGAAATGACAACTCGTGTCATACGAACTAAGCATGTATCTATTCTTTAGTTTACACTTAATCTATTAAGCTTATGTCCATGCCATCTTATTTACATGCTTTTCATTAATTTGGTGGAGGATTCCTTAGACCTTATTAACCCTACCCATACCTCAAGAGGGTGAGGAGAAGAGAGAAAACCATAATCCTTAAGGTCCTTAACAAAATTTGAGTTGAGAAGGGATGAACAAGATGAGAGAGTCCTAAAGGTATCTTACTTCGAGTCATATCCTAAGACATCGGCCAGGCAGTCACACAATATGGGAGTCCTCATATTCCGACTAGCGGTGCGGAGGAAAATATTGCCAGCCCCCAGACGTGATCCTTTTCTAGACACCTCAATCTTTCAGACAATCCTCTAATAACTCCCTCGGTTCTATGGAATTTGTAAAATTTAATAATTATTAAAGATTAAGTGAGGAACCGATGCTCTGATACCAATTGTAATGACCCCGTCTCCCAGTAACCCCCACTTAAGGGATACCAAGAGATCATAGCCGTTATCCAATAACCTGGATCAAAGGTTCGGCAAATAATCAATAATAATTATGAAATTCTACTAACTAAACTGAAACCTGGTATTAAAATAAAACTTTGCATACCTTTTAAAACTTTGGAAATCTATATATCCAAGCTTGAATCTACTCTATCTAATCCTCCTTGCACTTTATTTCTTATTTTCACAATGTGTCACTTTACTATTTGTTCATTTCAGGGTTGTACCTAAAACGCCGATAAACAAAATGTCGGTCAGCATATCGAAATATACTGGTATGTGGGGACAACCAAAAAATTGCATTTATGGACAACCAAAAAATACGCTTTCTAGTATGACATTCTCCACCGCTTTTACCCTAGCCCTGGCATACCCACCTTAGGGTTTCTTTTGCCAATGACTTAAGGCCACCTTCTCAATCTCGAGCTTGGTGCCTGGGTCACCACTCATGGTGCCCTCTAGTCAATCAATATCATAGGCCACCTTCTCATTCCTGAGCTTGGTGCCTGGGGTCACCACTTAAGGTGTCCATTGGTCTACCCATCTGGGCCTGACCTTTGGCATCATCCATCAGGGTGGCATGTAGGTGCGAGAATACAAACTTCTATTATTAATGTGATAATCATAGTGACTTTATGAACATCCAAACTGGTAATTTTCATTCAATGCGATTAACCATCTGGAAAATCCTCAGGAAACTAAGGCGGTTATTCATAATTAACCACATACCTGATCCAGAGCAACTTGATTGTCCAAAAAATAAGGATAAAGAACAAGCAACAAGCAATCAACAATATCCTGAAATTAATGCATGGGATCCAAGTGTTATAGTTTATCCAGAACATTTTAAAGCTAGACTTGGATTCCACCTTAGGCTTTCTAGGCCACTTTAGGGTTTTATTAGGGTTTTTGCCACCTTAATACTTTTATCATATTTAATGCTCTCTTAGTTCACAAACCCTAATTTCAACATCATAAGCCCAATTAAAGTCGATTATTTCTCTTTTATACCAAAACTACCATCTTTATCCTTTTAAGTTATTTCAAGGTCCTTAGACTCAATTATCACCTTTAGTTTCTTTCAGATTAACAACTCATAATTCATTATAGTCTAATTCACACATGAACTCTATTTATCATTAATTCTACCTTTTATCTACTAGAAAACCCTAATTACCAGATTCAGGGTATATATCCACAATTAGGAACTTTTATACTCAAAATATCTTATAACCATGAAAACTCAATTCTATAATTATATTTTCATATTTAACCCAATAAAACCCGTATTTTTCCAAAATTAGGGTTTCTAAACACAATCATGTGCATAAAACCCTAAAACAAGCATGAAACTACCTTTTCAAAATTAACTCTCCCTTTTATTCTTAATAGGTTAATATTTCTCAGAATTAGGGTTCCAAACCAAATTAACCCAAAAGATTCATTAAATCTGAGTTCCATATCAAATTAGGATTTTACCATAATTTAATACATCAAAGGTGATAATTTGGTGCACTTTTTATATTGAAAGCAATATCAGGTTCCAATTATATTTTTATTGGATTCTTCACGTTTTTCTGATCAAAATTGATATATAATTTGTCACGATCAGATCTAGGATTAATTAATTGCAATTTTTGTAAAATACTCACCTATCAGTCAATGGGACATCACCACATCAGCAGAGCGGGTCACTCTTTATTTATTCACGTGGGTTAGGTGCGCCCGAGTGGTTTATTATGCTTTTACCCTCAATCCACTTCACGGTCACCGGGGGAAGGGGAGTCCTTTCTCCCTCTCTCATCTTCCACCCTCGCTCTCCAGCAGCATGCGAACCAGGCACTGCGGCCGGTCAACATCCCTGTTGACTCCCTTGTCTAGCGTCATGGCGTCTGAGCTGACCCTGCAGGTACCTTCCCTTGGGCTCCGCGGAGTCATCTAGCCTGTCAGCCATGACGAAGGTGGGTTGTGGCAGCGTCGCCCCCCGAGCCAGATGAAGGTCAGGAGGAGGTGCTATGGGAAATAGATTCCCGTAGTGACTGGGAGGAATTGAGATAGTAGACTAGACCAACACGGATCTGTAACTTCTCTCAAAGCGATCAATGATCCCCCATCAAGGGGCATCATCTATATATAGGAACGAATACCATTTGTCCTTAATGGAGTCTGACTCCAGTGGATCCATAGGGAAATTCCCCTATTCCCATCAAAACCCTGATTTTTAGGGATGGTTTTTTCCGGATTATCACCCTGAATCCAATGGGACTACTTCCCAGTCCTCATGTGGATAGGAGAAAGGGATCGAGATGAACTGGGAAAGGGGCTACTGTAGCCAGCCTTCCCATTTTAACTGAAGCTAGGAGACGATCTGCAGATTGTCGATCTCTAATCCAAGGGTCCCAGATTCACGTGACACCTAAATGGGTTGGGCCCTAGATTCCTGATCGAATTAGATTTGTGACATTTTAATGTATTTCCTTTACCCTTTCCACTTTAGGAAATTTTGTAAAAAAAATCATAACTCTCAGACCGATTATCCAATTAATACCAAATTTTTAGGGAAAGTCCATAATGACTTAAACCACTTTTATCCCAAGTTTGGGACTCAAACTCCAAAGGAAAAAACATTTTACTTCATATGCAAGTAAAATACCTATAAGGCACATATTCTATATTAAAACACTTATTTTCTCCTTCCTCTCTTCCTATTTTCTTTATTAAAATTCCTTATAACATTATAAACTTCATGGACACGAAAATCCATCAAAGATAACTTAGTTATACCCCATTCTACTTATTTCCCACATTTATCATTTTTTCAATTTCTTTCTTAATGAAGAAATACTTAATTGATCTTTTCTTTTCTTATTGCATTTTCTTTGCAACTTTGGACTCCTTGGGACCCAAGGAACCCAAGAGGCATGAAATCCACGTTTGGATTATATTATTTTTCCTTCTAGAGGTTTCTACATCTTTCTTTTCTCAAATTCTCAATTATTCATTTACTAAATGAATTTCCTTTTTATTGGGCCCAATAGCCAATAAAGCCCACAACACAATCATCAAGGCTATTGTAAATGAAATCCATTTATTCACAAAAAATTACATCATTATTTTTTCAAATTTCTTTAATATGAGAAATTACATTTCTCACTAAATGAACCCTAAACAACCCTCACCTTGTACCTTACCTTTCTTGTTGTCCCCAAAAGTAAAACCTCATTTATTCTTAGTGAAATTGTTAAAATGTCTTATATCACCTGTCATGTGCTTTGTGCATCCACTATTAGCAATTCATTTTCCTTTTTCCTAAAAGAAAGGAGAGTTTTAGTTCCCAACTCAAACTTTGGGATTTGATGTTAGCTTGGGGATGGGTTGGTCCCGTTAGACTTGTAAGGGCTATAATAATGATTGCCACTTTTGCAATGAGAGCAAATCATAGGATTCTTAGAGACAAGAGACTCTCCAATGAAAAGAGGAGTTTCCTTACTCTTTTTCTTACCTTTAGCCTTACTCTTTCCCTTAGGATCTCCCCCTACAAATCCCAAACCACTAGTACCACTTTGTTTGGTTGAAAGGTCAAGGATTTCATTTAGGGAGTTTTTTTCCTTTGAGGAATTTCTATAGATAGGCTCTAAGTCTATGATTGTCATCAGTAAGAGATATAATAGTAAAATACAAGCTTGCAAGATCATCTCTAGCATGTACAAGGTCAACCTCTAAACAAAGGACTTTAGTGAAATAAGAATCCTTTTCAAGAGATATATAATCAACATCATTACTAGGAAAAATAGGTCTAGAAGATAATCATTGACTTGACCAAGTAACTTAGCATTTTCAGATTTAAGCAACTATTTTTCTTTGAGATAAACATCCCACTCATCTCTACGAGCATTACTAATAAGCTTAAGTTCAACATTTTTAGTTTCAAGTGACTCAAGCTTATTAAGGCACTTTTGGTTGTTTTCCTTAAGAGATGTAATATTCTTAAGATAGACACCATTCTATACTTCAACTCTATTATATTGGAGCTCAAGACCAAGAAATTGGCCTTGAAAGGAATCAATGCTTTGAAGATGAATTTTCTCATTTTTCTCAAGAATATCAAGTTTATCATACAAGTCATCAATGATTTTAGCCAACCTCTTCTTTTTAGATCTACATTCAGAATAAGTAGACCAGGTAGTAACAAGCATGCCAATAAGAGTTTCTTTAGCAAACTCATGAAAACTTACCTCACCAATATATTCACTTGTGGAGGACATGAGTGGAAGGTGGAACTCCCCATCTTCATTAGAGTTTGAGATACTAGAGGATGATCCTTCCCAAGTTGTATGATCTACGTCTTTGTGCCTCCTTTCCTTATTTTCCTTCCTCTTATATTTGCTATCTTTGTTGTACTCTTCCTCCTTCTTGGAGCTTCTTTTGTGATGTGCTTTCTAGCCTTAGGGCATTCATTCTTGTAGTGTCTTTTTTTACCACACTAGTAGCACCTTGGAGTAGATGAAGAATATTGCTTCCCTTTGAAGTGTTTTCCCTTTGAGAAGTTGGCTTCATGCTCACCAGGGCCATCATATTCACTACAGGAGGAGGGCAAGGTCTGGCATGAACGTTGTTGTTGAAGGATGAGAGCCTCCACTTGAGCTTTAAAGGCACTATCTTTGATCTTCTATGATTCTTTTTCTTCTTTCTTTGCTTCCTCTTCTTGCTTTTAAAGTCTTGGCTCATGAGCTTGTACATTTCCAATAAGCTCCTAGGTTGGAAGATCACCAAGACTTCTTACTTCTTCAATGGAGGTCACCTTTGACTCCCATCTCTTGGGAAGAGACCTCAAGATCATTGAGTAGATTGCTCCTCTATATAATGTGTGTCCCAAAGTAGCTAGTCCGTTGAGGATGATGTTGAGCCTTGAGTACATCTCAGAAAATCCTTCTTTCTTCCCCATCTTGAAGTTCTCTAGGAGGCTATTTAACATGTATATCTTTGACTCCTTCACTTTCTTTGTGACTTCATAAGTGATGCACAACTTATCCCATATGTCATAGGTTGTACCCCACGAAGATATGTGGTTGAACTTGGATGGAGTGAAGGATGTATAGAGGATGTTAATTGCTTTGGTATTGAGTTGTGCATTCTTTAGAGTTGCTTCATTCCAAGTTGATACAACTCTAGTTGGATCCTTATAGGGTGTAATCATCACTTTCCACATATCAAATTTCATTCCTTGAATGTAGAACTGCATCTGCCACTTCTAATACAGGAAGTTGGTGCCATTGAAGACCAGGGGTGCATGGAGAAGCCTCCCTCTAGGTTGAGGGAACCAAGTAGGTTATCACCCATCTTTTTATCTCATAGGGGATTTGTTGGAGAATATCCTAGCTCTAATATCACTTGTTGGATCTAGGGCTCTAGAGGGGGGTGAATATAGCTTCAAAATTCTCACAACAATAGTTAGACCTTTAAAATATATCAATTGAAACCAAATGCTAAAATGGAATTTGATGTCGTATCTAAACAAGCATAGAAAGGATGAGAGAGATTGAAATAAACACTTGGAGAAGGTGTTTAGAGTGGTTCCTAGTTCCAATCTCTAAACTAGGAGACCGTCAATCTACTACCTAGAGAGGTCAACCTCTAGGACTTTGCAACCCATGTATACTTATATTCCATTATATGACATATAAGAGGACCACCTTACATATAAGGGCTTACCTATCCAAGAGCTAGTCTACTACCTCACAACAGGTCTTACCCACTTTAACAAGAATCTCCATTCCTTCTCCTAGGACATCTCCTCCTTGCAACAAGTCTTCAGCCTTGAGGATTTACCCAGCAAGCTCCTTAGATCTTCCACCCTATCCTTCTCATTCACTTGGAGAAGATCTTCACACCTTCTCCAACCTTAAATAAGAACAACATCTCCTCCTTCACTCAAAGAAGATCACTTTTGCCTTTACTCTTTGACAAAGGGGATTGGGAAGATGGAAAGATGGAGAGATTTACAAGGTAACAATGAGGTAGCTCTTTTAAAACATGCCTAACTCACTCATAATCACGAAATTCTTTGTAAATGAGAGAGACAAAGGGGCTAAAAGGGTTGTAGCACACTCAACTAAAACAAGGACCAAGGATCGTATGAATGAGCAACCTTGGAATGAACTCCAAGAGGTCATGTTTATAGATGGGGGTGTTCCTTTGAGTGTGGGATCACTTAAGTATGAAAAATATCCATTTTACAACTTGCAACGGATCTATTTTCATTTCTAACAAATCTCCAACACTTGGAATCACTTTTGTATATTTTCCATACAATGAATTTAGTCAAGTTTTAATAAAGGTAACTCAACCGATCCACTATCCGACAAAGCCATTTTTCAAACTATTGGTCAAGTTTGTCCTAGGATAACTCGACCGATCAACCAAAATCCACTTTGGTCAGAAAGTTAGTCGGTCAAATTCTATGAGTGTACAACTCGATTGATGCAACCATTTCCAAAAATCCATCACAGATCGGTCGAGATTCAAACTCGACTGATTAATGTGCTCTGAAAAATTTTACAAAATGATTTTTAAGTGATCAAACAATGGAATTAAGTGTCCTTGGTTTTTTTTCTCATCTTAGTTACAAGTCATATCATCAATATAAATGATTACAAAAATATTCTAAGGTGATTTGGAGTGTTTTCCCAAATTGTAGTTTTGCATTGCTTTTGACTTGAACTTGGACAGGCTAGGGCTTGTGTAATTTGATCCTTTTTATGTACCTAATGCATGAAATTAATCTTAAACAAATATATTAGATACATATGAATGGAATGGTTAAGTCATTATCAAAATATGGACAATGTATAATTCTCAAGTCAGCAAAAACTTGGTTTTAGGGTGACACATGTAAATTGCATATAAATCATATATATATTAGTTTGAGATTATCATGGTATTTGATTGGAAAAGAAATCATTCATATCGCATGCAATAATTAAATGATAAAACCAAAATCTGATCATAATTATAGTAGATTGACATGGCTCTGATACCACTGTAGGAAAATAGGGCACATATATAGACTGCAAAAATAAAATTTTATTGTCATATTTCTCATAAACTAGTGGATCGTGTCAACAACTATATAATGGAAAGGATAGTTTTGAGGATATACTTGTTGGGTTTTATGACCTCAAAGTAGGAAGTGGAAACAAAATTTTTACTGGCTATTAACCCATAACAGGAGATCGCATCAACGACTATGTAATGGGAAGGATGGTTTTAATGAGATATACCTAGTCTTGGGGCTTTCCCAGTGACAATAGCTCGCAGCCATGTGCAGTCTTCAATTCCATGTCTTGGATGGTGTTTGTACAGGTCCTGGTCTTCGCCATGGACTCTGGCCTCCACCACGGACTGTGGTTGATGTGTCCTCCTGAGCGGCAGACATCTCCCGCCTCTGCAGATAGTCTACATAGACCACCTGGAACTCCTGCCATTCTAGAAGAATTGACAGGAAGGAGACGACACTCCTGTTAGAATACTAGCTCCAACCTAGTCTCCCGAACTCAGACTACTTTTTTGCACTTGGCTTTCCCTTGATGTGCCTCCCTAGTCGGGTAGCACTTGTTCGGGCTCTCTCGGTTACCAAAACCAGAAAGGATAACAACTTTGTAGAGCAACTGATGTTCTGCGTTATCACTAGTACATAAATGGTCTATAGTGTCAGGTTTTTTAAGCATATAACGTCACTTTTTAGACGACGCCTAAGTGGCCGTCGCTACAGAAAATTACTCTGTAGCATCGGTTTTTTTAACACAAAAAAACCGACCTTGTATAGTAAAAACCGACCCTATAGGCTCTCAAAAACTAAACCCAAATGAGAAATGAAACTGTACCTGAACCCTATAATGTCGATTTTTTAATAAATAACCGACTCTAAAGATTATTTCTAAGGACCTATAGCGTCAGTTTTCTTAAAAAACCGACCTTATAGGTGTCTTGGCCGTTCTATTTAGAACGGCCGTGCTGCATAAAACGGCCATGTTGGGATGAGGTAGAACGGCCGTGCCGCCTATCACGGCCGTGTTGGTTTATATTAGCACAACCGTGCTACACGGCACGACCGTTCTACCATATTTCAATACAACCGTTCTACGCGGAACGACCGTTCTACCTCATCCCAACACGGCCGTTTTATGTAGCACGACCGTTCTACGCAGAACGGCCAAGACACCTATAAGGTCAGTTTTTTAAGAAAACCGATGCTATAGGGTCGATTTTTTTTTAATTTCTACATAAACTGAACATAACAAAACAAAAGAACAAGAATAAGATATGGGAGAGGGGAGCATTGATGCTCAACTGTCACCATTCCAAACCACACATTCATAACAAAAATGATTCATATATTGAGTTGAGTACACATAGTCACATCATAATTTACAATATGATAAATTGCAAGTCTGAGATGATATTAAATGTCAGATACAAAAGTAAATATGAAAGAGTACTGAAGCCACATACATAAATGGAACGTAACTGACATATTTATTCCAATTCTATATTTACTTCATTTAGAAAAGCATATGACCACTCTTCTCGAAATTCATTTAAGTCCTCATGTGTGTAAGGCTGAGTTGTAAAGATCTGTAACAGAAAATGCACATGCAAATATTTTATAAAATGACTATAACTCACTTGTAAATATATGATGTTATTCTTTATTACCTGATCTATAGTCTGAATGTCACTTTATAAAATGACTACAACTCACTTGCATATATTTCATTACATAGTAACCACAAGCCCAGTCATTATTTTGTATAGGACACTATAAATAACGAATTATACTTAATGTTAGTAACTACTATAAATAGAAGACTATAAGAGTTGACATATAAGAGTTGAAAATTAATACATATAAGACTAAGCAGTTGTCAAAGTAGGTACCTTGACATTTTTCAAAGTCAATGCCTTTAATTTTGTGGTTATTTGTCCTCTACCTTCACGAAAAGCTTTTATACCCCTATCAATTAAACGATAGTTGGTAAAATAGAAATTCTAAACAGAAATATCATGTTGAAGCATTGACTATATTTATGCTTACGCCATAGCTGGAAATTTTAGTTTGTGACCCCTTGTTGTTTTTCCCATTGGGTCAAGATAATAAAGAGTCATCAATTTTGGGACAATCACCACTAATTCCCAATGTCTAGATCTGAGTAAGAATAAAACAAACATTAAAATAAATACATTTGTTCATTATTAAAATTATATTGAATAATAATACTTACTGGACGTTAAAAGGAATTAGGATAATTTCCTTTCCCACAGTAGCAAAATATTTGAATGCATCAGAGAAGTACTCACTCACTTCCTCAATATGTGTCTCCACCTGACTAGTGACCGAAGGAATTAAGAATTCAACATTCTTTATATCAAAGTTTGTGGCCTCAGTATATAAATTATTGTTAAACATTTGTAATTATTTTCATATGTAGAAATAAGCTAAAATGTGTTTTGGAATTTTCTATATTGATAGATCCTTACCTTATCCATATTTCTAATATAGAAGTATTCAGCCAATCATAACGGAACAACTCTATAATATCATCAAGAAAAATATAACTGTCAAAGTCCCTCCCAGTTGCATCTTCTATTAAATTGATCAACATTTGTAGTCCAGAGCTTTGGTTGGCTAAGTATCGACACAGACATTTACATTTACTTCCCAACTCGTCAAATGTGGATTCTGGAATAATAGATGGCTTGGGTATAGGAGGACGACTAGTAGAATTTTTACTTTTTGGTTTGCAAACCTATTCATTTAATTACATACTTCTATTACACGAGTTCATATATGCAGTCAAATATGAAAAACATGGTAGAATTCAAGTATACCTTGTCATTGATAACCAAGTGTCTAGGCCAACCCATCACAACACCCTCTGCTTCTTCAACTGTACTATATTCAGGATTAGGTATGGGTAGTGGTTTGTCCCCCATTCCGTCATACACAAGATGGATGGACACACGACAAATGTCATCAGTAATTTGTTGGCAATGCAATGTACCACCAAGGTTATACACCTTTCCCACTGCCACAACATTATATTCTAGAACCTCCACTGCAAGTTTACAGTTCATACCAACCGAGATTGAAATAATATAGGTTATATAAGAAGCAGTAGAATAGATACATGTTACAACTATATATATTATCATATATATATCATACTAATAACACAACATATAGAACAAAAACTTACTACAGATTGTTGTGGTGGGTCATTGGGAGTGCTCCCATGACCTTCTACAACTATAGCATGGGCTTGTACCTCATCACTTGAGAGACACACAATATGAATAGGTTGAGAAGGTTGAGTAGGCTGAAATGAATACATTATTTCTTGTACCTTCTGCAGTACTAATGCTTCAACCTCCTCTTGTGTAAGACCTCCTGCAAGACCTCTTTTAGATTGAGAAGGACCAAAATAAGACTTGAATCCTATGCCAGCTCCTAATCCCCTAACACGACCAGGATGCTCCTTCATACCAAGAGCAACTGATAGTTCATCCATGTGGCCAGTTGGGATGAACTTTCCTTCCTTCCTTTGCTCGTGGAGATCAATCTATTCATAGTTAACAAAAATATTAAATCACAATATCAATTAGATATAAACAAATCTAAGTTTATGGGAGTTACTCTTTACTTAGTTGGGATAAACCTACCATCTTTTGTGCCACCTCCTTAGTTGCAGGGTTGACAATTTCACCTGCTTGATTCTTTCTAGCATCAATCCATGTCAAGTGTCGGGGTGGACGCTCAACTTGAGTTGTACTAGATTCTTCTCCAGAAGAGGATTGCTTCTCTTGTAGTTGGCAGGGGAAGGCATAACCACCGGCCCCCAAGCGATGGTCATGCACATTTTTGGCCCATCTTTCCTTTTGAGCCTAGTGGATAGCCTGATCATTTAAAATGAGATATTGCAATTCAGACTTGGCAAACATTTATAAAAAGATTCACCTCCTTAATTGTATAAAATTAAAGATTCATACAATACATCACAATCTTTATTACCTGAAACTCTCCCAATCTCCTACCTGCAACAAATGTTTCTCACACCTCAGGATCTATAAAAATATATACATCTGTTGCTTTCTTCTTTTGTTTAGGATTATCTATAAATTCCCGTAAGAGATATGTCTTAAAACCCCTCCATCGTACACCACAACATTGTAGCACTCTTTTCTTATGATCGTTTTCATTTAGATGAAAAACACCCTATACATACAAAAGAAGCAATTAATAATGTTGTTTTGAAAAGCAATTAATTCCAAGCAAACTAAATTAGAATCAATAGATAAAAAAACATATTATATTAATATCAGTTCCACTCATAGATATATCTTTCCATATGAGGTCTTTTTTGGCATTAGGAACATCATGCCAATTTTCTATATCTATTGGCACCTTACTGCGCGCGGTCGCTCCTACGTAATGCTTGAAAGCACTAGCATGTTCCCCAACAGGTGCTCCTGTGACATCAAACTGGATTGGAAATTTGTCCCCTTTAGCCCTGAGCTCCTGCAGCCTACGCATCAGTGTGGGACCTCTACTTTTCTTAGCATCAGCACTACAATCCTCATGGTGCTCATGCTCATGCTCAGAATGTTCATCTTCACTCACCATTTTAGAACCTACAAATATACATGATAAAAAAAGTGATAATAAAAGCACAAGTGATAAGGTATACTAGCTTGAATGATAATAAAATAAATAATTCAAAAAATACATGCCTCTAGTATTGGTTGAGTTGTTAGTCAAGGAAAATTCCTTCAACATGGTCTTGACATTTATAATATTCATTGGTGTTATCTTCAACATTTATACTTGGCAAACCAACTGAGAATGGATTGGAATCATCATACTTTTCATAGTATTCTTCTTCATTTATAGGATCTACAGTAAACTGTCTTTTTCCATGAAGAATGGCAGACCAATTTTTATTTGCCGGGTCATCAATATAGAATACTTGTTTTGCTTGGTCTGCCATGATGAATGGCTCATCTTTCTCACCAATCTTTTCAAAATTTACCAATTTGAAACCCAACTCAACCACTAAAACTCCTTTGTTGTTTTCAACCCAATTACACCTAATGATAGGAACTCGAAAATTTGTATAGTCCATTTCCCATATGTCCTCAATGATGTCGTAATATGACATCTCAGCTTCACGTGGTCTTTTATCTTTGGCACTAGCAAAATACAACGAACAAGCTTGAACAGTGACCCCACTATTTTGAACTACACTACTTTCATCTTGACGCTTTGTGTAGTATGAAAATCCGTTTATGTCATAACCTTCATATGACATGACATCCATTTTTGGCTTAAAGGCGAGCCATTTTATGTTCTCAACAACATTATTCACTGATTCAGATAGTTGATTAAATACTTTCTCTTCAAACCACCTAATAAATGTTCGATTATGCTCTCTTGCAAGCCACATTGAACTGGATCACAGATGATTTCTCTTGATAAGATCATTATGTTCTATGATGTAGCTACTAACTTCATCGATGTTGTGTAAAATATACAAATGCGCTTGTTCCCACAACTCACGACTGATTCCTTTCACTTGTCCTCCCAGAGTTCCTTTGCCACAATAAGATTCAGTGTGATGGGAATTTTTTAGATCGCTAGAAGTTTCATTACAATTCAAAAAATCATTGCAAAAGTCTATCACCTCCCTAGCCACGTAACCCTCAATAATACTCCCTTCAGGACGATAACGATTCCAAACATCACCTTTAAAAACACTCATGTAGCGTTCAAATGGATACATCCAGCGTAAGAAAATTGGACCCAACATCTTCACCTCCCTTGTAATATATACTACAAGATGAACCATGCAAAAATTGAAGGAGGAAAGTATATTTCAAGATGACACATGGTAACAATTACATCTTTCTGTAATTTACCAAGAGTATCAGGATGTATCACTTTGTTGCATATTTCATTGAAGAAGAAACAGAGTCAATTTTCTGGACTACAATGGTTCTTGATAGACATCCAACTTCGATCCATTTTCTATATCACATTAAAAATTAATTTTAAAACTAAGCATTTAATATTGATACTATAAGCTGTAAGTTTTTATTGAGGAAGTTAATTACTTTTATACTAAAGTGTACCACCTATCCCATTTTTGAATATTTAATCTCACTAGTAACTGTATAATGTATGTTTAGTTTTGAAGAAATTTCAGCAACATTTCCCCTAAGTTCTCCAAGTACACCGATGTAAATGATAAATAACCACTCATATATGTACCCAGAGAACAAATGAGGAAATACTACTAAAATTTTCTTCAAAACTAAACATACATTATACAGTTACATCCTAAGTGAGATTAAATATCCAAAAATAGTCCCAAACCGGGGACTATCCAAAATTTACTCCTATGAGTAAATTTTGAACGGGTTTCTAAGTTGATACATGCATAAATGTATTATTGTCATATTTATATATTAAGTTAAACATCATGTATCGATGATCTCATATATAAACCCTAAAGTGTCAATCTGAGAATACACAATGTCTACCCTCATATTTCTGGAATTTATATATAATGATTACATATGTGATTGATAACAAAATGTAGATATGAATGAATACATATTTTTATTATTGGTTGATTTACTAGTCAAATAAAATGGCACATTGGGAGAATGAGAATATTATACCTCACTTGTAAGCTGAAGAGGAAATAATTGCAAGTCAACAACAAGTCAATAGCACCTACAACAACACAAATGCACGATTCAATTCTGTTATAATGTATTAATTAGGGCTCCATATATATCAATTTATAGGAGCAGTAGCAAATTCAAAATTGACAAATTTTGATGATTCTGTAACTCAGCCAACACGGTCGTGCTGCCCAACACGGTCGTGTTGGCTGAGTTGCAGAATCATCAAAATTTGTCAATTTTGAATTTTTTAATGCTCCTAACATGGCCGTGCTTCCTAGCACGGCCGTGCTACCTAGTCAGTTGCTTGAAAGTAAAATGTAAATGGAGGAGTGAAGAGGCAGCAGAGAGAAATACCTTGAGAAGAACCGGTCGGTGAGGGAGCTTGTGTGGGAAAAGAATAGGAGAGAGATGCACACGACCTTTGCAACGCCTAAGGCGTTGTCACCTTTCAAAGAAGAACGCACTGGAGAGAGAGATGCAATGTCATCGTCGTCCAAGGAAATGGTGTGGGAGATGGTGGTAACGACCTTCGTCGTCGCCGAAGATGGTGGTAAGAAGCTTGGGCGTCGTCGTCCAAGAAAAATGGCACTAGTTTGCCTCTTTTCGGACAAGGAGATGGTTGTGAGAGGTCACCATTGTAGAGGCGGCGTTGCTTTTCTTCGGGTGTGGGAGCGGAAACGGGGAAGAAGCAGCGGCAAATGGAAACCTAAACCTTACTATTGGGCTGCTATGTGAAATAATAGAAGACCTATAGCGTCAGTTTTTGGTAAAAACCGACCCTAAAAGTCTACTTAAAAAATGCTGCCCGGACTTAACCTATAGCGTCAGTTTGTTAAGATAACCGACGCTATAGACCTAACTTATAGCGTGGGTTATCTTAAAAAACCGACGCTATAGGTTAAGTCCGGGCACTGTTTTTTTAATATACTTTTAGGGTCAGTTTTGCACTAGAAACGATGATATAGGTCAGCATCTGTAAGGTCGGTTAAATATAAAAACCGACTCTAGAGTTCCAAAGCGGTGCCCGCATTTTTTGTTGACCCTATAGCATCGGTTATTTTAAAAAACCGACCCAATAGATCGAGGCGCGAAGCCAAAATCACACGACTTTTTGCAGCGGGAAACCTATAAGGTCGGTTTTTATGATAAAATTGATGCAGTAGTCTATTAGGTCGGTTATTCTAGTAAAAACGATGCTATGGGCAGCGACGTTACTGGCCAAAAATGTAGTAGTGTATGTGTTTTGAGAAGTCCCCACTACCCTTCTATTTATAGTAGAAGGCATGGTCAGGGTTCCCAGTTTGTTCGGGAGTAGAAGGATCCATAAATTCCATGAATAGTTTGTACTATGGCAGGCGAACCGATCATTTCATAACTGAAACGGTCGTTTGGCAAGGTGAGCCGATCAGTTCACTAGTGAATTGGTCAGTTGGGAGTGTGAACCGGTCAGTTCACAAAGTGAACCAGTCGTTTCACTTCCCAGACTTGCTTGCAATTGACTTTCCTTAATCATTTCCAATTAATTCAAAGATTAATCCTTATTCCAATCGAATTGAATAAGTGAAACGTGAAAGTTTTCCTCCAACTGGGAAAATCCTTATTTCCTTAGTTGGTAGGACTGCGAGCCGCCTGGTTCACCAAGTGAACCAGTCGGTTGGCTCAAACCAACTGATCGGCTCACAAGGGTGAACTGGTCATTTGGCTCACACCAGCCGATCGACTCACAAGGGTGAACCAGTCAGTTGGTAGTCTAGACATTGCCAATGTAGTCTCCAATCAACCTGACACTCTAACTAGCTAGTTCAACACTTGAACTTGATAGTTATGAGTCCAGTTAGTCAATTGTATGTTTAATTGAGTATCTAAACACCTTTAGTCTCAATCTAAACATCATTCATGGACAATCTCCTCTTCCAGTGGTATCCTATGTGTGTGACCCTATAGGTTCCAATTTACGTTGACAGTGAATGCTCATAACAACTTATGACATCACAAGCAATGAGTGGAATCTAGTAACTCATCATTTCTACCAAAGTAACTCGGAAAGTTGGAGACAACTTAAACCTACAATCTGTGATCAGTGTTACAGTGATTGTATAGTTCCTTTATCTCTAACATCCGGATTGAACTCGAGGCATGGAACGTCATCCTCTTGAACATTCAATCCATGTTCCTTGACCGAGAGAAAACTGTCTAAGATACATGTGAATTCACATATCATATATTGAATCACATGAGTATGGCCACACAATTCTCAGTCTCTCTTATCAAAGGGCCCTAGATATCATACTCCTTGGAGGAGGGACAAATCCCATAGCTATCACTGACAGCCAAGTCCCCATGTATCAAACTCACCCAATCATCACCGTTATAACAACCCATGTTTCAAGACTACGTTTGATGATTTCAAAATGTACCCAATCACATGTGATGAGTGTAGTGATTTTATATCTAAGAACCTCTATCACCACCATCGCTATGAGAGATGATTGTGACTACCATTCCACAGTATCCATGTATCACTCATAGGGTGGGTCTGTCTGATATACTGTTCTCTAACATATATCTGTGTGCTTGACTTGAATCATATATCATGACTAATGAGACTCTGTCATTAGTCAACACACACTCTAGTCTTATGTATTACTGTTGTCTATTTTGCTTCCACAGTAATATTTGACTAGGAACATAACAAGAATGTATGTACTCTTATCATACATATGGTCTCATTGTTCAGGTCCTCAACCTGAAGACATATGTCATCGAGTCACATCATTCTTTTGAAATCTATCATGTATGTGTCATCATATCATAAGTGATACAAACATAATAGATGGAATTACCTTTATTATCATCAAATCAAGTATCTAATGCCTCATCGCAATCATCATATGATCGGCTCTCTAGGCATACCATACCAATAATACCTGGTCTTGGAGCAAGTCCAACTACATACTCCTCATCATTGTAGATGCACAACTATCATCTAGTTTCTCTTGGACAATGCCTGTACAGCTCCTAGTCTTCACCACAGACAGCAGACTGGAACAACATCGACAACGGATGTTGTGGTCTCACCACAGACTACAAGCTAACGTTATCCTCCAAGTGGAAAATGATGGCCTCCCGCCTCTAGAGTAGCCCTCGCAGACCAACAGGAACTCCACATTGTGCTACCAGAGCCAACAAGAAGGATTTGTCCCCTTCTGTCGAAGTACTATTCACCAACATGCTCTCCCAGAACTGATCCTCAGTTGTTCTCTCCCTATCTATCCCACTTTTTAACGAGTAGGACTTGCTTGAGCTCTCTATTGGTTACCACAATCAGAGAGGACAACAATTGTGAGAGAAATTGATTCTCAATTGTGTGTCTTAGGAAGCCCCCCAGTACCCATCTATTTATAGTAGAGGCTAGGGCTAGGCTTCCTGATCGGCGTGGGAGTAGAAGGGTCTGGAATCATGAATGTGCTAGAACCTAAAAATTGTGAGATGGTCGTATCATAAAGAAAAATAGTCTTCTCGTACATGACATAGTCGTCTTGCTTAGAGAGACGATCATTTAGTGTAGTTTCCTATTCTGAATCAAATTGGCAACTTGAATCCAATTAATGGACAACATGACGTCAACACTAATCCTTGATGCAATCAAATTTCCCCATGAACCAGGCATCTCACTTACACGAGTCGGTCATCTCACAATCACAAACTAGTTGTCTCGCTCATGTGAGTCAGTCATCTCACATCCACAGTCTGGCCATCTCGGTCACATGACACACTCATCTTGCTCATACGAGACATTCAACTCACTCACATGAGAAGGTCATCTCATGACCATCACGTGACATGGTCATCTCGCTCATGCGAGACAGTTGTCTCGTGCCCCTATTCTGAAACAACTCAGCCATTCAGTTTCTAATTACCCTAACACTCCAAACAATCAGTCCAACACTTGAACTTGATGATTCTGAGTCCAATAAGTTGATCTATTATTTAATTGAATACCTAAACACCTTTAGCATTCAATCTAAACATCATTCATGAATATACTCCTTTAATCCAAGTGTATCCTATGCATGTGACCCTATAGGTACATAATTACATTGGCAGTGAATGTCCATAACATACTTATGACATCACAACAAAAGAGTGGTTCCTAGTCACACATCATTGATACCCAAGTAATTTAGAAAGTTGGAGAACAACTTCAACCTACAAACCATGATTAGTGTTACCTTGATCATATAGTTCCTTTGTATCTGATATCCGGATTGAACTCAAGGTATGGAATTGTCATACTCTCAATGTACAATCCATGTTCCTTGAACTAGAACAGACAGTCTGAGATCCATATGAGTTTACATATCACATATTGAACCACATCAGTACGACCGTACAGTTCTCAATCTCTCTTATCAAGAGGCCTTACATATAAAACTCTTGTAGGAGGGATAAATCCCATCTACATCACTCACACTCAGTCCCCATGTGTCAAAGCTACCCAATCATCACCTTTATGGAAACCCATATTTTAGGATTACATTTGACGATGTCAAGGCATACCCAACAACATGTGATGAGTGTAGTGCGTTCAGGTCTAAGAACCACAATCACCACTATCACAATAAAATTTAGTTCTGACTACCATTCCATGGTCTCCATGTATCACTCTCATGGTGGGTCTATCTGATACAATGTTCTCTAACATGTACCTATGTGAGTGACTTGATATCATATATCATGACTAATGAGACTCTTTCATCAGTAAACACACACTCTAGTCTTATGTATTATTGTGGTCTATTTTTTCTTCCACAGTAATATCTGACTAGGGACGTAATAAGAATGTATGCACTCTTAGCACCCATATGATCTTATTCCTCAAGTCATATACTTGAAAACATACATTATCGAGTAACATCATTATTTAGGCATCTAATTATGTATGTGTCAACATATCACGACTGAGACAAACATAATAGATGGAATTACCTTTACTATTATCAAATCAAGTATTTAATTCCACACTCCAACCATCATATGATTGACTCTCTGGGCATACATACCAATAGACTCCCACTTGCACTTAGAGCCAATCACCCATGAATCATATTCCAAGTGATCTTCAACATGGCCATCATGTTTTTGCTCCGTAAGAGCTTTTGTATAGGGTTTAGCAACGTTTGCTTCAAGATGATATTTTGCAATTTTCACATCTCTTTGTTGTATGACATCTCATATGAGATGAAAGTGTTGTAGTCTGATATTTGAGATTCCCATCCTATCTAGTAGATCCATTTTTGTCACCATAGTTCACTGTGTCATCAATGGTTGGAACCTCACACAAGTTCACCCATATGAACTTATTGATCCATACAATATCCTTTGTTGTTCTCATAACATAGAGATACTCGAATTCATTTTTAGATTTGAACAAATGCCATTAGCTCATAACCCTTTCTATCTTAAAGTTCTGATTTAATGTCAAAAATAATTAGATTGCGATGATTAATTTGTCAGTTTGGAAGCTAGCATCACTGTAACCTTTTACACCCAACTCTTCCTTGTTACCATAACCAAGGAACTGAGTCACAAGCACCTAAGGATGTTCTTTATGGTAGTTCAGTGACTCTCACTCGCATCTGACATATACCCTCTCATCATGTTTAATACATACAAGATTGCTAGGTAGGTATATATATGTCCTCTCATCATGTCCAATACATATGATATGAATGGATATGCTCTAATCATGTCCAATACATATGAGATAATTGGATATCCTCTCATCATATCTAATACGTATGAGATAACGAGATAAGTACATAACATTGCATTTAGGATAGATCCAATTGTGAATGCATATGGCATCTATTCAATGTGTTTCTATTCTTTATAAGAACTAGGTAGACTTCCTACCCATCTTAACCATGCACAATTTAAAACTTTTCATTCTTTATTTGATTCTACAAATGAATACAAACATGACTACCCTATTGACAATATAGAAGATATTCCATCATGGCCTGATATCCAAAGTTTCTCTCAGTTCACTGACAAACTAGGTATATCCTTTGACAACAAGGAAGTATGCAATAAAGCTCTAGATGATATAGAAAAATTCATGCAATGGAGAAACCAAAGATAGATACACAATACTTTCACTTCTCTAAAAGATCTACATATCACATCTTAATTGGTAACTACACTTATTTTTTTCACCGATGAAAATCTCATCTTGGAATGTTTGTGGTGCATCTAGTCTCAAGAGAAAGAAACAAATTAGATGCCACATTTACAAAAACAATATTAACATTGTCATTTAGGAAACTAAAACCTCCCTAAATTCCTTTGCCCTAAAAACTATAGGGGGTAAACACATAAACTCTTGGTACCAAATACCAGTAGTATGTTTCAAAGGAGGAATCACTTTAGTCATCAACAAACATATGTTCAACATCACACACATAGAATATTGTGATTACTCTATCACTCTACATATCACAATCACTATTGATGCACTAGAATGGACCTTCACTGGAGTATATGGTGAACCCAGCTCAGACAAAACCCTCTTCATCGAGGAGATTGATAACATCCTCAGGACGTATGCTTGGAAACCTTAGCTTATGGGTGGTGGCGTCAACCTCATCAACCAACCATCTGATAGGTATAACCTCCTAAATCAAATTGGACATATGAATACTTTTGACAAGATATTCTGCAACCTCATCACCAAACAGAATATGATTAATATCTTTCCCTCCGACAAACTACACTTGGAATAGTAATCACTCATGGGCAAGGATTGACCACGTCATCTACTCGCCTCCTTGGGAGGATCTCTACCCACACTCCTTCATCTTGGTATCCCAAAGACCTATCTCTGACCACTTCACCATCATTATTGATACCAAACTGATCAAATGGGGCAACAAACCTTTCAAAATTGAAAACTTCTGGCTTCTGGACCCATACTTGCCTATATATTTGCAAACATCATTAGCCTATCTATACATATACCACACCCAAACTAGGATACCACATCCACAACAACACCAAGAGGATTAGGGCTTCCCTCAAGATTTTGCAAAAATAGGAATATGGTATTACCAGGCACAAAGCGGTTGATCTAGAACAACAACATCTCTTCGTAGACAGTAACCCAAATGCCAATCCTTCTCTAATCCTTACCATCAAAGCATAAATGGAAGTAGAGAACCAAAATCAAGTGGACTACTAAAGGTGAAAAAACACCAAATTTTTTCACAAGTTCTACAACAACAATTCCCCAGCGAATATTATTTCTAGATTGAATATTAACGATGACATCACATCAAACAAACATATGATCATCAAACACATAGTGCATCACTTCTAAAACATGTTTAATTCTGGACACGATCCTATTTTTCTAAACTCTATCAACTGGAAGCTTATCTATAACAAAACCATCCCATACCCTAACAACACAATCCGTGACTTCACCTTTGAAGAACTAAAAGACGTTGTCACATCATTAGGGAAAAACAAATATCTGGGGCCTGACAACCTCAACATATAATTCTATCCCTCCCTATGGGAACATATCAAAGGGGACTTCATACACGTTCTCCTTTCCTTCCAAAACAACATCGACGTACACAAACATGTCAAAGTCCTCAACCTCACCAACATAGCCCTTATAAAATAAATGGAGCACCCATATTTGATTACCCAACTTTTACCCATCACTCTTATTAACACTTCATATAAAATCTTAGCCAAAATTCTCAGCAACTATGTCAAACCTCATCTTGAAGACATCATAGCACATAACCAAAATGCTTTCTTGAAGCACCAAAACATCCATGATGCTTTCATTATGGTCAATGAAACTCTCCATGTATTCTATAAAAATAAAACCCTAGGGATAGCCATCAAACTCGACTTCGAGAATGATTTTGATTATGTTGATTAGAATTGTCTCCTCAAATCCATGATGGGATACAACTTCCCAGAAAAATGGATTAACTGGATCCATGCTTGCATCTCTACAAATAAATTCTCCATTATCATCAACGACATACCTTTGACATTTCCACAACACAAATGGCCTCAGATAAGGAGACCCATTATGCCAATACCTTTTCATCATGGCTACTTCACTTCTTACTAACATGATCAAGATGGATACCTCTCACGGAATTATAGCTTCACCTATTGAATGTTGACATGAATTTACCATGCGTAGAAACGCAAGTGTACGCGTCAATGTAATATAGGCCTTTGTGAGGCCCGAGTCGAACTCAGGGATACGTGAAATTGTCGGAGACTCCTACTAACTACTTGCAATCAGCTAGACTGATTAAATAGTTGAGAGTTGTTGTTAAAATTAAAAGAAAATAAAAATAAAACAAAACAAAGCAATCGATTAAATGTTTGGTTTAATCAATTCAAAATGAGATCTTTAGGATTGTGGTTTCACCGTGGGTTTTCATTGTATTAAATTCTATGCAGTCACTCAATCTTATCTCTCTATCCGGGTAGTGGCCTGAAATTAGAATTGCCCACTATCGTGGTACAATTCACTACCTACGTCTAGGTCGGTTCCACCGTCGTATTAACCTATACCCTAAACTAGGTGCATTAAAAACGAACTCTCGGTATCCACCATTAACCTTACACCACCTTGTTCAAGGGATTTGTCAATTAATGTAAATTTCGTCTCTTTTCAACCATTAATTCTTCTTTCAAAGCAATTAAGGGCATTAGATTATTATTATGGTGATCAAGCATAACAATATAATTGAGAAAATGAAATTATACCACAGATTTAAGAGATAAGATATGAATTACTATGATAAAATTGTCATACAATGAATTCCCGGGATACTCTCGGTCCTAAAGACAAAGGGGATTAGCCCCGCATGTTCATCTCAGAGCAAAACGTGGAGTAGAAAAAGGGAAACATGGAGAAAAACGTGATTGAGTGGTGAAACCCCTGAACAGAGAAGATCCAAGCGATCCTTGACGTGAAATACGTGTTCTCCTGCCTTTCGGTGGTGGAAATCGTCTTCTTTAGCATCCGGATCGGCTGGGATGTGCTTCTGGGCTACGTTCTTCTCTCCACACCTTCTCAGGATGTGTGCAACAGCTAATGACGTGATCATCTCCTCTTGGGCGTCATCATTAGGTATCATTCCCGAATTAGGTCGCCAATTAATCACAGCCGTCAGATTAAGATCAATCTGAAGCAAACTCATATCTGACGGTGTCGATACCATCGACGTCAGTCGATGGTATCGACCTAGTGCGATATCGGCAGTTCTTCTTTTCTTTTATCTTTGCGCCTGATGCTATCTCGATACCATCGACGCGGGTCGATGGTATCGACATTCTTAGGTGTCGGTTTTGTCCTTTTACCGTCGCTGAAGCTCCACTAGTCGATGGTATCGACATATGGGTCGATAGTATCGACTCACTTCTTGCCAGCAACCTGATGGTATCTCGATACCATCGACATCCCTGTCGATAGTATCAACTTTCTTCTGGTCCTTACGGCTGGCAACCTGTGGTCTGGTCGATGGTATCGACAGTAGCAGATACTTGTTTTTCCTAAAATTAACACACGAAACCACATAAGTCTACACAAAATGTATTCTTTTGATAATTAATAGTCAAAATGCTGAAATAAGGGAAATTTGACATAAAGAAGTAGCATAGACCAAAGTAGATGAATTATGTAACATTAACCATGAAAATGACTAATAAATGCATAAAACACATATCAAACCAGTCTATAAATGTGACTCAAAATCATCGCATCAAACTCCCCTAAGCTTGAACATTGCTTGCCCTCAAGCAACTAAACCTTAGAATAGAATTGCCAGAGTCAACTAAAGAACAAAGCATCACAACAAACATCCCATATGACTCCCACCGGACATTGGCATACCGGCCCTCGCTAACCACATAATGATAATTACCCTAAAGGCGACAGTAATCATCCGTAAAAGATGTCTACCTCAAAACTAATGAACACTATCACATAAGGCAGTTAACATAATAAAATTCGCCGGTCCAGACTTAATGCATCTTGCGATCTCCTATACTACGTTGCTCCTACCATCTACATGGAAGCAGTTCTCCCGATATTCACAATTGAGGAGAAAATCACAGTAGCCTACCAATCTGAGAAATGGGTGGATGGAATGGGTAGCTAATGAAAGAAGTGGAAGCATTATACGATTTCAACATGCATAAAACAAAAATGCCCTAAATGATGCAAATGCACATGAAAAATGCCCTAATGCCTAAGATTGGGTGGAATGATGCATGCACTAACATCCCATTTCAAAATGAGATGGATATCTAATTGAGCTACATCATGTACTCACTCATCTTAAAATGCAGGTGAGATTATGCTCCTTTCTCCTTCTTATTCTACTTGCTTCTTAATGACTTTCTTTTTTTTCAATTTCATTTTTTTTCAGATTTTTTTTCTTTTTTTTTTTCCAAGCCCTTATATCCATAATTGCCAATGAATACTTTATTGAACTTACTTTTTCCACATTACTCAAATATTTGAACTGTTTAGAAGGTATGGAACAATTTAATTCACCATTAAGGAAGAAATGAGGTACATGATGTACTCTATGCATAAAAGTTATGAATGCAACTAAATGACATGCAGCTAAGGGTAATGTGCATGTATAACTGTTCTATTTTTTTTCATGCAAAACATATGAAAGTGGTTCCAATGCAAGTCCTATCTACATGCCATGCAATCAAAAAGGTTGAAACCATACTTTACTTCCAAATCTTGTGGTGGATTGTAAAAAGCAATGAGGTGGACAGATCACAAGACTAATTAACTGAACCTTTGAAAAGTATTATGTGTCCCTCCTTACTGACCTGTGTAGTAGTTAAGAGGTTTCTCTCTCTTACTTCAAATTAGAGTCTCATTATCATTTGACCAGTTTAGGCTCAAACAACCAATTCCGTCCACTTTCATGAATCATTAGGAATGTACAGTTGTGATTTTCTATTTTAAAGTTGACAAAACCAATCATTTTCTTAAGTTAAGTGATCAAAGTTGAACAACACTCAAGCTTGCAAACACTAATTTTTTTTAATTTCCCCTTAATTCCCATGTACATGCAACTGAGATGACACAAGACTTAAGACATCCACGATTACACTAGATAGAATGTGGATCCTACAAACAACTAAGATTGTAAGAAACAAATGACAAGAACAAAAGCAATAAAACTAAAAACAGAGAAAATAAAAGATAGAGTTGTTCCAACACCCCCCCTAAGCTTGAATTCGACTATGGCCTCATAGTCAAAAACAATCTTAAAGGTTAGAATAGAGATACCAATTTACTCTTCAGGCGGAGGCGGGTACTGTGGAGTCGTGGGGTCCCAAGATGGATACTCCCCCTGGAAGCTCGGATCAAACTGGGCCCTAGGTGGAGGTTGCGGATAGCCTCCAAAGTAATTCTGGCTCCAATAGTGATCGTAAAAGGGTTGTTGTTGCATCTCCATCCTATGCAACCGATCATGAATCTGTTGTTGGTTGTCGAGGAGAAGACGCTCGTTCTCGAAAATTGCCCTTTGATTGTCCAGTAACCGGTTCGTAGTTTCCTGAACACCGGTATACAACGTCGTGTGATGTTGCTGCGTCTGTTGTATGTCTTGCAACATAGCATACATGCCCTCCATTGAATAGACATCCTCGCTTGGCTGCGAGGGCGGTGGTGGTGGTGGAGGCTGTGAAGATGAAGATGCACCCGGATGCATGCGAGGATGCTTCTATGGTGGCACTCATGCCCGAAGAGGGGTGTAGGCCTCCTCTTCCTCTTCAGCCTCATCATCATTGTTGTCATCGTCGTCGTTGTCACCATCTTCATCGGAGTCAGTAATGGCTATGATAGGCCATCAGAAGTGTTGCACCCCTTCGATGTTGAATACCGGATCGGGAAGCGAGCATTCTTGGTAAGCATGGTTGACGTGGCAGTGTGCATACGCCAAGCCATCTCAAAGAAGGATGAGGTTGGAGCGGTGTAGATGTTGCAAGTTCACCTTGCTCCTGTTGGAAAGAGGAGTAAGCTGTTGGAAATTCAACCTAAGGTAGGAGGCCAGCTTGGTGATAAGCCCACCAAAGTGAATTGGAGCTTTCTGTGTACTCCTCTTTACCGCCAAAACCCGCTGCAAAAAGAAAGCTCCCTAGTTGCATTCTTGGTGCTTCAGGAGTTTATACAATAAAAATAGGTTCGTTTCCTGAAACTTGCTGAGAGCCAGATCACCCCTAGCAAACAACATAGAATTCAACATCCGGTGGAGTATCCGAACAAATGGATGCTCAAAGTCGGCTACTACAACATTGTGGTAACTCACTGGCTTGCCCGGCGGCACCGTCACAAGCTCGGCAAAGATTGCATCGTAGTCAGTGCGGTTGTCCGGCCACCGGTAGTCAGACCGTGAATGATTCTAGTTGAAGATCTTATTGAACTGCCAGAGTGTAATGGTGTATTCGTTGTTGTACAGCCAAAAAGACACCCGACCCTTGATCCACTCGCGATCGGTGGCTATGACGTCATTGGGTACGACGTAGACATCAAGAGACGCCATAAACTCAGCCACCAGCTCCTTGTACGTAGGCCACTCGCCGAAGAACGGCTGGCCATCTGCATGAAACTCCAGCTCGTCAGGCCGTCTTCCCGTGTGTCGGGCCTGTCCCTTCAGAACGTAGTCGAGGTTATCTTCGAACCTCAAGTTGCGGATGGTTTCCCGTTCAACATAATGGGTCGGATCGATCTTTCTCTTTAAGATCTCCTCGTATATCTTCTTGACCTCCGCGGATGGATGAATCAACCACGGGCGTAGAATAGACGCGGTAGGTGGTGGCACGAATTTTGGGATTTCCATCGGGTCGGCGCGTGACGACGATGCACCAGCAACATGCACCATGATCGCGATAGAAAGAGGAATAGAGAGAGCTCGGTGAAGATCGGAGAAAGGAATCTCCTCTCGATGAAGAACGTGCTCGGTGTTGCTTGTCGTCGGGCTCGGATCACTCTGTAATACGCTCGACACAGGTGGAGGAGGATTGCTCTGGAGTTGTGATGTCATCTGACGCAAATCCTTCTCATATATAGTCGTGGCCGGCGCTGCTGCATACCCGTCGATACCATCGACGCGAGTCGATGGTATCGACACGGGTAGCACAATCCGTACTACCGCGAGTATCGATGGTCGTCGATGGCTGGATCTGTGGGGCCTGGATTGCTGACACGTCGATACTATCGACGTGAGTCGATGGTATCGACTCGTCCCCGGGATCGAATTCCTGGTTGCTGCGATCGCCGTAGATCTTTTCTCGTGGATTGTTGACGTGGTGCGTCGACACTATCGACGCAAGTCGATAGTATCGACTCTCAGATTAGGGCAAACCCTGGCAAGGCCCGGCCGCTGCCTTCTGTGTGTGAATGTGTCGATACCATCGACAGGGCCGTCGATAGTATCGACTTTACTGAGATGATTTCTTCTGAATATCTCCAGAGATCTCGATGGTATCGACTGGAATGTCGATACTATCGACCTTGACTTGACGATCAATCTATTGGTGTGTCGATACTATCGACGAGGCTGTCGATAGTATCGATGCAGTGCGATTTCTGCAGTCACCAACATGTACCACGGTCGATACCATCGACGCAAGGGTCGATGGTATTGACTCTGCATCAGTCCTACACAATGAGCAAATGATCACGGTATCTTTTTTACACTAAAAACTAAGTTAAAACAAATCAAACCACAAATGTAAAAGAACTAAACTAAAATACCGATGGTTGGGTTGCCTCCCAACAAGCGCCCTTATTTAACGTCTTAGGCTAGATGACTTGAAGCTCCTCATCAACTTAGTATTTCGGAGAAGGTTCCCAAAGGATCATGCGGCAACTTGAACTCCACTCGATCTTGACCAATTCCCAACGTCAGTGTACCTCTCCCAATTGCAGTGACTACATCGGTCGTTGCTTGAAACAGCCTACCTAATAGCATCTCGCAACTTTGAAGCTGTGGCATATCCATGATGTCAAAATCTACCGGAAAGATGAACTTGTCCACCTTGACGAGTACATCTTCGCAAACTCCGTATGGCTTTACAATGGACCCATCCGCCAACTCAATAGTTTATGTTGATTTCTTCATTTTCTTCAACCCAAGCTTTTGAAATGTGGCTAGTGACATAAGATTAATGCTCGCACCCGAATCACACTGAGCTCGTGGAAAGTGTTGATCGCCTATCGAACATGGGATATAAAAGCTTCCTGGATCTTTCTTCTTCTGTGGAAAATTCCCATGGATGATTGAGCTCACCATTTCATTCATTCGACAAACATATGTGTCTTTAATCTGCCTCTTCTTGTTGATGATTTCTTTGATAAACCTCCCGTAGGTGGGAATCTTCTCTATCATCTCCACTAATAGAATATTTACATGGAGTTTTCTGAACATCTCCAAGAATTTCCTATAGTGCCTATGCTCTTTCTTTGGCCTAGGGTTGTCCGGATTAAACACAACTGCCTCATTCAAACGCTTATGAGGTGGCACATATGAGCTTTTCGGGGCAAGCTCCCCTAAGCTTACTTCAATGACCCCCTCTGACGTAAACTTTGTTGGAACATCATCAACAGGTATAACTTGCAGTGGCTCCTCTCTCGCAGTGGATGTATCCGCACCTTGACGAATGGCCTTCACATGCTCTTCTTGACTAGGTGGGGGTGCAACCATCATGGACTCTTGGTGGGATTTCCTAAAAGGAGTGTATCCGGCTGGTAGTCCATAATGATTGCAAGGATACGGTATTGCTGGTATAGCCTCTGTATCAAACATCATTTTGCCTTGGTCCTTGATCTCTGTCACTAGGGGTTCTTCCTCATTAATCACATACATGTATTTAACTTGATGATGTGCTTGAACCACATTTGCATTCCCAGCCTGTCTCTGCTGATTGGCATGCTTGATGGCCGCCACTTCATTGGAAATTTGGGTCACGATGGTTTCTAACGCCCGCATTTGTGCTCCCTGACTTTGTAGTGTCTGCCCAAATTTGGTCAAGATGTCACCCTGGGACTGCAGTTGTTTACTGAACATACTCATCATCTCCTAATTCTGCTGCACCATTTGACTAAGCAACTCGGTGCTTTTATCTTCAGCTCTAGGTTGTGGCTTTGCATCAGGATCTTGTAGGAAGTTATTGGAATCCTTCCATGAGAACTTCTTGTCCCTCCTCCAAGCATAATCATTGTTTCTATAGCCCTGTTGTTGCATGAATTTGACTTGGGCTTCCTCATCAGACGATGCATCTTCCTTGGCTAGCAATTTCTTGGCTAGAAGATCTAGCTTGTCATTCAGCTCCTTTATGGCTCTGGACTCACCTACAACTTTAACTTGTTCCGGTGCATCCCTATCGCCCCAAGATTGCTTTTTTGCCATATTCTTCAGAATCTCCCAGCACCTCGTGTCTGTGTTATTTAAGAAAAATCCTGACCCTAATGAATCAAGGTTACTTCTATCATGCTCAGAGAGAGCAAAATAGAAGATTTTGACCTGCTTCTCCTTATCCAGACCATGGTGTGGGCACCTCCTCAACATAATCTAAAAACATTCCCACGTCTCCGAGTAGGTCTCACCTACCTTCTGAGTGAAATTGTGAATCTTTCTGATCAAATCGTTGGTCTTCTCGGGCGGGAAGAACCGTTCAAAGAAAACCTCCACCATGTGGTCCCAAGATTCCACATATTCATCGTCCAGGTTATGTAACCACTCTCACGTGTTTCCCGCTAGAGAACTCAGGAAGAGCTTCAACTAGAGCACATCTTGTGGAAATCTGTCTATTTTTATCATATCACAATTCTCCACAAATTGACTTATATGCGTGACGGGGTCTTCATTTTTGAGCCCATGGAAAGCATTCGACTTCACCAACTTGATTAAAGCCAGATCAATCTTGTATGTCGAAATATTAACTGCCTGCTTCTTGATCGGCCCCTTGGAAGCGGATGAGGAAGAAGCCTTGATCTTCTCCCATATTGTCTGTGGCTCTTCCATTTCTTCTTGTTCGGATTCTGAATCTGTTTCTTCTAATTGGTCTTGATTGTGGCCTTCCTCGTCGTCAGGTCCCGTCAGTGGAACCTATGGTGCTTGTTGTGTGTAGTCGATATTACGCGTCTGCACCATGCATAGTACCTACAAATAGAAAAATTTAATTTCAGTACAGTGCTTGCCGATTGCAAATATTTAGAAAATAGACTATGAATTTTTAAAATGATAATAAAAATAAATAAAATGTGGCCTAGAGTGGCTTCTTGCAGCACTCGTAGTGCCGACAACTTGCCGTATCCCCGGCAACGGCGCCAAAAACTTGACATGAATTTACCGTGCGTAGAAACGCAAGTGTACGCGTCAATGTAATATAGGCCTTTGTGAGGCTCGAGTCGAACTCAGGGATACGTGAAATTGTCAGAGACTCCTACTAACTACTCACAATTAGCTAGACCGATTAAATAGTTGAGAGTTGTTGTTAAAATTAAAATAAAATAAAATAAAACAAAACAAAGCAATTGATTAAATGTTTGGTTTAATCAATTCAAAATGAGATCTTTAGGATTGCGGTTTCACCGTGGGTTTTCATTGTATTAAATTCTATGCAGTCACTCAATCTTATCTCTCTATCCAGGTAGTGGCCTGAAATCAGAATTTCCCACTGTCGTGGTACAATTCACTACCTACGTCTAGGTCGGTTCCACCATCGTAGTAACCTATACCCTAAACTAGGTGCATTAAAAACGATCTCTCGATATCCACCATTAACCTTACACCACCTTGTTCAAGGGATTTGTCAATTAATGTAAATTCCGTCTCTTTTCAACCATTAATTCTTCTTTCAAAGCAATTAAGGGTATTACATTATTATTATGGTGATCAATCATAACAATATAATTGAGAAAATGAAATTATACCACATATTTAAGAGATAAGATATGAATTACTATGATAAAATTGTCATACAATGAATTCCCGGGCTACTCTCGGTCCTAAAGACAAAGGAGATTTGCCCCGCATGTTCATCTCAGAGCAAAACGTGGAGTAGAAAAAAGGAAACATGGAGAAAAATGTGATTGAGTGGTGAAACCCCTGAACGGAGAAGATCCAAGCGATCCTTGGCGTGGAATACGCGTTCTCCCTCCTTTCGGTGGTGGAAATCGTCTTCTTCACCGTCCAGATCAGCTAGGACGTGCTTCTGGGCTCCGTTCTTCTCTCCACACCTTCTCGGGATGTGTGCAGCAGCTAATGACGTGATCATCTCCTCTTGGGCGCCGTCATTAGGTATAATTCCTGAGTTAGGTCGCCAATTAATCACAACTGTTGGATTAAGATCAATATGAAGCAAACTCATATCTGACGGTGGTCGATACCATCGACGCAGGTCGATGGTATCGACCTAGCGCGATATCGGCAGTTCTTCTTTTCTTTTGTCTTTGCACTTGATGCTATCTCGATACCATCGACACGGGTCGATGGTATCGACATTCTTAGGCGTCAGTTTTGTCCTTTTACCGTCGCTGAAGCTCCACTAGTCGATGGTATCGACATATGGGTTGATAGTATCGACTCACTTCTCTCCAGCAACCTGATGGTATCTCGATACCATCGACATCCCTGTCGATAGTATCGACTTTCTTCTGGTCCTTACGACTGGCAAGCTGTGGTCTGGTCGATGGTATCGACCACTGTCGATGGTATCAACAGTAGTAGATACTTGTTTTTCTTGAAACTAACACACAAAACCACATAAGTCTACACAAAACGTATTCTTTTGATAATTAATACTCAAAATGCTGAAATAAGGGAAATTTGACATAAAGAAGTAGCATAGACCGAAGTAGATGAATTATGCAACATTAACCATGAAAATGACTAATAAATGCATAAAACACATATCAAACCAGTCTATAAATGTGACTCAAAATCATCGCATCAAATGTTTTGAAAATATCATCCAATATGAAGATATACCATGATTCATGTCAAACCTGAAGATGACACCATCATCAACAACATCTCAATCATTGGTCTCTTCTACTATATCTCGGGACTCAGAATAAATCTTAAAAAAACTTCCATCCTAGGTATCAACACATCCACAGAAACCATCCACATGTACAAAATCCTTCTCAAATGTAAGACAATGACTTTTCCAGTCATGTATCTTTGTTTGCTTATCTTCCCCTACACTACACAACACAGCCTTTGGGTCCCCATCATTGAAAAAAACAAAAAAACCTCTCATCTTGGACCAACAACTTCCTTAACATAGTTGGTCATCTAACCCTCCTTAATAGTGCCATGATGCCCATCACCACTCACTACCTTAGCTGCATTCCCTTACCAGTAAAAGCATTGAATCAGATTTATTCTTTTAGGAGAATTTTTTTATGGAATCATTTCTCAGATAATTCTAAGAATAACAAATTGCATTTGGTTAGATGGAACACCATCAATGCTTCAATTGATAACAGAGAATGGGGCATCATAAACCTCAAGTTGCATGCTATTTGCCTCATCATGAAAATCATTCATGCTCTTACCTACAACACTCCCAAAATCTGGAAACCACCATTCTCCATAAATATTACAAAAACTCTAACCCCTTAGAAAAAAACTAAAAAAAACATAACCTAGCCACTATGGAGATTTATCCACAAGAACCTAGACATCATTGTTAACATGATCAATACCCCACTGCATGCCTTTATGAACACAAACTTTTAGACTAACCCTTGGTACCACAACAATATGATCCAAAACTTAACTATCAACTTCCACATACAAAAACCTTTGTGTAATACCACCACGGCCAAAGATCTCTGATTATTGACCATTAATAGACGCAGTTCCCTCAAAACTCACCTTTCCTAACGCCTCACCCCAACAACGATGATGGATATCATTCATAATCTTGAATTCAATACTGCCAATAATATTTCATGTAAATGGGGTCACAAATATACAAATAAGAGAGCCTATTATCATCTTACTTACAGAGGGTACACATATGACCAAACAACAATTTGGAAGATGAAATGGAAAAAAAATATAAAATCTTATATTGTCTCATCTCTAAGAATAAAATCCCCACAAGTCATAATCTCATGAATCGAGGCTTCCAGGGACCTACTAGATGCTATCTTTGTCATGAAGCTGAAGAAACTACTGATCACCTTTTCACTCTCTGCCCTATCATGATGTTTATTCTACACAAATTCTTCTTACCCAGATCCATTATAGGCTCCGTCCATACACTTTATTAGATGAAACATATCCATACCTTAAATTCTAACCACTCCACAAAAAACTGGATCATTGTCATTTTGTGTAGCATTTGGATCAAAAGAAACCACAAAAAATACAACAAGAACTCTCTCCCTATACAATAGATCCAAAATGAGATGAACATTCCTTATATATTATCTTGCATTGCAGGACTGACATCCACATCAACACATGTGATGGACGATAAAGATGAGAAAATGACTATCTTTAGAGACCACAATGAAGAAGGACAATACACCTTGGAGGATATCCTAGTGGATGACTCAGAATTTTAAGAACTACACCGTCAAATCTTCCATCAATGATGATCTACCACCACTATCTCTTTTCTTTTTTAGTGGTGTACTTATCATTTTCAATGGTCTTTATTTTGAGGCTCATTCTTGAGGGGTGCCTCCCCCATGAACTTATGTTTTTACTTTCACCAGGTTTTAGACTATCTCCTACATGTTGGCAACATCTTCTGGTGATGTTGGCCAAGTGATTTCATTTTGTAATGTTGCTGTTTATAGACATTTCTATTTGTAAGAATTATCTAATTTATTTCTTCTTTATCAAAAAATGTGAAAAAAGGATTTGCTGAACCCAGTTTAAGAGAGTACATGTTGCTCTTTACTTCATATGTTTACACGTGTAATAGTTGATGGACACTGATGGCCTTGATTTAATCCACTTCACAAGCAACAATGATTAGAACTAGGAGTATCCTGCTCCCTACAATACATGGAACAACAAATCCTCTGACATTAGTGTGTGGACTTGGAAATATCTCACCTTCTTACTTTTTTAGAGTTTGTAATTGAAAAATGATTTTAAAACAAAACTCCTTCAATAAGTGTGTGCTTGTTTTTATCTAATTTTTTGTCTTTTAGGGACACCAATTAATCAAAATAATAATTTAGTAGAGTAAATATAACATTATTTTAGAATGTCATTTTCATAGATTAATTTTATCTGATACTGTGTAATTTTGATAACATGGTTTTAGAAATTTATATCTATGATTTAAACATTGTATGAAATTATGTGTAATTTGGGTGACTTTTCCTTGGGTTTAATGCAAGCATTTCTTAAAGGCCAAGAAAAAGTTCTCAATGTAACATTTTTTGTTGCTTTTTTGTGTTATAAATGTGGGAGAAAAATAAAGGAAATTTTATAATGCAAATTATTAAGATTTTATTGGTGGTTTAAATGCTTTAGTTACTAGTGATCCACTTATTTATATGTTTTTCATAATGTTTTGTCTTGGGCAATCAAACATTGCCTTTTGATGATGAAATTCGGTCAAGATAGATTTTACATAACAATTGACGTTGTAATTGAAAGATACTAATTTTACAATGTGGCAAGAGTTTTAAAATACTTAGTTATTGGAAAATAAGTTTGAAAATATGTGTTAGTGGGAGTAATTATTATATCATCATTAATCTTCATTTTAATCCATTTCCTAGTTAAGACGAGTTTCAAACTATAAAAGAAATTAATTAATGTTGTGACTAATTTGGAATACCAGTTTGCAAGTTGGTAAAGTTTATGTGGTCATTCTTTGAAATTAACGAGACAAACATAATTGGCGTGACCTATTGCCATGTTGAATGAATTTGACGAGGACAAAAGACTAGTAGTATAATGATAATAATAATCCACTATCCTTTTCCAAGTCACATCTAAATTACATTTCACAAGAATAATATTCAGTAAAAGAAAATTAAATATAAAGGATAAATAATAGAAACACCTCACTTTTATCCAACATCAGAATGTCATGAGATACCTTTAGTTTACAAGTCCTCTTTCTCTCTCTCTCATTACTTCTCCTCAGTGTGTAAAAACCTTTCCATTGATATTCTTTCATGAATGTATTTTTGAAGATGAGTGAAAAGAACATAGATCATGCCTTGACTTTTAATAAATCCCCCTCACTGCCAACTCCCCCTCACCCTATATAAAAGCTACCTTTGGTTATGCCCCAAGCCCTAGAGCACTAACAAAAGGCATCGATGATACGTTCCCACTCCTTGACATTACCTCTCACACCAAAGACAATTCTTGTCCAAAGATTTCCTCCACCGTCAACTGCCACATAAAGCATATAGGTTGTTGCACGGGTGTGTCTCGTATGGATAGTTGATCTTGACCACCCATTGACCAGAGACCAAAATCCATATGCAATGTTGCCAATGCTTGCACCAACGCCGCTAGCGGGTGGGATAAATCTCAATCATAAGATCATCATCACAATCAACAAAGATCAAAGGATAGCAACTTTCGTTTTCCCATTTTAGGTAATTCTAATGTATCTCTGATCAAAATCTAATAAATACGTTTAACTTACACAATCCTTAACAATTCGTCCTTTAATTGAAAATTACAAGTAAATAGTGAATCTTCTTTGGAAAAGTATAAGTAATGCAATAAAAATGTAATCACAACTTGATTATATTCTTATCACCACTAAAAATCGAAAAGAACATCCTTTTCATATACATTTATAGTAAAAATGTGATCTTTTCTAAAATGCTAATATGTTAAAATTTTAAATCATGATTGGGACAAGATTGGAGACTTGAGTTGACTATATATTATGATTGTTGTTAATGTAAGTACCCATCATAATCTCGAAACCAAAGATTATGTTAGAATTTTCTCAAAACTATGTTTGAACCAATGGTAACCATAAAAGTTATCTAATAGTTCATCTTTGACTATTTAGGATATGTAATAACACAATGGGTGTTATTTAATATTTTCAGGCTAGAACTCATAATTGTTGAAATTGTTTGACTTGATTCACTTCATGATAAGGTATGTGGGTTAAATATGTGAGTTAAATGCAATTACTTATATAAAGATTTTTATATTCAAGAGTTTTCCAAGATTTCAAGTACATGATGTGTGCTACGAATGTTATAAATTTCTATTGGATTCACAAAATCATATATATGTATTATCATTAATGGATAATATACAACTCAGTAATTCATATCTCACAATGGTAATTTTTGGAGAAACTTAATTCCAAAAAATAAATGTAGAATAATATGATAAGGTTCAAGGAAGCATAGGAGGTGAGGTGGAAGAGTCCAAAGAGGAGATACACACCGACGAGCCAAGTGACAAGACTCACACTTTGAAATTTTCAACCAAAGATCTAATTAGTACACCAAGTGAGTTAAAAATGATTATGGGTTGAATATAATGTAAAAGGAGACTTTATGTTATCTACAAATTATTTTATTAATGTATTATGATGTTAGATTTACATGCACACTTTTTCTTGCACCCACGTACACAATACAAATATTATGCTGACCTCATGTATTGGTTTCTCAATGTTTTTGGTTAGAACTATCAACATGAAGATACAGAATGTCCTACAAGGATCAAAATAATAAATAGCAAGGAAATTATGGAGCATTTAAGGTAATATATTAATCTTAACTAGTTCATAAAGTGTTTTTTTTTTCATTATTGGAGAGATTTGTAACTCCTTGACGAGATCTATCATCCTTTCCTCGAAACAATACTTTGAATTGAAGTTAATATTATGGAAAATTATCTATTAGAATTTGAATATGTGGTTAAATCCAAATAACAACCCTTGCCTTCTCGGTCCACTTAATTGGGATAATAGGGTGAGAGTTTGATTACAATCAATATCAGAGTAAAAATTCATATAAATGACTTGAAACAATTGTTACTTGTAAAACTCCATAGATCCCAAGGGATTTAGTATCTTATTGTATACAGGGTGATGGTGTGTAGAAAGGTTCACAATGTGGGAGCTAATAATATTTTCCCTCATGTCACAATTTGGTTTATGAGGACTTTCAAATTATTGTGATTCAAGCCTGGCTAGATCTTTAGGACATTCTGGAAGTAATATATCACTAAGTTTTCTCATCTATTTCTTCATATCTTCGTCTACCCCATGCTTTTTTTGAAAAACCTAAAAACCTAATAGACTCTTCTCTTCTAAAATTATGGTTTCCTAATAAATTAGGGTAAAAGAAATCTTTCAGCAACAAAGTCATATAAAATGCCAATTTGAATTTTAAAACTAAATATGTGATTAGGCGTGTTTTATGCATGCTTTACCAAAAGAAAAAAAAATAAAAAATTTCTAGGAACTTAGGTGGAAATCAAGAATCTAAAATGTACCCACATAATGTAGATGAAAAAGAAACTTATGATTCACAAAAATGTATTTCTAGGTATACATGGTTAATACGAGGACAACTCTATGGATGGAGGTAGAGAGAGAAGAACCAAAGGATATATAAATTGCTTTAAACCCTGATTAGAGATCCTAATCTTGGATATATCAAATGAAATATAGTTTGTATTACATACATGCATGTAAAACCTCACAATATGTATGGATATAGGAATGTCACCTTAAGCTTTTGTCTACAAATGCTAGAACTCACTATGGTGATATACCTGATGGCATGGCACTAGAATACCTTAGGAAATATTTGATGGGATAACCATGTTTTGTATAGGGATCAATAGGGAAGATGGGTGATAAGGAGTATAACAAAAACTCATGGTCAAGCCAAGTACAAGAGACCCACTTACAGGGTGTAAATGGTAAAAAAATCAAAGAGTACCAAAGATTTAAACCTTGTGTATCTCCCTTGATGGATCTAGGGGATATAACTAGACAATGCACTTCAATCCTAAAGGAAGGGTATATCATGATAAACCATTCTAAAATTTCAAGAATATCCTAAAGAAAAGGTACCCACCATGAAATGAAAATAATGTACCTCTTATTATTTTGGAGTATTGAGAAGAAAGATGTACATATGGATTTTTTTTGAAAGACCTATAATGGTTGTGTGTGAGATAGGCTAAACTTAGGAAATGGGTTCCTGATCTAGATGAAGGTCAAGCCAAGAAAGGACCTGGAAAAACCCATGCAGAGAAACCAAGCATATGCTTCATCCTCATGGGCTTGCTAAATGAATATATATTAAAGCTTGTGATTAACAATATCAAGGTTCTTAGAATAGGAAAATCGAAATATATTGAGTGAGCCAGACTAGTCACCATTCTTCATATGCCCCCTGCATCCACATACACAATGTACATGTAGTAGTACAAGTACGTAAACTACAAACACTCGTGCAAGTATGTAAGGTTCTGCAAGTATATGGGACATATATCGGTCATACACCAAAAGTCAGCTTATGTAATATGATGCAAGATAAAACCTATCTTTTAAGGAGTGGCATTCAGATATTTGTACGGTCATCCCATCTAAAGATAGGACCTTATGGAGGAAGTACAATCTAAAGCTTGTGAGGCTAGGGTATGTGGCTAAAGAGCCTAACTCCTAATAGGAAATAAGATGACACCCTAAATTAGGCTTTTCCGCTAAAGATGGGTTGAACCACCTGGTCTTTGTTTAAATCTCATGGGTTGACTCTGGATGTCCTGGATGGACATTAACCTAAAGGTAAAATTCATTATAGCCTAGTGGTAAAATACAGAAACATGTAATCACAATATGAATTATGTAAAAAAAAAGTTGTTTGTCTAGGAGTTTTGAAAATGTATTTGCAACCACACTTTATGAGAAACATGATGAAATTTGAGATAAAATGTTATCAAAATCTAATGGATCAAAAGAAACACACATAGTATAGGATGAGTCTGTGGGACATATGACCCTGATACAGGTGAGAAAACCCTTCTTTTGAATTTAATCATGAATCTTGATAGAACCTGTAACATCTAGTTTATCATGTGCAAGATGGAACCTTGGTTCAACTCTAGGGTTAAGTAGGTTATGTATAGAGGTATAAAAGGCCCAAGGGGTCAGGAGGGAGTTTCACTCCATAAGACTCGAAGGGTTAGGAGAAGATCATTCTTTGGGTACATCCCTAGAAACCTTGAGGGAATGAATAAGGCCAACAATACATGAGTAACATATATAAAGAATAGAAAAACTTATGTAATAATGAAACCCTAAGAGAGTTTGTGCACAAACTCAAGGGCCTTAAGAAAAAGCACATTTCCCCTTGGATTAATGATTTTGGAAACTTGTTTGGAGTTTGACAAATATGTATACATCATGTTTTACTCATTGCAAGTGATTCCACTTATTATTTAGAAATATAAGCTGAAATGTTGATTCACCATCACTACATGTGAAATGAGGCAATATTTGTACTTAGACTGCACGTATATACAAATTTCAACTCAGTATAGGTGTAAGAGAATGGGTACTCACCCCTAGTGCATATATGTTGCAATTATATCTGAATACTAATTTAATGATATAATAAGAATATATGGAGATTTTACCACACCAATTTATGAATATTGTTTAAAAGAATACCTTGAATATGCAAAACCTAAATATTATGTGACAAAATAATGCAATCAATGAGAATGTGGAACTATAGTCATGAAAATATTGGTTTCAACTTTCAATGGATATGTGTGAATATATATGATCACTTTCATAAAGGTTGATGATGGTTTTTAACCTATCTAAGAGGGGTTATTTGCCCAAAATAGTACATGATCAAACTCTATATAAGTTAAGTACCCTTGTATATGAAAAATGTGTGACGTTATATTAAGGTTATAGCCCCAATAGTTTTATAACTTTTCCATTCAATGCATGTGAGATATCTTGACATTAGCAATATTACAAAATCAACATCATATATGAAATCTTTTCATGTGACATATCTTGACATAAGCAATATTACAAAACCAACATCAACATGAAATCTTTTTAGAGAAGTTCAACTAGTGATAGGACTGTGTCAATCATCCCTAGTGAGGTGTGAAACCTTGAGAGAGGAAAACTCCACGCATAGGAGGCCAGAGGTTGTGGCCAGAGATCCTAACCTCAACTTATAATGTGACACATGATGAAAGTCCTAAACTAAGCTACTCATGAAATTGAAGAGTTAGAGAATCTCATGTTTAAATATTTATATATAGAACTAGATGTCCTCATTGGACCTAAGATCTATATATGCATTTTGATAAAATACTATGATATCTATGCCTGATGGACCTTATATCTGGGTGAGGGAAACATCCCAAAACCCTAGAAGAGGTAGGTGTGATGAACCATACATCTAGGTGAGGGAAGAGCCCCAAGACCCTATAGGATATATGTTTATAAAGTCTTATGCTTGGGTTAATAGTCCCAAGTATAGGAATCTAGCATATGTACCTAAGAGAGTGGGATAATATGGTCATGAATAGAAACCTTGAACTTAATGGACCACAACTTAAGTGGCTTGAGACTTGAGAGCTCATCCTAAGATTCTCTTTGAGGTCAACCTTTAAACTAAACATGTTGAAGGAGGATTATGTTCCTAGAGGATAATAACAATGATATAGATGCCATGTTTGATACAAGCCTCATTTATGGGTAAAGATTCACTAGATAGTTTTGACTCAATGTAATGATGTGGACTAGAATAGTATGTGTGATATTAATGATTTTCCATCTACCTTGGACATTATATATGCTCAATCTCGTAGAAAAAAACTTTTTCCATTATAAATGGACTTACGCATCTACTGAGAAAATTATGTTTCTTTGACCTATCCATAGCGTAGCAAAATATTGCGTGAGTTGAACCTCCTCCATGAGACTCTTGTGAATTATTGGAATATGTTGATGGCATTGTTTGATATCTTGCCTCACCAACACCAACATGACATATTGAGTAATAAGTTCCTTGTGTCCAACTTAAAACACAATCTAAAGGTTCATGGCCATGTGTTGATTAGAAAACCTCTAGATCTTCCAAAGTCTTTGGATCTTATTAGAGACACATGTGAGCATCTTGGATTCAAAGGTGAGGGAGTGTCAGAGTTAAGGTTAAGGTAGAATAATGAAACCTCATGGGAGCTAAATGGTGACTCCACCCCTTTTGCTACATATATGTTGAATTTTGTGGGGAAAAATATTGAAGGGGCAAAGGATGTGAGGACTTGGAAATTTATCACCCTATTACTTTCTTAAAATTTATAATTGAAAAATGATTTTTAAAAACATAACCCTTTAAATAAGTGTGTCAATTTTTTAAAATATCTATTCTTGTATATTTTAGGGACACCAATTAATTAACATGTTCATTTAATGTAACATGTTATGATCCTTTTGTTGGTATATTATTTCAAAATGTTATTTTCATGGTTCACATATTATATGAAATTACGTATAATCTTGGTGACATAGTTTTAGAAGTTTATTTTCATGGTTTAAATATAATATGAAACTATGTGTAATTTTGGTGACTTTTCGTTGAATTTAATGCAAGGATTGCTTAAAGGCCAAGAAAAAGATATTAATGTGATACTTTTTGTTTCTATATTTTAATTGAAGAAATGTGGGATATAAATAAAGGAAAACCTAAAATTGAAAATATTAATATTTCTTTGGTGGTCTAAATGATTTATTTATCTAGGGGCCACCTATTTATATGCTTTCTATAATGTTTTTGTTTGGGAAACTCAATATTTCCTTTTGGTGATAAAATTTGAAGGAATAGATTTTACATAACAAGGACATAATGATATAAATTTCATGACAATTGACATTGTAATTTGAATGTTATTTATTTTACAATTTGGCAAGAGTTATTAATATTTAAGTTTGAAAATAGGTCTTATTGGGAATAGTTGTTAGGACATCATTAATCATCCTTTTTGGTCCATTACCCTAATAATATGAATTTTAAATTATAAGAAAATGTGAACTGATGTTGTGACTATCTTGGAATACCAATTTGCAAGTTGTTAAGAGTTTCCATGGTCATTCTATGAAAGTAACAAGAGATACATAATTGCCATGATTGATTGTCTTTGATAAGAACAAAAAATAGCAATATAATAATCCATGGTCCTTTGTCAAGTAACATTGATTTGGATTTCATGAAAGAAGTAACCAGAAAAAGAAAATTAGATATAAAGGATAAATAATAGAAACCCCTCACTTCTACACAATGCCAAAATGCTATGATATGTATATAGTTCAATATATGGTTAAGACCTCTCTTTGTCTCTTCTTGATTCTCTACAACTCATAAAAACCTTTCCAATGATTTTCTCTCACAAATCCATTTTAGAAGATGAGTGAAAGGAAGAAAGATCCTGCCTTGACTTTTAAGAAACTCCCATCACAACCAGCTCCCTGCACCTTATATAAACCTACCTTTGGGTTTTCCCAAACCCCTAGAGAATACAAGAAAGGCACTGGTAATAGATTATCAGTACACAACTTTGCCTTCCACAACAAAGACCCTTCTTTTTAATGATCTCCTCAACTTCGAACTGCCACATCAAGCGTGCATGTTTTTGTGTACTTGTTGCTAGCATGAATATATGAACCTTGATCACTCGTTGTCCAAAGACTAAGATCCACAGACACGGTTGCCAATGCCTGCACAAACCAACTAGTGGGTCAGGTAAATATCAACCACAAGATCCTAATCTCAATCAATGAAGACCAAGGGACTAAATGACTCTCCTTTCTCACTTTTAGGTAATTCTTGCATGTCTCTAATAAAAATCTAGTAAATACCTTTAACTTATTAAATCGATAGAACAACTCATCTTTTAAGTGAAAAATTACAAGTAAATAGTGAAACTTCCATTAAAAAATAAGTAATTCAGTAACAATGTAATCATAGCTTGATTTTATTTTTATCACCACTAAAAATATGAAGTATCTTGTGCATATTTACTACAATAAAAATGTGATTTGTTTGCAAAATACTAATTTCCATCATCTAAACCATAACTGGGACAATATTGGAGATTTTGAATTGAGTATATATATAATTATTGTTAGTGTAAATACACACCTTAATCTTAAAATTAAAGAAATTATACTCGGAAGTAGTTTTCTTTCTTAAAATGAGGTTTGAACATATAATAAGAATAGGAATTATCTAATAGTCCATCTTTAATTGTTTAGGATATATAATAAAACAATGGATTTTGTTTGATATTTTTATTTTAGAACTTGAAATTTTTGATATTGCTTGACTTGATCAACTTCATGATAAGGTACGTGGGTGAATTTTGAATAACCGCTTCTATCGATATTTTTAAGTTTGTGAGTCTTCTAAGGTTTTGAGATACATATGTATTCCATGAATGTGATCAATTTATTTTATATTTATGAGATCATATGTATGTATTATAACTAATGGATAATATATACATCAGTAATCAATAACTCACAATAGTAGTTTTGGGAGACACCCAATTCCAAGAAAGGAATGTAGAATTATATGAGAAGGTTCAAGGAACCATAGGAAGTGAGGTGGAAGAGTCCAATGAACTGATACACACCGATGAGCCTACTGACAGGACATACCCTTTCAAATTGTAAACTGAGGATCCAATTTTAGTAAACCAAGTAATTAAACAAGGTTAAGGGTTGAATATAACGGAAAAGGAGATTTTATGTTATCTACAAATTATTTGATTGATGTATTATGTTGTTAGATTTAAACGCACACTTTTCTTGCATCCACTTACATAGTATAACATTAAGTTGACCCCCTATTTTGGTTTTTCAACATTTTAGGTTAGAACTATTAAATTGAAGAATTGGCAGTCATGCAAGAATGAAAATAATGCTAAGCAAGGAACTGTGAAGGATTTTAGATAATATCTCTATGTTAGTTAGTTAGTTATCAAATGTTAGTTTTTCCCTTATTGCGAGAGCTTTGTAACTCCCTTGAGGAGATTATCTTATTTAAATCAAAACAATACTTTGGTTTGAAGTTAATATTAATATTAAAAGTTATATATTTAAATATGGATCTGTGTTTATATTCAAATAATGACCCATGTCTTCTCATTTTACCTTAACTGGGGATCATAGGATTAGGGAGTCACTATCATTAGACTTTTATGCATGGTCAAGATCTAATAAGACCCACTAAATTCTTTTAGTGAAAATTCTCACTACAAAATCCATCATATTGATCTTTCAATAATGATACAGTCCATTTGGACCATGAATTAAGTTATTTAGTGTTAGTCTTTCATGAAATAGGTAAATATTTATTTTTTGAACTTGAACCTTGGGTGCAAAGGTGTGTATTGCTTAATGATATGATAAAATAATATTATAATGATATATAAGTGTTGTGCAATGAAGGGCATGCATCCTTATTTTGTAGTGTAGATGACTTCAGGAAATAACTCTATTCCTATTTTATGGCTGAACAAAGTCAATAACTTAATTGTGCATATTCAAGGATAAACTACTAGCATCTTGTCTAAAGACTTGTCGTGTAGCACCAAATTCTCTTTCTAGCTTGTAGTCCATGACACTTAAAAGTTTTAAGGGGATCATACATCTCCATAAGGATATAATTTTATTCAAATATCATTCATTCCTACATGTTGTTATTACACCATTGAACTAATTTAGGGGTACTCCACAAAGTTAGGTTGTGTTTATTGAATTTATAAATATGTCATTAATTTTAATTTCATATCCAACCTAAATGTATCAACTAGGCAAATGGACATTTCCTTTAAGATGGAACAATTGTATTCTCTTTAGTACCTATACTATGAATGCCATAACCCCATTAAAAACTATTGACTTATAGATATTAGTTTGACTTAGATGTCAAACTTTTGTTACTGATTGTACTTAAAACTCCTTATATTGACATTTTTTCTAGAAATCACAATGAATTGAGAATACATGTAGATTTTTTTTACCTTAATTAAGTTGGAGACAAAACCCTTTTTCCATTCTACTCCCATCTCACTTTCACCCAAGGTAGGAACTCAGCCTCAAATTTTACAAGATTATATATTTCTTGGACTTTTAGGTAATATAAGACTGCTAGAAAAAATATCTAGACACTCCATTCTAAATTTGTTGACAACCGACATGAATAATTATGTCCATCATTAAATAATGAAAATTTTCATGATATATACCATGGGAATCAACTACCTATAGAGATTCCAAATGGTTCATGTCTAAACAACTTGTATATTTACCTATCTTGTATATAACAAACATTATAATTAGTTTTCTATAGTTCATAATATATATTATAATTTGAATAGTATAATTATATCTTAATGCACAATACCAATCTTGTTAATGAAAAATCTTTATAAGTATCATATAGGTTTTTTGACATGTGTGCATGATGCACATTAAAATATCATAAGTACTTTCTCAACATAAATATATTGAGAGAATGCTATGCCATTTGTATATGTATTAATTTTGAGCCCTATAAATTTATCCACAACTATATATCATTTTTATCTAAATTAATACATGAAAATGATTTAACCTCATTTTTAGCTCTCATGTTGGAGCAAAAACATAGACTATCATCTATAATAAGGTAAATAATAAAAAAACACCAAGAAAATTTCTATAGACACACATTTCAAATTCACTTTCCATGGAGATGAAAGATGTTACAACATTATTAAACTTTTCATGACAATATTTTAGTCCTAAGTTTTCAATTGTATAGTGATACAACAAATTTAAACACTTTGGTACGTCATGGAACCCTCTAGCCAATCTATATATATTTCATCTTGAAGATCACCATGCATTATGCAATCTTTGCACACATCTTCCAGAAATTGAAATATTATATTCAAGCCAATACATTTATCACTCTAATTGTGGTCATATGAGAAACACAATAATATGTATTCGTATACTATATTCCCTCTTGTTATGTATTTCCTATGGTATTAAATCTTACTTTGTTCTTAGAAACATATAAGATCCATACATCCAATTTTAATGCTATTGAGAGGAAACCCACTAAACCTTAAGGTCCATTTGAAATAATTGATTGCATTTCATCGTGAATGTTTTCCTTACGCAATTTGATTTCATAAGAAACCATAAGTTGCTGGTCAAACAACTTTCATCCTAAATATTGTAAGTGAGGAGATCACTTTAAGATTGATGTCCTTGAATGGTACTCCTCTTTGTCCAGTTCTTTCTTCATAAATATCTGGTCTGGGAATAACTCAATCAATATTAAAACCCACATTAGACATGTTCAACACATGATCTAGTATGAAGCCTTCATGATTCTAATCTCCTAAATAACCAATTTAAAGTGCACACACTTTTATGGTGAATATGTTATGAAAGGATGTTCCATCACATAGCTCAATTGTTGTGTTGACATGTATGCATATTTTAGCTCCACATAAACCAAAAAAATATGTAATTAACAATTTTGGATACCAACTTCTTTCTCTTGTATTATGGGGTAAGTAAAATTCGAAACCACCCACAAATTGAGAAATTTGAAAATAAAATTCTACCATGCCAAAGAGAAAAACTATGACTTTACTTGTGCTTTTTGAGACATCAACTTCTAAAAGGAAATGATCTATTAAATGATACTACCATATAAAAGTTGGTAACCCAAAAATTTATAGTACACCATTGTAAACATCTATTTGGTTTATAACACAATAATCTAGGTTTACCTCTTAAACTTACTATGTATGATCTCGATCTCTTATATTAAGAAAATTAGATTTTTCCATGATATCTATGATCCTTTTGATTAATTAATAATCAATGCACTAAATAGTTTTCATTCTCACATGCTATTTATTATGGATTTTTGTGCACTTATTATTCATTTTGATACCATGTGTGCATGATTTATCATCATTAGCTTGTGACACTTAATTGCATCAAATAATTATTATTTTTAATATTTTGATTGGTTTATCATTATTCTGGAGTTGATGTTCCTTATTTTATAAATTTCAAGTGAATGTTACAAGAAACAAATCAATTTGGTACTACATATATGTCATCAGTGGTTCTGACATTTGATGAAAAAGGAAACAAATTGAATCAAAAGAAAACTCAATAGTACTGACAGAGGAATCGGTACTACCAACAACATTTAATAGGAGTGTTCAAGAGAAGGATCAGTACTACTGACGGTCATCTTAGTGGTACCGACTTGTATCAAAAATGCAATAGAGAAAGTCAAAGAAAATCTCAGTACGATCAGCAGTCAACTCAGTAGTACCTACAACTACAAGGGATCTCGACTAATCGAGGGCCACTACTACATAAAAGCCTTTTAGTGTCGGTTATTTAAGCTCTTTAGTGTCGGTTTCAAAGCGACACCCAAGTGGGCGCTGCTAAAGGGAAACAACTTCGGCGCCGGATCCCAACTGACGCCAAAACATTTTTTGCCACCGAAAATGTGCCAGCAAAGGGACTATATGCGTTGGTTGTTTAGTAAAAATCGACACCCAAACTCTTCCTTCCACCAAAAACCAGCCAACAAAGGGACTATAGGCATAAGTTTTTTACTAAACAACCGCCGCCAAAACTCTTCCCACCACCAAAACACTCCAGCAAAGGGATTATAGGCGTCCGTTTTCTAAGAGAAATCGATGCCACATCATCTAAACTGACGTCAGTTTTGTGATAATAACCGACACCCTATCCCCTGTCTGCCACCACGGTCGTGCTTCCTAGCACGGCCGTGGTACCTGGTCACATAGACGTCAGTTTTAGGTGGAAAATCACTGTCGTATAACATAAGTGTCAGTTTTGTTCAAATAACCGACGCCTATGCTTTGATTTTTTTTTCTATCAGTCTGCAGACCTATTGTGGCTGGTCGCAGGATGAGAGACCTGCAGTTCAGTTATGAATTGCAGGTTTTACGACATCCATTGATATCAGCCAACAACATGCCACAAACCTACAAAATTAACATGATGGACAATATTATATATATGTGATTCACACTCATGTATAAGAACATTTAATTCATATTTTTTTTTCATCACACGCATGTAGAAACCAGTAGCAACCTACAATTCTATTTATTTCATCTCTTTTCACATTCAGACACATGTAGAAACATTCATGTATTGATGATTTTCACACACATGACAATTCATAAAAATTCATTCACATTCACACAAAATTAATTATGAGAAGAAAGTTATTCTTTATTCATTATCATCATTGTCAGCAAAATCATATTGAAAAATTCCCACTCTTTGTAGGGCTTTTGTGCAATCTTCTCTTACATCATCTAATTCATCTCTCGTATAGGGAGCATGTACACCGAAACGCTTTGCACATGTGTTGAAGTCCTCAGTTTTAAAGACCTACAAAGAGAATGACGTACATACATAATTATAATAATATATAATAAGATTCATATATTTCATATTATCTAACGAGACTATGTATAATACATGTTGTATGTTATTGATTTCCAATACGGCATGTTTTATGATTAGGTCCATAAATTGCATCACATAGTAGGCACATGCCCAGCCGTTGTCTTGTGTAGCACACTATAAATTGAAATATACAAAATATTCAAAAATACAAATAAGCACAGTTCACATAAATAATATATACATTGGAGTCAGGAAATTACTTTCACATTCTCCCAAATGAGTGTCAGATTTTTTTTCCTGGGGACCATTCCTCCAGCTTTTTTGTACTTTTGTAAAGCCCTATATATGTTAATGTAACACATTAAATTGCATAATTAAATAGTAATGCAGTAACAAATGTTAACAGATATAAAAACATAAAATATTTCTCACGAGAATAATGGTCTTTTAATTGCATGTCCATATAATACATCCAACTCACTCCCCGCAGGATCTAGATAATAGACGGTGAATGTCTTGGGGACAATAACTAATAACTCCCAATGCTTAGCATTACATGTAAGAAAGTAGAAAATTAATAACTCAATATCCGCAATAAAAATGTAATTTGCTTAAGTCCAAATTACAAGCAAAGTAAACTTACTCGATATTGAATGGAGATATTATCACCGTCTTATTATTTTTACCAAAATATTTAAAAGCATCACAGCAGTATGAAGTAACTGAAGAAGGGTCTGTATCTACAAGACTAATCAAAGATGGAACCAAAAATCCCACGTGGGAAAACCCAAAATTTGTACATGTCTTGTATAAGTGGCTGCAAAACATGTATTACGTATGCATTAATATATAAGAAACCAGATTGTTGTATATAAAACAAGGTATATGGATGTATAAACCAGATTGCCGTATGCATTAATCTCACCATATCCACAGGTCTATCATAGATGTGTTCATCCATTCATAACTAAACAACTCCAAAACATCTTGTATAAATATGTTGTTTCCGAATGTTTGACCTGCATAAATACGTATCCAGAACTTCTATTATGTATGCATTAATATGTATGCTAAACTTGTATAAATAGATTGTTATCGTATGATTTACCTACAACATTCTCTAGAATAGTAACATTTATAGGGAAATTTGGATTATGTTTGCCGATCTATACTGCCACACTCCTATAATTACGACCTATCGAGGCGTGTAGGTCCCGTGGAAGCTAACTTGGTAGTCGCGGAGGTGGAGGTCGAGATGTAGCGGGTCTCATTTTTTGACCTGTATATATAATTTCATATCAATTGACTCATATATATGTACACACTAACAAATTAAAGTAATGAAAATTTATCATACAATATCAGTATAGAGGACATCCGCTTCGGGCCACAGTATCACTCCGCCTACTACCTCACAAAGTATTTCAGCATCTGGGTGTTCATGAGGCAGTGCAAGATTTGTCCAGCCAGTGAGTATATGTATGGGGCTCACACGTACCATGCCATCTGGCACTGGACTCCCATGAAACATGTACCCTTTAAGGGGTGGGTAAGCCAATGCATCTGCAATGATATATCCTTCACTTTGTAGTCGGCATGGCTTCAACCCCTACAAATTTACGTAAAGAATGTTATATGCATATATACACAAACATATCATCTTGAACAGACGAGCTATTATATATGTCATAAAAATACTTATAGAGGACGTGCTAGGTTGTGGGTCTATAGGATTACTCCCAACCTCTATAGTACGAGCAGTAGGAGAAGAGAGGTTCACCACAGGTACTATCTGAGTGGCAGTCTTAGATGCCTGTCACTTGTTAAATGCTTCTTGGAGTCTTTTATCAACTACTTCCTTGATTCTCCTATCAATTAAGGAATCTACCTATACATGGATAAAAGAAATGCTAGTTTCTGATTATTGAATAATAAGAATAAGTTACCTCAGCTTCTAAGGAATCTACCTATACACCCTTTCGCAATAGCATTCTAAAATAAGAATAAGTTACCTCAGCTTGTGAAAGTCCCGCTTTTGGGACAGGTTTGCGCTGGGATGGCCCAAAGAACGTTTTGATGCCCACACCAGTACATGCACCCCTTACACGTCCAGGATGCTCTGGGTTACCCAGAGAAACTGTCAGTTCATCCCTTGTGCCCTAAGGGATGAACTTGCCTTCCTTCCTCTACTCGTGCAGCTCCCGCTAAGCACCATCAACAAAAATTTGTAAGTAAACATAGCAATAATCAATATCGATAGATTGCTCTAAGAGTTTGATTTTTACCATTTTTGCAACCGCCTCAGTGGTTGCGGGCTTCTGTATCTCTCCCTTCTTGTTTTTCCTCCTAGCTATCCACATAACATGATGAGGCAGAGGTGTGGGAGTAGTCGTAGAGGACTCTGCAGTCTCCTGAGTAGCAGTAGGCTGAGTAGACTCAGCCTGTAGTCTTTGGCGAACGCCTGCATATCCTCTTGGACCCATTGTGTAGTCGTGCACATTCAGTGCACGCCTTGCTCATTGAGCATCACTGATAGCCTAGTTAGTTAGCACATTGATTTGGTTAGTAACACTAAAGGTTAATCTTGAATAGGTGAATGCATAAAAACATATATTAATTAAATTGGGAGTGGCGCTTAATACCTTGAATTCATCTGTTTTTCTTTAGGTAACAAACTCCTCCCATTCTTTGGGGTCCAAGTAGTTCCATTGTTGTGTGGCTTCCTTCTTCCTATATTTATTTTCCAAAGAGAATACAAACAAAATTTATTAGTGTAGAGTTAGTGAAATACTGATCAATGTCTAGAATTGGAATCAATCAAGAACCTATTCTCAGCATCGCGTATGTACTCTCGGGTGAGATTGGTCCTATAGTTCCTTAGGACCCTCCCACAACGTTGCATCACACATTTACGATGCAACTTTTCATCCAGATCAAATATGCTCTGTAAATTAAATAGAATTGCTATTAACTAGTATCCTAAAAATTAGTAATCTACAGAAATAGAATTAGAAATAATAATAACTCACACATAGTTCCTTCCATATGTGGTCTTTCTTCCCCTTAGGAACTTTATGCCATGATTCTAGGATAAGACTGCAATGGCTGCGAGCAAGAACCCTAAGATATGAAACAAATGAGTTGTGGTTCACTCCATATGCATTTCCTACCCGATCGAAATCCACAACCAATTTGGGTCCATTGCCCCTTTGCTGTATTAACTTGTTCATCATTGTGATGCCCCTCACTTTCTCAATTTTCTTTTGCTGCTCATCAAGTGCTGTAATTTCTTCAGGGGGTACATCACCAACCAAAAATTTGATAAAAAAACACACTTACATAATATAATTATAAATGAACATATAGATAGAAATCTCAGGGATATATTCTTAAAACTTACATTGTCAGGCGGTGCAAGCACGTCCTCACCCTCATAATGATCATCAGCACGGTCGTCATCCATCTGAAAGTTCACATTCAAATTATAAATTTCACATTGTAAAGTAACACTAATTGTAAAGTTCACATTGTAAAGTACACATTCACATTGTAAAGTAATTCACATTGTAAAGTTCACATTCACATTGTAAAGTTAACATTCACATTGTAAAGTCCACATTCACATTGTAAAGTTCACATTCAGAAAAATAAAACATAATAAAAATATAAACATCCATGCCTCTAATATTGTGATATTTTATCAATTAACAATCCTTCATTATGATCCCCACAAACATACAAGTCATTGTGATCCCCAGCTTCAATATTTGGTGGTGTTGGCAACCAAACTGAGAATGGACTGGAGTCATCATACTTATCATAGTACTCTTCTTCATCTATAGGATCTTCAATGAAACTGTCTTTTACCATGAAGAACAACTGACTATTAATCATTTGCAGGATCATCGATATAAAATACTTGTTTCGCCTGTGATGCCAATATGAATGGTTCACCCTTCTCGCCAATCTTTTCAAAGTTCACTAACGCGAAACCCAATTCATCCACTATAACTCCTTTGTTGTTGTCAACCCAATTACATTTAAAGAGCAGAATTCTGAAATCTACATAGTCAAACTCCCATATGTCTTCAATGACACCGTAATATGACATTTTAGCTTCACGTGGACTTTTATCCTTTGCACTTGCAAAAAACAATGAAGACGCTTGAAGGGTGACCCCGCTGTTTTGGACGACACTCTTATCATCTTGACGCTTTGTGTAATATGAGAAACCATTTATGTCAAACCCTTCATAAGACATAACATTCAATTTTGGTTTAAAGGCAAGGCATTTGATGGTTTCATTAAGATTATCTGGTGTTTGAGATAGTTGATGTAAGACTTTATCTTCAAACCACTTAATAAATGTCTTGTTATGCTCTCTAGCAAGCCACATTGTATTGGCTCGAGGATATTGTCTCTTGATGAAATTGGTATGTTCCTCGATATAAAAACTCACTTCATCCATGTTGTGTAAAATATACAAGTGACCTTGCTCCAACTGCTCACGGTTGATTACTTTCACGCGTGATCCCAAAACGCTTTTGCCAAAATGCTCCTCAATATTCTTGTCATTCACGGGAGCGTCATTACCACTCAAAAAGTCATTGCAAAAATCCATAACCTCTCTCGCCACATAACCCTCAATAATACTCCCTTCAGGCCGATAATGGTTTTGAACATCACCTTTAAAAATGCTCATGTATCGTTCAAAGGGATACATCCAATGCAAGAAAACTGGTCCCAACATTTTCACTTCCCTAGTCAAGTGAACAACAAGATGTACCATGATATCAAAGAACGACGGAGGAAAATACATCTCAAGCTAACATAGGGTAACAACCACTTCTCTTTGGAAATTATCGAGAGTATCAGGGTCAATAACTTTGCTGCACAGACTGTTGAAAAAGAAACAAAGTCTGGTGATTGCAGTACATGCTTTGGCAATATAGATCTAATTGCCACAGGCAATATTTGTTGCATTAGAGTGTGACAATCATGAGATTTAATACCTATCAACTTCAGATCTTTCATTGATACCAATGTACGGATGTTGGATGAGTAACCCTGTGGCACCTTAACATTTACCAAGCATTCACAAAAGGCTTTCTTCTCCTTTCTAGACAATGTGTAACAAACGGGAGGTAAGTATGTTCTCTGATCGCTACTAACTACTTCTGTTAATTCTGTCCTTATTCCCATTTCACGTAGGTCCATTCTGGATTTTATCCCATCTTTAGTCTTACCTGGTATATTCAACAGAGTATTGATGACGCTATCACATACATTTTTCTCAACGTGCATGACATCGATACAATGCCTGACTGTCAAAGAACTCTAATAAGGAAGATCCCAAAATATCGACTTCTTGTTGAATAAAGACTTGTCACTCCTTGTGGCCATCATACATTGTGATCTCTTACCAAATTCATTGGCGATGTCTTTCACTCTTTCATAAACATCCTCCCCTGATATAGGTTTAGGTGCACTACGTTCCTCATTCCGTCCATTGAATGCTTTATGCAACCTACGATACATATGAAATTTTGGAAGAAACCTTCGATGAGAAAGATATACATTCTTGCCGCCATGTTTTAGTCGTATTGAATCAGTGTTCTCTTCACAAATAGGACATACTTTAGATCCTTTGACACTATATCCAGACAAATTCCCATATGTTGGAAAGTCATTCACAGTGCAAAACAACATAGCGTGCAAACAAAATGTCTCTCTTCGTGAAGCACCATAGGTCATCACACCTTCACCCCAGAGCTTCTTCAAGTCATCAATCATAGGTTCAAGATAAACGTCGATATCATTTCCAGGTTGTTTAGGTCCCGATATCAAAGATGACATCATAACATACTTATTTTTCATACACAACCAGGGAGGAAGATTGTATATAACAAGCATAATTGGCCAAGTGATATGTTGGCTGCTCAATGTCCCACATGGATTCATCCCATCTGTACAAAGCCCAAGTCTTAGATTCCTATCCTCTTCACCGAATTCAGGGTACAATAAATCAATCTTCTTCCACTATGGGGAATCAGACGCATGTCATAGGATCCCATCATTATTTTTCTTAACATCTGCATGCCACCTCAAATTCTTCGCATCTATAGGATTGGCAAACAAGCATTGAAACTGTGGTATTATAGGTGGATACCACATCACCTTGGTGGGAGAACCAGTTTTGGACTCCCCCGAAGTCATCAATTTATACCTTGACGCACCACATTTTGGACAATCTTTCAAATCCACATAGACCTTTTGAAATAATACACAATCATTCTTGCATGCGTGTATCTTCTTGGCCTCCATTCCCATTGGGCATAACAATTTCATTAACCGGTATGTTGAGATCGGCAGCTCATTTCCTTCAGGAAGAATTTCTTTCAACAAAGACAACAATGACGTGAAGCTTTTATCGCTCCATCGATTGTTAGCTTTCAGTTTATAGAATCTCAACACAGCGCTAAGCTTCGTAAACTTACAACCCGTGTATAACGGTATCTCATCATCATGCACAATGTTTCTAAATATGGGAGGTGGGTCAGTTTTGGTGTGCTCTACCCCACAACTATCCAGCATCGCATCAACGATGTCTACTGGAACTGATTCATTCACATCTACGTCATCAAAGGCAATTTCTTCTTCCACACAAGCACTGCTATCGACATCCACTGGTTTCGGGTTTGAAATCTCTCCATGCTAGTGCCATTATGTGTAGCCTTGTACAATCCCATTGCACATGACATGACTTCTGATTTCGTCACCAGTACTGACTTTCAAGTTGTTACCGCAATGCCTACATGGACAGTAGAACCTATCTCCAGGTTGTTTCCTATGTTCCTCGGCAAATCTAAGAAACTGATCAAGACCATAAATAAACTCTAGGGTGCAGCGATTGTGAATGGACATCCATGATCTATCCATTCTATGATCAAAGAGAAAATAAGTATATATTACAACAAGATTAGGGTCTAGGGTAAATAGATTAGAGTTTATGGTTAAAACTTTAGGGTTTATACATGTGATGTCATTCTTATATATAATAAATGTATACCACCTATCCCATTCTTGAACACCTAATCTCACTAGTAAGTGTATAATGTGTATTGGGTTTTCAAGAAAATTTCGGCAGCATTTCCCCGTTGTTCTCCAAGTACATATGTACTTAGAGAACAAACAGGGAAATGCTATCGGAATTTTCTTGAAAACCAAATACACATTATACACTTACATCCTAAGCGAGATTAGGTGTTCAAGAACAGTCCCAAACTAGGGACTATCCAAGTTTTACTCCTAATGAGTAAATCTTCAACGGGTTTCTAGGCCAACATAATATAACATCAGTCCCTTGTTCACAACCCCATTCAACACACAATTTTCTTATAAAAACACTTGTGGACAGCCATAACAACATATCAATGCTTCCTAAATTAATCAATGTACTATTTTATAATACAAATCGTTATGGGTATAACATAGAAAAAAACTCAACATGTCACAACAGAAACATGTTCTTAACCTAATATACAGATATTTGTAACAAAACTCATTAGGAAGACCATTCACAGATATTTGTAACAAAACATGTCCTCAATACAACATTATTTAAAATATATGATGTTCATGTGACATCAACTTAGGGTTACAACAACATAGAGAGAGAAAGTACTCTATCATTATAATAATCACACAAAAGGCTATGTACCATCATATCTTACTTGCATTAGGGTTAGGTTAAGAATTATAACTGATCTTTTCATATATGATTAGAAACTCTTGATGAATTATAACTGTAGTATATGTGTTTCAGATAATGTTTTTTGAAATTCAATGGATGCTCACACTTCTAATCAGTACACATTATGTAGCATAAGAATGCATGTTATATATGGTATACTACTAACTAATTCTGTCACATTCTCGCAAACTAGGTTGATTTTAGTTTTATACTTCTCAAATATTAAGTCCATGGATGAGTAGGTGAGCAGGTACCTTTTGATCAAGAAGATGAATGGCGCGGTGGCAGAGATCAGGCGAGCAGGTCACAACTGGGAGGAGCGACGTCGGCGAGCAGGGAAAAGCGGTGGCAGCGGAGAGCAGGGAGGAGCAGTGGCAGCGGCGAGCAGGGAGAAGGAGCAGCACAACGGCGATGAGCAGGGAGCAGTAGGGAGCAGAAGCCGGCGGCGAGCAGCTCACAGCTGGGAGGAGAGGCAGCAGCAAGTAGGGAGTTGGCGAGCAGGGAACAACGGTAGTGGCGGTGAGCAGGGAGGAAGGAGCGGCAGCAGTAGTGAGCAGGGAGAAGGAGTGGTTGGCCTAGAGCGCAGCGGCCGGAGGACCAGCAAACGGTGGCGGTGGAGGTGAGCGGCGACACAGGAGCAGTGAGTAGAGGAATCATCGCTGGAGCTTAAACTCTCAAAATCGAATGAAACAGAGAAAGGGGAAGATTCGGGCTCGTGCGGGTGCTATTAAGTTAACATTAGGTGTCGGTTATTAAATAAAACCGACACATAAAACTAAAGGTGTCGGTTCTACAGAAAAACTAACACTTATTCTCAATGATAGTCGTCGGTTTTAACTAGAAAAAAACTGACGTATATCTACATATGCCGATTAAAAAAATTGTTCTCGATTAGTTACCATAGTCGTCGATTTATATTAGAAACTGACGCTCAAAGGGTGTGAAAAATTTCCCGCGGACAGCGCTGGAAAGCCCATAAGCGTCGGTCACTGTTGTAAAACCGATGACCAAAATGTGCCCAATTTCTGTCTCATGAATAACCTTTAGTCGTTGGTTTATTAGTTAATAACCGATGCCATATGTTAAATTTTGGACGTAATTTTTTTCACTAGAAATTTTGGATTTGGCGGTTAATTTTAGGCATCGGTTTGTTATTAAGGAACCGACACTGAATAAAAGTGATACCCGTGTCTGGTTGCCCTTCACATATTGATGTCGGTTTATTTTATAAACTGACACTGTATTGTTTAGGTGTCGGTGTATTTATACAACCGACGCCTTTAAAAGTGACGTTATAAGCCATTTATGTAGTAGTGGGCATTGATACTACCGAAACCAAGTTGGTAGTACCTGTTGGCTAATTTGGAAATTAGCTTATCATCTATTTTGATGATGAGAAACATTTCATTCTTGTGGTATATCTTGCTAGTTGAGTATTTCAGGGTTCAAGAAAATCACACTCAATAGATAGATGAAGCCAATATGCTCAAATGCTTATGTTTACATGTTTGTACAAATTTTAATAACTTGTACATGTGTATAATGTACAAGTGCCTATAAGTCATGTAAAATCAAGCGTTAGATTTTCCTATCCACCTAGAACCCTTAGTTAGGATCTCCCTTAGAGTCTAAAGTCATTATAAAAATCATTTGATAGGTTTTGCAAATATTTGCAAACTTGACTCCAATAAGTTTTTCAATTGAGAAACTAGTCAACTGAAAATATCTCGATTGAAGATATTATCAACCGAGAATCACCTCGGTTGAGGATTCTGAGCATTGATCAAAATCTTACACATTTGTGCTCTCTGTCATTTTTCGGTCAAAATAATTGTCAACTGAACACATCTTCGGTCCAAATCATATGACCGTTAGACCGAACGGTTGGGAGTTGAGGCTAGCCGTTCAAAGTAGTAGAACATTCAACTCAGGCTTGGTTGAAGAAAATCTCGACCGAGACATGGTTGATCAAAAAACTTGTCGACTAAATTGGGTTCTGGATTATTCTTTCTAAACTCGACCATTTTAGCCATTGCAACCCAACTACTTTCTACCTAACAGACAGTTAAGCACTAAGAACACTCTAGAAACTTCCTACAATGTCCATAATGACTAGTAAACCATTCCTATAAATAGGAGAGGCCTTAGGACACCCAAAACACACTTCCATACTACAAAAACACTTGCTACACTTGAGTTATCTATTGAGAGAGAACTACAAGCTTGAACTCACTTGCAATCTTTATATCTTAGCTTCAACCTTCTAGTGAACTGCTCCAACATCCATCATCATCCATTAGGGAGGTCTAAATGCTTGATATAGGAATTAAGACATTGTACACCATTGGCTAAGTGCTTCTTTCTTCCAATCTATTTCTTTTTTATGGTATTTGCTCTCCTTAACTACTACTAGGGTTGGAGGTTGTTTGAAGGAGGTTACTTGGAGCTACTTCAAGGTAAAGAAGGATGCTCCAAGGTTGCTTGAGGTTACTTCAAGAAGGCTTCTTCAAAGGAGGTTGAGGCTACTTCTAGGTGAAGGCTACCTCAAGGTGGTGGAGCTACTTCAAGGTGGTGAAGGCTACTCTAAGGGCTTGAAGTTACTTCAAGAAGACTGCTTCAAGGGGGTTGAGGCTACATCAAGGAGGTGGAAAGTGATTGCATATTGTTGTAACATCCCTATGAGGTAAATAATATAAAGCAATTTCAAAATCCCATTTGGAAACAATTGGGTAGTGGATTGACAACCTTTGATTCAAAGGTTGGAATGACTCTAAATCCAGGTGTCTTCCTTGTTTCCTCCTCCTTCTTTGGTTTAAGTTTTTAATTGGGATTTAAAATACCAAAAGCTCTATTCACCCCCCCTATAGATCTTTCATTTGGTATCAAAGCAAGTATTCAAGGATCTGTAACCAGTCTTGAATGTGGGACGATGTTCTACACAACCTCAACCTTGAAGGAACTTATGTGAGTCAGCCACCACTATTTTATGGAAGCAACTACACTTATTGGAAAAGAAGGATGCAATTCTACTTCCAAGAAATCAGCCTAGAGCTTTGGAGAATGGCGTCCCTACCTTATGAACTTTCTAATCTGGAGTATGCGACATGGAATCCTAAAATGGTAAAGCAAGTTCAATTGAATGCAAAAGTAGTAAATATTTTATATTATTCTATTTCCATTGGTGAGTTTAATAGGATGACTTCATGTGAAACCTCTTATGAAATATGGCACAAGCTTTCAGTTGCTCATGAAGGTACAAATCAAGTTAAGAATGCCAAGATTAACATGCTTAGAAAAAAAATTGAACAATTCTGCATGAAACTTAATGAATCTATTAGTGAAATGTATGCAAGATTTTCTTCTATTGTTAATAGATTGAGTTCTTTGGGTGAGTATACAAGTGAGGAAGATCAAGTATCCAAGATTCTTAGATCCTTGCCTCCAAGGTACAAGCTAAAGGTGACAACCATTGGAGAAGCAAATGACCTTACCACGTTGAAGATGGAGCAACTCATCAGAAATCTAGAGACTCATGAAGTTACTCTTGAAGAAGAAAAAATATTGGAGTTAGAACTTCAAAAAGGAAGAAGGAAGGACATAGCATTAAAAGTGTCAACTATAGAGCAAGTAATCACTTAAGAAAGTGATGAGACAAGTAGAGAGAACAATGAAGAAGACGCACTCATTGTAAATGGTAAGAAGAATAAAAGGTATAATCTAAAAAAAAATCTAGTGCTTCTTCCTCTCTTAGGTTCTTTGAGTGTGGCAAGAAGGTTCATTTGAAGAATGAGTTCCCCAAGATCAAGAAAGGTAAGAAATCCTCTTCTAAGAAGAAGGATACAGGAGACAAAGTACAAAAGATGCTTGGGATGATTCACGTGATGACATCAGAAGTGGAGAAGAAGAAGTGGAATGTTTCATAGATAAAGAAGATGAAGAGGAAGACCCAAATGAGGTAGACATTTTTGAACTATCTAAAATGGATTTAGTTAATAGCCTTGGAGAAACTCATACTAAATATGTTGATTGCAAAAGAAAATTGAAAAAACTCTCTAGAATGAAAGGTGAGTTGCATGCTAAATTATATGATCTTACTTCTGAAAATGAAAGTATTAGTTCTAAAATGATACTTTGTAAGCTTATATTGATGATTATAATGCCAAGTTTCTTGTCTTAGAAACTAATAATGAACTTATTTCTCAATAAAAGGTTGAATTGCTTGATAAGATAAATGACTATCAAACCCAACCTATTTTATGCACTCATTCATATTATGACATCATTGTTCGAGAGAGAGATTTGTTGCTTTTAGATTTAGTTTGAGTAAATCTTGATCTTACAAAGAAACTTGCTATTACAACCATAATTTTTTGGTTCATATTGATTGAAATGCAATTTCTCCAATAAAATGTATGATTAAGAAATATGATTTATGAGTAATGAATGGATTTCTTTGGTAAATTTTCCTTTAAATATATGATTTCTTGGACCCTACAGAGTTAGGGAGTCCAATATGATAAAAGAGAAAGAAAATTGAAGGAAATCTAATAATGCATAAAAAGGAAAAGAAATTAAGATAATGATGGGAATCATGTGGAATTCTCTAGAAAGTGGTGTGAATAACCCTAATGGACTAGGTTTCGAATCCACTTGATTAGTAATGGTAAAAGGAATCCAAATAAAGGAAGTAGAAGGGAAAGAGAGAGAAAATATGGATAAAATATGCCTTTTTAAGTGATAACTTGCATATGAAGAAAAGTTTCTTATACTTTCGGATTTGAGTCCCAAACTTGGCAAACGAGTAGTTCGAGTCATTATAGACTTTCCTTAAAAATTTGATAAGAAAATGATGATTCATAAAGCAATAATAATTTCTTTGATGAAATGGTTAAAAGAGTAAGCTTTGTAAATCCCACAATTAAATAAAGAATTGGGAAGTGGATATATATATGTTGATATAGCTGAAAAGTAATTAATACAATCCTTCTACAACAATGCATTCCCTTAAGATAAGTTTCCTTCATCACCGTGAGGGAGAGAGAGAGAGACTCATGGTAAGGAAAGGTCTTTTAGCACGTTTATACATATACATGTATATTTAACCACGGGGCAAAAGAAATTGAGAAAGGAGTTTTAGGAAGGTGCATGGACGGTGGTCCTTCCATATCAATATACCACATTATTTTAGCCATGAGTGAAAGGAGGAAGGAAATGATGTTTTCCTCTTCTAGAACATGGGTATTGTACCCAACCCCTTCCTTCCTTTCCCCTAGTAGCCACTAGGGTTTCCTAAAACATGCATAAATAGGGACCCAAGATCCCTCATTTGGGAGTATGGCATTCAGCCTCCATAGACCACAAAGGGGATCCACAAACTCCATGGTTACAACCTACACTAGTGTTGATAACCTGAGTGGTTCCCTGGAGAGAAGCATTTCTCCTTCCCTATTTGTGGCTACCACAGACGCACCTTGGAGTTAGATTGTGATCTGGGGTGGAGTCAGGGAGAGAACGAGAAGCAGCGATGTAGACCAGCGTGTCTAGGAAGCTACACTAATAGCGCTGCATTAGCAAAGCCCTAGTCACCAGATCAATCATCTCTAACTAAATCCAACCTTCTCCACACCTTCAACCTAGGGGGAGGGGTTGGCCATGCGGTTGGCTCACCCACAACATACGCAGGTCGACACTGCGAGGTAGAATAAGAAAAACTAGAAAAGGACATCCCTACTCCAAGTGCTACACTTCAGGTAGGAGGGCAATTCGGTCTTTCAACTATTTTTCCTTAACTGGATTGTGCTAAGTGTGTTGCCAATGTAGTAGTAGGCCATTGGCGAATCCAACCACATGGGTAACACCTTTAACACCCGAGCTGCTGACTTGGCAATCTTTGATTGGCCAGAGTTAAGTTAATGATGTAAAAATCATAACTAATGATTGGTAACTCTGATTAAGACAAATTATACGTGAAAATTGATAAAAAAATGCAAGGAATCCATTAAAAGTAGGGTTAAAGACTAATTCTACTTGTGATTCTAAAAATAGATAATTTTTTTACCTTTAGTGGATTAATTAATGAAAAACCTTAAGATTTGATAATAATTAGATCTAATGATGTTCCCTGAATATTTATAGATGAATATTAACCTATTGTTAATAAAAGGAAGAATTAGATCTAACAGGACGATCTTGGTGTATAATTGGCTAATTTAGGGTTTCATATGTATAAAGTGTATTAACAGGCTGAGAAACCCTAATTTAGGTGATTATGACTTTTAATGATTTTAATAGTGAAAATCCATAAATAAGACAGAGTTATGGTGTTCTAAAGTCAATTTGAGAATAAAGACTCTTAATGTGGATATGTATGTAATTAGGGTTTTATGATGAAGCAAGATGTTTTAGCGTTTGTTGACCTAAAAAGATAAAGGTTGAGAAATTGATCTAAGAAACCCTAATGCATCCTAATGAGACTTAGAAATCTTAAAAAAGTGTCCCAAGTCAATAATGATTTGTTAGGATATGATGGTAACAGTTAGGCATTATACATGTTTTTAAGATCTACTTGATTGGTTGGTTAACTTGCTTGATTGGCCATCTTGATTGGATTGTATTGGATATCTTGCTTACATTTGAGACTTCAAATTAGGTATGTGGTTATATATGATTACTCGCTTTAGTTTCCCTGTGTTTTTTGACGTTTCATTGATTGCATGGAAATAACTATTTGGATGACTTTATTTTTTGCAATCTATAAAGTGACTATGATTATCACAATGTAAATATATATATGACTTGCCCAAACCTACATACCATCTTTGGATGTATGATTTGAGAGGATCAAGCTCTGGAGGGAAGGTCATAGGTGGTCAAGACCCGAAGGGAAGACCATTGGGCACCCAGAGAGGTGACCAATAAGGTACAAGCTTTGGATGGAGAAGGTAGCTTAAAGTCCCTTGAAAGGACTAAAACCTAAGAGAGGGTATTCCAGAGGATGAGTAAAAGTGGTTGGGAAGTTATATTGAAAACATAATCTTGGATTGTTAACAACTATTTGATGTAATTAGGTTGTTATGAAATATGTGCATGTTACATACCAATATATTCTTTATACTGAATGATGTTTTGTTTGTCGACATTTTAGGAATATTTGAAAAAGGACAAATAGTAAAGTGATATTTTGAAGAATAAAGCTAAGTAAATAAAGGAGGATCTAGTTAGATAGGATTCTACATTGGGTGTGGTTCCAACTCCTAATTTTTGAAAGGTATGTGAAAAGTAAATTTTTTATCCTATTTTAAGCTTAGTCTTTAGTAGAATTTATTATTTTTTATTGTTTGCAAAACCAATTATCCTATTTTGGGATAGCGGATCTAACTTCTTGATCTTCCTTAATTGGGGGTTATAGGGAAGTGGGGTCATTACAATTGGTATCAGATCATGGTTTTTCATTTAATCTCAAATAATTATTAAATTTTACAAACTCTTTATAACCCAAGGGAGTTATGAGATAATTTTCCAATTATGGAGGTGTCTAGAAAAGGATCACAATTTGGGGGCTGGAAATATTTTCCTCTACCCCGCTAGTCGGTCTATGAGGACTTTCAGATTCTGTGTGACTGCCTGACCAAAATTGGAGGTTTTGACTCAAAATAAGATACCTCTAAGTTTATCTCATACGTCTTCTTCCCTTCTCTACCCCATTTCACTAAATAAGTCTAAGAGATTAGGCTTTCTCTCTCTCCACACCCTCCTGAGTTTAGGGTAAGCATAATAAGGATTAAGGAATCCTCCACCAAATAATAAATATCATGTAAGAAAGATATCACGAACATAAGTCAAAATGATGAAACTTAGACTGAGATTAGTTACATGCTTAAGTTGCATTGCCCGTGTTTTTATGCCCTTAGATACCCCTCAGGAGAACGCTGAGGTTAGACCATCTTGTAGGAGGATGAGGAGAGGGATAACCTTGGAAGAAGAAGCATCTAGGAAGAGGAAGAGACCTGATGTATCCTATAATTATGATGCTCAAACCATAACCTTAAACGGTAGATAGAGAAAGAGAAGACATGATGAGTTGGATATCATAGTTGACCATGCATGTATCTATGTGGGTTAGACATGCATGCTTTACATAGAGGTTTTGAGTATGCATGAGGAACATAGACTATGAGTGGTTGCTTGACCTCTACTATCTTTTGGTGACCCTACCATCGGTGGGTCGTGCCTATTAGGGGTGAGGGATAGCTCCCTCATTGAGAAGGTTGATGGTGACCATATGGGAACCCTAACGGACATATATGAATAGAAAAGAGGCATGTACCTACATAGAAGTGAGTGGCAGGAAGGCTGGAAGTAGATTTTAGACTTAAGCCATAAGGGTTATGCCTAATAGGTTATGAGATAGGCAACCAGAGCTTTGGATGATATGGGCCGAACATAAGTTTTGATAGTACGTTTTACCCCTGTAGGGATAGGTGGGTATCCTTAAGAGCTTGACCCATATTCTGAGAGAGAACCTCTAGTGGTAGGAACAGTTGTAGGGTTAGCTCTAGAGAGATAGCGAGACCCAATGAAGAAGGTTGGAAACCTAGACTCTGAGACATGATAAATCATGAGAAGTTTGGTATAATATGGCCTAGAATAGATGACACTGAGTATATGTATGTGGTTGCCTCATGCACATCCTTGGAGGCTTATCGTACCTTGGATGCCTTTAAAGGAACCAAACCCTAGAAGAGAGAAAGAGGCTTCTTGAACAAACTTATGCATGATATGAGAGCCTACCTTTTGGGTGTAGGAAAGAGAGTCCCAAAGACCCTAAAGAGGTATGGTATGATAACAAGTTGTGAGGCCTCACAACTAGTTGGTTTTCCTTGTGTAGGAATCTAAGGGTTGTTCATGTGGAAGAGTGTTAGGAAGTATACGTCGTATCTTGTATATGTCTGGTTCATGGTTGAACAACTGAGCATGCAGTTAGATAGCAGATACATAAGAGGTGAACCTGGGGTTCCTAGACCAAAGAGGGGAAGTAGAAGTACTTGGTAGATATGATTCTCACGAGGAGTTATACATGGCCTCCATGTATTAGAGAAAAAAGTAAACCCATGTGAATTGAGAAATATGTTTAATGAACCACTCACTCAGGTTGGTGGCATATACATGCATGATTTTAGTCCAACTTCGAGGAACGATGAACAAGCATGACATACCAAGGAACTTAGAGTGGATTAGTAGGTGGTCTTCTTGCTAGTTACGTGCATGGGTATCATGATAGGAGCTATGCATATACATGTTGATTCAAGATATGGATGCAAGAGCATTTTGTGACCTCTGTTACTATCAAGTGATAGTTTTCTCCTATCTTAGAAGGGATCCTTCTTCTTGGGGTGAGCACCAACTCTTGTTTAGATTTGAGGTAACCTTAAGAGGTCACTTATAAAAGTTTGATGAGCTAAGTGTAAGAGCACATAGAAGGAGCATGGATCTTTAGACCCATGTGTGACCATCTCTAAGGGGCATGAGCATATGTTACCATAGAGGTAATCTCAATGGGGAATGACGGAGTTAGGTAGGTCACCATGATTCCTACAAAAGGATGTAAGTTTAACCATGAGTTCCCAGAGAGATGATGGAGATTCGGGTGAGGATTCAAGGTTGAGATTTGCTATGATAGAATTCTAAGTCAATACCAAGGTCAAGGAATGATAACACTGATGGGAGTAGTAGTGGTTTGTTCGCTGAATGCACAAGACCATATGGTCAAGAGGTAACAACTACCTTTGCCCGAGGACCATGGGTTAAGAGATTGACCACCTTTATGAGTTCATGGGGCCTAAGGGGGTAAATGTGAAAGGCACTCCCTAGATGCATAAGGGAAAGATCACCCGAAAAGTACCAGCTCCCTGGAGGCCTTGAGGAGAGGATTAAGGAATGTGTGTACAAGTAATGATAAGACCCAAAAGTGTTTGGGAACAACCTTTCCATGCGTTTAAACATAGATTGAAGACATTCATGGCATGGAGACATGTGATGTATGTTTCAACTTGAACTAGAAAGTGTAATGGTGATGTGTGATGTACCATCTCTACTTCTGGAATGGTATGAACTCTGTATTTGGACTATAGCCAAAAATCTTATTTCATCTTGTTATGGGTGTGAGAGATAGGACAAAATGCATTCCGTATACTAAGGATAAAGGCGATATGAGTTGAAACCTTTCTATGACGATTGAGGGTAGAGGAAGTACCACACCTTTTTGGAAGTATCTTGGATAGATGGTATTAAAGCATAGATTAACTAAGGTAATCATCATATGAGGACAAGATTGTCAAGAGAAGTTTGGATTTTATGAGTTATAATTTGGGTTTGATAATCGAGATGATGGAGGTAACAACTCAAAGTTTTCCTGATGCAGATAGACCTAAATCCAAGACAAGGACGACAAGTGGAGTATATGTAAGAGTATGTCTTCACCATCATCTAGCACTCAAGGAAGATAATGTGGTAACAAACACTCTTAGCCGAGACACAACTCATGTATACAATTGTCTTGTTTAGCCAAGTAAAGAGGCTGGAAGAGGTTCCTAGGTGAACCCTATAATCGTTAGAAGACGAGACATGTGTGGCTAACATCCAGATACAACCATACGTGTTGGTCGAGTTGGTGGTTTCCCAATTAGCCAACCAGAGGTTGATGAGATAAAAGGTTTGTTATAAGAACCTCAGATACACCTCTCGGGAAAAGTAGGTGGTGAAATCCACTATAAGAGTATTTTAGGGTTTCTGAGGATTCTCCCTGGAAGAATTATGTTGTACAAGAAGCTCATGATTCTAAGTACATTGTACACCCTGGTATTACCAAGATGGATGAGGGTTGCAATGGTACTTTGAAGGCATGGAATGAAGAAGGATATAGAGGTGCATGTGGTCAATTTCCATACATGCTAAAGGGTGAAGGCTGAACACCAATAACCTAGTGGATGGCTAAAGATGATGAGGAGTTCTTGAGAGGAAATGGGAACAGATCACTATGGACCTTATAGTGAGTCTCCCCCAAACCAAGAGACATGATGCAATACTGGTTACAGTAGACTGCCTTGCCAAGTCAACACTTTTCCTTGCCTTAGAGACCATTTCCAATATGGTTGATCTAGTTGAACTATATATATGCGAGAGGTGGTTTGACTGCATAATGACTTGAGTTCAAGTGTTCTTGAGCATGGCTTTAAATTTTCTTCCATGTTGTATAAGTAAGTACATGAAGAACTTGATACCAAATTGAAGTTTAGTACATCATATCACCCCCTGACTGATGGACAACCAAGAGAGTATAATCTAGACTTTACAAGGTCTGATGAAAGCGTATGTGTTTTTTTGGGGTGGATCATGGGAGCATTGCTTGCTTCTAGTGAGTTTGCTTGTTATGAAAGCTACCACGACAAGTATAGGGATGTATGAAGCCATGTAAGGGAGGCCATGTCGATCATCGCTTCACTAGTGTGATGTCGGTGAGATGAACTTGTGGAGGTTAGAGAAATCACAGTTTATGCAGATGAAGTCACTTTGATCGAGTAATGGATGAATAAATCCCAGGATCGACAAGAGTCACATACTGATGCGAAGCAGACTGACTTGTTGTTCACTCTGGGTGAGCATGTGTTTTTGTTGAAAATCGGACCCCTCCAATCTATAGCTAAAATTAGGGCAAAGATGAGACCTCTATACATGGGTCCATTTGAGGTTTTGGAATGGATTGGTGGTGCTATTTTTGTTTAGCCTTACCCCTCAGGATAATATGATATATAATGTGTTCCATGCGTCCAATCTAGAGTACTATGTGATATACCCGAGCCATGTGCTGAGCATTGAACCTATTGAACTTCAAGGGAGGCAGACTTACCCTAAGTCACCTATGAGGGTACGAGATACCCAGGTGAGAGAGCTCAAGAGTAAAGAATAGAGATGATAAAGGTTCATTGGAAGCACCATGGAGAGGATGAAGCCACATGAGAGCTGATGATGGACATGGAAAAGTCTTGTCCTATTTTGTTTGTATGATTGGTGGAATTTTGAGGGAAAAATTCCTATAAGAGGGGAAGGATGTTACATCCCCAATTTTTGGGTTCATATTGATTGAAATTCAATTTCTCCAATAAAATGTATGATTATGAAATATAATTTCTGTGTAACGAATGGATTTCTTCAGTAAATTTTCCTTTAAATATATGATTTTGTGGACCCTACTGAATTAGTGAGTCCAATATGATAAAATAGAAAGAAAATCTGAAGGAAATCTAGTAATGCATAAAAAGGAAAATAAATTAAGATAATGATGAGAATCATGCAGAATTATCTAGAAAGTGGTGTGAATAACCCTCATGGATTAGGTTTCAAATCCACTTGATTAGTAATGGTAAAAGAAATCCAAATAATGGAAATATAAAGGAAAGCGAGAGAAAATATGAATAAAATATGCCTTTTTAAGTGATAACTTGCATATGAAGAAAAGTCTCTCGTACTTTTGGATTTGAGTCCCAAACTTGGCAAATAAGTAGTTCAAGTCATTATAGACTTTCCTTAAAAATTTGAGAAGAAAAGGATGATTCATAAAGCAATAATAACTTCTTTGATGATATGTTAAGAGTGTAAGCTTTGTAAATCCCACGATTAAATAAAGAAATGGGAAGTGGATATATATATATATTGATATAGATGGAAAGAAATTAATACAATCCTTCTACAATTGTGTATGTCCTTATGATAAGTTTCCTTCATCACTGTGATGGAGAGAGAGACTCATGGTAAGAAAAGGTCTTTTAGCACGTTTATACATATACCTGTATATTTAACCATGGGGCAAAAGAAATCGAGAAAGGACTTTTAGGAAGGTGCCTGGATGGTGGCCCTTCTATATCAATATACCATGTTGTTTCAACTATGAGTGAAAGGAGGAAGGAAATGACATTTTCCTCATCTAGAAATTGGGAAGTGGATATATATATATGTTGATATAGCTGGAGGGAAATTAATACAATCCTTCTATAATTGTGTATGCCTATAAGATAAGTTTCCTTCATCACTATGAGGGAGAGAGAAAGTCTCATGTTAAGGAAAGGTCTTTTAGAATGTTTATATATATACATGTATATTTAACCACGGGGCAAAAGAAATCGAGAAAGGACTTTTAGGAAGGTGCATGGACGGTGGCCCTTCTATATCAATATATCACATTGTTACAACTTTGAGTGAAAGGAGGAAGGAAACGACGTTTTCCTCATCTAAAACATGGTTATCGTACTCAACCCCTTCATTCCTTTCCCCTAGTAGCCACTAGGGCTTCCTGAAATATATATAAATAGGGACCCAAGATCCCTCATTTGGAAGTATGGCATTCAACCTCCATAGACCACAATGAGGATCCACAAACTCCATGGTTACAACCTACACCAGCGTAGATAATCCGAGTGGTTCCTTAGAGAGTGATAAGTCTCCTTCCCTATTTGTGTCCATGCCACGGGCTCACCCTAGCATCGGGCTATGATCTGGGGTGGAGTATGGGTGAGAATGAGAAGTAGCGATGTAGACCAGCGTGTCTAGGAAGCTACAGCTACAGCACTGCATCAGTAGAGCCCTAGTCACCAAATCAATCATCTCTAACTAGCTTTGCTGCGAACAAAGCCCTGATCAACTTTTTCAGCACCAAGGGGAGTTGCTCCAACCTTCTACGTGCCTTCAAAGCCGAGAGGGAGGGGTCAGCCACACGGTTGGCTCACCCGTAGCATACATAAGTCGATGTTGTGAGGTAGAAGAAGAAAAACTTGGAAAAGGACATCCCTATCCCAAGTGCTACACTTTAGGTAGGAGGGCAATTTGATCTTTCAACTCTTTGTCCTTAACTAGATTGTGCTAAGCATGTTGCCAATGTGGTAGTAGTCCATTAGTGAATCCAACCACATGGGTAATACCTTTAACACCCAAGATGTTGACTTGGTAATCATTGATTGGACAGAGTTAAGTATATGATGTAAAAATCATAACTAATGATTGGCAACTCCAATTAAGACAAACTAAATATGAAAATTTATCATAAAAATGTAAGGAACATATTAAAAATAGGGTTAAAGCCAGATTATACTTATGATTCAAAAAACTGATAAAGTTGTTAGTGGATTAATTAATGAAAAACCCTAAGATTTGATAATAATTAGATCTAATGATGTTTCTTGAATATTTAGAGATGAATATTAACATGTTGTTAATAAAAAGAAGAATTAGATTTAAAAGGACGATCTTGGTGTATAATTGGATAATTTAGGGTTTCATTTGTATAAAGTGCATTAATTGGCTTAGAAACCCAAATTTAGGTGATTATGACTTTTAATGATTTTAATAGTGAAAATCCATAAATAAGAAAGATTTATGGTGTTCTAAAGTCAATTTGATAATAAAGACTTTTAATGTGGATATGTATGTAATTAGGGTTTTATGATGAAGCAAGTTGTTTTAGGGTTTGTTGACCTAAAAAGGTAGAGGTTGAGAAATTGATCTAAGAAACTCTAATGCATCCTAATGAGACTTAGAAACCTTAGAATGGTGTCCCAAGTCAATAAAGAGTTGTTTGGGATATGATGGTAACAGTTAAGCATTATACATGTTTTCAATATATGCTTGATTGGTTGCTTAACTTGCTTGATTGGAAATCTTGATTGGATTGGATGTCTTATTTACATTTGAGACTTCAAATCAGGTATGTGGTTATTATGATTTCTCGCTTTAGTTTCACAACATTTTCCAACATTTCATTGATTGCATGGAATTAACTGTTTGGATGACTTTATTTTCTACAATCTATAAAGTGAATATGATTATCACAATGTAAATATATATGACTTTCCTAAACCTACATACCATCTTTATATGTAATATTTGAGAGGACGAAGCCCTAGAAGGAAGGTCATAGGTGGTAAATCCCCAAAGGGAAGACCAAAGGGCACCCAAAGAGCTGAACCATAAGGTACTAAGCTCAGGATGGAGAAGGTAGCCTAAATTCCCTTGAAAGAACTAAAACCTAAGAGAGGGTATCCCAGATGATGGGGAAGTTATATTGAAAATGTAATCTTGGATTGTTAATAACTATTATATGTAATTAGGTTTTTATGAAATATGTGCATGTTATTGGTTGCCACAACATGCCAGTATATTCTTTATACTGACCGACATTTTATTTGTCGGCATTTTAGGAACATTTGAAAAAGGACAAACAATTTAGTGATATTTTGAAGAATAAAGATAAGTAAATAAAGGAGGATTTAGTTAGATAGGATTCTACATTGGGTAAAGTTCCAACTCCTACGTTTGAAAGGTATGTGAAAAGTAAATTTTTATCCTGTTTGAAGCTTAGTGTTTAGTAGAATTTATTAATTATTTTTTATTATTTGCAAAACCATTGATCCTATTCTGGGATAGCGGCTCTGACTTCTTGGTCTTCCTTAATTGCGGGTTACCGGGAAGTGGGGTCGTTACACTTGCTGAAATTGCTAAATTACATAAATATATTGATAGTTTAAAACATGATTATATCCTTGATAGAGTCTTGAAAAGAACCACTGAACAGGTTGGAAGAAGGGGCCTAGGCTATGCACCTAAAGGAAAATCCCATCAAAATCCTAGAATTGGAAGAGCACAAGCCCCTAAAAATAAAACTATTCATGTACCCAAGAACAATATAATACATGACCAAAATATCAAGAAAAGAAATCAAATTGACTTTATTTCTTGTCATTACTGCCAATGTCTTGGGCATTATTCATTTTCATGTAATTACAAGAAAAACAAGGACAAATATTTGGCATGGGTTCCAAGAACCCCAATCTAGAGATGTCATGACAACTTGTTGAGATTTGACCTAAACTTCATTGTGAAATGCATATATGTCATATCTCAACTAGGTTAAGATTCAACTTGTATATCTTTGTATGTTTTAGTTGCTTACTTGCATTATCCAAAATAAAACAATTGAAAATGGTATAATTTGCTTGCATTAAAAAATGTTGCATTCACTGAAAAATCTACAAAATTTCATCTCAGTCGACAAAGAGTTCGACCGAGGGGCCTTTCGGTCGAAGCAAAGTTCGACCAAAAGTAGTTCTGTCAAAACAATTTTTTGAAAATAAAATCATTTGCTTACAATTAACTTTGGTGACACATATCTGTAATAGGCTCTTCATATTAAACTATTCTAAATACTTGAAGTGATAAAACATTTAAAGTAATGCTCCAAACCAAAAGGACCACCACATGGGTACAAAAACCTTCATATGTTGTAGGATTGGGTGGTTGATTGTGGTTGTTTCAAACATATGACCGAAAACAAGAAGGACTTCCAGGAACTTGAAGAGAAGAAGAATGGAACAATCACATTTGGAGTTAATGCCAAAGGTAAAATTCTTGGGATAGGTAATGTTGGTACAAAACTTCAAATAAAAAGTATGATACTTGTAGATGGATTGCATCGCAACTTGATTAGTGTTAGTCAATTGTGTGATAGTGTCTATGACGTTCTTTTTAACAAATCTTACTACAAATTGCTCATAGAAAACACTAATAATGTTGTCTATGAAGGAAAAAGAGTACAAAATCTTTATATACTTAGACCTAATTCTATGAAATCTATCATTGGAAAATGTCTTCTTTCAAATGATGAATCTTTATAATTATGGAATAGAAAGATAGGACATGCAAGCTCACATGTTTAAAATGTTTCTTAAATATGATCTTGTTTGTGGTTTACCCAAACTCTCTTTTGATAAACCTGAAAATTGTGAGCCATGTACTCTAGGAAAGCAAATTAGAAGTTCCTTCAAGTTAAGAGCCTCTCTTAGTACTACTAGATCATTAGAATTTATACACATGGACTTATTTGGTCCCATGAGGACTGAATCTCTTGGTGGTAAAAGTATTATTTTGTCATTGTTGATGATTATAGCAGATATACTTGGGTACATTTTCTCTCAACAAAACATGATATTATTAGAATATTCATTCAAATTTTCTCAAAGATTCATGGGGGAGAGTTTGAAAACCATATCTTTGAAAAATTTGTATGTCTAAAGGGCATACACATAATTTTCAAGCTCCATGCACTCCACAACAAAATGGGATAATTGAGAGGAAAAACCGGTCCTTACAAGAAATGGCTAGAGAAATGGTACTTGAACATAACACACCTAAAACATTTTGGGCTAAAGCAGTAAATACAACATGCTATGTGTTAAACCATGTTTCAATTCACTCTGAGCTTAAGAAAACTCCTTATGATCTCATCTTTAACAAGAAATTAGAGTTGACTACTTTCATACCTTTGGTACACCTTGCTACATCTTCAGTCAACAAAAAGGATTTTTCTTTGGATATTCAAAAACTAGTAAGGCATTTAGGATTTACAACTCTATTTCTAAAAAAATTGAGGAATCAATTCATATAACATTTCATGAAATCACACCACAAAGTGCTGAAAATTAAATTGTAAATGAAAACTTGAATGACATTACACACCAAATTGAGGACTTAACCATGTCATAAAAAGATGATAAAAATTCTTAAATTGAACATGATAAGGGTCAAAATAATGAGTCCCATTATCCTACTCATAGGATAATCAAAGATCATCCTCAAGACTTAATCATAGGAAATCTGATTGATAAAGTAGAAAATCATTCATCAGTTAGAGATGTTGCAAACATGGCCTTTGTATCAATTGTTGAGCCTAAAAAGATTAATGAAGCTCTAAATTTTGATTATTGGATAATTTCCATGCAAGAAGAGATCAACCAAATCACTAAGAATCATATATGAGATTTAGTTCCAAGACCTCAAGGAAAAACCATTATTGGTACTAAGTGGGTTTTTCAAAATAAACTAAATGAAGTTGTGGAAGTGGTTAGAAATAAAGCTAGGTTGGTTGATCAAGGATACAATCAACAAGAAGGGATAGACTTTGATGAGACTTGTGCACATGTATCTAGACTTGAGGCCATTGGAATGTTATTATCTCTAGCTACCCATAAAGACCAAACTTTTTCAAATGGATGTAGAAAGTGCTTTCTTAAATGAAATCATAGAAGAATTAGTTTATGTTTCCCAACCTCCTGGTTTTGAAATTCCTAACAAGCTTGATAATGTCTATAAACTTAAGAAATAAATTTATGGTCTACAACAAGCACCACAAAATTGGTGTAAAAGACTTAAGAAATATATTTTTGATAATGGTTTCTCTATTGGAAAACCAGATTCTACATTCCATTTGAAATCATATGAATCAGATTTTCTAGTTGTTCAAATATATGTTGATGACATTATCTTTGGTGCTTCAAATTAATCCTTATGTACTTTATTCAGTGATATCATGCAAAAAGAATTTGAAATGAGTCTCGTGGGAGAATTGACATTTTTCTTTGGTTTTCAAATAAAACAAACACCCACTAGAACTTTTCTAAGCCAAGAGAAATATGCTAAGGAACTCTTAAAATGGTTTAATATGGAAAATTGCAAATATGCTACTACTCCTATGGATACTTCTACTAAAATTCACAGGGATGAAGAGGGTGAGCACATTCATGATTCCTTATATAGATCCATGATTGCTAACTTACTATACTTGACTGCATCTAGACTAGATATTATATTTGTTGTTGGACTTTGCACTAGATTTCAATTGAATCCTATGCATTCTCATTTTCAAGAAGTCAAAAGAATTTTGATATATCTTGCTGGCACTATAAATTTTGGATTATGGTATCCCAAAAGCCAATCATTGGATTTGACAACTTACACCGAGGCCAATTATGTTGGATGTTGTCTTGATTGAAAGAGCACAAGTGGAGGTTGTTTCTAGTTAGGAAGAGCATTAGTTTATTGTTTTACTAAGAAAAAAAATACATTTGCTTTATCTACCACCAAAGGTGAATACATGGTTGCAGGATCATTTTGTTCTCAAGTTCTTTATATGCAACAAGTCTTGAATGATTATGATTTTTTATTTTCCTCTACGCCTATTTTTTGTGATAATACTAGTGTAATAAACTTGGCTGACAATCCCATTTTACAAAGTCATGCCAAACACATTGAGATTAGACATCACTTTTTGAAAGATCATATTGCCAAGAATAACATCTCTCTTCACTATGCTGATATAGAGAAACAATGGGCTAATATTTTTGCCAAACCTCTTCCTTTGGATCAATTTCAATCTATTAGAAGGAACTTACTTATTACTCCACTAGAAGATGTTTTCTTTGATAAATTTTCCCAAGATTCTTGATCTCTAGCGTGTGTTTTGACATTGTGCCTTTCATTAGACATTTTCTTTGTATTTCTTTTTAAAACATGGGTATTTTTTTATTAAGAGGGAGTATCCAATTAACGGGGAGTTATTTTAATATTTGGCTATCTTTTTGAGGTGACAAAGGGGGAGAAATAAAATCTATATCAAAAATATTCCTTGAGCTTCACGACGGTTCCATGGTTTTATTATCTTGGCAAAAATAAATTTGATGCCAAATTTCTTTATGAGATGGATATAATATTCCATATCTCTCAAAGTATATTATCACACATTTTCATACCACTCAAGAATTTGTTCTTCTCAGGTATGAAATTCACCTTTATACTATTTTGCTTACATTTTCGAAGTGTTTTCCATCTTCAAAAATGGGGAAAGTGTTGGCTAATTTGGACATTAGCTTATCCTCAGTTTTGATGGCAAACATTTCATTCTTGTGAATCTAACTTGGTACTTGAGTATTTCAAGGTTTCAAGGAAATCACACTCAATGGATAGATGAAGTTAATATGCTCAAATGCTTGTATTTACATGTTTGTACAAATTGTAATAACTTGTACAAGTGTAAAATGTATAAATACCTAGAATTCATGTAAAATCTAGAGTTAGATTTTCCTATCCACATAGAACCCTTAGTTAGGATCTCCCTTAGAGTCTAGAGTCACTAGAAAAATCATTTGATATATTTTCCAAATATTTCCCAAACTTTACTCCAGTAAGCTTTTCAGTCAAGAAACTAGTCGATCGAAAATATCTCAGTTGAAGTCAACTGATAATCACCTTGGTCAAGGATTTAGAGCACGGGTCAAAATCTTACACATTTGTGCTCTAAGTAATTTTTGATCAAAATTATTGTCAAATGAACACATATTCGGTCCAAATCATATGACTGATAGACTTAATGATTAGGAGTTGAGGTTAGCCATTGGAAGTAGTTTTGCATTCAATCAGGCTTGGTCAAAAAATTTCTCGACCGAGACATGGTCGATAAAAAAACTTGTCGAATAAGCTGGGTTCTGGATTGTTCTTTCTAAACTCGACCATTTTAGTCATTGTAACCCAACTACTTTCTACCTAACGACTATTTAAGCACTAAGAACACTCTACACACTTTCTAAAACATACCTAATCACTTGTAAACCATTCCTATAAATAGGAGAGGCCTTAGGACACCCAAAACACACTTGCATACTACAACAGACAGCAACCTTGGTGGGTATTCATGATGTACAAGGATGGATATACCAGAACCAACGTGCCATCTTTGAGAATGAGCTACTTCTCCTGATCAACCAGAATAACATACACATGCATCTAAAATGAATGGAAAACTACCAACAGTCATTCTTTAACAACTACCAGAGCTAAGGTTATTTTGGAAGCTATCGACAACTTCCAGAGATGCCGCAACAACCCCTGACATTTTAGGGTACTTTCTATACCCACAACCCAACCATGCCACAGCCACCACCACTACCATTTTGATTGGTACCAATGTTCCACCTCTTTGTTTGAATTATAACTATGATGACATAGTCAAGTTCAAGCTTTGGGGTGGTGGAACATCTCTATCCTTTATTTTCTTTTTATTTTTAATTATTCTGAGTTGAAGGATCCACATCTATCTAGTGTAAGTGTGGAGCAGTAAAAGCATGATTTCCATATTTGCATTCATAGAGTTTGTTCTTCATGTCAGTGCAATGAAATTTAAAAATGATTTTTTTAAATGTGGCTTAGTTGCAATTTCTTGAATGATAGTGCCTAGAGGAAGTGTATGGGTTAGGTAGTTTTTGGACATTTGATATGAATGGGAATCTTAATTACCTGTGTAACGTGAATGAAGATGGGATTTAAGCCCAAATTGATAAAAAAAATTAATGCGGCCTTGAATTTATATTTTAGAAAGAAATCCTAAGGTTACCTTGTACACATGTCAGTAGTAGAGGGACATATCATAGCTTAAGAAAGATGTTGTCCCTTAATTTTGTGATTCCATCTATTTTTCCATTTATTTTGATCTACCACTTTAAGATGATCAAGTAATCTAAATTGTTTCCTTTTGATTGCATTGTATGGAATAACAATTGACAAGATAGTTAGTTTTTTATTACTTTAGTTACAAAAACTAAAAAAATAGAAAGAGGAAATCCCGTATGCATATCATCTAGTTGCATAACAAATTCCATGTATATTGCATACGTTTTGCATCATAGATTGCACACCATGTATTCATGTATTTTCTTCTGAAATTAAAAGTGTAGGGATACACATCCATACCTCTTAAATAATTTGAAAAGAAAAAAAAAACAAAAGAAATTTTGACTAATGTAGTGAATTCCGAGCGCACTCTTCAATCATCCTAGAATATGGGCCAATGAAATAAAAATAAAATTTTGATAAAGTGGTAGGAAGGATGCCCTAGCTATAGCTTTGGATCTTCTTCAAAAGAAGAATTCATGTGCACAATGCATTCTTTATTTCACTTTCATCAATCAGATGAATTTTTTTAGTGCATACATCATTCCACTCACAATATTAGGCATTAGAATTCATGCATTTACTCACCTTCACCATATAGGTTCATCATGTTTTATTTTTGCATAAATAATGCAGATGTTATTTGTGACTCTTCATACACCACCTATTTCATTCCATCCATTGCTCTTATTGGTAGGCTATATTTATGACTGATCTCCTCATTCATTCTTATAAGGAGAGCGGCTTCCACATAGTTGGTAGTTAGGAAAAGAGCAATGTAGGTAGGGAATCACATGATGCACAAAGTGAATGCGTAATTTACTATGATATTAACTTCTCTACTGATGGTGTATCACTGATCTAAGGGTGGGCATCTTTTATTGATATTTTTGGTCATTTGAGAGTAGTTGATTGTTTAGTGGTCAGTAAATGTCAGTTTAGGACTTCCAGGTGGGGGTTGTTGAGAATGGAAATACATATCTTTTTTCCTTTAACTGACTTGTCTCAAATATATCTGAGGTTTGCTCAAGGATGAGCAACATTTAAGCTTAGGGGATTTTGATGCACTGAATATTTGTTGTTCTCACCGGCTGTTTATTATGGATTTTTGTGCACTTATTGTTTATTTTGATACCATGTGTGCCAGATTTATCATCATTAACTTGTGACACTTAATTACATCAAATAATTGTTATTTTTACTATTTTGACCGGTTTACCATTATTCTGGAGCTTATGTTCCCTATTGTTTAAATTTTAGGTAAAAGTTACAAGAAATGGATCAACTCGGTACTACTGATAGGTTGTCGGTGGTACCAACATTTGACAAAAAGGGAACAGATTGAATCAAGAGAAATCTCAATAGTACTGGCATAGGAATTGGTACTACCAACAACATTTAATAGGATAATTCAAGAGAAGAATCAATACTACCGACGGTCATGTCGGTAGTACCAAATTGTATTGAAAATCCAACAGAGAAAGTGAAAGAAAATCTCGATACTACTGATGGTTATCTCGTTAGTCATGACAACTATAAGGGATCATGAAAAATTTAGGGCCTCGATACTACCAACACCAAGTCAATAGTATTGACATGACGCAATCAGGCCAGATATGAAATTACAATTAATTTGACCATTAGGACTGAATGATGCCAATAGTCATTTCTATGACTAAGGGGAGTTCAGTCAGACCTAGGTATCACATCATATGGAGCTTCATGATGGAGGATAGTGGAGAAGAGAGAAAGGAGAGGAGAAAGAGATGTTTTGGGTGGTTTGAGAATTTTTGGCAGCCTGATTTGCAGTTGGAAGATGACAATTCATAGCGTTCGTCATAGAGAACCATCCATACCATCTTTCTCCAGGTTTTTTTTCTTGTTCTTGGTGTTTTCTTCATTCCTTTCCTCTTTTTCTTTGTGTAGAGCAACTGAGATCATGCGGGGCTAATCCCCTTGTTCCTTAGGATCTAGAAGTAGCCCAGTTTTGCATTATAATTGAGGAGTATGATTTAGTATCCATATTTCTCATATTTTTTGGACATATTTCTATAAGATCATCATGAATTGTCTGTTCTTGAACACCATAGGTAGTTTTTTAGAAAATTAATTGCTATGGGAGAGGGTTTAAGGGTTGGAAAACTTGTAGAAATACACAGTTTATACCACACTTTGAGAGAGGGCCTACAATTGTGAAAAGAATAACCCAAAATTTTAGTAAAGCACCTAATTAACAACTCAATTTCTATAAGAATGGAATTGATATTATATTGAGTAGTGAATTAAGCCACATGAGTGGGTAATTCTTGCTACATGTCTCTTTTTATAGGATTAGGAGAGATTAATGTTTTATGAATTGATGGTTGGTGCGATTCCGCTAGTGGTGCTAACACACTACTCGATTGAATAGATGCGCCCCACGAGATCAGAATGCACGGTAGATGGGGGTTTGTGCTTTCGAAATTTATAAACCTAGACTAGCTACCTACATCTACTAAAACACTACACCCGCAAGCGCACGGGGTCGTGTCGTAGTATAGGAAGGTGGCAAGTAAAGGGTCGATCCACAGGGAAAAGAGGGGGCGCTAGAGCTAGGTTAGTTTAGCTAGGTTCCTACTGCGGATACTAGGGTTAAGGGTTTAAAGGTTGATTTGATTGTTAACTAAGGATGAACAAGAAAGCAGTTAAAGGCAGGAATGAAATCTATGTTAACCCTAGACTAGATTAAGGCTAAACAAGCAAGAAAGGATTAAGCTAGGTATGAAAATGCAAATTACACTAAGGCAAGCAAGAGAGAAGCAAAAGAACAATTAAAGAGCTACACTAGAATGAACAAGACAAGAGCAAAGCAAGAAGCTAACTAAGCAAGGAAAGAACTAATTATGCTGAGCAAGCACAAAACTAAGGTTTTCAGCAGTAAAGAGATGTGTGGGATGTTTAGGGGTATGAACTTATCACTTAAGTTGGGGGGTGACATATGAACATTATGATTCCATTTAGATTATCCAAACCAAACAACAAGTTAGAGTCTAATGAATTGACCTAAGCTACTAACTGGCCATGGATATGCTAGGTTGTGCATAGGGGAACTAGTCCCTAACACCCCCTACTACCCTTACGAGGCTCAATTGGGTTAGGGATTAGGTTCAAATCAATTAGAGTCTAATCAAGTCTAGGTTTCTAGATTAGGCATTCCTAGGGCAATTAGGGGCCGAGGGTAGTAATGGGGAGGTGAGATTAGGGTTTTGGACCCCAATTCCCCCACATTCTAGCCTTGAGAAGGCTCCATGCTAATTGCACTAGAATTATCTAATCTAGCTACTTAGGTCTCTCACTTAGGTATAGGGAGATTGATTAGGATGTAGGAAGATGGGAGGCAACCTAGGGATCCAAGAATTGGACCTAGGGGAAAATCGCAAAATTCACACATATAAGCAATTTGCCTAAATTCCTAGGTGATTTCACACACAAACCAACAAGCAATCCATGGAGAATGAGATGCAAATAGAATATAATCATTAACAAATGGAATTACAAAGTTTACATGTCATTTACCCCCAACATGGTATCAAAGTAACATATTTTTCCCCAAACAGCCCACCCAAGGGGCCTAGCTACTCATAGACATGGAAAACACAAAAACAAAGAAGAAAGAGGTAGAAGAAGCCATGGAGCTCGGAGTAGATGAAGCAATCCTCCTCTCCAGCAGATGCAGGACGTCCTCCTCCCTCCTCCAAGGATGAAATGATGTGGAATGATGAAAGGAAGTGGATGGAAGGCTTAGATATGGGGGGTTATGTGGTGGAAATGGTGAAATGGGGTGGATTTGAGGTGGATATGGAGTGGAAAAGAGTGGGTGGCGATTTGGGGAGCTAGGAAGGGGTAGAAGGTAGCCAACCCCTGACCCCCAGCCACCACTAGGGCTTATATAGGGATCTAGGTGGTCTAGGGTTAAGTTAGGGGTAAAATGGGGAAAATAGTGGGAAAATCAGGTAAAATTATGTGTAGAACGGCCTAGCTGGGCTGCATGGCCATGTTGGGCAATGGGTAGCACGACCGTGGTGGATGGGAACGACCATGGTGAGAAAATGGATTGAACAGGGGAATTTTGAGTTTCTGGGACTGGTGGCACGGCCGTGTTAGGAATTGCCAAAACGGCCATTCTTGGTAACACGGCCGTTCTGGCCAACTGGGTCAATTTTTGATGATTCTTCTTCTTGGGGCATGTCCCAGCACGTCCATTCCATGGTAGCACGGCCGTGTTGGGGTCCTTCCCCTGCATTTGAGTGTTGAACTTGGCCAACCATGGAGGGTATTTCTTCAAAACCTTCTTTGACCACTTGGGGTAGGTTGGGCGTGGTTTTGGCCTCATTTTGGGCTCCTCCAAGCCTAGGCAAACCCTAAATTCAACCATCTTCTTTCCAATCAATAAAGTAGTGGCCAAAATACCTATAAAACATGCAAAAACCATCCATAAGTGATTTTGACAATAAAACACATATTGAGGGAAATAACATGTAATCTAACAAGTATAGATGTGGCTGAAATGCAAAATGACACAAGATAAAGCCCTAAAATAGGGTTGAATCACCACCCCAAACTTGAAACATACTTGTCCTCAAGTATGCTCCAACTCAATCTCTCTACAAAACTTTCACAAAAAGAAATGACAAATGTAATATAAAAGATGATTGTTGTTGAATGGGATCAAAGATGACTATGTACATGCATTTCACCTCTCTCCTCTCCTACTTTCACAATCCAATAATGAAAACAAGCACAAAGCATATGAACTTCAAATATAGCGCATAGAATACACAAGTTATCTATATTTCTTCCATTAAGTTCTGGGTAAACCGTTTCATGGCGTCATTAATCAAGAATGACTAGGAGTGTTGTTTCACATTCATGCATTCAATCTTATATCTCAAATCACACCAAATGACCCATGTGGCTGCGGAAAAGGGCAAAATGAGCTAAGTTCGATGTTTCCTAGCTCAATTGGTATGAAAGTGGAAGAAAGGGTTGCGGTAAGATTTTTGGAGTGTTTTTACACACTCATCTTTTCTTTATTTGAATGCTCTTAAATAGGAGCATCCTTTTATTTTGTTTTTCTTTTCTTTTTATTTTTCTTTTTTTTCTTTTTTTTTCTTGCCCTTGGTGTAGATAGGGCAAATGATGGATAGAGCTAAGTGGGGAGATAAAGATATGGCCACCCCAAACTTTTGGAGGTGGCCAAGGATGATTATGCACACTAGGGCATCTTTTTATGAGGCGGAGGGGTATGAAGATGGTGGAAGAATAGTCGGGTCAAAGAGGGGTCATTGGTATGATTTTCCACATAAGACTTCTTGCATGAAAGATATTCCAACACTTCATCCAAGATATCACACCACATGAATGAACAAGATGAAATTGATATATCCAACAAGTGATTCCACAAACACTAAGTGTTCAAAGCTTGCTCAATTTCACAATTCAACCAAAAAAATCACAATCCTAAGAGAGGTGATGCACATGTAAAAAGTCAAACATTGATACCACTTAGCAACAAATAATGGTAATTCACTTGCATTTGTCAAAGGCCATCATTTTTACTCAAAACAGTAGAGATTGGGTCAAAACACACTTTTTAGACAAGAAACCTCAAATTTGGGCAAAATTGGCCAAAATAGTGCCAAGTTGCCTTCAATCACATCTAAACTCTATATTATTGAACTTAAAGAAGTAAATAAGCAAATGTTAGCTATAACATGCAATAATTACTAAAAATCTACATGATATGCAATGCATGGAAAAAAGAGAAATTTTTTTGAAAATTACGCAAAAATGACATGAAAGTAAACGACATGGCATGTAGGTATGCAAAGCAATAAAGATGACTAAGGTAGATAGCAAAAGAAAGAAAACAAAAGTGGAGGTGGTAAGTGAAATGCAAAGTGAAACTAGGGCATACCTTCCCTACCACCCCAAACTTTTGAATCATGTTGTCCTCAGCATGATCCTAGAGTTTAGGATGATAGGGTAGACGATCATGGCTCTCTCAAGGCTCTGGCGGTGTTCCTCCCTGTGGTGGAGGATATGCGTAGTAGCTTCCCCACTAATCTTCCTTGAGTGGCTGAAATTGGTCTGCTGCATGGCCGTGCTACGTAGCACGGCGGTGGTGGCTTCAGGTTGCACGGCCGTGCTACCTGACACGGCCGTGGTGCAGTCCTTTGGCAACCTTTCTCAATTTTGCTTCTGAATCTAGGGACTTGGTGTGTTTTTCATGCAAATGACCACGGTCATATTGATGTGCCACGGCCGTGGTGGTCCTTGTAGCTAGTACTCTCAAAATGAGGAACATCAAACACTCAAAAACTTGACTCAAAGTGATTTTTCTTGGAATCTTTCTCTCAATTGTACTCAAATTTCCTTCATTTCACCATGTTATCACTTGCACATATTAAAAATAGACAAAAACTATTAAACATAAGTGTGTTTTGTTCTTGGAAAATGTAAAAACAAAGCAATTATATCAAAAAGTGAAGGTTGGGTCAAAATTTCCCAAACTTATGTGGGTTGCCTCCCACAAGCGCTAAGTTTCTTGCCTTCAGCTGGGCTTGTTGTTCTTTCACCATCAACCATGGTCCAAAAACAAAATGTTTGCACCCCCATCATAAGAAATCCTCTCAAATGCTTTCCTTGATTGATCTTCCTCCCAAGGGTCATGCGAGCTTCGTAAGTCTTTTTCAGCAATTCTCTCTCCTTGGGGATCATCATCATAGATCTTAATCATCCTTAAGACCCTCAGAAATCTCATGCCATAGGTTTTCTCTCTCTTGAGGAACGGGTCTTCATAGGCACCAAAGAGAGGGGTCTCAATCATATCCATTTTCTCATGGGAAGTAGGGGGAGCATGTGGTAGTTGTGGTGGTGGCATCGGTGTTGATGGCCGTTGGACTTTAGGTGGAGGAGGGCATTGAGGTTGGAAGGTGAATTGGTGGGAGGGTTGTGGTGATGGAGGTGGTAGAATGAATTGAGGTTGGATGGTGAATTGGTGGGAGGGTTCTGGCGATGGAGGTGGTGGTAGTATGTAAGGCTTAGGATAGCCTTGGAGGTAGGGTAGTGGAGGAGGGAATTGAGGTTGGAAAGTGAAGTGGTGGGAAGGTTGTGGCAATGGAGATGGTGGAGGTGTGTAAGGCTTAGGATAGCCTTGGAGGTAGGGTGGTGGAGGAAATGGTTGGGTTTGTGCATTTTGGCCTTCCATCTTGTCTTCCTCGAATGGCTTGTCACCTGCACAAAGCACAACCAAACAAAAGAGAACAAGTTAGTAAACCAGTATACACAAAGAATGCAAAGAATGATGAATAAAGAATAGCAATGATGAGGGCAGTAGGAAAAGTCAAAGAAAAACTAACTAGCTAGGTCGAGCGCCTCTAATCCCCGGCAACGGTGCCAGAAAGCTTGGTGCGATTCTGCTAGTGGTGCTAACACACTACTCGATTGAATAGATGTGCCCCACGAGGTCGGAATGCATGGTGGATGGGGGTTTGTGCTTTTGAAATTTATAAACCTAAACTAGCTACCTACGTCTACTAAAACACTACACCCGCAAGCGCACGGGGTCGTGTCGTAGTATGGGAAGGTGGCAAGTAAAGGGTCGATCCACAGGGAAAAGAGGGGGTTCTAGAGCTAGGTTAGTTTAGCTAGGTTCCTACTGCGGAGACTAGGGTTAAGGGTTTAAAGGTTGATTTGATTATTAACTAAGGATGAACAAGAAAGTAGTTAAAGGCAGGAATGAAATCTATGTTAACCCTAGACTAGATTAAGGCTAAACAAGCAACAAAGGATTAAGCTAGGTATGAAAAGGCAAATTACACTAAGGCATGCAAGAGAGAAGCAAAAGAACAATTAAAGAGCTACACTAGCATGAACAAGACAAGAGCAAAGCAAGAAGCTAACTAAGCAAGGAAAGAACTAATTATGCTAAGTAAGCACAAAACTAAGGTTTTAAGCAGTAAAGAGATGTGTGGGTTGTTTATGGGTATGAACTTATCACTTAAGTTTGGGGGTGACATATGAACATTATGATTCCATTTAGATTATCCAAACCAAACAACAAGTTAGAGTCTAATGAATTGACCTAAGCTACTAACTGGCCATGGATATGCTAGGTTGTGCATAGGGGAACTAGTCCCTAACACCCCCTACTACCCTTACGAGGCTCAATTGGGTTAGGGATTAGGTTCAAATCAATTAGAGTCTAATCAAGTCTAGGTTTCTAGATTAGGCATTCCTAGGGCAATTAGGGGCCGAGGGTAGTAATGGGGAGGTGAGATTAGGGTTTTGGACCCCAATTCCCCCACATTCTAGCCTTAAGAAGGCTCCATGCTAATTGCACTAGAATTATCTAATCTAGCTACTTAGGTCTCTCACTTAGGTTTAGGGAAATTGATTAGGATGTAGGAAGATGGGAGGAAACCTAGGGATCCAAGAATTGGACCTAGGGGAAAATCCCAAAATTCACACATATAAGCAATTTGCCTAAATTCCTAGGTGATTTCACACACAAACCAACAAGCAATCCATGGAGAATGAGATGCAAATAGAATATAATCATTAACAAATGGAATTACAAAGTTTACATGTCATTTACCCCCAACATGGTATCAAAGTAACATATTTTTCCCCAAACAGCCCACCCAAGGGGCCTAGCTACTCATAGACATGGAAAACACAAAAAGAAAGAAGAAAGAGGTAGAAGAAGCCATGGAGCTCAGTGTAGATGAAGCAATCCTCCTCTCCAGCAGCTGTAGGACGTCCTCCTCCCTCCTCCAAGGATGAAATGATGTGGAATGATGAAAGGAAGTGGATGGAAGGCTTAGATATGGGGGGTTATGTGGTGGAAATGGTGAAATGGAGTGGATTTGAGGTGGATATGGAGTGGAAAAGAGTGGGTGGCAATTTGGGGAGATAGGAAGGGGTAGAAGGTAGCCAACCCCTGACCCCCAGCTGCCACTAGGGCTTATATAGGGATCTAGGTGGTCTAGGGTTAAGTTAGGGGTAAAATGGGGAAAACAGTGGAAAAATCGGGTAAAATTATGTGTAGCACGGCCGTGTTGGGCTGCACGGCCGTGCTGGGATGTACGGCCGTGTTGGGCAATGGGTAGCACGGCCGTGGTGGATGGGAATGGCCGTGGTAAGAAAATGGATTGAATAGGGGAATTTTGAGTTTCTGGGACTGGTGGCACAGCCGTGCTGGCCAGCACGGCCGTGCTGGGAATTGCCAAAATGGCCATTCTTGGTAACACGGTCGTTCTGGCCAACTGGGTCAATTTTTGATGATTCTGCTACTTGGGGCATGTCCCAGCACGGCCATTCCATGGTAGCATGGCTGTGTTGGGGTCCTTCCCCTGCATTTGAGTGTTGAATTGGGCCATCCATGGAGGGTATTTCTTCAAAACCTTCTTTGACCACTTGGGGTAGGTTGGGCGTGGTTTCGTCCTCATTTTGGGCTCCTCCAAGCCTAGGGAAACCCTAAATTCAACCATCTTCTTTCCAAGCCTATAGAACATGCAAAAACCATCCATAAGTGATTTTGACAATAAAGCACATATTGAGGGAAATAACATGTAATCTAACAAGTATAGATGTGGCAGAAATGCAAAATGACACAAGATAAATCCCTAAAATAGGGCTGAATCAATGGTAAATAATATGGTTGTATGTAGCCACCTAATCCAGTGATGATGCTCCCTAATATGATAGAAGATGCATGGTCAACAACAATAGATGCCAAGCTACCTCAATATGTAGAATGGAGAGATGTTGGGACCTATGAGAATTTTTGATGCTTGGGAGCCACAATCTTTGTAGACTTCACTGACCCAACTGAAGCTTACATGTGGAGGAAGGATACAGAGAAAGATTACATAATTTGGTTGCACCTCAGAAGAAGAAAAAAATTCTTCATCATGTGTATCTTTTGAAGGGAATATGAGTCAACAATGGTCTATAGAAGAGGCCAAGATACCATGTTAGTCTTTCACGAGGACTAATTCTATGATAGAGTTTGAAAGGTGTTTTGTACCCAATGCCTATATTAAAGAGAATAGGCAATTTGATACACTAAATTTCATTCATATGACAGTGAATGAATATCGATGCATGTTGTTAAGTTGTTGAGGTTATACCCTTACCCAGAAGCTATAGAGTATGATAGTATTGGACATTTGGAGGATGGTTTGACAAGAGATAATGGCTATTATCTAATCTCATAGTAAATTTGTGACTTTTTTATAAGCTACCAGAAGAGTATAGAGAGTCTTATTGTCAAGGAGGACATAATATGCTTCCAATAAAGTGAGAATTTATGTTCATCAACCACATTTTAACTCTTCATGTGGTAAGGGGAAGGTGATTGACGATGTTGTACATGTGTAGGTACAAGTTAATGTGAATGAGGAAGTGTAGACATGTTTATTGTTGTTCATTTTTCCAATAGTAGTGCATTTGTTATTCATCTTGTTACTAGTGGTGGCTTGGTTAATGCACCTCAAGGGGTTAAATTGCACTGTCCCACTTGTAAGTGCCAGTACGATGGATGATTTTGGGGTGCTATTTTGTGGTGGTGTTTCTCCAGTGATAAGTCCAATCAACTATGGAAGGATTCATTATAGAAGTTCTTTCTAAATTAAGGCTAATTCAGCATAACTGATGTGATTCAATCATCTCTATTGTAATTCATGGATGGAATTCTTTAAGAGGATAGATTTATAACACCCATGACAAAACATACCTTTCACAATTTCTTTGTGAGATCTTTTATCTTTTTTTAATGATAATTATATGTGTGACATGATATTAGTTCCTTGATAATGTTTGTAATTAAGTAATAATCTAATGATTAATGTTCACATAAAATGTATAAGTGAAAAGAATTATAATTATTCCTTATATGTGTAATAGGCTTGAACTAAGTAAACACTAAGTCAGACTAGGGCTTACGCTAATATAGTAAAACCATAAGTTGATGAAGAAGATGTGTATGTTGAGGTAGGTGAAACCCTAAGATATAAAAGTTGAATAATGTTTGATGATATGTTTCTTGTGTTCACCGGATAATAACATAATGTTTTTGAGATACAATACATGCATATATATACATATACATACATATACATATACATACATATATATATATAGAGAGAGAGTCACACTAGAATATATATATATATATGTATGTATATATGTATATATGTATATATATGAGTGAATAAGTCTGGATAAAATGTGTGAAAGATGAGGTTAGATGTGTTGACATTAAATCTCCTGAGATTGAACCTAAAATTGGATGATTTGATAATATGGGATGATTGGAGAGCCTTGACCCAGATCATCAGTAGATGGGTATCTAACCAAGTGGCTAGATCAAGTTGTGAGAAATTGATTGATTTCACAAAATCCTTAATGTCCCAATAGATTCCCTAAACCCATGCTTACATACTAAACTGTAGAGTCTTCCTCATAGGTTAACTTAATTAATCCCAAAGGTGAGGCTAAAGAGGTAAACTAACTCAACTAATGAATGCACATTCATCCGGGTTCAGTCACCATGTTTGGCCCAGTTTGGATTGCATTCTCGCGTTTATTGACCATATCTTCTAACATTTGACTTGTTTTAGTTTAATCAAATTTATCCCTATTTTTATTGAATTTCTACAACTTTATGCAGGTCATTTTGGGTATGTGGGCCCAACCTTCTCTTTATCCAAGCCCATCTTCACGCAAGTCACAGACCGCGATCATCCTCTTCATAACAGATCGCGATCCTCATGACCCTAGCACTTCAGCAAACCGCGATCGCAATGCCTACTAACCGCGGGCTCCTTCTTCCCCTCAACCCAGATTGCAGACACGTCAGCCACCAAACCATCTACAAACACCATGACCGTGGTATAAGTAACCTAACTGTGATGTTGTCCCCTACTCTCATGATTACAACCCCATCCTCTCAACCCACTCGCAATCTTCATAATTATGATCACAGCAAACTGCGACCACCAAGAGGAACTGTGACCTATCCCAAAATCGCGATTGCGCCTCTGCCCTCGGTTTCATCTTCAAGATCGCGACCAGCCGCTGAAGAATAGAACCGTGACCTGGGCTCCCTCCATGCATAATCGCAACCCCAAGACCACGATCACTTCCTTCCAATTAACCGCAACCTGATCTCCTCACATGACTGCGATTCTGCTCCTCCTTACATATTGTGACCTCCCTTCCTTGCCTCCTCACCTCTCTGCTTCTTCCCACCTTCATCTCTCTTGCTGCAACCCTACCACCCTCTTCCAACTCCACGTCTCTTCCCATGCTAACACAATAGCAGCATTGCGACACCATCACAACAATCGCAGACATGTCAAGAATCACGACCACCTCCCTCAACTCGCCAAGACCGTGACCTAACTCACTTCCTCACCCAACCACAACCACCTGTCTGTGGTTCCTATAATCACGACCACCCGCCATCACACTGTGACGACACCTCATATCCAAACTGTGACCGCGATATATCCACCGACTGCGATCATCTTCTTCACCATGCTCATGGCGGAATCTTCTCTCTCTCTCTTATTCTTCTTGTTTCTCACACCATGTGTGAGTAGTTTCCTTTCGTTGGGGTGTGGGGACTAGCCCCTCTGCCCATGCTTACATGTTCTTTTGTTAAACATTCCACGACATGTATATAACTTTTCATTTCGTTGTTAATCGCCGATGTGTGCTTGTGGATTGATCACCTACTTGCATTTATCTTGTTCTTTTCCTATGTTGTGAGAACTTCAATATGTAGGATTTGAATGTCGATTAATGCGGTTGACTCCCAAAATAGAAATAGAATGGGATTCCTTGAGGTTGTAAGTGTATGATCTATGAGGGGATGAGCCATCTAGCCCACGGTGATGCTTCTGTGTACCTAACACCTGTATAGGGGGCCACAACTTCAGTTGGATTTCTGTATCTTCGGAACCGTAAGTGCATGATCCGGATGGTGACGAGACATTTGATGCCTAAGGTGATGCTTACGTGAACCTAAACATCCCACCGAGAGGGTTCACAGTAGTTCTATTTGGATAGTTAGATCTTGCCTGGATGTTTGTGATTGGATATGTTTGCATGTGTAGCGATGGTGAAACTTGGGACCACCCCTGTGATCCCCATCATTAACCTTTAATCAACCTTTAATCTTGCTCTTTACTTTCCTCACATTTAGTTTAATTAAACTCAAATCAACCTTTGATTCTAAATATTATCCTTGATCCAGCTAGATTCGACTAGTAAAATATTCTTAAAATGTTGTCCCTTGGGATTCGATCCTCAACTATACTGTGATAAGACCTGTCCACTTGCGGGTGGTATTATTGCACAAGGTTTTGGTTAAAAACTCAGGGATTTCATCCATGAGTGAGTTTGTTAGTGCAATAATATTCCACGTCAAATTCCAAGGATTTCAGTCGGGGACAACAGAATGATCTAGTCAAATCTAGTTCTTTTGAGACTAATCTAGGTTTTTCTTTTACTTTTGATACTATCGAGCATCTACTTGAATTTGACTCTACTCTATCCATATTACTCCCGAAAGATCTTTCCTTCCTAGGTACCCTCAAAGACTAGTGCATGCACCGCTCGAATAGTTCTGGCCTTGCTACTAGCTTTGACCCAAGATAGAAAGAACCTTTCATCGTCAGAGTAGAGAAAACCAAGATAGGATGGCACAAGAGGAGGAAATTCCCCAAAGGGTAGCTCAAGCCCTTAATGCACAAAGAGAAAGGCTTATGCAAGAAGCCCGAGCTGTAGTTCAAGCAGAAATCCAAGTAGCTCAAGCAGCAACTCAACAAGCTAAGTTACAAAAAGACCTTCACGAATTCTCAATCCCTAAAGCTACTGATGTTCACCACCCAGTGCAACCTCCTCTCATCAACCCTCCCAACTTTGAGATCCAGGCACATTGGATAACCTTGCTTCAAAATAGCCCTTTCTATGGTAAGCAAGGAGAAGATAGTCAAGAACATCTTCTGAGGTTTATAGATCTATGTGCTATGACAAAGCAAAATGGAGTCACAGTTGATGCCATCAGACTCCATCTTTTCAAATATTCTCTTACTGATAGAGACATGAGTTGGTATAACTCTTTGCAATGTGAACCTATCACCACCTGGGAGCAACTTCAAAATGTCTTCCTAGAAAAATTCTATCCTCCTTCTCTCACCTATGAAATTAGGGGCCGAATAACATAGTTCACTCAGGTCTCTGGTGAAACCCTTGCAGAAGCATGAGAAAGATACAAAGAGCTTCTATGCAAGTGTCCCCACCATGGCATTCCTAAGAATCAACTCATCGAAATCTTTTATAGGGGTGTGGATGACAATATCAAGAAGTTCTTAGACTCCTCATCCAGAGGAAACTTCATGCATCAAAGATATGATAGTGCATGGAAGGTTGTCACCCTTGGAGCTGAAAATCAAGCCAACTGGGGTAGACCCATAAGTAAAGGAGTGTTGAAGGTTGCTATGGCAGAAGCTACCCCTAAATACAAGTCTATCGCTGAGTCTCTTAAGCTTTTAGTTGCCAAGCAAGACCATCTTGAATCATCAGTTGCTTCTTTTGAAAGAAGATGCTCACCCCCTCAACAACAAGAGCAAGTCAAGTCTACCTCTCTATTTTGTGAATCCTGGAAAGGCAATGACCACTCAACTTTATCCTGTAATGTTCTTTATGATGTTGTTTTAAGCAAAATAAATGGACAAGGAGATAATGGACAGATGGAAAGTCTGAATGTTTATCAACACTATCCTTGGTCAAGGATATTAAAACCCGAATCAGATTAGGAACCAACCTAGTTTTCAATATAGAAATCCTTCAGGAGCGGTAAACTCACATCAATTTGGTTCAAACAACCAACAATAGAATTTCGAAAATCAAGGGAACTTTAGGGGTAACTTCCAGAAGAGGAACTACAACAATTACCAGAACAACCCTCAATTCCAAGACCCCAATAAAGTCCCTTACCAGAATCGACAACAAGAGCAACAAGTTAGACCCATCTCCCCTGATGATAAACTGTAGGCCATTGAGAAGATGTTACAGTCGCAACAAACATTGATAGCTAACCAGCAAGCACACTAGAAGGCCATTGAATCTCAACTAGCTCAACTTGCAGCTAGCCTCAAGACACCTGCTGGAGCTTTATTTGGGCAACCACAAAACAATCCGAGGCACGTGGAACAACTTAAAGCTGTGACAACTCATTCAGACCTTATGTTACCAGAACCCACGACTCCTATCACCGTGACAAATGTCCATGGTGTTGAGCATAGTGCAGGTACCACTCAGAATGATAAGACTGACAAGGAAAATTTTGAGGAACCTATTATTACTGATGTAGAAGACTCGCCTGAGCCAGTTGTTCCAGTGTACAAGCCTCGTGTTCCATTTCCAAGTCGACTCAATTTTACCCAGCTATATACTAGGTTCAATAAGTTCAACGAAGTTATGAGGAAGTTGTATGTTAATGTCCCACTCCTGGATGCCATGGGTGAGATGCCCCAATAGACTAAGTTTTTCAAACTCATGCTCAGTCGAAAGTACAAAACTGAAGAACATCAGACAGTCAAATTGGCAAGAACATCATCTGATTTAGTAATGGATAGGATGCCTCACAAACATAAGGATCCTGGATCCTTCAGAATTTCCTGCTTGATAAGAGATTCCATCAACCGACCGGGTTTAGCTGATCTTGGAGATAGCATCTCCATCATTCTTGTTAGACTATGCAACAGATTGGGCCTTACTAACTTCTCACCCACTAGAATGTCCCTCGAGCTTGCTGACTCCTCCATGACAAAATCGGTTGGCATCATAGAGGACATCCCTGTAAGGCTTGGGAATCTATATGTCCTATGTGATTTTGTAGTTATGGACATCAAGGAGAATCCATGCTACCCCCTCATTTTTGGAAGACCTTTCCTCTCCACTACTAGAGCTCTAATTGACATTGAAGCTGGAGTTTTGACTCCAAGAGTGGGAAACCAATATTTTGATTTCTATGCATCCAAAAGTGCAAAGGAACGCACTGAAGAAGAAGAGGCATATTTTGTTGACTGTGTTAATCAATTTACTGAAATGAAGCAGCAATTCCTTTCCTCAAAATTGGATATTCCCTCAGAAAAAGGCCATGATGAAGAGAAGACTGAGAGTGAACCAGTCTATATAGAGACAAAAGAAATGTCGTCAACTATGGAGGAGACACCTCTCAACCCTATTTCTACACATACCAAACCTTCTGCAGGTGTCCATGATCCTCCTCATCTAAAAACAACCATCCTCTGGAATGCACCATTAGCCCAATAGACAAAGATAACTGATTTCATCTTTCCTCCGCAACAAGAGTTGGATTGTGGTTTTTACCCAGAACATCCACCAGATCCTTATCTGACGGACATTTGTAACCAGAATTTTTATGAAGAAGGGATAGTGCATCAACAAATGAACTTTTCTTTTGAGCCTCAATAGAACTACTTTATCAAAGAAGCCTCTCAGACCCCCTACAATTATTCTCCACCTTGGATTGAGCAACAGAGAACAATTTAACATAACTCAAGTTGTTTCCCTGTGTTCTGACACTATCTACTCTGTATGGGGAAGAATATGAGAGGCCAGAATCAAAGCAAGGATAAATGAATGGCTGAGAAAGAAACCACCAAGAGATTATGGCAATCCAGATCAAGCTCCACTCAGAGCCCCACCATGGTGATAGTATTCAAGTTGAGCCAATGACATAAAACAAAGGCACTTGTTGGGAGGCAACCCGACCCTTACCTTAGATTTTTACTTTGAGTTTTAGTTTTAGACAATGCATCTCAAGATGCAATATTAAGTTCTAATAATTTTCATTTTTGAGATTTTAGATGGAGGACGCGTCGCCGAAAGGAATGCAACCACATCTGGTGGACCAACCAGCACGATTTTCCCCTCCATCTTGGATTTAGAGTTTGCTCAGGACGAGCAAATTTCTATGTTCGGGGTGGAGGGTGGGTGGTACGTACTTTACTTTCCACCCACTCCTATCTATTTCAGACTTAAGATTTCATCATTGCAATTTTGAGAAATTTTTTCAAAAAAATTCAATTTTTCAAAGAAGATGTATAGAAACTTGATGCAGTTTTGACGCTTTTGTTTCAATCAAAGCCATTGCCTAGCCGATTATCCCATTTTTCCATGCAGTTTTGAATCATTATACCCTCCTTATTTGAAGCAAAGCCTCGAGGGGGACAATTTCTAAAACTAGCCAATGGTTAGAAATCACCGTGTGAAGCTTATGAATCCTAACATCATGATCAGTAAAAATGGCAAGTATCTGTCAAACTGAGAGGGATCAAACACATTGTGCTTCCTAACTAACTAGTAGAAAAATAGCATGGAATCTCCACTGGATCCTCATCAAGTCATTATTTGAGCAGAGTAAGATAAAGAGAACAACTCAGTGCACTGAATTGTAAATCAAGTTGCATTTTGATCTGAACTCTCTTCTACACTTCTTCTATCATCTTCTTACCCCTCTGTCCATTAAAAAGAAACAAAAATAGACAATATTGTGCCAAACCCTAAGTTCGGGGTGGCACACCCTCTCTCTCTTTTTGCTTCTTCCATACCCCGTGCTATGTAATAGGGGCATGTCACCAAGAAAAGATGCCAATGTGCACACAAAAATGCAATCTCGAGTCGAATAGAGGAGTGATTCACACAAAAAAAATAATAAGAGTTGCAATCAATGAAACTGCAACCAAATAAAAAAAATCTCGATTCGAATAGAGGAGAGATTTATTTCTTCCTTCCATACCACCCTTCACTCCCATTTCCACCTACCGACACAATGAATGGCTACGCTCATCAATATCCTAAAAACACTAGTGTCAGATCAGGTGCACACTTGTTGTTCTATGGGTATCTATGGACTCTTATGAAACTCTTAGACATGCTTGATGTTGGAAAAAGTAGGGAGGAAGTGATGTTGGGAAATGAACTCAGGAATGAAGATATTGTAAGATGTGTTAGGTGGTCTTAGGAAGTTGAGATGCTTAGTCATACAGAGTAGAGAAAAAAAAAACAATCGTGATGTGAACATGAAGCAATCACATGAGTGAAAGTACTCGTTGGCGATTGTTTCAGATTTTGTGTTACTCAAGGACGAGCAACGTTTAAGTTCGGGGTGTTTTGATGAATGCACATTCATCTAGGTTCAGTCACCATGTTTGGCCCAATTTTGATTGCATTCTCACGTTTATTGACCATATCTTCTAACATTTGACTTGTTTTGGTTTAATCAAATTTATCCCTATTTTTATTGAATTTCTGCACCTTTGTGTAGGTCATTTTGGGTACATGGGCCCAACCTTCTCTTTATCCAAGCCCATCTTCACTCAAGTCATGGATCGTGATCATCCTCTTCATAACAGATCACAATCCTCATTACCCTAGAACTTCAGCAAACTGTGATCGTGGTGCCTACTAACCGCGGGCTCCTTCTTCCCCTCAACCCTAATTGCAAACACGTCAGCCACCAAACCATCTGCAAACACCACAACCGCGGTATGAGTAACCTGATCGTGATGTCCTCCCCTGCTCTCATGATCACAACCTCATCCTCTCAACCCACTCGTGATCTTCACAATTGCGATCACAGCAAACCTCAACCACCAAGAGGAACCGCGACCTATCCTAGAATCGTGATCACGCCTCCACCTGTGGTTTCATCTTCAAGATCGTGAACATCCTCTGAAAAATAGAACCGCAACCTGGGCTCCCTCCATGCATAATCGTGACCCCAAGACCACAATCACTTCCTTCCGATTAACCGCAACCTGATTTCCTTACATGACTGTGGTTCTGCTCCTCCTTAAAGATCGCAACCTCCAGTACTTGCCTCCTCACCTCTCTACTTCTTCCCACCTTCATCTCTCTTGTTGCAACCCTACCACCCTCTTCCACCTCCATGCCTCTGCCCATGCTAACACAACAGCAACACCGCGAATCCATCACAACAATTGTGGACATGTCAAGAATCGTGACCACCTCCCTCAGCTTGCCAAGTCCACGACCTAACTCACTTCCTCACCCAACTGCGACCACCTGTCTGTGGTTCCTATAATCACAACCACCCGCCATCACACCGCAACTATGCCTCCTACCCAAACTACAATTGTGGTATCTCCACCGAGCCACGATCATCTTCTTCACCATGCTCATGGCAGAATCTTCTCTCTCTTTTATTCTTCTTATTTCTCTCACCATGAGCAAGTAGTTTCCTTTTGCTGGGATGTAGGGACTAGCCCCGCTGCCCATACTTACATGTTCTTTTGTTAAACATTTCATGGCATGTATATAACTTTTCATTTCATTATTAATCATCGATGTGTGCTTGTGCATTGATCACATGCTTGCATTTATGTTGTTCGTTTCCTATGTTACGAGAACATCAATATGTAGGATTTGAATGTCGATTAACACGGTTGACTCCCAAACTAGAAATAGAATGGGATTCCTTGAGGTCGTAAGTGTATGATCCGTGAGGGGACAAGCCATCTAGCCCACAGTGACTCTTCTGTGTTCCTAACACATGTATAGGGGGACCACAACTTCAGTTGTATTTCTATATCTTCATAACCGTAAGTGCATGATACGGATGGTGATGAGACATCTGATGCCTAAGGTGATGCTTACGTGAACCTAAACATCCCTCTGGGAGGGTTTGCAATAGTTCTATTTGGATAGTTAGATCTTGCCTAGATGTTTGTGATTGGATATGTTTGCATGTGTAGCGGTGGTGAAACCCGGGACCACCCCAGCGATCTCCATCATTAATCTTTAATCAATGTTTAATCCTGCTCTTTACTTTCCTCGCATTTAGTTTAATTAAACTCAAATCAACCTTTGATTCTAAATATTGGCCTTGATCTAGCTAGATTCAACTAGTAAAAGATTCTTAAAAACATTGTCCCTTGGGATTTGATCCTCAACTATACCGTGATAAGACTCGTCTTCTTGCGGGTGGTATTATTACACAAGGTTTTGGTTAAAAACTCAGGGACTTCAGCCCTGGGTGAGTTTGTTAGTGCGATAATATTCCATGTCATCAACTGACCAACCAACCAAACAAAATATTTTGAAAAGTTTGATGAGATCAAAAAACAACGTGGAACCATAAGCATGAGAAGTATTTCATCTTGAATGAGCTCAACATATATAATAACATTCCGATCAAAATGAAATAGGTCTGATATCAAACTAATAAGCATGTGCATGTTCTCATAGAACAAGTGCATGTTTTCTATCACATGATATCACTTTAAATATCTTCTAAATGTTGTATCTAATATACAAGTCATATATACTATTTCTAGATAACACATTAAAACTCCTCTTATCACCATAAGATTTATTTGTTACAACAACATGATTACTATGCATGATATCTATTACAAGAGGTCATAATGAAAGGAACTATGAATTTAAAGAGAGAGATGTGATATTTGAAACCATGACTAAGGATGCAACAATCTAACTAGCTAACTAACTCTCACCATATTTCCAACACCAAGCAGCAAACATACAATATGAGATAGTGATACATGAAAACATTAAAATCATAATCATGAGGTATTAACTATTCATCCTACAAGCATTGTTATGGATGTTTGTTTTATATCACATTTATCATTGAGAAAATGCACATATATACATATATGGTATTGAAGTATATACTGAACAAAATAATAAATAAACATTGAAAGCATAAGCACAAAGATTAAATGTCATATTGTACCTTCTCATCATCTCATCATTTAGGAATTTATCATATGTACCTTGTATTTGCATTAATCTCACATCACATATGTGCCATTATTATGCACTAATGTTGAACCATCTACTACCTTAACCAATGATCAAAATCCTTTTCTCACTAAAGTAGTCACACTAGGGCCAAATATCTCTATAATATGACAAGGGTCCAACATCATGAATAGAATAGGTGCAAAAATCTAGGGCTTGACTCACTCCTTCCTAGGGTAGAGTTGTATTTGATTTCTCTAATCACTCTCTCCCTCACTTAGAATTGGGTTCTATCTCCCATCTCATTCGGTTCCCTTAATCATTGGGGTTGAGATCTCTATAACACCTATATGGGTCCCCCTAGACGTTTCACATAACATAAGGCATTCACATGACCATGATAAACATAGATCATAGCTAATGGCCATCTTAACATACATTGTAATGTCCTCAAATTTTGGAATTTATATATAATTGAAGAATATAGTGTAAATGCCAGAATAAAGTAATACATGACAGGATAGGACTCTTCTTGAAGAAGTTGAACCCTAGACCTTGTTTAGGTTGTCAATTTAAGTGAATAATGTAGTATTGAAAAATATTCATATGAGACTTCAATTGAGATATTTTGGCATATCAAGCCATAGTTTGGTAATTAAGATTATAATCAAGCTTGTAGATTCTTTGTAAGGGCAAGGTCTGAGCGATGGACCTTAGAATCGAATAGGGGTCCAATTGGACTTATTACAGTTTACCTATGGATCATTGGATAAATTTGAAATTCTATATCTTATAATGATATTAGTTATGAAGGATAATTTTAGTTAAAGGGAAAAAACATTATGAGAAGAATATTCAATGTTATTGTGTGATCTAAGTAATGAATTATGTAGTTTTCTATACTTTTCTTGGAAACCAAATTTATCTTATCAAACTATCTTGTTTTGGCCTAATACTTAGCACACCATCAGATATGGTTGTAAGAATAAATCTTGCTTTTGGTATTATTCGCGACCCAGATGATTAAATTTAGAAATATCTCAAAGTGAAAGATAAGGGTAATTATCATATCCCTTTTGAGCGCAAACTTTCTATTAACCAAGAAACGGTAATTATAGAAGTAATTCTAAAGTTTGAAACTAATTTGATAATCTATAGACCTATAGGATTTTTATAAGAATGTGTTCATTCTAATAAAGTGAAGAGTTTATATCGATGTATGTGATATATTTTTTCCACATAAAATCCTGGATAATCCATGACTTTAGGGCGTGACACATGATCTGATTACGTGTTTGAACCACATATCAAATGTCAAATGACACATGAGTGACCTCACGAGGTGGGTCACTCCCTCTTTTACATTATTTCTCACTACTGAATGAAATCCCATGGGACAAGTCCCATTAGCTTCAAGAGAGAGAGACCCAATGACCCCATTTAATGCTAAAATCATGGGAAAACACAGTAACACCCAAATATGGTTTTGGATAGAGCTCAACCACTTAGATCTGTAGTGGATTCTCAACATCCATTGCCTATATAAGGGGCCAAAGAACTCTAGAACGTCTCTTAGAACTAAAACCCTCTCTCAATTTCCAATTAAATACCTAAAACCATCCACCAGACTCAACCATGTGTGCCAATGACCTAGACCTTATGTCGTGGACTCACAAAGTCTCCAACCAATTCATTGGCCTTAAAGAATCATTAGGCAACTGTGACGAGAACCCGACCTTCAACATTGCTTGAAGAAGTCAATAGTGGGTTCGTCACGAGTCGATTGTTCTTCATTGAAGCAATTTGATAGAATGCATTTCTTAGATCACTACGATACCTCATGAGTGGAGAGGAGGACTCCTTGGCACCCCATAAACCATTGAAAACCCTCAATTTGTTGGGATTGAAGGTAATCTAATCTTCTCGATCTCTACCCATGTCTATGTAATATTTGACCTAGGATCTTACACTTTAACCACCTTATATCATGCTACAAGGTTGAACAACTTTTCTAGGTTTCACCATTTCTAGCTTTCCCTTTGGTCGAGGCTCTAGGCATCCAAGGGATGGAGTCAATAATGGAGTTGACTCCATGGCTTGTTTGTTGTGCATGTGTGCTTGGATCAAAGGAGGAAGAAACCCAACGAGGAAAGTACCTCGCTACCCTAGAACCCACATGATCACTACATAGGGCTAGCCATGTCATTTTCCTTGTTTGAGACCCGACCCTAGGTTGTTTGGATATAATGTGGGTTTCTAACGTGTATACACATATTAGTGAATACATTGTCAATCTATAATTATTGTAGAAAAATATTGGATAACTCAGAATATAATGACATCATAAAGCAATTTGATAAAAAAAGGTGTGGGGTTCAAATAAAATGGTTTCAATCCCTAATGCTAATCATAGTACAAATATTATATATATTACATGCATATATGGTGGTAAACACATGCAATCCCTAGATTTGATGAATGACATGTTGAATTCATTCAATACATTTAATTCCATATATAAACTAGTATGGTTGAATAATGATGAGATTCAAAGACATGAGAATGATAATGTTATATCTTAGGGTTTTAAAGTCAATAACCATATACGTGTGAATTAGGGTTTCAATAGATAACACTAATATCAACCCTAGACCATATGATTTAGACATAGAACAGACCCTGATGTACATCATATGAAGACATGATGAAACATTAGCATATACATACTTGAAAACAGAGTACTTTTTTGGATCTATTCTTAATTGTTTGGATAATATAATTGAAGTAAATATTGTATGGTGACTTCATGATATGTACTTGGTTAATTGATGGATATTTTCTGATACAGACATCTGAGGATTGTTGATGGTTTCTCGATGATTGATTAAACTTCATGGATGTTTCTTTAATTCCAGTTCAATATATAATGCATGTGTGTATCACATACAAAGATTGTAAGATATTTTGCACCCAAGGTCAGACCTACCAAGGAGTAGATCATATACGTACAATGATGTACAATGAAATCATTACACCCAAGGTGGTATGACAAGAATGTACTAGAAAATTCAATAGAAATTACAAGTTCAAATGTGCAAACTTTTGTATGTTTGACAATATATGTTGATATATGTACATGCACACTTTTGTGTACACCCACATACATAATATAGAAATATATTGATCTTTATTTGTTTGTCAGAATGTTAGGTAACTGACTTGCTTATGGATATGAAACTATGGGAATTCAAATGAAGGTATTAAATATCATAACGATAAAGTCACAAGGAGTATTAGTTAGATAGAATTTCATGAAATCTTCCTCATAGTAATAATGTTCCCTTTGATGTAGTATCATCATATTGGAAAATTATGTAAAATTTGAGAAGAAATTCACATCCTTTTGAATCATTCAAGTTTAAGAAATGAAATGATTTAATATGACTTAAAATTTCTCAAGTTTAGATCCAAAAAAAATCAATGATGGTCCTTGTCCACCTTCAATGATGGGTAACTAGGTGGGGTCATGACATCTACTCTATCAAACAGATTCACTATCAAGACCCTATGTGACCAAGTTGTAATGATTTAAATTACTGCCTAGGATTCTCTATGGACATGTGACACAACTTGAGGGAGGGTATGGAAATCGGTGATTCCCACCTTTCTCCACCAAGATTGTCGTCATATCTTCAACCATTAGGATGGCTGGTGTTTGGGTGATGAATGAGGTCTTCTACTACACATCTCCTTATTGAGAGTGATGATGTTGTAGACTCAAGCTATGGTCGGCCCCATATAGTTAGGGATGTTCTTATGTGATAGATATAAGCTATGAGATGTCCACAGAGGTGGTGATATGTGATTCTTAGATCCTCAACTTGAATTGTGAAGGGTTTACCTTATGATCCCGACAATGTCTCCTTGCTAGGAGGAGGTGCTCACTCCCCCTCTTTCTCTACTTCATTTTGCTTCTATCTTTTGGTTCTTCATTTCTTAATTTTGGTTTGAAAAATCCTCATTTCTTGCAATGAGTGTGGTGCTATGTCTATTCTCCCCTTTTACTCAAGGTTTACTGGATAAACAATGTAGGGATTTCCCCTCAACACCATATTTTGGATTCAGATGCCAATTGCATCTATGAACACTTCACACTCATACAATGCAACTCAAGGATACTGGATATGGTAGTTGGAACTGTAGTTTATGTAAATGTATATGAAACTTCATTGAGGCTTGTGATGCACATTATTGTGGAGGAATAACATTAAAAATCTAGTGAAAGTGGGAACACCAGAAATTCGGCCAGAATTTTTTCCACCTGTTCCAATTGCATCTTTGCTAAACTATTATATTTTAGGTGCCAATATAATTATGATCCAACTATTTATGTAGATTTTATATAAATTTGATGTATAGTATTAATTGTCTTAAAATCCAAAAAGAATCACATACCCTCTATCATACTTTGTCATGTTCATATTATATTTCTTGCCCTTTTCATTGTGTTTACTAAGCATTCACACCTGAAAGTCATTATGTACATTTATTGACGTTGTGTATCCATCATGTCATTCATAACATATTTTAGATATGATTTTTCTTAGCACATAGAAATTCTTATACATAATAATTCTCTTAGTTGTCATCAGTTAGGTTATCTTCTCTTATATAGTATTCATGTTTCTCATTTTGAGACATGGTTGCCATAGGAAGAGGTTATTAATAACAACACATTAATAATGAAATATTGCATATGAACAACAATAATCAATATATACTACTAAATATAACATAAGATAATTCATCAAATTACATACAAGATCTGCTACTAGTTAGAGAGAAATGTCACTTACTTTTATTCAACAAGATCCACTAAGAATCATCAAAGATTTCATTAGCAAGATTTATTGTTCCATATGTATCACATAGGAATAGGCTAGGAAAGATGAATGTAGAAACCTTAGATACTAGCTCATAAATTGAATATCTCATCCATTTAGTAACCAAAATATACTTTATTGAAGAATAAGTCAAGCAATTAGGATTTCATTATATAATGCAACATAGGAAATGGAGATAATGTTATCATTCCACCTTATTCATCATTAATATTCAGATTTAGAGTAGAAAGTTATCCACTAACATTACTTAGCATAGGAAATGGCATTATTATACCTTTATTTAGCATTTTGGATGCAAGGGAGGGGAGTTTCCAACTTACTTAGGATATAGTTGTAGTTTTTTTTTAACATTGTTAGATAATAATATCGCAATGGGAAATGCATAAGGGGGAGCATTGAAAGCATACATAATAATCATACAACCACTATACGAGGAATTTCCCACTCCCCTATACTATTTCAGTACAAATATAGTGAGGGAGAAGTATACATTCACCTCAAGAAGGATCAATGAGATCCTAGACCACAAGGAATAAATGAATGAGCTTCTTCTCCAAGATCCAGCCACCAAAAGTCAAGTAAACAACTACCACATGGACAACACATAAGAAAGATACCTCCCTAAAGCCCAAGGACATGCTCTTCTACCTTGGCCCTAGATAAAACACCAAAAAACAATGGTAGAATGGGAATAAGGCTTGAGTTAATCAACAACCAACCAAGATTCATCTTCTAAGGTGTAAGGAGAGGAGAAGAAGAGAAAAGAACCAACATTTATTCACATTCTTCCAACAAGATCCACCCAAGGATAACCCTCCACAAAAGAATGGAGGCTAGAGTGCCAAAGATTGCCTCCCAATTCACCCTCCATGCTACAACAAGTTGCAATGGTGAGAAATGTGATTTTATCATTATTTGTGAGATAAATAAACCTATATATCACAATAACATAATGAAACCATTGTCTAACAAATTACAAATACACTCAGGAAATCAATCAAATTATAGAGGAACTCGAATTAATTTCCACGACAAATGGGTGCACATTGGGTATTTGGGAGACCAAAGCAATCAAAACCTCAACAGGGTCATGGGTAAGTTAGCCCAGTTTATCATAGAAAATGTCTAATTCATCATCCTTGTTTTACGAAAATTGGTCAATTTTTTTGTACTCTAATTTAACCACTTGGTTAGGTCCCCATATATGGATTTTTGTGCTAATAACTCTTGAAATGGGCTCTATTATGCTTAGAAAATGTCTAATATCAGGCCCAACACCAACAACCAGACCTCTATCTAAGAAAATTGAACTAAAACATTACAAAATCCATCTCTCTCATGCTTAAGCACAATTATAGTTATATATACAGATGCTAAGCACTGAAATTCCCAAGTTATCAAATGATGAAACAAGAAACAACATTAACAAATATCATTCATCATTAATTTTATACTATTATCACATATATCACCATATACACTAGGGTTATCAAGTTAGGATTTCACCCTCTTAACCCAAACCCCAATCCAACTTATGGTTTACTTATAACAACATGTTACACATCTAAAGAAAATTTATAATCCATTTAGTTTGACATTTTATGAGAACATTAATCATCACATCATTCTTTTTGTTCCATAAAAGCATGTTACTATATTTCTACCAAAACTTAGGGTACATACAATAATATGCACCCCTTACATCAAAAGGAAAATAAAAATAGATGCGAAGCCAAAGGCCACCCACAACACCACACATGGAACAATAGACAAAAAGGAAAACCAAAGGAATTCCTATCTAACCTTTTCCTTCCCAAGTTCAAAGAAGGAATGAACAATACATAAGAAGAACATCTCAAAGAAGAGAAACATGAACAAAATCATAGAGCTCAGATTGAGTTGACTTATCTATCAAACTCTGTTCCTAGGTTTCTTTTTCTTTTTCTTTGATCTAGACTCCTCACTACAGTTATCAAACTCTATCAATGCTTTGGGTTATTTGTTGAGTATCAACACATGAATATACATGTTTTTCATCAAACCTGGTTCAAGTTCGTAAGAGATGATAGAATTATCCTCATCAGAAAGATGTATATTCACGTGTTGATACTCTAGAGATAACCTTGAGCTTTGCACTAATTGCCTAGCACACATTGGATTAACCTTGTGAATGGAGAGGGAGAGATCCCAATCAAGGTGCAATCCCTCCTCTACCAACATTGGTGAGTTGCAAAACATGTCTGGCTCCAATAAGAGAGAGGAGATAGAAACACTATTCAAACCTACCTCACCTTATTTACTAATTTGGACATCAACAATCTTATCAACACCTTGATCTACTATTGGATTTGTAGCTACCTGATCGCTCTTGGTCGTGGGTCAAAAGTGTAAACACGTTCATCCAGTCAAAGATATCAAGCTTTAAATTTATACCCGACTTCAAGAGATGTCCGCAACTCAATATAGATTCTTTATAGTAATGTGGGGTCGAACACATGGATAAGGAGAACAACAGTTGAAGAACGGAAGATCTTAGCTTAGTTTAGTCAAATCAAAGAGGTGAAATTAGTGTTTCGGTTTATGAACAAATTAATCTAATCAAGAAAGAACAAAGAAGAAAACAATTGTGAAATAATAAAAAGGGGAAACTTAGATTGGGTTTCATCAATCAAGCCATCCACAACTAGGTAAAACCTTCCCTTTCCATTTATATATGTTCCCAACATGTTTTACAAATAGAGATAAAAGACATCCACTTCTTCCTTCTCTCATGATCCGTGTAGATTTCTATCCAAAATGAATCTATCTCGATACGATAACCAAATGAACAAGTATAACTGTATGGCTTTTATTATGGTAACGCCTCGTTTTTGTGTCTCGTTACTAATCTATACTCCAGATCTTATTAAATCATTCTCTCGAATAAATCTATATCAAATGTCACAAGAAGTTAGCTAATCAACATGTGACACATTCAAATAAGAGTATAAAATAAAATTGTAAGAACATATGCAATAAACGGAAGAATGAACAATTACATAGTTGGGAGGGCCGTATGGCTACTCTCAACCCAAGTTATGGAGTCTAGTCGCTCATGGTACAAGAAGGAAAAATATTACAACTTGAACCGGTCTTAAGAAAAGAAAAGAGAAAAGGTGGTGGGTAGCCAAGTCTAGAGGTCGATGGGCTAACTAGGTCTATGACACTAGTCAGGCCTATGGTCTCTAGACTTTGGCTTTGATATCGACTGCAATCTTTCGGCTCTGTCTCCAAAATACGACATACTTTGTCTGATGGTGGGTGCTTGATATTTATAGAAATAGACAGGAAGCCGTAGAGTTGGTATTGCGGTTTGAAAAGTCTGAAAATAAACGCATGGAAAATTGTAAAGCTGCGAAATTAATACATTAGAAACCCAACCCGTATTTGACAAATCAAGCAGTGAGATCGATAGCTTGGCAATTTCTGGAGGTCGATATGTCACACACCTTCAGAAGTCGACACACATGTGCATGAAAATTGATCAATGGTCTGGTTATATTACTGTGTTGTCGATGTTTCTTTGGCATTATGCTATCGAGCGTAGTTTAATATTAATTGTGGTAATAGCACGTTTGCTAAAGAAAAGCGAGTGGTTGTTGAATAATTAGATGTGTGCGTCCCTTTTCTCTTTATTCACTTGCCGCGGGTGACTTGCAAGTCACAACCATTATGAGAGTCAAAGATAATTAATCTTTCCAAATAAGTAGTTGGCAGCGGTCATCGAGGTGAGAGCAAGAAAGTGATCAATTGTGGAGGTTTTGCATGGTATATATTCAGGATAACCAATGACTTAATCATGAAAAGGGAACCAACAGCTCATTTATGAGCGGTTTCTTCTTTGCGACAACAATTAATTCAAATAGAGTCAAGCCTTCAATTAACTTATTTCCAATAACAACTTGGATTGGATTGATAATTTTTCTTGGTCAAAGATGCCCAGTCAAAGATTGTAACTTTCTAACTTTAAAGTCATTTTACTTATCCACATTTGTACAATTTGCTTCACTCTAAATTTACGTTGCGATCACTTATTAAGAAAGCTACTTAATAAGTTTCTTTGGCGCCTCGTCGAATATATCAATGAATTTCCTTGTTTTTCAAAACAATGTAAAATTGTTGACTTATTTTCTTTAATTTTCCACAACCAGTTTAATAGACACAAATAAATTTGTTTTGCACCACCTACAAGCCAAAAATTAGATTTATTAAGTACTTGTAATTAGAAAAAGGATAAATTATAAAAACATGATAAATTAAACAATGAAAGGCACAACATGGCTAATAAAGGTACAAAATATAAGGTAAAATACATAGTAATATTGTATAAATTTGGGTGTTATCGACCACCCCTACTTATAACTTGCTTTTTCTCAAGCAAGACTCAAACATAAAGATCATAAACTAACATCCAAATTGAGCTTGACAATAAACATTGAGATTAAGAAAAACAATTTTGAGTCACAAGTTGTCCATGACATGTTATTTCATAATGAACCTCCAACATAGAAACAAACTTGTTAATATAATATTAGAGAACCACCAAGCATGTTTAAGTGACTTTACTACAATCCAACAAGATTCATTGGGATGAAAATCATATATATATAGGCATTAAAACACACTCACTTAGAAAATTAAGAAAACAACAAATGTGAGTAGTGAGATGCCATCAAGAATTTATGTAACCAATAAAGTACAAAACACCTCCCACTTATTCATTTTTAATACAAAAAAATAAAGGATAAATACTCTAATGACTCATGAGGTTCCCGATCTATGTCAAGATGGTCCATGTAATGAACGAAGATCCATGAAGTCCAAGTTAGTTGACTCAAAGCAACGAAGTGATCTCCTCGTACCGTGCTCGAACCAACACTGCTATTGGGAAGGTTTCATTAGTCTCCTAGGGGTTCCAAAAAGACTCTCTAGTGAGTTTTAGTTAATACTACCAGGCACGACATACCCGCATTTGTGAGCACAATCATACACCTGTTGGGCATCAACCTTAGCTCTGCTAAAAAGGAAAAAATAAAACACTAATACTTTTATTCACCCTCAAGCTTTTAACGATGCATTCTAATTAATTTGTCATGGGTGCTGCTATTTTTAGGATTTTCTTCTGATATAGAAAGGAATTATTTTTGGAATATTTGAGGGCCAAGCCTCTTTTTCTCATTTTTACTTTTTTATTTTTGACTCAATATAATGTGGGAAAGCATGAATACCATCATAGTAAACAATCCATCTTGATTAAATACAAAACTCATCATCGCTCGCTCAAACCTTAGTGAAGATTTTTATATGGTACAAAAAAATTCTTAGAATAATGTCAAATATGTGAAAACACCACAAGGAGTTTTGATCTTACACTAGCTTCCACAATTGGGCACAAACCAAACGTTCATAATTCATAACATGAAACAGAAAAACAAGTAATTTTAATTTGTGGGTAGGAACGTGTAACCTTAGTACCATTGTCAAAATTGTAAAATGGAATCAACGAGATGAATGAAGCTAAAGGTCAAGCAAATACAATGACGATTAGGTGTGTCGAAGTAGAAACGAGAAGACACAGGAGACTGGAGATTGACAGCTGCGTGCTGTAGCATTAGAGAGCCAAAGGGTCTCTCTTATTATTTATATATCAAAGGGTAATTTACATCTAGGTACAACAGTAATAGAGAAATAACAAAACTAATAAAACATATAATAAAAGACATGTTAACACTCCCCCTCAAGTTGGAGTGTACATGTTGTGTATGCCCAACTTGCCACATAGATTTTGAAATGCTGTTGGACCTAATGGCTTTGTCAAGATATCTGTCAGTTGTTCTTCAGACTTGACATATGGTGTCACAATAGTACCATTCTTGATCTGATCTATGATAAAATGGAAATCAACTTCTATATGCTTTGTACACTCATGAAAGGCATGATTCCTGGCAATGTCTATGTCTGATTGGTTGTCACACTTGAGTTCCATGGAAGATAATATAGGAATCTTCAACTCAGTAAGAACAGATTTAACCCATTATAGCTCACAACATGCATGAGCCATAACACGATATTCAGCCTGAATGCTGGATCTTGCTACAACATGCTACTTTTTACTTTTCCAAGTAATCAAATGATCACCTATGAATGTAGAGTACCCTGATGTAGACCTCCTCTCAATATGATTACCATCCCAGTCTACATCTGCATAACCTGTAAGGGCCATAGTAGACGGGGGCACCTTAGGTTTATAATATGTGATCCCTTTTCTAGGAGCACTTTTTAGATATCTCAGAATTCGGCAAACTACTGTCCAGTGTGACTAACGTGGTGAGCTCATGTGCTGACTCACTACGCCTACAACAAAAGAAATGTCAAGCCATGTAACAGTCAGATATATCAGCTTAGCAACTATCCTCTTGTAATATCATGGATCTGAGTACTCAACATCATCAACCGTCTCCTTGATGTGATAATCCATGGGAGTAGATACCGGATTAGAATAAGTCATGCATGTCTCCTTCAGTAAGTCAAGCACATATTTCCTCTGTGATAGATTGATACCTGCATGAGATCTAAGTACCTCAATGCCTAGAAAGTTTCACAATTTACCTAGATCCTTTTTATGGAAGTGTCTCTGCAAACCTTCCTTCACACGTGATATGCCTGTAGAATCACTACCAATAATCATTATGTCGTCAACATATACAACAATAATGATTGAACCACAAGAAGAGTTAGAATAGAATAAAGAGTGATCAGTCATGGAATGAGAGAAGTCCATCTATAGAACAACATCACTGAACTTGTCAAACCAAGCTCGAGGAGACTGTTTCAATCCATATATGGCTTTCTTCAGTTTACACACCTTCTGACATTCCCCCTGAGCAACAAAACCAGGAGGTTGCTTCATATACACCTCTTCCTGCAAGTCACCATGAAGAAATGCATTCTTGATATCAAGTTGAAATAGAGGCCAATCAAAAGTAGTAGCCAGTGAAATAATAATCCGCACAGAATTCAAACGAGCAACTGGAGAAAATGTCTCAAAGAAATCAACATTGTAAGTCTGTGTGTATCCTTTTGCTACCAATCTGGCCTTCAACCTTTCAACTGACCCTTACATATTGTGTTTGATGGTGAAAACCCATATGTAGCCCACTGCTTTCTTCTCTGTAGGTAAGTCAACAAGATCCCAAGTGCCATTATTCAATAAAGCTGACAGCTCAACCTGCATTGCCTATTTCCAACCATTGTCCTTCATAGCATTATAGTGATTTCTCGGTATAGCCACAAAATCAATCCCAATAGCAAATGTGCGATCCTATTTAGATAAGTGGGACAGACAACATACATTTGTAATAGGATGTATAATAGCACAAGAACGAGTACCTTTCCAGATAGTAATAGGAATATCAAGATCTGATGCTTCTACAGGAATCTCATGAGTAGAAGACAATGGGGAAGGCTTAGAGACTGGTGTCGCTACCTCTTCTGGATCTTGTCTACCTTGCTTACTATAAACATGTGGGTAGTCTCAATAGCTAGCCCATCTACTGCCTTATCTTCTTGAATAAAAGTATAATTAGGAATGATGGGTGGCGCTCCCTCACTCTGCACATATGGTGCCACTCTCTCACTCTAAAAAGCTGGTGTCACTCCCTCTGTCAACTACTCCCCCTTACTCATAGCATCAGGAAAATATGGAGTGGTCTCATGGAAGGTAACATCCCTAGACACAAACATGCAATGAAGACTAGGGTAGTAACACTTTATCCTTTGCTAGTACTGGAGTACCCAAGGAACAAGGTTTTAATAGACCTAGGAGAAAGTTTGTCGGCCTTAGGGTTAAAATTATGGACAAAAGAAGTGCAACCAAACACTCTAAGGGGGATAGAGAAGGGTTGATCCGTGGGACGTAGCACATAAAAAGGGGTCTTCCCTTTAAGAACAGAGGATGGTTGTTTATTAATTAAGAAGTAGGCAGTTAAAAGGGCTTCATACCAGAATTTCTTAGGCACATTAGACTGAAACATGATAGACTGAGCAACATCAAGGAGATGGTGATTTTTCCTCTCAGCCACCCCATTTTGCTGTGGGGTGTGAGGACAAGACGTGTGATGGATCATGCCCACAGAATGGCAAAAATCAAACATGGCCTTTTGAACATACTCTAAAGCATTACCAGATTGAAGAATTTTGATATTACAGTCAAATTGCACCTTTATTTCTTTATGAAAATGTTTAACAATAGATAGCATAGAATCTTGACTTTTGAGTAAATAGATCCATGTCATATGGGAAAAATCATCCACAAAAGAAATAAAATAATGAAAACCATTATAACTCTGGTCTTTAATAGGACCCCATACATCACTATGAGCCAACTCAAAAGGACAAGATGCCCGTTGATTGACACGGATGGGATAAGATAATCTATGATGCTTTCCCAATTGACATGACTGACACTCTAAAGATGACACATGGGACAACTCTAGTTCCAACTTCGGCATGCTCTCTAAAGAAGGTTGTCCATATATGTAATGCCATAGTAAGGGGGAATGACTCAACAAGACGGCTGGAGAAGGAGCAGGTACTGGGAGAGGCAGACTGTCACCATGGAAAAGGTAGAGATCACCTTTCCTAGGCCCCCCACCAATCATCATCATACTCTTGAGATCCTGTAATACAAAACCAGGAAGCCCAAATGTTACTGTACATTTTACAGTGTCATTCAATTTTGCAACAGAAAGGAGACTAAATGGAAACTCATGCACAAAATGTGCAGATTTAAGATCAATCTTGGGTGTTAGAGAAATAGATCCACTAGATAACACTCTCCTCATTGAACCATTTGCTAGTGTAACAAATTGGTGAGGGATATACGAGTCAATAGAGTGGAGCAATATCCTCATACCAGTCATGTGTTGTGATGTGCCAGAGTCAACCACCCAAGATGAAGTAGAGCCAGAAGCTATAAGAGATGTAGCCTGATTACCCATAGTAGATGCCAGGTTTGCTGAGGATGATGATCCCATACTCATGTGATGAGTAGCCTGAATGAACTGATTATACTCCTCCTGAGTAAGAGTGATGCTTGAAGAGATAGAGCCCACAACAGAAGACAGAGAGGGCTCAGTAGTAGTGGCATAATGTGCTGCCCCCACTGGTGGTGCAGTAGGTCTCCCATGTTTCATCCAACATTTATCCACTGTATGTCCTGGTTTGCCATAAAAGGTGAATTTAGGACAGGTCTTGGGTCCTCTTCCCAAACCAGGTCGTCCTCCTCTCACTGCAACAACTATAGATGCATGAGACTCCCTAGAAGATACAATAGAAATAGGATCAGCAGACTCAAAATTGGATGGTTGAATTTTGGAGTAGGCTTCCTCAAAACTAAGCAGTTTATCAGAAGCAAGGATGACACTCCGGGTAGAACTGCAAGAAGAATTGAGTCCAAATAAAAACTTGGCAGAAATCAAGTCATCTTTGTCTTTGACCTATTCAGCAACTATCATAGGATGATAGTAACTCAGCTCTTGAGCAATGTCCTAAATCACTCCAAAATACTCCTCCAGTGACCTGTCACTTTGTCTCTCTACAAAAAGATGATCATAGATCATGAACTAGAGAAGAGCATTCTTCTCCTAAGAATAATGCTTCTTCACTGTGTCCCATATCTCCTTGGCTGTATAATAGAACATGAACCTTGCAGTAATCGCAGATTCCATAATATCCCACAACCATGTCATCAAAAGACTGTCATGACGCTTCCACTCAGCGTGTCCTTCATCAGTAGCAGCTAGGGGAGTAGAGTCAACATATCTTGCATTGTCACGAGACTCCAAAATAGTATGGACAACATTCATCTATAGGAGATAATTCTTCCCATTTAGCTTGATGGAGGGGGTAGGCGGCATCTCACTGTAGATCGTAGACATCTTGGTGTCCCCCATGATATAATGGGGCTTTGTGATGGACAGATACACATCACAATGAAGGCTGAAGTGATGGAGAGATACATGTCACAACTAAAAAAGATGACAAATGTGTTACTGATGCATCCACAACCTCCAAACTATTTTTCCTAATCACAGATAGAGGAGAGCACTCTATAAGAGACGAGTCCCTCAGTTTGGGCTTTAGATAGCCATTGGATTACCCAGAGACTCCCAAACAGTAGTTCCGGCTCCTAAGAACTAGCCGAAAACTACTGTAAATCAACCAAAAGCTTGCTGGCAGCTCCGGTCCCTGGTGGCTAGACCTACAATAGTGAGGGAAAAGCTACTACCAGTCCAACGATGAAGACGTCTAGCGGTTGCTAGCCCAGCCGCACCAGTTCCGGTGGCTGGCTGCTGTTCCTGTCGTCCTGGCGGCAGCGACACCTGGAGAAGGTGGGTGGTGGTGGTGGCTGAGAAGGGGAAAGGAGGCGAGACGGTTGTGTCAGCTTGGTGAGGAAGCAGGATGCCGGATTAAAGCTTCTCTAATACCATGTCAAAGTAGAAATGAGAAGACACGGGAGATGGGAGATTGATAGTTGTGTGCTGCATCGTTAGAGAGCCAAAGGGTCTCTTTTCTTATTTATAAATCAAAGGGTAATGTACATCTAGGTACAGTAGTAATAGAGAAATAACAAAACTAACAAAACATATAATAAAAGACATGTTAACAAGGTGATTTAATAGAAGATGATCGTTAAACTTGTCATTCATAACAACCTAGACACGATTGCAGAAACTAAAACTACACAACAAATTCCTAAAAATGTAAAACATGAAAGACCAAAATAGAAGACATAGAAGGGCATATTTCCCTACCACCCAAGCTCAAAATTTTGCTTGTCCTTGAGTAGATCCTAAACTGGAATAGTAGGGATGGTCTGCATTACAACCATCCAATCATATGTTCCCCAAAAGGAAAGGGGGGATACCCAATGATATCGAAACATGGATCCTAGATCCTATGTTTTGGGATCCAGGTCATTGTGTCATGCATATTATATTCATCATCTATGAGTGGAATGTAAATAGTGAAGGATCTTTCCAAGTCTGAAATAGGACATTAAAATTCAAGGACTTGGTGACTTCATCTTTGTACTGACCAGGAAATGAATTCCTTAGCATAACATCCTCAAGATATCCTTCAAAGTAAGGATCTTCATAGTTTCTCCCCAGGATGTTAATACAAGAAATGATGGAGGTAATATCTTTTGAATATGACAAATAATTATTTTCTTCCCCCCTCCATCTCTAAATATGAGATTGGATTGCTTTTTGTATACCAAGTTGAATATGGGACATCCAACCAGCTTCTATACATGGGTCAATCATAGATGAATCAATGTGTGAATCCTTCATATCGGGCTTGTCACTAATCAAGGGGGTAGGATGTTTTTATGAGTTGCAATATGTTCTCAAAGTCCATCAAAACTACATCCCTCATATTATGATCACCCTACAAGGGGGGTGAAGTGAAAGTATAAAATGGGTGGTAATCAAAATCAGGATCAGATTCCACCAATGTGAAGTAATTGTTGTCCTCGTCATCATATAAATTGTTTCAACCCAAAGTAGATGGTATGTTAGTAACAAAATGACAATCCTTGACATGTGGAATGTCACTTTGAGTTGGGATAAAAAACAAAGTGGACCAATCAATAGAGTCATCAAACTGATTTGTAGGTTGATACATGGCTTCTTGGTCATCTACGGGTATGTGAAAATCTCCATCATGAACTTCCTTGTAAGGATATTGTAAATATCCCCATAACATATGCATTAGATCAAATGGGTGGAATGAAGGACTCTCCTAGATAGGGAATATTCACTAAGAAATCCAACTTAGTCCAATGGAGGATCCAACTAGGAAGGAAAAATGAATTCCTTATTGGGACTAGTATATTGGACGTGATGGTTGAAGTCGTCATACATACAAATTGAGGGTGGATCCGATGTATACATTCAGGATGTAATAGCAAAGTTGTCTTCTCCTGTGTATATGAGACTGCTATTGTGGGCAGTAACCCCTGTCAATTCTTAGGTCATGTGGTTTCACCTCTTGGTTGCAGTGAAATATGGATCTACTGGTCTTGAAAGTAGGATTACAAGGCTAACTTGAGCGCATCAATATTTTTTATTGCATCGGCTATTGCTCTCATAATATATTGGGTTGAAAATCCAACATGGGATGCCAAAGCAATTGATTCAAGAGTGGATAGTGACGAAGAAGAAGAAGTTGGTTGGGGTTGGTGCAAGGATGCCAACTGAAGTGGTTGATGCAAGGACACCAACTGAAGTGCACAGTTCTCTATGATTTTCCAACAGTCTAGAGTGTGGAAAATGTCTGGGGCGTAAGTGGACAAGATGGTCTTCCTTATTGTGGCTAGATCCATGGCTGCAATCAAAACAAAAAAGAGAGAGAGATAGATTTTTTTACAACTGTTAGAAGAAAACAATCTAAGAAAGAAAACAAAACTAAGAAAGGAAGCAAAATTACAAAAAAAAATAAGGAAAAACAATATTACCGATATGGAAACTCAGTAGAAAGAGGAGTGCACTATCAGAATGGATCTCAGTCAGATTAAAGGAAAAAGAAAAAGATTATGAAAAGATCCTTTTTTATGAGAGAAAGAGAAAAAACAAATCTAATGATGAAAATAAGATTTTTTTTATCAAAATAAAGAAAGAAAAGAAAGAATTAATATTGTGTAATCAAGTCTATTGCTAAACTTAATAACACTAACTAATTTTTGTAGACCTCAAGTTCTTAGTGGTTGTTTATTGTCTTGTCCCCAATAATGACGACAAAAGTTGATCTTTAACGGGTCAAAAGTGTAAACTATTGGTATGTATTCCCAGAGAGCCAATCAAATGATGATTGTGATGATATATTACATAAAAGATTTGATTAATAATAAAGGCAAGATTCCAATTCATTTAATTTCACTCAGTTATGAGATAATTAGGGAACATAATGAATGTCTAAAGAATGACAATTACACTATGATGTATATCTTAAAGTACGTAACTTGAGCAATGAGATCGTATGAATTTTAAGAGTATGTACATTCTTATTATGTCCCTAGTCAGATGTTACTGTGGAAGGAAGATAGACAACATTAACACTAAAGTCTAAAGTGTGTGTTGGTTGATGATAGAATCTCATTAGTCATGATGTGTGATATCAAAGCAAGAACATAGATACTTGTTAGGTAACAATGTATCCGATAGACCTACCTTCAGAGTTACACATGGAAACCATACATGGTGGTCATAATTATCTCTCATAGTGAAGGTGGTGATTGTGGTTTTTAGATATAAAGTTACTACACTCATCACATGGCATTCAGTGTGATTTGATATCATCCATCCTGATGTTGTGTAAGGGTTAACACAAAGGTGATGATTGGGTACACTGTGACACATAGGGATGATTGTACATGATGTAGATGGAATTTGTCCCTCTTATAGGAATTTGATATCTTGGCCACTTGATAAGCTAGACTGAGAAAAGCATGTGTATGCACATGTGAATCAATATATGATATTGATGTTACATATACGTCAGACATCCTGCTTTGGATCAAGGAACATTGACTGAACATTGAGAGGATGATGATTTCATGCCTCAAGTTTATTCTAGATATCAGAGATAATGGAATTAGACAATCACTGTAACACCTGAAAAAGATTGTAGGTTGAAGTTGTTCTCCAACTTTCTTGATTATTTGGGTATCAATGATGTGTGACTAGGTATCACTTTTTACTTGCAATGTCATAATCAGTTATGGACATTCACTGCCAACATATTATGGAGCCTATCGGGTCACACACAAAAGATACACCTAAAAGAGGAGTTTAATCATGAATGATAATTAAATTGATTGCTAAAGTGTTTACAAATTCAATTGAAGCAACATTGGTTGAAAATAGACTGATTGAGAAGTTGAGCCGACTGGTTCAAGTGCTGAACCTATCATTTCAGTGTGTCAGGTGATTTAGAACCAAGCTTGACAATTTTGGACATTGAACTGGCCAGTTCCGGAAGTGAACAAACCGGCTCAGGTCCATGCACTGGCCAACTCAGGTTGTGAATTGAGTGGTTGGTGGATCAATTCGATTGATTCAAGGATCTGTGTTGACGTAATGTTGTGCATTAAATCAAATATTAATTTCTAATAAAATTGTGATTGGGAAACATCATGAAACGACTGGTTCACTAGGTGAACCGATCGACTCACATACCAACCAAGCAGTTCACTAGTGAATTAGTCATTTCTCCTATCGTAGGTTGTACAAGTTTGTGAGATTCTGATTCCTTACACTCCTAGACTAGGAACCATGACCCTGACCCTCCTATAAAATAGAGGGATATTGGGGGCTTCCTAGAGACACAACTCAATTGTGTCTGACAATTGTTGTCCTCTCTGGTTTTGGTAACTAATAGAGAGCCCAAGCAAGTCCTGTCTGATAAAGGGAGGGACAACAAGGGAGAACAATTATGTTAGAGCAAGTTGGTGACTAGTACACCAATGGGAGGGACAACTCTTTCCTGTCTGTTCTACTAGAATGATAGGAGTTCTAAGTGGTCCGTGTGGACTTCTATAGAGGCAAAGAGGTCATTGTATGTCGCTAGGAGGAAAATGACAACCTACAGTCCATGGTGAAATCAAGAGTTGTTGCAGACACTGTCCCAGTGCAACTAGAAGATAGTTGTATGACTATTGAAATGAGGATTTGTCACTAGACTTGCTCCAGGACTAGGTATGAATTCATTAAACCACGCTTCCTATTATATAGTTTTTGGTGTGATCTCATTATTCTTGGGAATATGGGTAGATAAATTTTTATTTCTGCTACCTACTTTGTGCCTATATTTCCCTACATAAATATATTTGTATAGTCCAAGATATCAAGTTTTAAATTTATACTTGACTTCAGAAGAGATGTCTGCAACTCAACATGGAGTCTTTACAGTAGTGCAGGTTCAAACACAGGGACAAGGAGAACAACAAAATAAGAACTTGGAGATCTTAGCTTAGTTTAGTCAAATACAAGAGGTGAAATTGGGGTTCTGGTCAATGAACGAATTAATCTAATCAAAGCAGTAAATCTAAGTTATGAAAGATCAAAGAAGAAAATAATTGTGAATATATATATATATATATATGTGTGTGTGTGTGTGAAATTTAGATTGGGTTTCACCAATCAAGCCAGCCATAACCATGTAAAACCTTTCCTTCCAATTTATATATGTTCCAGACATATTTTCCAAACAGTCATAGAAGACATCCACTCCTTCCTTCTGCTGAGATTTGTGTTGATTTCTATCCAAAGGTATCTCTCTCTCAAAACAATAACCAAAGGAACAAGTATAACCTATGACATTTGTTATAGTAACTCCTCACTCTCGTGTCTTGTTACTAATCTATAGTCCAGATCTTATTGAAATCATTCTCTTGAATATTGTATCAAATATCACAGGAAGGTGGCTAATCAACATGTGACGTATTAAAATAAAAGTATAGAAAGAAAATTGTAAGAATATATGCAAACAGAAGAAGGAAAATTATATAGTTGGGAGGACCTGATGGCTACTCCCAACCCAAGTTATGGAGTCTAGCCACTCATGACACAACAAGTAAAAAGATTACAACTTGAACCCGTCATGGTAAGAAAAGAAAAGAGAAAAGGTGGTTGGTAGCCAAATCTAAAGGTTGATGGGATAACTAGGTATATGACACTAGTCAGGTCAATGGTCTTTAGACTTGGTTTTTAATCTCAAATGCTATCTTTTGGCTCTTTGTCTCTAAAATCCGACATACTTTGTTTGGTCACCGATGCTTGATATTTATAGAATAGACGGAGAGCCATAGAGTTGATCTTGTGATTTGAAAAGTCTGAAAATAAATGTATGAAAAGTTATAAAGTGCAATATTATTGCATATGGGACCCAACATGTATTTGATAAATCGTACAATGAGGTCGATAGCTTGACAATTTTTGGAGGTCGATATATTTTCGGAGATCGACACGCCTATAGAAAAAAAATCTACACGTGATTCCTATTGGTTTACTGCCAATGAAATCTGCTACCTACCTGATCTATTGGTTTACGGACAACCTACAGAAAAAAAATTTCAAAGGTGGCCTTGTCACATGTTTTATTAGTTAGGGAGTTAAGGGAGTACACATCTTTTTAGTTTCAATCAAAGAAGAATAAGAACTGGGGTTGGAGTCTGCAAAATGATGTGTGCATTCCAATATGATCCATGTCACATATTCACTAAATTTAATTCATATCCTTCTTGAATTGTAAAAACTCTTGTGAACGTCATCTGCCACAACTCATACATGTGGCTCACATTTAAGAAAATATTTTTTTTCAACATTCAATGTAGTTTTTGCAACATTCAAGTTTTCTTACTTGGTTGATTTATTCTAAAATGCCACTCCACATAAATCCTTACCCTCCCTCCTATACAAATTGTTCAGTGAAGTCAGTTTTGATCACGAGAAACAAATGACATCAACATGTCCTTTCATTTCTCTAAATATGAGCAACACATACAGAAAGAAACTGCACTGTTGTCTGCATTATACGTACATGAATTATGGTTACTTTGTACAACAAGGCTTGTGAGGAAGAGCAATATTGCGAATTGAGAATGTAGAAGGGCTTTTCATAACAAATGACAAACTACCGTTGTGTTTTCAGCAATAATATTTGTAATACAAATATGATGTTTGTCTTAAGGATTTTTCCCCTATTTATGAGGTGATGTTTCTGAAGATATCTGATGATAATGTTCATATCCAATCCAAAAAAGAAATAAAAGAAAAAATGTTTACGTTGTGCAAGATGGACTTTATGAGGTGGTTTTTGTTATTTTACTTTCTGTTCAGCTTACCCACATATTATAGCCCTTTTCTAACTATGAACAATGTTACTATTGTACACACATCCTCTTAAGCTCAAATATTTTTGCGTGATTGATATAGCAGACATATATCAATATTTTTTCAATGTTACTATTGTACACACTATTGATATAGAAGACATATATCAATATTTTCTAATTCTTACCTGTAATTGTATCTGTAAATATTTTACTTTGTGAAATATGGACTTGTGGTTAATTTCACAGACTTCATTCATCCCGCCACCTGGGACATAGACAGACTGGTGGAACAAACACACAATTCGAACCAATAAGTACATACACAACTTGTTGAAATGTGGTCATTACCACATACTGAAAGACATGTGAAAATTTAGTCTAGTCTTTGTCAACCAAGTTTGGGTCAAATTTATGAGGTTATGTCATGAATCGTATCATCTCTATTTCCAAGAAAAAATCATGATCATCTTTATAATAAAAATATATATACACCTGGAATTATAGTTAGTATGGGTAATTTTGTGATATATGTTAGTGTAGGGATATATGTTAGTATAGGGATATATAGTTAGTTAGTATACGGATATATACTTCAAATGCCAGTTGTGTTGTGAGGTTAGTAATTTTTTACCAGTTAGTATAGGAATTTTGTGATATATGTTACTATAAGGATATATACTTCAAATGCCAGTTCTGTTGTGAAGCAATTATGCTTTGTGATATATATTAGCTTGGATGAATGATTTTAATGTTAGCTTGAATGAATGATTTTATTTTTCATGTAGACCAAAATGTACACCCATTAGTATTCTGCTGATTATATTGCAAATAATCCAACTATTTCGGCTAATTTGTATTCCCTCTGAATTTCTTGTATGTACCATCCCTAACCCTGTCGCTGACCGTGCGACTCTCTTCAACCTTCAATTCGGCTTACCAGGTATATCTCATGAGCAATATGAACATGTTTAATGTGAATGCCATGCTGAATGCTTGCTATTTATGTAGTTTTCCTGTAATGAACATATTGGATGATGTGTTTGCTACAACTATTTCAAATTTAACAACAATTTCAAATTTCTTGTAAACATTTTGGATCTTATGTCTTGTCCGGCTAATGGATCTTGTCTTAGCCTACTTCAATACAAGTTATTTCTTTCAACTGCATAGTCTCATACTAGGTTCGTATAATAGTTTCATTTAAACACCCACACTAATGTGATATATCACAGTGTCATTGCTATTATGGCTGCACCTGACCCGAGGTTCCGTATTGTATGGTCGAAAGAGTTGGATGAGGCTCTGGTTGTAGCATTGAGGAGACAATATGACATGGGTAGGTGCGTCGATGGAATATTTACTAAGGACGCGTGGAGGGAGACGCTACACGATTAGCATATCAGGATGGGGAGGAACAAGGGTACACTGGATCAGTTAAAAACTCGGTGGAAGAACCTCATGAGAGACTATGCAAAGATAAAACTGGTAACCAAAAAAAGTGGTGTTGGATGGGATGACAGCAGGCACAAGCCAATATTGCCTGACACCCCAGAGTGGAGGGAGGCACTTGCGATATGTCTAATAATATATACTCCCTTGACTATTATATATTAAATTAAACTTGTTAATATTGACCTAACCAGTAGTTGTCCCCTATTTTAGGCAAACAAGGAACCAATGAGATTGATCAACAGACCATTCTACCATTACCACGACGTCAAGCTGATGGAGGGAGGAACATAGCTAGGGGCCATCATGCAAAGTCCTCAACCGATAGACAGCCTCCTTCTGATGTTGCATCTGAAGATGATGTTGTTGTTGACCTAGATGCATCTGATTCATTTGTCAGCCCAGAACCAACTGGTCCAACCTGTTTCACTGAAGACATGGTTAATTCTGGGACGCAAAGTGAGGACACCAATGGAGGATCACACAACCAAGGTGTTGGTGTAAGGACTCCCACCACGATCATACATAGGAAGCGAGTGTCAAGCTCACAGGACAATTGTGTCCTGTCTAATAATGTTGTGTCTGAATTCACAAATGTGTTTTCCAAGGTACATGATATGGGCAGCGGAATTGCTGCTAGGTCTAATGATAAAGACGAATACCAAACCATTTTATACCACTTTCATGCAAGCTACCCTGACGCCCCTGTCCCAGGTTTTACCACTATTGTGCACGCCATAAAAGATCTAGCTAACTGTAACATTTACCTAAGCCTTATGGACACCCCACAAAAAATTACCATTTGGTTGCAAGACTTGTGGGAAATGAAGAACATAACTACTGCAGCTTCTGCATCACAATCACCCTTCACGCCACAATCTCCACCGTACTTTTGAGTTTGTCTAATTTAAGAAGTATATCAGTATCCTGCCTTTTATTTGATGAACTTTATCAGAAGTTGTTGTTGTACTATTTTATTCCGTTGGGAACAATATCTGAACTATGGTACTGTGTAATGGTTTATCTTGTTATTTGTTATTTGGTTAGTATTTGCTATTTTGTCGCTATAGCACTAATTTCATTTCTGTAATATCTCGATATTTTTCTGATGCGGATAATCGCTTTTAATTCTAGACGTGATGGCCGGTATTCATCCATATGAAACAACTAATGATATTCTACAACTACTGGATCTTATGTCTGGTCCGGCTAATGACATTGCTAATGCAATATCCTACCAAATAGCTGACCAAATATCCCACAATATCATGCAAAATTCAGACACCGCAACCACACACCAACTTCCTTCAAATGGTTCGGCATGGCCATATCAACCGTGTTCTGGCTGAGGACTACATTCACAGCGGTGCGACCATAAGTAGAAAGTTTAACAAGGTGTTGGATGCAGTGTGTGCTTTGTGCAACGAATATATTGTGATGCCAACTGCATCCACAACTCCACACCGCCACATCGCTGAGAGTTCAAGATTTTACCCGTACTTCAAGGTATGACCATCACTTAGTTGACCATTGTCCATTCCATTATTAATATAACCACTATCATCATCGTTGAGTTTGGTATTTACTTGCGTATTTCTTATATACTTGTCTTAAGATGCCATTGGGGCAATTGACGGGACACACATCCCCATTTTGGTGAAGCGCGATAAGCAGAACCGATATAGGAATAGAAAAGAGAATGTTTCTATGAATGTCATGGATGTAGTAGACTTCTCAATGGAGTTTACATATATCATGACTGGTTGGGAGGGATCTGCTGCTAACCAAAGGGTACTTCACATAGCTACAACCACAGGTGGGTTCAAAGTATTCACTGGGAAGTACTATCTTGTTGATGCAGGGTACGCCAACACCATCCAATTTCTTGCACCATATCGAAACGTTGCTTACCATATAGCAGAGTATCAGGGTAACAGAGGCTCATACACAAGCAAAAAGGAAATGTTCAACCACCAACATACTCAACTACGTAACGTTGTTGAGCGAGCCTTCAGTGTGTTGAATAAGAGGTTTTTCTACTTTCGTAAAGGAGCGACTTTTCCCGTGCAGTCTCAGTCTCAGATTGTAATGGCTTGTTGTATCGTTTACAATTTTATCCGGCGCCAAAATGACGGTGATCCTATGATGGATGAAAACTTGGATGAGCCTCATACTACCACTGACATCTTGAAAAATTGAGTTCTCTCCAACAAACAAGCCAGGCCGATGCTAGAGAGGGAGAGTGAAACTGTTGCCAATTCTATGTGGGCAAATCAATGATTTATACATTTGTTTTCTAACTTACAGACATTGAAACATGTTCTACAACATGTTTCACTTACTCCCTTTTCCAATTTATTTTTGAAACTTAACGGCCAACTTTTGTTCTCAAACTCCCTTTTCCTACTTATAAACAATGTGAAATTATGTCTCATTAGGTTTTCTGTCTAGAAATAGACAATGACATGCCGTCGTGCCCATGTGGTCTACAATGCACCGTACGAGTATACATGGATGCCACAGATGCGACAAATGGACAGTTTGAAGACAACAATCCCCACAGACCATATTTTACATGTGGTAGGGGTCTTGTACCAACCAGATGCCATATGAGGTTGCCCGCGCAGCAAGTACAACCTATACTGAATACGCTGACTGCAATTAGGGATGTAATGGTATCACAACTCGCATATGCACGTAGAGAACGCAAGTTCTGGTCAGAACACTATGCCTTTGTCTATTCAACAAGAACATACACTGATAGGTTACAAGAAGAAATTTCAAGTATGCGGGAGAGGTGTCGATATCTTCGCCACCGACTTCAAATAACGAGCGATAATGACTCTTCAACAGAAGAAGATGGATACAATACGTCATAGATATACTATATTATGATATGTCCAAATGAACTGCACTTGTCTGTTGCAACAATTAGCTACTCCTGAACAAATGGTCTTCATATTATCTTTGAAAACTATGTCGTGAACCTGACATTTTTCTATTAATCGTCAATTTTGTTTTATTAGATGTCGATGACTCCATCTGAGGTTCTGAGGTGTGATTGTGGGCTAAATGCAGCCTTACGACTTAACACAGAGGATGTAGGGTTATATGACTTTGCCATTCTGAGTCAAAGGTCGGGCGAAATGTATTACATATGCCCTACTCGTGAGGTGTGATAATACATCAATAAATAATAGACTGCCCTTGTTGAGGCTCCACATTCTTTGCCATTAACTTGAACTTGTACTACATTTTAGGGAAAAGATCGATGAAGATACTTCCATTGGGCAGTCGATCTCCCCCCAACAATTGATTCATTGAAAGCAGAGATTATGTTACTAACTGTTGAGTGCAAGTCAGTGTGGGGTCAGGCGATGAACATGAAGGACTTCGTTGAAATTCATCACAACTACGATGAATTATACACTAACAAAAAGTATGAGCATGAGGTTTTAGAACACAATGTTGCCAGTCTGGAGGAAGATTGTCGTCTGCTTCTGGACATCCCTTCACCTCAAATGACTCCATAACATTGAATGGCAAATACATTTACATTGTCCTCTCTGTTTAGAATGACTATCAATGGATGTTATGAACATCATACACTTGTTTAATGTAGGCATTTTTATAAATGGCTTATTACATTAAAAGTGTTATGAAATTTTTCTTCATGTTGGTGAATGTTTTATTAACGATGTATGTTATTAATCGAAAATTTGCTTAACGTTAGGTCAAATCAAATAATACAATTAATTGTGATATACACCCTTACTTTTGAAAAATATATTACTTACAGAATCAGTTATATGGTTGGCCAACTGTTGACACCATCTTTTATCTGGTCTACCGAGCTTGATATGGTTCTCAGGGGTTTGATGAGAACCCAATATCACGTGGGTAGATGTATAAATGGAGTATACTCTACACAGGCTTAGATGGAGGCATGGCACCAGTTCCTATACATAATAGGAGGCCCTTATATTTCATTGGATGAGTTGCAAATGTGATGGCAATACATCAAGAGAGAGTTTGTAAGATACAATATGTTCATATTGGGAGATTTATTGCCTCCCCTCACATTGGCCGCACAACAAGGCATTGAACGCAACTTTTTGACGATGCGTCACACTTACCCACTAGGGATTTTTTTTTGGCACTAACGATTGAAATAAACAAATGAACTTGTAACATATGCGCTAAATGTTGTAGTTGTGTTTTTTGTGTTGTAACATTTTACATGCTCTACTTATGTGTTATAATATTATATGTTGCTACCATAATGTGATCAAATTTCCTACTTCATTATTATGTTATTGCCACAGTTACTTTACGAATTATGCTATTTGTTCATACCTTTGTTTTTATTAATTTTAGATGTCGACATCGCGTGCAAAGGCAAGGGCAAGGACAAGGGCAAAATTTGAAAAATAGTTGATGTCACCGGAAAAAAATCAAAAATATGTTGAAGATAACCTTTTATGTACAAAACCATGTTGCAATCACACAAAGGAGGAGGAGGGCAAAATTGGGACCGATGATCAAGTCAAAGGCCGAGTCAGTCGGCATGTTCCCCATTTGCCATTGTTGTTTGATTGGCCAAAAAATGACATCAAACAACAAAACAAGTAGCCGGTGCAAGAACAATGCCCAGTGTCATGGGTCGAGTACGATGAGGCCATAACGTTGGCCAATTTTAATCAAGATCCACATCCAACCATGTCCCCCCAAAGTGCCTTGTCAAAATCTTAGCTTTTGTTCGACTGTTTCTTGCTCCCATTTTTTGTCCTTCTCCCCGTAAATAATTATTTTATTATCAGTGATCGTTTATGTTTAACTAATGACGACAATATGATTATTATCAGTTGCTTTTACTGACGATAATGTAATTTGTTTATGTTATGAACAAAATATATTAGGCCAATTTCATATTTCATGTAGCTTGACTGTTACTGACGATAATATAATTTGTTACACTAATGACGACAATTAACTATGTTCAACATTACATATATACCACATGCAAATGTCATTCCAGACGACAGTAACATTTTATTAATTTTTAATCCCCACGTAAAAATTAGTATTATCATATCTTATTTGCACTATTCTAAATATACAAAATAACACCCACACAACACAAATAAAATAATTTTTTAATATATTCTAAACTTAGGTTGAAGTAGTGTCACAAATACACATTCTGCGTACTTGTTTAAATAGTGTTGTAAGAACATGACAAAATAAGCAGATATTGACTACGCTGCCAAACAGAATCAGACTTGCAACCAAACAGATTCAGACTGCACACAGATTCAAATCAGACCAGCTGACCAGAAACAGACTGTGTTGCCAAACAAAATCAAACTGCATCCTGACTGCCCCAGCACCGGAATCCAGACTAACCCAGTCCAGATTCCGGAATCTCAGTCCTTTGCCAAACGCAGGCTAAACAACGAGAGTAATATGCACCGAAAAACATATTGGGGCTGGGTCCGGGGTGTGAAAGCTCTTAATACTGCCTAATACCTAGGGGGTGCAGAACTCAAAAGTCCTTCTCAGATGGGACTCCTATTCCCAATGGATTATAATCCTTGTGTCATTTTAAGATAATCAAACGTGGGATTTGAGATTGTAGTGGGATTCTAGTCCTATCTTACTTATAATACTGCAAACCAAACATGCCGTGAAGGAAAGCGAGTGGCTGTTGAATAATTAGATGTGTGCGTCCCTTTTCTCTTTTATCACTTGCCGCGGGTGACTTGCAAGTCACAACCATTATGAGAGTCAAAGATAATTAATCTTTCCAAATAAGTAGTTGGCCTTGGCAGCGGTCATCGAGGTGAGAGCAAAAAAGCGATCAATTGTGGACGTTTTGCATGGTGTATATTCAACATAACCAATGACTTAATCAGGGAACCAACCGCTCATGTATGAGCGGTTTCTTTCTTGCGGCAATAATTAATTCAAATAGAGTTAAGCCTTCAATTAACTTGTGTCCAATGACAACTTGGATTGGATTGATAATTTTTCTTGGTCAAAGATGCCCAGACAAAATCTGTAATTTCCTAAACTTTAAAGCCATTTTTCTTTTCCAGATTTGACAATAAAGTACAATTTTACTTTGCTCTAAATTTGTATTGTGACCAGTTATTGAGAAAAGTACTTCATGAGTTGCCTTGACGCCTGGTCAAATATATCAATGAGTTTCCATATTTTCTAAAACAGTGTAAACTTGTTTGTTTATTTTCTTTGATTTTCACAACCAATTTAATGGACACAAATAAATTTGTTTTGCGCTGCCTACAAGTCAAAAATTAGTTTTTTTAAGCATTTGTATTTTTAAAAAAAGCACAAATTATGAAAACACTATGAATTTAACAATTATAGGCACATCATGACTCATAAAGGAATAAAATATAAGGTAAAACACATAGTAATGTTGCACAAATTTGGGTGTTATCACTATCATGCTCTCCCCGCTAGTTTTAGCAGAAGGAGAAGTGGTGTCAATAACCTTGGCATTACATCAAACACCAGACACCCCTAGCTTACCATCACAGAATTGCACTTTCATTACAGTAGAAATGTTTCTAGTTGACACTGGACAAGAGGACAATTTATGCCCAAAACACTTACAACCTGAGCACATCAAATGTTTTGCAATGAACTCAACCTTGATGAAACTTTGATTTTCCATTGACTTCAGTCATAACCTCTTTGGGGAAACTTGAATTAGACTCCATTACAACACACACCAATGTTTCCTTGAGATAGTTTGCTGTGAGGGAGGCATCTTCATAGTCAATCGATCTTCCCACTAAGATGGAAACCCTGCTAAGTGATCTAGATTACAAGGAAGACTTGGATTCTCTATCTTGAGATAGACAAGAACTTTAAGGAAAGAGGGGGCAGGGAAGAGCCTAGTTCCCACACCCGGGCGATGATGAGAGCTCCAACCATCATCAATGTGACCTCTTCCAAAATCCTTTCTCTCTTTGGAAGTTGGCATCTTGATGATGAATCATTCAGGATCCTCTACAATGATCTGGAAAATATCATTCACTCTCCATGGGCATCGAATCCATCCATTGACTTGACTATGGAACAGTTTCCTCCCAGTAAAGTGAACTGATAATTATTCCTTTCAATCTAGGATTTCTTCTTCCTCACTTGAGATCGAGAAGAATTTAACGTCATTGCAAATCTGTGGGTCGATGAATATGCTAATAGACACATCTTCAAATCTGACTAACTGGTAACCAATCAGCTATTGGGGAAGTTGAAGATGTGTTCATGTCTTTCACAAACAATTGTGAGGAGATTGATGAAGAAGAGGGGAGTTTTGTTGTCAGGGGAGGAGACGCCTCAGGCTCATCATGTTTTGGATCATCGGGGGAGCTTTTTTCTCTGACCGCCGCACTTGATCCAATCAGAGGAATCGTAGTCAAATGACTCAATAGCTACATCGTAGGATGACCTTTCCTCTCTGACCACTGCACTTGAGACGACAAGCGGAGTCATAGTAGACATTTTTGTAGCTGTGCCCTCACCAAAAATTCCACTTCCCCTAGGGTTTTGCCCCCCCTCCCTCTTCTGCCTCTCCTAAGCCTGCCATCAAGATCATATAAAGTAGGTTTAAGACGTAAAAATGGAAAAATCTGTTAAAAATCCACCTATGGTATTGAATATTATGCTCAAAATTTGGTAAGGAATGAGAGGATCACACAAACTCTACCTACTCGTTCTTAGTTTATAAAAGAACTTTTTTGGTAACCCTACCTTAGTTGACTAGGCTTGACACAAAAGCAACATCCTTTGTAGCACCCCACTTGTACCATTCAGAGCAGAAGAACATATGTCTATTCACATCAAGGGGGATGCCACAACCATGATATGCATTGCCCAGAATAGAGTTTGAATAATCCATCATATGATAATAATCATAATTTCTCATTCTTAAATCTTAACAAATTTTATATGTACATAATCTTAGAAAAGTAAAAAGGATCTATAAACTAGGTATGGTTGGCACCCCACCGATACTTTTCTCCTTGAAGGTCCTGCAGTTAAGGTTTCCACCTCATATGGCCTTCCCTCCTGAGCTAGCTTCCAACCTGCGGGCATCACACACTCAGCCATGCAATCAAACCAGAGGTAAGTGGAATTGAACATATTATATTTTAAATAAAACTTGAAAATGGAAAATAGACATTTAGCATTGAACATTGAAAAAGGCATGCAATTTCTTTTAATTCAATTTATTTTATCTTGACCTATATAAGGGCCCTCGGGTTGCACAAATGTGCCTCTTCTCTTATACACTGAAGTGCCTCTTCTCTTATGCACTGGAGTGCCTCTTAGGGTTTCTCTGAGGAGCCTCTTAATGAGGACCTGATATAAGTTTACTTTTATCCTTCTTCTTTCTCTTTGAAAGTCTTTCTTAAATTTTATCATTTACTCTTATATGTTCATGATGATACAAATACATTAACCATAGGCATAAAACTCAGTTCATTGTAAGTTACTGACTTTTAGCAATTGGAACAATAAATAGTACAAATATGACGTTCATTGCATTTCATATATACATATCAAAACAAACAATTAATCATGTTCAATTCACATGGACCACTTACCTTTTCGCTTGGAGAATATATTCTCTCTCTTCCTAGGTTGAGTAAGCCCTAGACACGATATTGAGGTCGGATAACCCTAATTACCCTGTTTAAATTACATTTCATATTAATATACATTTTATTCACAACATTAAACCATATTTATATTTCCCATAAAACCAACATTTTGAGATTTAGAAACAAACTCTAATGCCTCGATCCTCAGATTCCTCATGAAAAATCCTTTTTAAAACATACTTTTGCTCATTTTTCTGAGCATCCAGCGATTTATTATGAATTTTTGAACACTAGCCAATGAGAATTATGTAAAACAATAGTCTGACATTGATTTGATTCAAAAATTTACCTGGTGTAAACAAACTGTGAATTGATAAAAGAACTTTATGAGAGTGTGAAATATTAATAGTTGATGCAGGGGAAAAAGTGTCATTAAGTTATAAATTGAATTCCGTAGTTGAGACATAAAAACATCGGTGAAAAGACTAAATTACCCTTGTAACATTAATCATTTGATTCAACACGTAGGGTTACCACAATCATTGCATGACAGTGTTTCTTCCCTCAACACCCATGGTGAAGAGAAGCAGCCCCTTCTCGACTCCAGGGATCCAAATTGTGAATCAGTGCCTTCTGATGAAAACCAAAAGCACCACGCTAATCCATGTTGCCCGACGAACTCATTTAGTCCAAGATTGGGCCTCACAGTGGATAGGAGCTCAAGAATGCCCCACCACCGGGGAAGAATAGGGGGGAAAAGCTCAGAGCTCTGAACCATCGACATTCATCATGAAACCGTAAACTGATCCTTGGAAAATGATCTTTGGGAAAAGACGAGGCCAAAGGACTAGTTTCTATGACTGGAGACATAGCGAAGAATCCAGACAGTGAATCGCCGATGAGGGCTTCACCGAAATCTATAGGGTACGACATTTGGGATGTCCGCGAGGCAAAGAGATACAAGAATGAATAATAGAGCTCGAGGATGTTCACCACACGCATGATTGAACTGGGGTCTTCAGAGCACCGTGTTCTAGGTCATCGTCGTCGAGAAAGCAACTTGAGCAGGTCTTGGAGCTCAGAGGCACGGGAGATGAAACTGGAAGTGGAGGTGTGAAGGGTGATGACCGGCGGTGCTCTTGAGTAGCTTATATAGGGGAAAGCATGGTCGTGGCCCAGTCTGAGCATCCATGATGGAGAGGGATTCTGAGCCCATATTGGGCATTTCGTCTACAAAGAGGGAGAGGGGGAAAGTTTGGGTTTAAAGGAAGCAGGAGAGAGAGACGAAGACATTGGAGTAAGACACTGGAGTTAAATGGTGATGTGAAGAGGAAGAATGCGGTCGGGGGAGATGGTTCCTTGAAATGGTTGATAGCCGCGAGGGTCATGGAGGTTGATGATGACCTCTAGGTCGTCGAATCGAGAGTGGATAAAAATAGAGCCTTCAGATGGTCGTGTGAGATGAAAAAAATCAAATGTAATGTGTGACGGATTAAGTGATCCGATACTATAGGTTTAATAATTTCATTATTCAAAGTTCTATTAAATTCTTATTCAAACTATATGAAAACTTCCTCAATCAATTTGGAGGGCCAAACATGGCCCAAATGACATTAAATTTGGACCATAGGTCAATTTGACTATCTAGAACGTTCCTAGGCAAATAGATTTAGGATTTGCACACGTTTGGTCCATAATTACCTATATTGTCCATTAATCTCAATAATAATGCACTTAAAGGATAAAATAGTTTGAAAAATGTTTCTCTTGTTGAATCCCTAAGTCAAAATTCAAAATATGCATTAATCACCCATCAAGAGTCATTTTAAACCTTTATATCTCCTTTTGAGTAATTTCCTTATAGGAGAGAGAAAATGAACATTAGTGACTTCAAAGCTATAAAGAGGAAAACAAAACCTATTTCCCAAGTCTTAATTTCAAAATTTTGAAGTCTTTGCCTAAATTCTTTCTCTTTCTTCTCTTTCAAATTTCTTTGGTAGAAAATAAAAGGGAAAACCGATTAATATTACTTTTTAAATAAATGTAACATATTATAAAGGAAAAAGGTGTCTTGGAGTTTCTTTTTATTTCCCCTTGCCTTATTATTTTAAAAGCAATATTACTTTGGCCTTTTTGCATTAAGGCCCTTAAAGAAAATTGTTTTAGGGAAAACCACATAAAGTTTTAAATTAACCCTAAAATTCTAGGATGTTACACCCTCAAAGCCATCCCTCAACATTGTTTGTTGTTATGATAGATACAAGTTGGACACTATATTCGAACCACTTGATATGAACAATCATGCCACTACTAGAAAAAAGAGAAAAAACTGGTCCACCAGCTCTGACGATAGGAACAATGCTTAGAAGGCCAACACTTCCACCAATGGCACTGACTTGTATGTAATTTGGGACAACATCCTCTACTATCTTTAATTTACCATGTGAAGCATCAGAAAATGTTGCATCAACATCAAATTTCATATTTTCAGAAGCCTCTTTCTTATACCTTGAATAAAGGCTCTCTATATTATTCTCTCTCTATGCTTATGGCATGTTCACCAAATTGTTTATTTATTTTTGTAAAATAAGTTCAGTTGGACTCAAAACACTTATTACCAACTCCCATATTATCTATAATAAAACCTATAGGGCTAGGATCCCTTAAATATTTAGACGAGGCATACCAATTTTCATTGTCACTACATTCTCAAATAGATACTACATCATAGAGTACAAAGACGACAAAATCATGAAATCTAGTGACAGAAATTTATCACACATAGCTTTCCTACATATAACCAAACATTAATGTGCCAATAGTTTGACGTCCCAACTTCTTCTTTGCAATGTAGAGTAAGTACTTTTGCAAGACAGCCACACAAATTGAGATGTTTTTGTCTTTGTACCTTACCAAATCAGAAAGGACACTTACCTTATCCTAAGGGGAAATCTATTTGAACATGGGAAACAATGTTCAAATATTTCCTCAACATAAAGGTTGGTAGACAAAAAACTTTATGTTGAGTATTAACCACAAGTATTGGGGTCGTATTCTTCCATTATGGTATTCCATTATACTATGATGAGTGTTGAGAATTATCTCTTTTACAATATCAAAATTTTATAAGTATATTATAGAAATGTTTTAGTCACACTCTCCTACCTTATTAGGCCTAATTTCATAAGTACCTCCCTAGCTTCTATTTTTTCTTTATTCCTAAAAATTGAAAACTTTTGTAATTCTTTACCTTTAATATAAAGTAAGAAAACGTAGAAACATCTTGTAGAGTCTTTAGTTATATCTATACGATATATTTTTTAATCCATAGTGGTTACACACTTCAAAATTGAGTGCCTAGTAAATCTAAAATTTCAAAGTTTCAATTATCTAAATAGAATTTTTTCGTAGGTTGTTATCCCAACAATAACATTACATTACTTTTTTATTTCAATTCCAATACCATGAATAAGAATAAGAGTTCATTATTATATTAATGTATGTATTATTAACTTGTGCCAACTTTGCACGTCAAATAATATTTGATTCAGGAACGATATTGAATAAGATTTTATTATTCAATGAAGAACTTAAACAATTGTGTGAATGTTAAATAAATCTTCTACATCATGCAAACTACGCTTTCATAAAAAAACCATCACAAATATAATTCATCAAAATTTCCCATTCATAAAATAAACCATCACACATACGATTCATCAAAATTATGTTACTTTTGAAATCATCTTGTAGACAATTATTAATTAATATAGTACCATTAAGGATTTAGGTGTCCTTGTGGTGACACATCTGGGACTCTATTTCCAATTTAACATTAGTCACATTATCTCTTGAATTATATGGTTATCATTAAAATTATTATCCTTGAAATATATTATATACCTCATACACCTTCTTCTTATGTCGCATTTGTGTTTTGGGTTAATCTTAATGAAAATATATTTGGTTTTTCTCCCTCTAAAATAAGTTATTGGATTACATCGATCGACAGAAGTGATCACCATTATAGGGTCATTGTGAATGATTGTTGTTGTGAGCACATAGTCAATGACCGCTACTCTAGTCATAGCAATTATCTAAGAGAGACTCTACAAATGAATTAGAAGCAATCCTAGGTTGGTCAAAATGAACCTTAGGTGGGTCATTGCATATCCAAGATGAGTATCACTATGTGTAGGTGAAGATCACTACTAGTTGTTTTATTTGTTAAAATTTGAGTATTTTTGCAAACATGCAACTTTCTCTCAAGTCTACTTCTAGATATATGCACATATTTATGTAGATTCCTATATTGGATCATTCTACATTTGGAGAAGGTGTTCTTTGTGCAGATCTTCATGCACATTTGCATTTTTGATGCTTTTGTGAAGATATAAACATTAGAATCACCTTCATTAAATGTAAGAAACCTAAATTAAGTTGGTTTTTTCCTCTCTTCCCATATGTTTATCTTTCCATTTTCACTCTTATTTGCTTTCTTGACCAAACAACTGGATAACCTCACAAAGAAGTTGGATTCTTCTTTCTAAAATCTTCTATTTTCTCCCTCACTGATCAAGTATGATGTAATGAATGCAAAGTTGTGCATTGGGAGCTTGTTGGTGGAGCTTATGAGAGTTTCTTCTAGTTGGAACATTGTTCCCTGTTAAAAAGTGAGTCTTTTATCTTCTGTTTGTTTATTTATTTGATTCAATTCCAACTTATTATCACATAATTTCTCATGATTAACTATATACAATGGGATTCTTTTTATGGTTTTAGATAAAACATTGGGGACAAAAAAACTCCATTTATTAAAATGATAACTTTCTAATCCTCCTTATTATTTAATTTTATAATCTTAATATATATTTTTTTCATAAAATGTAAATTTTGAAATTTTCTCAAAATATAGCATATTGACTCAACTATGAAATATTTAAAGAATCACCACATGATAATTTCTATTATGATATGATATTCCATTAGTTTTTAATTATGGCTCCCCATGCGAGGGGTGGTTATAAACCAGCGAACCCAAAACCAAACTGTTAGAAATCTTACTTTACATCATAAACCAAAAAGGCAAGGAAATATCTAAATTTAATTCCTAACTTCATTCACTTAAGGGATCATATATGGACCCTTCATATTTATTAATATACAAGTACTTTACAAAATTTTGCATTAGTGACCAAGGTCACTACCTATTATACTAACTATCGTCCTGTTCATGTATACAACATACACAACACATGCATGTCATGCTACAAAAAATTGAGTCATAGATACAAGTGTAAAAAACATTCTCATTAGACCCAAATATATAGGGATATTCTAGACAATACAACAAGGATAACACCCATCTTTAAACCATTTCTAACTGGGAAAATAAGTCTTCTCACTACCAAACCCTTGAGATGGGTACAAAGAATCTGAAAAGAGTGGAGAACCATGAGAATATAGGTCCCTATGCAAGATAAATCATCTATAGAGTATTCTAAGTGTCCATATCCACTATATATACAAAAATATAGAAGTTATATGATAAAACAACAACTACAAAGTATCTTCTAGTAGATGAGACAATATGAAGTAACAATATGTCATACCTAAGTCATAACAAAGTTGTAAAAGAAATACAATATAAAAGTGATAGGATACGTATGAAAGTAAATCTACACGATTTAATTGAACATGTGTAGTTGGGATGCACCTTGCAAACTATTGACTGATGACACTGGATTCTCCTATCCCATTAAAGAGGATGTTAGCATTATCCACTCTCCTAAAGTACCACCAATCCTCAATCAATGTGAGTATAATAATTAAGATTTTATTAGACTATAAAATACATATTAAAATCTATCCCCAAGTGGATAGTTAGGTCACTAAAACTACAAAACTTTCAAAGAGAGATGATATTGGTTTTTTATTCTATACAATTCAAACCATCTTTTAGATAAAGGCCTATCATGAGTAGGTTTTTTGCATTTTCCTTTCATGTCAAAGCCTACTCTGGTATGTACCTCATTCCCATTTAAAGTCCTACATCTGGTTGTCACTCATGTTCTTAAATTACAAGATGTATCATTAACAAGAACTTTACATTTAAGAATCCCCATTTGCATAGGTGACTCTCCACATTTACCATTTTACAGTTGTGATTCTATCCCTAAATTTTTCCATCTTCCAAAACTCATTATTGACCTAACTCACTCAGACATCTAATCACAAAGAGAGACGAAATCATTCCAATATCAAGAACATTCAAAGATATTCCATTATTACAGACTCATAATTCAACAAACATCTTTAAACCCGTTTCAATTTTTTGACTCTCAACAACCTTATGCCTCCACCATTGCCTAAATAGGACATAAATTAGTGATCAAAATTGACATGAATTATATAAGAGTTAGAGAGGCATAGAAGTTCTTAGAAGCTAGAAAGTATGGAACTCCTTCAATGACTCCATGACAATCTAGGGGACATATGATCAACTAGCTACAACCATTGTCTTAGTTTAGGCCACGTTAACTGTGGCGGGTAACCTGGTGTCCAACCTTATCATTTCCATGAATGATTCCACTAATCCATCCTACGAAGGAAAAACGATCACCTATATTACTCAGACTCATTATGCTAATCTAGTGTTAGACGTGGTTCAATCCAATGGTTGTCACTCATATCTCAAATCATATATTAAGAGGGGATAAATATTCACTACCTAGTTTTTCTCATTCATTCAATGATTGAGATTTAATCTGCTCTTCCACTAATGATGGATTTTTTCCCATTTATTGTACATTATTGTATATCATAAAGCCTATTTAATACAATCATTTCACCCATTTTCCATAGTTTAAGGGTTCACATACAAAAATATATCATTTGGACTTAAGTGCCATTTTCCCTTTACTAGATCTTTTTACAATATTATTCAACAAATTTTCCAATTAAGCTACATTGAATATAATATTTGGTTTAAAAGCCCACAACATATTCAGTTGCCATTATCTTAATAAAAAATCCATCTCTTTTAACAAAAAGGAAGACATCCCCCGCCCAAGTTTTATCTAATTTTATTTTCCTTTGTTATTTGATTTTTATTCATCAATAATATTCTAGTGATCTAAACCATTTTATCTAAGAACTCCCCAGAACATTCTAGAAAATTTAAAAACTCATACGTAAAAAAGTTTTTTTTCTTTCCCAGGGACACCCTATGGGATCCTAGCTTGGCCAAGGTCTCATGTGGTAGAATCCCATGTTCTTCCAGCGGCTAGCCCTACAAAATAGATCATTCTACCAAGTCTATACCAAAACCTTATCTCCAAAACCTTGGACCCCAAACCCTAATTGCAGGCTATAAATTTCCCCCATATGCATTATCTTTCATTGCCCTATTTAACAATCCTAAATCAAGAGAGAGAACTATCCCTCTATTTTATTTTAGTTTCCTTGGTGACTAAAAGTTGTTTCTTCTAGAAAAAATAAAATACATTGAAAGTATATTGAGATGGTAAGGAGGCAACAAGACAACTTATTTTCATTAAACTATTCAAGGATCTGAATTTCTATACCTATAATTGATTAACTACTTATCCATATGTTCTAGTTTCTTACCTAACTTCTCAAACTATAAATTTGAATTGGTAATATTCTCTAATAAGTTAAATAATAGATGACATTATCAAGTTTTCCTTTCAATCATAAATTCTTCATCTATATTGATTGTTATGTAATCTTGCTAATCTCTACATCCATTATGTGATTAACTCAATACATCTTTCTTGCAATTGAATTTTCCTTTATTGTCCTCTCTATTTTGCACCGTTCATCCGATTTTCCTGGGATGTATATATGATATGGGAGATCCTGAGGTGATTGGTATCTCTTAGATAACAAACTTGAACATTTAGAAATGGTGATGGGAATGCCACGATCATCTATAGTCCCCAAAGGATTGTCTATAAAAATCATGTTTTCGTTGTTTTATCATTTTCTTTCCCCTAGCCACCAAATCACATTTTTAATGAACTCGAGAATACAAGTAGAAATACTATTTGAAGGGTGATGTGGGGGTGCATAACACCTTACTAGTCCTAATATGATTGACAAATTCATTTTGGCCATGCGTTTGGTGCTTCTTATCCGCCGTTAGGTAGAGTAATTTTTGGTTTTTTCACATGTTTCCACTGATTTAAATTCTTATTCTCAATTTTAGATGGTTTCTCATCTAAATTAAGTGGAAAATTGAAATGTTTCCCTTTTATGAGTTTTATAATAATCTTTGAGTCTAGCTTTTCTTAGTATTTTTTCCTTGCGGGTATAATAACTTTCATTCATGAAATTCTATTAGTACATAATATTGGAAATTAAGAATTGTGAGTGAAAAATTATTTGGAATTATATTATGCTTGTATTTTCATTAGATCCACTTATCCAAGATATTTATAATATACTATCCATGATTCATCTAGATAGGCTTTGGTAAATAAAAACATGCTTACATTATCATTATTGGTTCTGAAATGCCTTTCCCTGTCTTCACATTCCTCATGTATCTAGGAATCCATTATCTACGCACCACCTATCATGTCCAAAACTTATTCTATCACTATCAAGTATTACAAGGTCGTTCCAAAAACTCATATGTGTGAAACATATAGGGTAGTACTCCAAGTTGTGAACAAACACCTCAACTACAGGGTGGGTGCCTTTACTTTGGGTTCCCTTGGGACTTTAGTATAGTTTTCAGAAGATGTTCTACTTTTGGAGTTGAAGCATACTAGTTTCTTATATTACCATTATCTAATTTGGTGGCATTCATAGTCATAATACTTTGATATTTTCTTACCCTTTGTTATTCCCTTATCTTTCTTAGGAGGATCGCTTTACCCTTTGTGTGCCCCTTAATATTGTAGGAATCTTTCGGCTTCTCCTTTCTTAGAAAACCCTGCTTATTCCACCACATTTTGATTTTGTAACCCTAAAGGTAAAGTCCTATTTGGAGTCATCAACCTCGTCAGGACTATGAGGCCTAGTAGCTAGAACTAAATGCTTAGGTGTTATAGAAAGGTGGTTTCAACCATTATTCTTTCTTTTTTTCTGTATGGAATAACCTCTGAAGTAGTCAACACTTATATACCTGGACCGCCATGTACTTATCCCTATGTCTATGTTCATTAGGCTACATATTCTTTCTTTCATGTGCAAGTACATCATATATGTATGTACAATTATTCCATCAACTCCACTCATTGAATGGTTGATAAGGATCTTCTTGCAAACAAAACTATCTTCCCACTAAAGACTAACTATTTCCTTTAGCATGTAGGAAGAATATACCACTTTGTTCTACTTAGGTGTGTTAGGGATTAAATGGTATTCCTATGCACAATCTCTAATCCCAGATAGGTGTCGATCTAATGTTTAACAAACTCATAGGGTAATGGGCCCCTCCATAAGATTCAATTTGGAAAACCTATAAATATCACAACTATCTTCACTTTCTGTGAAATTTTCACATACTCAAGTACCACCTTCCTTTATTCTTTTTATACACCTAGGGTCATGATTTTTTATCAGGATTTATGGGTCAACATTCTAATTATTGGTTTTTTGCTTTCTTATATTTTCACTTAGTGTTAGGATTTGCACATAGTCGAGTACCATTTTGCTTCAATTATCATGTGTACCTCATATCATGTTTTTGATATAGGTTAAACTATTAACATGCTTCTCATATTAGTTCTCCTTCCATTGCCTACTTAGGTTCTTTTTGGCTGAACTGGGTTATCTCTTCTAATCTCTAATTGGGTTATCTCATCTTATATAAAACACATTTTTTATTTTTATGTTTTTGATTGACATTACAAATGCTTTAGTTAATAGAGGATGACTTAACTCTATTTGTTTCAAAATCCCTAGTTTGCATCAAAAGACATATATACTTGAAAGAAGGAGAAGAAGTGTAGATGAAAATACCTAAAATTTATGTAATTTAGGAAATCTTAAGGCCATGTCCAGGTACATTTTTCATTGGAATGGGAGACCTTGTTAACCCACTAGTGGCACAGAGGAATATTTTCTATGCCACTAGGTTGTGTCCCCAGGATAGACACTATAACGTTTCATAAATATCATAATAATGTCCTCATTATTCAAAAGTGTTTTGAAATAATGACTTATTTAGGGTTATCTAAGTGAATCTAGCTCTGATACTAACTCTACTGACCCCCTCCCTCATAATCCTCATAAATGAGGACTATATAGGCTAGGGAAGTTATCTCATATTTTTTAGGCAAGTTCTCATAAATAATTACTAATAATCAACATTTCATTTCAAATGATAAGATAAGATTTCTAATAAAGTTGAGATCCAAAATAAGGTACAAAATTGGGAATTGAAAATATTGAAAGAAAACTAAGATATTTAGGAACTCGAATAAAAATACTATCTAAATCCTCCTAGTACTTTTAACATCTTCATTTATTTATGTAATTCGTCCACAACTTTACACTATACTTGGACTAGGATCTTAACCTAAAAGTGTGTGCAACTATAACAATGCACAAATAAGTAAAACATACATGTCAGTAAAAGACCAACAATTTTCAAATGATGAAAATTCATGTTTTCAATTGAAAAGTCAGATACCTCATATGGTGAACAAGTAATTCTATATGGATATTGTAATTTTCTTTCCTTGGTTCTCCTGGCACATACTAGATTTTAAAAATGCACTTATTGAATATACCTCGAGTTGGATTGGATTTCTCCTTATAGTCCAAGAGTGGTTTAATTCCTAAAACACCCATACGAGGCTTTGAGATAGGGTTTAGTTAATGCATTAGAATCAAGTTATACATATAGGTTCTTGATACTGTAGGAATTGAAACAAAAAATCCATTTTCTAGAATAAGTAAACTTGATATAACTTTGGGAAACAAAGTACAATTAAGGGAGGTTAACTACAACTAACTCACATACCTTTCAAGGATCATAACATGTTCAATCAAACTAATCTAATTTTTAATGTTAAAATAATCATACACCATTGAGGTGCTACTAACTTTTTTTAAAATCCATTTCTTGGGTTTTATCAAGTGTTGTACGGTTCATGTTTGGGATGAGCTAGGTTTAGATGGATTATAGGGTTTCTATATTTTGACCCTAACATTGGGTAAAAATTGTAAAGTCATCAACCCTAAGTTCTATCATTCAATTAGAGCATTACTTTAGTTGATCAATTGGAGTCGTCAAAACTATATCAAAGATAAGATCATGAGTTAGTTGTGGTAACAATATGAGATCCCAATTATGTAACAAATAATCATCATTGTAGGATTTTCATACTCACAGTTCTATTCTTGGGGAAAACCCAAATTATCTGTGTATTCAACCTAGCTTTCTTCATTGAACCACCATTTCTAATATAAGCATCAAGTTAGGGTATATGAATTTTAGTTAAGAAATGTGCATCTTTATATCAACATAGTCTTTTATTACCAAAACCAGACCATACAACATTGTGATCATGTATTCAATGTTAAATATTCAATGTTGAAACCATGTTCTAATCCTATTTTTGGGTATTTCATTCATTGAATATAAGAAAAGACATATAAGATAATTTTTGAAAGAATTTTTGTAGTATTCCTTATGTCATTTAAATGAAAACCAACTAATTCTATGCATAATTGAATACTCCTTGCATTTTGGGTTTTAGACAATTCACCTTTTTGGTTGTTCATATGCATACCTATCAATCTCTATATTTTTCACACATGGTCTATTAGTGGACCGTATAATCTATGACCATCCGATCTCCCCCATTCACAATGATCATGATCAAGTGATTGTCAATTTTCTCAAACAAAGGTATGTTTGTCCCCTTATAAAAAAGATATACATGTCATGCTCTCGATTCAATCATATCACATTCATACTTGATTCAAACATATCAAATGTACTCAATCATGATGATAAACTTTCATGGAGTTCCCAAAAATAATGAAAATGGCTAGATCTTAGTTGTATTCTTTGGATATATCAATCCACATTATTTCTTTAATTAATAAGGGCTAATAATAAATTTGTATGGTTTACGTAACCCTAGAATTTGACTATATCATTTAATATACTTTTTATACCCCACAACCACATCTTGATCTTGATTATACTTGGTGGCAATGTTGATATTTTGTGTAGGGTTAGTTCCTAGTATAACCTAGGTGTGAAAAAATAAATTTATATTGATATTGATGACGATAATGACGCTGATCATGGATACTTGAAATTTTGAAATGTAAATAATGAATGAATGACTACTCCTAGGGTCAATATAGGAACTCATTACCATAACCTTGGTCATTATGTCCCATAAAGTTTGGCATTCCAAAATTTGGCTAATGTATCCAAACATATGCTAGGATCTTTAACTTGAAACTGGACCTCGAACCTTTCTAAACCTACTCATACTACTAAATTTCAACAAGGAGTGGCTATCCTCTTACTTTGAATAGACTAGTGGTAATAATCATAATATTATATGTATATCTCTTGATTATGTTTTTCGTATGTACTTGATTGAGCTATATCATTAACTATTCAATAATATTATGGATTTATGTATATCTTACAAATAACTATGACATAATCAATATTTCTATAATGAATGCAAATGTATAATATCGATGATTGTGTCATTCCAAAGGACCTCCTCATAGTTGGCATGATGTAACTTGTACATTGGTGAGTTTCTCCTTCTATATTAATATATGTTTGGATTAATCCATCCTAGTGACCTCTCTCTTCTATATTGAAGTCTATCAGGGAGATGGAACCACTCAATAATTTTAATCAACATAATGGGAAATTTATAGTAAAATAATTTTTGTTACATAAGGAATGTTTTCATTGAAGTTGATTATTTCACTTATAAATCTTGCCAAGTATTTAAATTTAATGTATAAATTGTTTTATTTAATTTAATAACATATCATTGTATTCTAGTGATAGCATCATGATTTTTCATTTAAGCAATGGAAGAAATTGAAGATCTACGAAACAATTAAACAATTTGTTCTATTTTTCTAGACTGAATATGTTTAATAACATTGGAACTCCTTGGGAAACTTAATGATGAATGGAATGTATAATTATCTAGTCTAGTTTCTTCTTTTGTAAGCTTTCATTTTCAAATTTCCTTCCGGCCTTAGTTGTAAAAACTTTTGGTGCATTTAATAAATAATGTGAGATTTTGTTATTTATTCACATATGTGGTCTATATGATTGTTGGTCCACCAAGAGATGGATGCATTCATCACTTTAAAATTGTCTTCCAAGGATCTAGGATTGGGATGCATTGATAAAATATTCTTTTTTTGGATAAGGTAAAATATTACTAAAACAAAACCAAGTATAGGGGACACAACAAAAACCTCGTATACTATACAAACTTTACAAGAGACCCCACATTCTAAGAGCCATGGTATCCAACCCAACCATGCTCTTCGGGTTAGCTTTGAAGAACCCCAAAATGTTGTTACTAATTACATCAAAGATGGTAGTATTATCTCTAGGTCTCTTACCATGAAGTCTACTATTACGTTCTCTCCATATATGGAAAAAGAGAGACGTTACAAAAATCCCTCCCAGAAATCTATATTTAGACTTGGACTTTGTTATATCCATCATCCACTGTAAAGCATCATCCATTCCCAGAGGGGCGAGCCCACCCCAACCGCATTTAAGGCAACCACATCTCCAGATGTAGGCTGAGAACTCACACTCAAAAAAAATGTCGTCATGAGATTCTGGCACTTTATTACAGAGAAGGCAGATCGGATCACAGAACAGCCCCCATTTGATAATTCTATCTCTGGTAGGCAATCTTCTCATAATAGCCCTATACGCTCCAAAGCTCCATTTCGGACATCTAGGTTTGGTCCAACAGATATCATACCAACTGACCTGCGACATTTGCTTCTTCATATTCCATGGTTTTCTACCGTCGTCATGCTGCTCCTGCATTTTATAAAACGGGCTCAGATCATGGAAGACCTTTCTCATCCTCATCTAGATTGTCAACTCCCCTTGCTTCATATCCCCTCCCATCTCTCCATACCTCTCTTTCATCCAGCCAATCCACGGGGACTTTGGAATGTTCAAGAGACGGTCCATTCTCCTGGCAGTAGCCCCCCATGCCACATCATGGGGGCAAACAAGACCCAGCCCACCCGCATATAATAGCATTCACACCTCCACCCCAAAGAAAACCCGCTATGATGCTTTTGAACTTATCCAAAATGAAAGCCGACAACTCAGTCTGTCTACACCAGTAGTTAATTTTAGCATTTAAGAAAGCTTTTATGAGAATCGTACGCCCAGCCATCGAGATATTGAGTCCACACCATCTATCCACAACACTTCTCAGATCATCCACACATTCAAAGAAGTCCAAACCTCTTCCTCTCCCCCAGACAGAGGAACCCCAAGGTATTTGGTAGGAAACCGTCCCACCGGAATCCCAATTGCCTCCTTTAGTCTCCCTCTTCTACTATCACAAGATCTGGACAAGAACACATTGGATTTCATCTCGTTCATATATAGGTTGGAGATCTTCCCAAAGTCCTTCATAAGCTTCTTCACATTCCTAAGGTATTTGTAATGCCCAATGATGAAGAATAGGACATCATCAAAGAATATCATATGAGTCTTGACTTTAACCCCTCTAACTTTGAAGGCTTTAATACGCCCCTCCATCTCAGCTATTTCATTCATGTGTGTAAGATTCTCCATAACAATAGTGAACAACAAAGGAGAGATTGGGTCTCCCTGGCGTAAACCATTTGAAGCTTTAAACAAACCATAAGGCACTCGATTGATCAAAACAGAAAAGGATGTCGTTTGCACGCATTGTTTGATCACATCAATCCATCTCTCTGAAAACCCCAAAGCCTCCAAAGAACTCCATAAATCTTCCCATCTCACACGGTCATAAGCTTTAGAAATGTCCATTTTGGTACAGGCCTTCTTAGTGGCATTCCCAACACCAAACTCAACTAAGAATTCCTTTGCGACCAAAGTATTGTCCGAGATGGACTGACCTGTCACAAAAGCAGCTTGGTTATTGGAGATCACATTAGGAAGCAGAATCTTTAAGCTCCCCGCTATCAGCTTTGAAGCGATTTTATAAATCACGTTGCAACACGCAATAGGTCTATAATCAACTATCTCAGTAGGTGACACTTTCTTTGGGATTAGTCTAATAAAAGCATGGTTGGCTTGTCTAACCATGCTTCCACCCACCAAGAACCAACGGATTGCCTGGCAAACATCGGGTCCAACAACATCCCAACATGTATGAAAGAACTTCGCGTTAAAATCATCCGGTCCAGGCGACTTTGAAGCACCAATGGACATAGCAGCTCTTTTAATTTCCTCATCATCTGCTAATTTAACCAGGCTTCCGTTCATATCAGCGGTCACTTTCCTCGGCAGGCTCAAACTGACATTGTCACCATTACTTCTGCAATTATAGTTCCCCTTAAAGAAATCAACAGTCATTAAGGTCATTTTATCCACCTCATCCACCAGGTTGCCCTCCCCATCAAAAAGATTATGGATATGGTCACGCATATCATTTTTCCTCACCGCAACATGGTACATCTTTGAATTTGTATCCCCATCTCTAATCCATTTCAGCCTGCTCCTCTACCAGTAGTAGATTTCCTAAGCCTTTTCAAGTTGTATAAGATGGTGCCTAGCTTTGTCCTCCTCTTCCATACTCCTTCTACAAGTGGGGTTAGTTCTCATACCCTCATTCCCTTTGTCATAGATAGTTCTAGCTTCCTTAGTAAGATTATCAAGGTTGATCAACTCCTTAGACCACTTCTTCAAAGCTAGTTTGACCCTCTTCAGTTTACAGATAACCATAAACATGGGGTTACCCTGAATATCACACTCCCAAGCTTCCTTAACAGTTTCCAAGAATTTCGGCCACCCGATCCAATGATTCAAAAATCTGAAAGGGAGATTAGGTGCAGAAATATTATTCAAATCCACTTCCATCGATGCATGATCACTCTTAGGGTGATCCCCAAGGGAAATAGATGCATTAGGGTAGACCTCCAACCATCTAAAATTCACCAAACCCCTATCAATGTTACTAGAGATTCTTCTAACGGGAGTTCTCTTATTATTCCAAGTTGTGATCCCTCCCCGAGTGTTTAGTTCAATGAGATTAGCTTCATTCACCGCATCATTGAATCTGCCCAAGATAGAAACCGGAACCGGAAAACCACCTACCTTCTCACTAGCCTTCCTCGTGCTATTGAAATCCCCCACCACTAAATGAGGTAGTTCATAATGAGTTGTATTCACGATACACTCCCAAAGTCTTCTTCTATCTCTTTCCGCATTAGCACCATAGACCGTTGAGATAACACAGTGGAAGCCGCCTCTATTAATACAACTAAGCAACATCAATTGATCAGATCGGTAGATGGCTTGCACATCCCAAACATTCGGACACCAACCCACAGCTATCCTTCCTCCCTCTACCTGATCGAGATTGGAGGTATACTCCCACCCTCTAGGAAACAGAGTTTTAATCCTCCCATTCACCTTCCTTTTGATCCTGGTCTCTAAGAAAATAGCAAGCTGAGCCCCCTTCTCCTCAAGAATTTTTTGCAACAATATCTGTTTATCAGGCAGAGACGCCCCACGAACATTCCACACCAAGATTTTCATTTGGAAGATATGGTTTGCCCCCCCCCCTCCAGAGGAAGCAGCAGAACACCCTCTTCCCCTTCCCCTTCCTCTAACTCCCCTTTCTATCTGTACATCTCTTCTAGTAGAGCGTTTGGAACTACCCTGCTCTAAATCCCCCTCATCTACTAGATCCTCTAATATTTGGAACAGGTTGGTATCATCCCCCAACTCGCCAGCCATTTCAAGCACCATAGGAACATATGAACTGACATGCACCTCACCCTCCTTCCTGCTATCTTCCACTATAATTGCAGAGTTCCTAAGCCCACCATAAAGGATCCAAGGAGTCGATCCCACAAGGATATTGACAGGCCTTAGTTTATTTTAGTATAATAAGTAGTGGCTTATTGATAAGAAACCTACTAATAACAAATTCAAAGACAACCTATACCGTCAGTTATACCTTAGATACATCTTGCATGGAACCCATCATCATGATATTACATATCATATACCACATGCATGTTTTTGCAAATGACTTATATTTTCCTATCACATGGGGAAAATGCTAGTCTTTTGAGATAAGAATTGGGTCACACTCATATCATGGGTGATTCAAGGCACTAAGGGGACTGTACATCTTATGGGTTCTTGATCACCCACACATAGTCAACAATGTATGACTCTAAGTACCTTCTCACGAGACTCTGATTTCTATAAGGACTCCCATTTCACTTTGTCAGATTTTGAGAAATAGTGATAATCTATGATGTCAAGCCATACACTACATGAGTAAAATGCATGACAATGTTACTAAAACCAATTACTTCATATTTCAATTCAATTTAATACTAAAGCATTATCTTTCTAAGTTTGTCTCAACTAGAAGATTTTGGGTTTTCGTATCATGCATAAACAATATCATAAGCAAGGAAAAATTAAGCATCATATAATTCAAACATGTAGTGAAAAGAAATATTTTTAAACAACCAAGTAATATTATATATTTCTACTTATTCATACAACATCATTGTTAGGATGCATGCCTTTAATAAACATTATAATCACTTGGAGTTGCCTATTGGGATTAGTATATCAGCCACATGACCCTTACACAATCATTGTTCAATCATTAGCTTTAAACAAGAAAGTAGAAGGATTTATTTCACTTTCCATCAATAAGGATATTTGTGTAGAAAACACATATATGATAGAACATATCTCATATTTAGGAGTTCTCATAAATTTTCACATAGAATGACACAATATGTAACAAGATCAATCACTATTATAAAATCGAAGGATTATTTTGCATTAATTCAAGAATCATCTAGTTCAAGGGTGTTAATCATCATTAAATATCACATCTAGGGCCTAAATATTGATCAAAATTTGCATGTAATCGTTCTCAAGGAAAGTGTATCAAACACATAAGGGTGAGATAAATTTCAATCATAAGCTATCCATAATCTATCACACTATCTTTCATTTTAACCATTTCAAGGTCGAAATTTATCCTTTTCCATTGTACCTTACTATCAACCCATGATGGCAACCAATAGTATTTTCCTCAAGGAATTAACCTCAAGATCGTCATGTATGATCCATACTGAAAGATACATATTATAGTTCAATGTTTTACATCAATGATAGGTATTTCATAAAATGTGATAAAAGAAGAGAAGAAAATTAGAGGACCTTCATCTTTGAAGTGACAGATACAATAGCATGACTAGTTTCAAAGTAAGCATTCATCTTTTAACTAAAAGATTGCCTTACAAAAAGATTACTAAAACTGTAACATCCCTGACCTAGGTTATGTACCAACCCTAGGTGTTTTGCTTAATAAAGATGATTAGATGTTTTCTCTTATCATTTGAAAAGTAATTAAGGCTCTTGAGGAACTTATATTTCAATTTCAGTCCCTTTTGATTAATGTTGAAATATTGTTTTGTTAATTTTGGACTAAAGTGCAAATTACCCAAGTTGAGGGGTTAACTTGCAAATTGCACATGATAAGATGTTCCTATGATGTTGAGACATCATAATAATGAATATGATGTAGTGGTATGGTTTCCACAAGCTTAGGCATCAAGATAAAGCTTGTAGAGCAATCCTTGTGCATTAAAACCTAGTTTTCGTGTAATGTGCAATTTACCCAAACTCTAGGGTTCAATATGCAATATATCACCTCTAGAGGGTCTATCATGTTTCTTGTCATCAATAAGAGAAAAGAAAATGAGAGGGGCGCCTCATTTGAGTTATCTTGGAGTTGAGAGAATCTTGACATTAAATAATCAATATTTAAGCATATATGGAACTTTAGTTTAATTTATATAAAAAGAAATAAATTAATTGAGGAGCCCTTTAACCAAAATTTAAAGGATGTGTTTGCAATAGATTGGACGAGCTTGTGCCTTTCTATGGCACAAAAATATCTTGGTTGAGTGGAAGCCCACTCACATTAAGATAATAAAAAGTAATATCCACTAAAAGGTTAGATATTAATATAAAACTCCTTCAGGTGCTTAATTCCTTTTCCATTAATTCTTGTATAATGAAGAGGTTTTTCAAGAACATGAAGATGGATTCGTGGCCAAGAAATGGAGGGGAATTTGGTGGATATTATTTTGGATTTTAAAGAAAACAACTCTTTTTCTTTTTCCTTGAAAATCTCATACATGTCCTTTATACTTATCTTTTTCCCAAAACACTTAAAGGATCATTTTCCTTATTCTTTCTCTTTTCATCTTGCTTTGGCCGAACAAAGGAGAGCTCAGGAACAGAGGAAGGACAACCAAACCTGTTGGTAAGTTTTGATCATCTTCTACCTCAGATTCATGGTGAAAACCCTAAAGCAATGCTTGATTATTGGTTTTCTTTACCTAATTTCCAATTCTAGCCAACTTGTTCATCCAAAAGCTCAAGGACAGACCTTGGACAGTTGCTAGAACTCCATCCACCATTAGAGCCGTGGAGCTTGGAGCTTGAGATCAGTTCTAAAGGAAGGTTTTATAACTCTAACCCTTAAGCATTGCAAATGCATCTATTCCTTTAATAATCGTTGGCTACTTTTCTTCTTTTGATACCCTTTTGAGTTCTTGCTAAAACTTTCGTGAAGAACAACAACTATTCTTGGTTGAATAGAGGAAGATGAATATGACATCATCTTATATGATTGTATAAATAAAAACTATACCAAATAGTTTCAAAACTTGCTCAAACGGTTTCCCAAACCGTTTGGTAGCAAACGGTTTCAAACCGTTTGGAATGAAACCATTTCATCAAATTGCATGGAGGGAAACGGTCTCAAGAGCGTTTGGTGGTGTTGACCAAGCATTGACCATTTTGTGATCTTTTGAAAATAATGTAGGTTATTGACCCATCAATTATAATTGATTATCTCTAATTGGTTCACTAATTGAAGGTCTTACAATCACCGAAACCCTAATCGGGTAAATTGCTGATTAGATAATTGATTGAGTTAGAAATTTGGGTTGATTGACCCAAACGGTTTCAAGACCGTTTGGGGATCACCCAAATGGTCTCAATATCATTTGGTGATCACCCAAGACCGTTTGGAGGTCTAGGGTTAGGTATGGTTGAGCAATTGAGGATCCAAAGGAATCAAGTTAAAGTATAATCAAATGTTGATTTGGTGACCAATCCTAGGATCCCAACCCTAATTGAATGACGTGGTTAATGCTGATGTAATGGACAAACGGTCTCAAAACCATTTGGGGAATCACCCAAATGATCCCAAGACCATTTGGGGGTCACCCAAGACCGTTTGGAGGTCTAGGGTTGGCTATGGTTAGGTGTTTGAAGATCTAAAGGTACTAAGTTTAAGTGCAATCAAATGCTGATTTGATGATCAATTCAATGAGCCAAACCCTAATTGGTTGACTTGGATTTTGATGTTGACTTGGGCAAACGGTTTCAAAATTGTTTGGAGGTCATCCAAACGACCTCAAGACCGTTTGAGGTCAGGTCATGATCAATTTGTATGATGGTCCAATAGTTTCAAAGTAATTAGTTACACATTGATTAATGTTGCAGGATCATCGATTCCAAACCCTAATCCAATTGATTCAAACCCTAATTGATGATCAATTGAGGGTCAATTAAGGTTCGAATCAGTTGAAGGTTTACCTAATTAACTCAATTGAAGCATGGTGATAGGTCCAATTGATGAATGATAACATGGCCACAATCAATGAAGGAATCAATAATGGAAATCCTAAATCGATTTGACTAGTTGAGACCAACTTTGGTCCTTGCGGTTTTAAGAGGGTTGGACCAAACGGTCTCAAGACCATTTGGGACCAAATGATCCCAAACTGTTTGAGGTCATGCGGTTTCAAAAAGTCAACTTTGGCAAACGGTCTACACTACCTACTTTACTAAATGATTTCAAAGGTTACTTTACCAAACAGTTTCAGTGGGTTGTGCAAGACCGTTTGGAGGTCTAAACGGTCTTAGACCGTTTGGAGGTTTTTAGTGCAAGACCATTTGAGGTCTGTTTTGGTCAAGACCGTTTGGGGTCTATGTGACCAAGACCGTTTGGTGGATAACTAATTAAAACCGCATGGGTACTTCAAGTGGTTAAAGGACAAATTGGTTAATGGATTAATACATGATGTAATCAAAGATGATTATAGCAATTGTATCTTAATGAGATAAGGTGAGTACTATCCTTGAATGTTTAAGCCTTGATGATTATGACATAACCCAAATGTCAATTCTCTTTCATGTTGAGTTGACTTAGCTTAATCAAGGCTGATGTAAGCATCATCTTATAGAAGATGACAGAGAAGACTTTCCTACATGGATTATAATTAAGTATTGGACTTCTAATATGAATGAATGTCTAATTAGGGTATGATCCTTCATAGTGGGATCATGAAACCGTAATTATGATGGTTAATGAATCATAAACCTAATTGAGGGTAGTATTAGGTGAAATCCTAATATATGATGATGGTATGAACCTAATTCATAATGATGACATGATAAACCTTAATTCAAGGTACTTTGATGCTCACTCTTACTTGGGGTGAATAGTAAACCCTAACTATGGGATGTTAATAGTAAACCCTAATCTAGGGTGATGTAAAGTGAATAGTAAACCCTAACCTAGGGTGATGTGATGTGAATAGTAAACCCTAATCTAGGGTGATGTGAATTGAATAGTAAACCCTAACCTAGGGTGATGTAATAAGAATAGTAAACCCTAACTTTGAATAAGGTAAATGAAAGTGTGTAACCCTAATTCTAGGTTATGCTTTATAGCATGAAGCTCTAAGGTTGGATAATGAAATGATGAGTCATTTATCCTAATTGAGCTAAGGGGATGATTAACCCTAATTGAAACGAAAAGGGAAACCCTAACCCTAGGAAGGATATAGTGGTGTAACCCTTGAATAATGATGTCATAATTATTTTATGCTGATATGAAATTGATGTATATGTTATCATCTGTACTAATCATGCATGTTTTATGAGATATTGAATATAGCCAGGTATGAGTTATGATGCTTTGTTTATTGAAAGTATATTATGAGCTTCGTAAGCAATGATATGCTATGTTTCCTAGTGAAAGGTAACAAAAGAGATTGATAGGTTGTAAGAGCCATGTGAAATACCTGCATTGCAATTATCATGTTTACATTGACAGTGACTTGATGGAAATAAGTTACGTGTCAAAGTTGTAACAAGTATTTTGATGATCTCAGGGTTGGACACCCATATTCTTGAATCATGATGAAGAGATGATAAGGGATTGAGTTCCCAATGTTAATAAAGTTGTGAAATGAACTTGATAAAATAATACTCTTTTCTTACAACAATTGTTATAATGGCTTATGTATGCAAACATGCCTGATGTTAAAAGAATGTTGTAATGTACTTAAATAATCAAGTGAAATAATATCATGTAGAGCCCTGGCCATAGATCTGTCATCGTCAGCAGTTAGGTGATGGTGAAACAGGTTTTCCTAAGGGAACTCCTAGAGAGCATACTTCTGAGTATGTGGGGGTATTGGGCGTGAATATCCTTACGCCCTAATGGAGGAATTGATGTGAGATAAACATTAAATCTCTTAATCCTTCATTATGAGTATATGTCGGGGTGATGTATCACTAATCTCCCAATGATAATGTTAATGTCGCATCGATGTGAGATAAATAAGAAATCCCTCAATTTGCGAAGAGAGTATAACATGCCATTGTAACTCTAATAGCAAAGTTGCCAGTATACCCTGGAAAGCTATTCATGGCAGAGACACGAGATGTCCTGCATGTTGTTCCTCACACTGAGGAAGATGAGGTCATAGAAATCCAGCTCTTCTGATGACCTATGTATGGTACCGATTTCGATTTTGTAATGGTCGGTTGGAGTATGAGCAGTATACCTCATCTCCTCAGGGCATAAATATGTTTGTAAGATGTAATCATCCGTGTAGCATATTTGCTTAGTGTTGAACTATGAGAATCAATGAGTGATGATACATTGTTTATTATATATCCTAGTTGGATAAATAATATACATGTTCTTCATATTCATTATTGAATAAATGACTTGCTTCTTTATCAAGTTATAACTGGAATGAACTGTATAGAGAATATTGCTCTACTTAGCTTAATCAATGATTTACCTATTGTTGAATATTTATAATTCTACTTCTCAGAGTTATTCTATTATAAGCAATAACAATGTTTCTGGAGGAGAGTTATATCTCTCACTGGGACAATTTTCAATTGTCTCACCCTCGTGGGATTCAACTTTTTAGGTAGATGTCGAGGAAGAAGAAACCCTTCAGTGGGTGAGCAGTAGCAGCAGTAACAGCAAGGACAACAGTGATCCTTAGGTGGAAACATTGTTTATCAAGTCTTGTATATATAGAGAGTCCTATGTGTCATCTCTGTACTCTCAGGTCCTAGGAGTCAGTAGAGAATTTGATAAAGATCTGAGATTTTTGGCTTGATGCCTCGAGATTTTCGTATACTGCTTATGTACAGTTCAACTGGGCAATCAATGTTATGACTCTCGAGATGAGATTATACAAAGATGTACTGATGAATCAGAATGTAAATAACTTACTTTGGTTATTTATGATAGAGTTTTACAATTTGTGGATTTCTTTGCAAAAAGTTTTAAATTTTTAGTTATTTTCAGTAATTCCACTGCTAATAATTTGCTTCCGCATTAGTTAATCCTATTTTCACAAGTTGGATGCCACAAGTATTAGTATTAGAGCTCTAGGTTCACTGAGTCTACAGAGACATAGGAGTAGGGTTGTTGTGTTTGTTCTAGTGTCTTCCAGTCTATCTGATAGTGTCTTATGCTCATATAGGAGGAGAGGAGAAAACTAAAGATGTCTGGATCACATGATGAACATGTTGCAGAAAGTAGTGTCGCTGCACCCGGAGGAGGTGCAAGAGACCAAGGAAGGGAGGAACCTGTGCCTGAACTACCCCAGTTCAATTAAGCTAACATGGGGAATCCAGCCTTCCAAGCCATGTTTGGGTAGTTTATAGCTGCCATGACACATATGACTAATAGGATGCCCATACCTGCACCTAGGGCACCAACCCATCAAGAAGGGCAAGGAGCCGACAAGACATTTGAACGAATGTGCCGAGTTGGAGCTACGGAATATGCTGGGACAGCTGACCCAGCAGATGCTGACATGTGGTTAATTGAGTTAGAGAAGGCCTTTAGAATCCTGAACATCCCAGAAGCTGAGAAGGTTAGACATGTTGTGTACCTTCTCAAGGGCAGTGCTGGTCACGGGTGGACCATAGAGGAAGGGAAAAGGCCAAGTGTGGAGATTGAATGGGAGGTTTTCCGATGGGAATTTGTTAATAGATACTTTCCTAAGACATTCCTAGATGAGAAAATCTCTCAGTTTGAGAGGTTAAGACAAGGACCAATGAACATTAGCGAGTATGAGGCTAAGTTCATGGAGCTTTTGCAGTTCTGCCCGCATATGGCAACCACAGATGAAGAGAGGATACGACGTTTTGAGAAGGGATTAAACGTTGAGTTGACCACCCCTGTATCTGCTCTGGAGAACAGGGAAAGATTTGCTACTTTTTTGGAGTCTATCAGAAGAATAGAGAGGTCTGTGATGGAGAAGCGATAGACCAGGGACAAGAAGGCGTACCCCCAGTTCCTAGGATCCTCATCCAATGGTTTCAAGAAACTGAGGTTTTCCGTGCCTACACCACCACCTAGATTCAGTACCCAGACGCAGTGGACGTCAAATAGGGGTAGAGGATGAAGTTTACCACCAAAAGGAGCCCACAACTCAGGATCTGTGTCTGTTACTGGACCATCCAGGCCACAACAAGGGATCAGAAGTTGTTTCATATGTGGAAAGATGGGGCATTTGATGAAGGATTGTAGAGCCAGAGAGGCAAGTGTGACTCAACCTCAAAGGCAGAGTCAGCAAGGTTCTCAACGGAGATAGTTTCCTGGTGGTGCTAGAGGACATGGATAAGCATCCCAAGCAAGATCATCGACACCCAGTCATCTAGCACCGAATCAACCACAGGCGACGATGAGATTCTATGTGATGCATCCACCTGATGCAGTGATCAACCCTCATGTTGTGACAGGTCATATGAAATTGTTTTATTTTGATATGTCTACATCCTGCATCGTATCTGTTTTAATTGATCCGAGTGCTACGCATTCCTTTATCACTCGAAGAGTGATTCTTGACCGCAATATGACTACAAGTCATAGAGCGGATAGTCTATTGTTAGAAACTCCTTTGATGGGATATGTCGTGTTGCGGGAGGTTTGTTCTCCCTACATCCTTTTCTTTTCTGAGCATCGTATTCAAGTGGATCTTATACCACTTGAGATGCATGGGTTCAATATAATCCTTGGGATGGATACCTTAGAAAGGTATAAGGTTGTCTTGGATTGTGAGTCCAAGCAAGCTGTGTTCACAGATGATCGTGAAACATTGTTCTTTCAGGGAGATAGAAAGATTCTTCCAACCTGTCTTGTGTCAGCTATGGTAGCTGAGAAGCTGATGAGGCAAGGATGCTTTGCATTCTGGGCCCATGTGGTAGATATCACTATGGATAGTTCTAATCCTACTGAAGTTCTTGTAGTCAGGGAATTTGAAGATGTATTTCCTAAAGAACTTCCAGGTGTACCTCCACCCCGAGAGATTGATTTTGAGATTAATCTAATTCTGAGCACGCAGCCAATAGCACAAACACTGTATAGGATGGTGCATGCTGAGATGGCAGAACTCAAGAAACAACTGCAAGAGTTGCTTGAGAAGGGTTTCGTCCGACCAAGAATTTCACCTTGGGGTGCTCCGGTCCTATTTGTTAAGAAGAAGGATGGATCAATGCGGTTATGCATTGATTACAGACAGTTAAATAAAATAACTATAAAGAATAAATATCCTCTGCCAAGGATTGATGATCTCTTTGATCAGTTATGTGGTGCAACTGTCTTTTCAAAGATGGATCTGAGGTCAGGATATCATCAGTTGTGTATTAAGGAGGGTGACATACCTAAGTCTGCCTTTAGGACAAGATACGGTCATTATGAGTTCATAGTTATGTCATTTGGACTAACTAATGCACCAGCTGCATTTACGGAACTCATTAATAGAATCTTTCAACCTTTTCTTGATCTGTGTGTTGTCATCTTCATAGATGACATCTTGATCTACAGTAGAGATGCTTAGCAGCACGAACATCATCTTCGTCAGGCTCTAACTTTTCGAAGAGAGCATAAGTTATATGCTAAGTTTAGCAAGTGTGAGTTCTGGCTACCAAAAGTTTCTTTTTTGGGACACATGATATCTGCTTCAGGTATACATGTTGACCCTAAAAAGGTAGAATCTGTCTTGCTATGGGAACAGCCAAAGACACCGATGGAGATTCACAGTTTCTTAGGGTTGGCGAGCTATTATAGGAGGTTCATTAAGAACTTTACTTCTATAGCTTTACCCTTGACTAAGTTAACCAGGAAAGATGTTCCTTTTGTCTGGAATGACAAGTGTCAACAATCATTCCAACTGTTGAAGGAAAGGTTGACAAGTGCACCAGTGCTGGTGTTACCTGAGCAAGGGAAAGGGTATATAGTTTTCTGTGATGCCTCTAAGAAAGGACTAGGGTGTGTGTGAATGCAGGATAAACAAGTGATTTCTTTTGCTTCTCGACAGCTTAAGAAACATGAGGAGAATTATCTGACACATGATCTAGAACTAGTTGTTGTAGTCCATGCCTTGAAGATCTGGAGACATTACCTCTATGGAGAAACATTCCAGATTTTCACAGACCATAACAGCCTAAAGTACATCTTTTCTCAACGTGAGTTAAACATGAGGCAACGCCGCTGGATGGAGTTAACCAAGGACTATGATTGTAAAATTGATTATTATCCAGGGAAGGCCAATGTGGTTGTTGATGCTTTAAGTAGGAAATCAGCCACACCAGCCCTAGATAGAGTACAATTAAATTCTTTGGTGTGCTCTAGGAGGGATATGCTTATCTCTTTAAGTCAAAACAATGTATAGTTAAAAGTATCATTGTTATCTAGGTTGTTAGCTGAGATGCACATAAAACCTACTCTGAGACAGTAGATCAAGGAAGCACAACAAGCTAATGTTGTATTTCAGCAGATTAGGTCAGAATATTGTAGTGAGAAACGATAAGGTTTCCATGATTTAGATGATCATGTAGCCTGTTATCATGGTAGAATGATAGTACATGATGTCGATAACTTAAGGAAGTTAGTCCTAGAAGAAGCTCATTCTTCAATGTATGTTATGCATCCAGGAAGCACCAAGATGTATCATAACTTGAAAGATATGTATAGGTGGCCTAGTTTAAAGAAGGATGTTGCTGAGTTTGTTATTCGGTGTCTAGTGTGTCAGCAAGTTAAAGCTGAACACCAGAAGCCCACAGGAACAATGCAACCTTTGCCTATACCACAACGGAAGTGGGATCATGTGACCATGGATTTTGTGGTTGGGTTACCCAGAACAGCCAAAGGTCATGATTCCATCTGGGTAATAGTTGATAGGTTGACAAAGAAAACACATTTCTTACCTATCAAAACAACCTATTTTGCTGAGAAGTTGGCACAGTTATATGTAGATGAGATAGTGCGGCTGCATGGGGTCCCAATTACCATTGTTTCTGGCAGAGGTCCCCAATTTACGAGTCATTTTTGGGAGCGACTTCATAAAGCCTTAGGCACACAGTTAAGGTTTAGTATAGCCTTTCATCCTCAGACAGATGGATAATCAGAAAGGACTATACAAACCTTGGAGGATTTGCTTAGGGCATGTTTCCTCCAGTATACACAGGAATTTGGGATCTACATCTAAGTTTGCTAGAGTTTTCCTATAACAATAGCTATCAACACAGTATCGACATGGCACCCTATGAAGCTTTGTATGGTAGATGTTTTAGATCTCCCCTATGTTGGTATGAAACTGGTGAATATCAACTTTTGGGTCCTGATCTTGTGCAGTAGACCACCGAGAAGATTCAAATAATACAACAACAGTTAAAGACTGCACATGATAGGCAAAAATCTTACGTTGATAAGCGTCGTAGACCTTTAGAATTCTAGGTTGGAGATAGAGTGTACCTCAAGGTCTCATCTTGGAAGGGAGTTCTTAGGTTTGGAAGGAAAGGAAAGTTAGCTCCAAGATTTATGGGGCCTTATCCAATCATTGAATGGATTGGAAAGGTAGCTTATAAGCTGGAGTTACCACCTGAGCTGTAAAAGTTACACCCAATGTTCCACATTTCCATGTTAAGGAAATGTCACCCTGATACAGAATCAGTTCGGCAACCTATGGAAGTAGAATTGAATGATGATATATCCTATGAAGAAGGACCTATGTTGATCCTTGATAGAAGGATCAAGAAGTTAAAAAAGAAAGACATTAGTCTTGTAAAAGTCCTCTGGAATCATCGTGGCGTTGAAGCAGCTACATGGGAACTAGAGGAATAAATGAGGTGGAAATACCCTACTCTTTTCTCTTAAAATGTTTTGTTAATGATTTCGGGGACAAAATCCTTGTAAGGTGTGGATAATTTGTAACATCCCTGACTTGGGTTATGTACTAACCCTAGGTGTTTTGCTTAATAAAGATGATTAGATGTTTGCTCTTATATTTTGAAAAGTAATTAAGGCTCTTGAGGAACTTATATTTCAATTTCAGTCCCTTTTGAATAATGTTGAAATATTGTTTTGTTAATTTTGGACTAAAGTGAAAATTACCCAAGTTGAGGGGTTAACTTGCAAATTGCACATGATAAGATGTTCCTCTGATGTTGTGACATCATAATAACTAATTTTATGTAGTGGTATGGTTTCCACAAGCTTAGGCATCAAGATGAAGCTTGTAGAGCAATCCTTGTGCATTAAAACCTAGTTTTGGTGTAATCTGCAATTTACCCAAAATCTAGGGTTCAATATGCAATATATCACCTCTAGAGGGTCTCTCATGTTTCTTGGCATCAAGAAGAGTAAACAAAATGAGAGGGGCACCTCATTTGAGTTATCTTGGAGGAGAGAGAGTCTTGACATTAAAATAATCAAGATTTAAGCATATATGGAACTTTAGTTTAATTTATATAAAAAGAAATTAATTAATTGAGGATCCCTTTAACCAAAAGTTGAAGGATGTGTTTGCAATAGAGTTGGACGAGCTTGTGCCTTTCTATGGCACAAAAAGATCTTGGTTGAGTGGAAGCCCACTCACATTAAGATAATAAAAAGTAATATCCACTAAAAGGTTGGATATTAATATAAAACTCCTTAAGGTGCTTAATTCCTTTTCCATTAATTCTTGGATAATGAAGATGTTTTGCAAGAACATGAAGATGGCTTCGTGTCCAAGAAATGGAGGGGAATTTTATGGATATTATTTTGGATTTTAAAGAAAACAACTCTTTTTCTTTTTCCTTGAAAATCCCATACATATTCTTTATACTTATCTTTTTCCCAAAACACTTAAAGGATCGTTTTCCTTATTATTTCTCTTTTCATCTTGCTTTGGCCGACCAAAGGAGAGCTCAGGAGAAGAGGAAGGATGACCAAACCTGTTGGTAAGTTTTGATCATCTTCTACCTCAGATTCATGGTGAAAACCCTAAAGCAATGCTTGATTATTGGTTTTCTTCACCCGATTTCCAATTCTAGCCAACTTGTTCATCCAAAAGCTCAAGGACGGACCTTGGATAGTTGTTGGAACTCCATCCACCATTAGATTCATGGATCATGGAGCTTTACATCCGTTCTAGAGGCGTGTTTTATAACTCTAACCCTTAAGCATTGCTAATGCATCTATTCCTTTAATAATCATTGGCTACTTTTCTTCTTTTGATACCCTTTTGAGTTCTTGCTAAAACTTCTGTGAAGAATAGAAATTGTTCTAGGTTGAACAGAGGAAGATGAAGATGACATAATCTTAGATGATTATCCAAATAACTACTTTACCAAATGGTTTCAAAACTTGCTCAAATAGTTTCAAACAGTATGGTAGCAAACGGTTTCAAACAGTTTGGAATGAAACGGTTTCATCAAATCGCATGGAGGGAAATGGTCTCAAGACCGTTTGGTGATGTTGACCAAGCATTGGCCATTTGGTGATCTGTTGAAAATAATGTAGGTTATTGACCCATCAATTAGAATTGATTATCTCTAATTGGTTCACTAATTGAAGGTCTTACAATCCCCAAAACCCTAATCGGGTAATTTGCTGATTTGATAATTGATTGAGTTAGAAATTTGAGTTGATTGACCCAAATGGTTTCAAGACCGTTTGGGGATCACCCAAGACTGTTTGTAGGTCTAGGGTTAGGTATGGTTGAGCAATTGAGGATCCAAAGGTATCAAGTTAAAGTATAATCAAATGTTGATTTGGTGACCAATCCTAGGATCCCAACCCTAATTGAATGACATAGTTAATGATGATGTAATGGGAAAACGGTCTCAAGACCATTTGGGGAATCACCCAAATGATCCCAAGACCATTTGGGGGTCACCCAAGACCGTTTGGAGGTCTAGGGTTGGGTATGGTTACGTGTTTGAAGATCTAAAGGTACTAAGTTGAAGTGCAATCAAATGTTGATTTGATGATCAATTCAATGAGCCAAACCCTAATTGGTTGACTTGGATTTTGATGTTGACTTGGGGAAACGGTCTCAAAACCGTTTGGAGGTCATCCAAACAACCTCAAGACCATTTGAGGTCAGGTCATGATCAATTTGGATGATGGTCCAATAGTTTCAAAGTAATTAGTTACACATTGATTAATGTTAAAGGATCATCGATTCCAAACCCTAATCCAATTGATTCAAACCCTAATTGATGATCAATTGAGGGTCAAATCAGTTGAAGGTTGACCTAATTAACTCAATTTAAGATGGGTGATAGTTCCAATTGATGAATGATAACATCGTCACAATCAATGAAGGAATCAAAAATGGAAATCCTAAATTGATTTGACTAGTTGAGACCAACTTTGGTCCTTGTGGTTTTGAGGGGGTTGGACCAAACGGTCTCAATACCTTTGAGTCCAAATGGTCTCAAGACCGTTTGGGACCAAATGATCCCAAACCGTTTGATGTCATGCGGTTTCAAAAAGTCAACTTTGGCAAACTGTCTACACTACCTACTTTACTAAATGATTTCAAAGGTTACTTTACCAAACGGTTTCAGTGGGTTGTGCAAGACCGTTTGGAGGTCTAAACGGTCTTAGACCATTTGGTGGTTTTTAGTGCAAGACCGTTTGAGGTCTGTTTTGGTCAAGACCGTTTGGGGTCTATGTGACCAAGACCGTTTGGTGGATAACTAATTAAAACCGCATGGGTACTTAAAGTGGGTTAAAGGACAAATTGGTTAATGGATTAATACATGATATAATCAAAGATGATTATAGAAATTGTATCTTAATGAGATAAGGTGATTACTATCCTTGAATGTTTAAGCCTTGATGATTATGACATAACCCAAATGTCAATTCTCTTTCATGTTGAGTTGACTTAGCTTTATCAAGGCTGGTGTAAGCATCATCTTATAGAAGATGAGAGAGAAGACTTTCCTACATGGATGATAATTAAGTATTGGACTTCTAATATGAATGAATGTCTAATTAGGGTATGATACTTCATAGTGGGATCATGAAATCGTAATTATGATGGTTAATGAATCATAACCCTAATTGAGGGCATTATTAGGTGAAATCCTAATATATGATGATGGTATGAACCTAATTCATAATGATGACATGATAAACCTTAATTCAAGGTACTTTGATGCTCACTCTTACTTGGGGTGAATAGTAAACCCTAACTATGGGATGTTAATAGTAAACCCTAATCTAGGGTGATGTGAAGTAAATAGTAAACCCTAACCTAGGGTGATGTGATGTGAATAGTAAACCCTAATCTAGGGTGATGTGAAGTGAATAGTAAACCATAACCTAGGGTGATGTAATGTGAATAGTAAACCCTAATTTTGAATAAGGTAAATGAAAGTGTGTAACCCTAATTCTGGGTTATGCTTTATAGCATGAAGCTCTAAGGTTGGATAATGAAATGATGAGTCATTTATCCTAATTGAGCTAAGGGGATGATTAACCCTAATCGAAATGAAAAGGGAAACCCTAACCCTAGCAAGGATATAGTGGTGTAACCCTTGAATAATGATGTCATAATTGTTTTATGCTGATATGAAATTGATGTATCTGTTATCATCTGTACTAATCATGCAGGTTTTATGAGATATTGAATATAGCCAGGTATGAGTTATGATGCTTTGTTTATTGAAAGTATATTATGGGCTTTGTAAGCAATTATATGCTATGTTACCTAGTGAAAGGTAACAAAAGAGATTGATAGGCTGTAAGAGCCATGTGAAATATCTGCATTGCAATTATCATGTTTACATTGACAGATCACTTGATGGAAATAAGTTACTTGTCAAAGTTGTAATAAGTATTTTGATGATCTCAGGGTTTGAACACCCATATTCTTGAATCATGATGAAGAGATGATAAGGGATTGAGTTCCCAATGTTAATAAAGTTGTGAAATGAACTTGATAAAATAGTACTCTTTTCTTACAACAATTGTTATAATGGCTTATGTATGCAAACATGCCTGATGTTAAAAGAATGTTGTAATGTACTTAAATAATCAAGTGAAATAATATCATGTAGAGCCCTGACCATAGATTCATCATCGTCGGCAGTTCGGTGATGGTGAGACAGGTTTTCCTAAGGGAACTCCTGGAGAGCATACTTCTAAGTATATGGGGGTAATGGGTGTGAATATCCTTACACCCTAATGGAAGAATTGATGTGAGATAAACATTAAATCTCTCAATCCTTTATTATGAGTATATGACGGGATGATGTATCACTAATCTCCCGATGATAATGTTAATGCCACATCGATGTGAGATAAACAAGAAATCCCTCGATTTGCAAAGAGAGTACAGCATGCCACTGTAACTCTAATAGCGAAGTTGCCAGTATACCATGGAAAGCTATTCATGACAGAGACATGAGATGTCCTGCATGTTGTTCCTCACACTGACTAAGGAAGATGAGGTCATAAAAATCTGGCTCTTCTGATGACCTATGTATGGTACCAATTTCGATTTCGTAATGGTCGGTTGGAGTATAAACGGTATACCTCATCTCCTTAGGGCATAAATATGTTTGTAAGATGTAATCAGCCGTGTAGCATATTTGCTTAGTGTTGAACTATGAGAATCAATGATTGATGATACATTGTTTATTATATATCCTAGTTGGATAAATAATATACATGTTCTTCATATTCATTATTGAATAAATGACTTGCTACTTTATCAAGTTATAACTGGAATGAACTGTATAGAGAATACTGCTCTACTTAGCTTAATCAATGATTTACCTGTTGTTGAATACTTATAATTCTACTACTTAGAGTTATTCTATTATCAGCAATAACAATGTTTCTAGCGGAGAGTTATATCTCTCGCTGGGACAATTTTCAATTGTCTCACCCTGTGGGATTCAACTTTTTAGGTAGACGTCGAGGAAGAAGAAACCCTTCAGTGGGTGAGCAGCAGCAGCAACAACAACAAGGACAACAGTGATCCTCTGGTGGAAACACTGTTTTTCAAGTCCTGTATATATAGAGAGTCCTATGTGTCGTCTCTGTACTCTTAGGTCCTAGGAGTCAATAGAGAATTTGATATAGATCTGAGATTTTTGGCTTGATGCCTCGAGATTTTTGTATACTGCTTATGTACAGTTTAACTGGGCAATCAATGTTATGACTCTTGTGATGAGATGATACATATATGTACTGATGAATCAGAATGTAAATAACTTACTTTGGTTCTTTATGATAGAGTTTTACAGTTTGTGGATTTCTTTGCAAAAAATTTTAAAATTTTAGTGATTTTTAGTAATTCCTCTACTAATAATTCGCTTCCACGTTAGATAATCCTATTTTCACAAGTTGGATGCCACAAAAACACCATTGTTCATACATATTTTTATCTAGATCATATGGACTACTAGAATGTACGTGTACTTTAGACCTTATATCCATCATTTAATCCATGCTAGGTGTAACCATCTATAACACCCCTGACTTGGGTTTTGGGATAACTCTATTTGTTTTTCTTAAGTAAGTTGTTTCTAACTTCAATATAATCCTTTTAGGTGTTTTACTAACATGTGGCACGCCTATGTTTCAAGTTTGGACCCATTTGAATAATGCTTGAACAATGTTTGCTTGTTTTGGATCAAAGTGCAGTTTACCCAAAGTAAGAGGTTAACATGAAAATTATCATATCTAGAGTGTCCCTTCTCTCTCTCTTAGTATCATCAGGAGGAGAGAGAAAGGATGGGGCACCTTGTTTTATTCTTGGTTAAGTAATATCATTGTTAGTGGTGAAAGAGCCAAAGAGTGTTTAGTGTCTTGAAACCAAGATGGGGTTGTGTCGAGTTATGAAGTGTATATGGGAGTACCTATCAGCTTGGAAGCCGTAGAGGAGGTCCCATATCGGTTTAGAAACTTTTTTGAAGTATTCATATCGGTCTAAGCACCTCAAGTAGGTGAAGCCTATTGGTTTAAATGTTCCTTGCAAAAGTTGTATCAGTTTGTATATAAAGTGATATTGGGTTGTGATATCTTGTCAATAAAGCTACCCAATGGATGATATCTAATCCTTGAATTATCCACAAGAGTTTTGCATGTCAAGACAATCATGGATGCATGGATTCACCATGCATGAACACGTGTCACCTAAGTCCATATGGTGGTGACACTTCACATACACTCTCTCTCTCATGAGCCTCAACTATATAAGCCTCTCTTTTCACCTACTAGTGAACATTTTGACCCTCATATCATCCCTTTCTTGGCAGATGACCAAAAAATCTTGAGGAATAGGAAGGATATCTAGAATCAAGCCTAAGGTGAATCCATGGTCATTTTCAACCTTGGGTGGACTACGCTTCTATCGTGGTCCTTTCTTTCTTTTCTTCTTTGCCAAGTTTCTAACTATGATACCTTCTTCTTGATGGAGGTGAAGCTATATCCAAATCTTGGACCTTTGGATAAGTCACCTTCAACCTTTAGAATGTGAAGCTTTGGATTTTGAAGCTCTTGTGTTGATCTTGAGGTGGGTTATATAAGTTGAACTCAACTCTATTATTATTCACCTTCAATCATGCAATACTTGGTGATTCCTTTTCAATTTTGACTTTCCTTGGTTGAATGATGATTCTATGAGATATAATGGATATATGGGGCTGTTTTCCATGAACTAGAGTGATAGTGGATGAAGGGTTGAAGCTTTAAGATGATGGAATCTCCCATGCACAAACCCATATTGGTTTGAAAAACCCTAACCCAATACAAGGTTATGTGAGGGGAAACCGATACATATGAGGTCCTAACCCATTACCGGTTTTATCATGTGAAGGACTATTGTCCTTACAATTGTCTATCCTATCACCTAAGGCTAAAGATGGGGGCATGACAATATCCTAAAGTGGAGTGAACATATGAAGTCTATAGGGCTAACCCGATATGCCATAATCCTAACAACCGATACACCTCTAGCCCAACACATGTGTCATGGGCGACACACTGTGGTTGACACACAAAGTAATGGTGAGTCTGATACCCTAGAGTATGCTATGAATGACACACTATATGATGGTATGGCCGATACACCAAATCATGGTGTGGCTGATACACCCAGATATGAAGGTGATATACCATGTCATGCTTATGGCCAATATTACTGTAAGCACCTCAAGACTGATATCATCTTGATGTGACATGGCCAACACAAGTGAAGTTTCATGGCCGATACATGTGTCTAACATGACACAAAGTGAGGTTCTTATGCCGACACAAGTGAAAAGTGTTATCGCTGATACAAGTATCTATGCCAACACAAGTGAATGTGTCTATGCCAACACAAGGGTTAGTGTGTAGGCCGATACACTTTGATGAGTGTACCGACACATGAGGGGTATAATCAAGTTGATACATGATTATGTAATGATATGTACACACTTTGATAAGTGTAGGCCAATACACCCTAAAGAGGGTCAAGTCAATACAACAAATTCAGTTGAAACCAATATCCTTGTAAGGATGAGAGAGGAACTTGTATTACTCATGTTGATAATCAACTAATGATAATTGATGAAAATAGCTATGTATGTATGAATACTTATCACAATAACATAAGGTCCTAGATATGAAGAGTCATGGTTTAGGGTTGGTTATTGAATATAACCCTAGAAACCCTAATCAATCAAAAAAAGAAAAACCCTGGAAACCTTAATCGGTTGAAGAGTAAAACCCTATCCCTGATCACAAGAGGGAGTGCAACTTGAAATAATATGATAATAGTAAATCAAAGATTATTATAATATAATGAAATATTAACCATACATATATTATGATCATAGCCAAATGAGGGCTATAGTGGTTATAATCTATTATAGCTTGAATATGCCTTATACGGCATATGGAATACTTGTATCACAGGAAGGATGTGAATAGGTCTGATGACCTGGCAAAGGCATGTTGCCTAGAAGATGATGTGGTACTCAATGGTGATTATAAGGGATTAATATCCCATGATGAGAATGATAGGGTAACACAAAGGTGTTCCAATTGTTAAAGAATCTTAGGCAATATGATAAACCTTTCATTTTATCATGCTTGTAACTTGATTGAGGGATTTTTCTTTTATGACATGGTTTTGATATTTAATTGATATCTCTTTTATTATGAGATCTTAACCATGCAAGTGTTTTGAGATAATGAGCATATCCAACTATGGGCTATGGTGATGTGATATTACATAGATTGAATCATCCTTGTGAGCCATGTGAAATACTTGTACAACAAGTATGATGTTTATATGGGTCTTATGACCTAGAGATGGTTATTTCCTAGTGAGAGATGACATTGTTCAATAATGAACTAAGGTATTTGAAACCCCATAGCATGTGATAATCAAGTATATGGGTCTTATGACCTAGAGATGGTTATTGCCTAGTGAGAGGTGACATGGTTCAATTATGAACTAAGGGGATCGAAACCCCATACCATGTGATAATGATGACGAGTTGACATGGCATTTATGTGTGTGGTATATATGTAACTTTATTGCTGCTAAAAGATGTTGTGATACACCTAAAACTATAGGTTTCCCTGGCCATAGATCCATTCAGTGTCAGAACTTGTTGGATGGTGAAACGAGTTCAACTCAGAACACATATTGTTGAATATGTGAGGATGCATAGTTAATCATCTTCCTACATATATAAAATAATTATGTGATATGGATGGCCATGCATGAACCAATCCTTTCCTTAAACAATGGCCATGTGTGAGCCAATCCTTTTATAAAAATGGTCATGTGTGAGCCAATCCTTTTATAAGAATGTCCATGAGAGATCCAATTATTTATATATTAGAATGGACACGAGTGAGCCAATTCTATTTATCCGAATAGCCATGAGTGAGCTATTCTCTAGCACTGTGACATGTACCAATGTGGGCTAGTTGATTAAATATTTGACTATATGTCACTATCAATAGTTAACTAATATGTCTTTGCATTGTCTCTCGTACTAACTAGGAGTAGTGGGTGAGGTCTTGGGGTTCGGCTCTCTTTGGACCTTGTATGGAATTGTTGGTATCCCTTCATAGGGGCTGGCTGGATTTGGGTGGTACAACTCAAATCCTCAGGGAATAAGTCAGGGCATAAAACAATATATAATGTGTGTGATTATTATAATCTTGTGCTTGCATGTGAGTGTGTGCATCATAAGCTTGAACATTGTGTGCATAAGTGTGTGCATAATCATGAGATTGATTATTGAAAGATTCAGTTATCTGTGTAGCATATTTCTCTTAAGAATAGAATACAGAAATATTGAATGGGGATGCAATTGTATTTGTATGACATAATCGGTACTTGTCATATATGTTGTTCATATTCCTTATAAGGTGATTACTTGATTTACTGTTTAGTCATAGTTATCTGAACTGCTCATTTATGATAATATTCTTCCATGCTCGTATTATATTGTCAGATTTGGTTAGTATAGTGCAACTTTACTTTCTGTTCTAATAACAGTGTATCTGTGATAATAATAGTTTTATTTGGGAGTTATATCTCCCGTTGGGACTTTTGTCTCACCCTGTGGGTTCCACAACATTTTAGGTGGACGTGCACTAGGTAGAAAAGATTGTGTAAGCTAGGACATGACAACGGTAAAAGAAGACCTAAAACTAGAGGTGGTGTGCTATCAGTTGTGTCTTGTTGTAGATAGAAGTCATATGTGTCGTCCCTGTACTCTCAGGTCCTTGAGAGGACAGTCTCTCTATGGTTTCACGATTGATCTGAGCTTTTAACTAATATGTTGTTTCTGCTTATAGTTTACTCATGTACATATTTTTTTTATGGTCAACCTATGTCAGATGGAACATGAATGCACCATGTTGTATATATATGACAGGCTATGGGGCTTCTTGTAAAGAGTTTTCTGGCAATGGATCTTTATGGAAATGGATTTAGTTTTTAGTATTTTTTGATAATCTAATGCTAATGGTTATTTCCGTGTGGTTTTATGTAATCTCATTGTCAATGTGATAACGAGTGTCACACCATCACTCCCACACCTTTTTCTATATTTTTTAGAGAAGTATAGTTTATATGTTTTTAACACTCACTTGAACCTCTCCAGAGTAACAATGACATGTATTTCTATTAAAAGAAAGATCAAAATTGATTCTCTAACTTATTTGACAGTATTAAGCAAGAACATGATCTCATGATAAAATATGACGTCTCCCTACAAACTTGGTCTAGGTTCATTAAACATGATCATATTGATAGAAATTGGGTCAAGCATTAGTTCATCAACACTTGCATCATTCAGTAGCGAGATGAAGACTCATTTAAGTTATGTTTCAAGCTTCTTATTACATTATGTTATCTAGGAAGGTAAGAAAAGGCACCGAAGTTTCATTTTGAGACATAGGGGTCATTAGAGAATACATGCTCATAAGAACAACGTTAATTACATAGTAAGGTTTTCATTTTTTGAGAAAATATGTCTTCTATTATAGCCTTAAGATATTTGTGACCAAAAATATTGAAACTTATATTTTAATGTGTTTAAACTATTACATGCATATTTAGGAAGGAGGGAGCATGGAACTCGACTAGTTTCTTACAAGAAGCTCCTCCTTTGAGATCCAACAAGAGGATGTCTAGATCGACTTCTTTTTTATGATCTCACCTCCATACAATAACAAAATTGATTCCTTACAGCTTCTATAGAGCTACTTGGGCACAAATAAGATCCACAATGCAATCTCCTAACTTGTATTCCTTACGTTATACTTCCAAATAAAATTTTTAATTTGGAATCAATTACAACATTATCTTAGATTAGCAGAATTGTCATTGTAATATTATTGTGATGCTCTTTGTGAAAATTTATTTTCCCCAAATTAGCCTTTTACATCAATTTTGTAAAGGAAACCAACATGGTGCCTCTGAGTTTTTAAAAAAGTGCAACGTAAATTTTGTAGATATAAACAACATAAAAATGATACATTAATATGTTTTTTTTCTATTGTAACTAACGTAGTATCAAAAACTCAGGTTGCATTTCGGATACACAATCAGTTTCTACCTTAGAATGAATGTTGATTTTGTTAATAACACATAAATTTTATTTCTTTCACCAATTTCTCTCCATCTTTGTCCAAAATCCTTCTTCCCTCACGAGTCCCATGCAACTACCAAATCCTTCCCTTTCTCTCTCTCTTTTCATCATCACCACTGCCTATGCTAGGCACTTCTGCCACTACTTCTATAGACTACTATTGTTGTTGCATGATGCTTCTACTCCATTGTTGCCACCAATAGCATGACACTTGGATGACAATATTGCTACTACCGCTGGTGCTTACCTCTATTTTGAGGTATTTTCTGTTATTTATTTATTTTTATTTGTTTTGCATTTAGTTTTTTTTTTATGATTGCATTTCATGTATAGTTTTTCAATAATCAGATTTTATGTATAAATTCTTTATATTTTTGTTTTGTTTTTACATTGATATATTTTGTATAATTGGAATTAATGTAGAATATCATATCCAACTAATGAGAATTGAAACTACATGTATAATTACCTATTTGATTTGTCTAGAATGTATAATTGTATAAATTCATTTGTGATGAAACATTTACTCTCAATGTGGGGTGTATTGATAAATTTGAATGTTGTATGGATAAATAATCACATCTAAGAATTAATATATTGAATTTATATGAATTTACCTAAATTAACTTAATTTCAATTGGGATTGATATGAACTCAATTAAATTTAAACCCTAAACCTCATTGTACATTTGCACCTTCTTTTCCAAGGAAAATGAAGTAGTTGGGTCCGGTTTTATTAGATTGGATGTATCTTTTATGAATAGTACATGAGTTTGTTTAAAGGCGATGTTAGAAATTGTTATTGGCCTAAAGGTATTATAATTTAGGATTATGCGACTAGAAGGTGATGGACTTCTATAATAATATTCTGACTTGTAGGGAAACTCTTACGAATGCAAAGTCTTGCCATGTTGAAGCTTGTTTTGGCAAATGGACATTAGGAGCATGAGCGGAAGGAATTAGTCGTGAGATATATGGGAACAAGCACACCTATACATTTTACGCAACATAAACAGAGTTGGTATTAATATCACCAAAAATGAGATTTTATCAAGAGAAAGTATCCTCAATCTAGTTCAATGTGGCTTGCTAAAGAGTACAATAAAATATTTATTAGGTGGTTTGAAGATAAAGTCTTCTATTAACTATCTCAAACACCAAATGATGTTGTTGAGGATATTATAAGGATCGCCTTTACACCAAAAATGGATGTTATATCTTATGAAGGGTTTGACATAAATGAATTTGTGTGCTATACAAATAATCAAGATGACAAGTGTGTCATTCAAAATAGTGGGGTCTCCCTTCAAGTGTCTTCAATGTATTTTTCTAGTGTGAAAAAATAAGAATCCATAAGAAGGTAACAATTACACTTTCATTGAAGACATATGGGAATTTGACTACATAAAATTCAAAATTTTCCATCTTTAGCTGTTAGTGGCTCAATAACAACAAAGGGAGTTCAATTTGATAAGTTTGGGTTTCAAATTAGTGAATCAAAAAGATTTGTGAGAATTACGAGCTAATTCATCATGCATAATAGGAGAAGAAAGTATTCTATATCGATGTCCCTACAAATGAAAAATGATCTATCACTATTGATGGGAAAAGGCATTTGATTACAGACCATATAGATGGAAAAGAGTACTATGACAAATATGAAATACTCTGGTCCACTATAAGTGGGATTGCCAAGTATAAATTTTGAAGCTAACATTGTTGAGTACTATATCCATTAATATCACACAATAGGAATTAAAATTGACAAGCGATCCAATTAATATTGAGGCATGGCTTCTATAATTTAAACAATGCATTCTATTAGATACTAAATATTAATGAAAGACCCCACATTTATGTAAATGATTCATCACAAATGATTAAAAGGTATTAATTTTATGTATACAATATGAGTAATACATGTATCTTAATGGTGATGTGTGGGAGAAGATTTTATGCTTTGAAGAAATTTGATGTGTTAAAGGTATTAATTGATTTACATACACTCGTAATTATTAAATGAGTTTTAGGTATTAAGTAATTAAAACACCTTTTGAATTTATTAGACTACACATGAGACTCAAAAAGAAAGGCGTGCAAAGTATGTGCACAACCATCATTTGGGTCACATTCTTTATGCCTTTTGTAGCCAAAATTTGAAAAAAGAATAATTGTCTAGGGAACAATAAAACAAAGCTCCAAGTTCACATCCACTACTCATACATAAGGAGTGGATATATGCTAGAAAAAATAGCTCAAGAGTAATGTCCAACCGTACAATTCTGATGTGGCTCAAAAAATAATATGGTTCAACTCTCGCAATGCACATTTATCTTTATTATGATAGTTAGGTTTTACTGACTAGTTCCATTGATGATGGTTAGTGGGAGCTCCATGATTAATGAAAAGAAAGAAAGTTTATCCCTGAGGTCCGAATGGATATACTGACAATTACTTTTGGTACTCAAGAGCCTCCTAGCCATGTTAATGGTGTATGATTTGATGTTTGGCTAAAAGCTTATTTTGAATTGTCAAAATACCCAAACAGATCTACTAAGAGTGATGGTATGTCGCATGAGGAGATAGATGACATGATACAATATAGAATACAAGATGCAATGAGAGCTTTTCATCCATCTCAATCTCAATTACCATCTTAGCCTATATGTCACTCTTTTAACGAGGTACATGAGGGTATTGGGAGCACTCCCATGGACCTTCCAGTCCTGTCTAATGATTTAAGTTTCTTTCTGATATAATAGTTTGCCAATTCAATGCATACATATTTTGTTATTGGTATACATAATAGTATAAAACTTATATGGGGCTAGAAAGTGTCATCTTGCAGTTTATGATCCTACAGTCACGGTCTTGGTGAGGTCAAGGTTTTTCCACATAGTTATGGGATGATACATTGTACTTCAATGGTTGATGATGTGGCCCATGTGTGTCTCCAGTTTGTTAATCATCTATTGAAAGATACACCACTACCTAACATCACAAAGAATAAATCAATTAGGAGAATTAGAAGGTGCATTTAGTGGATGGCTCAAAATTTTGATCATCTATGGGAAGGTATGCATATTATTGCATTTGTATTATCAATATCATATATATATATATATATATATATATATATATATATATATATATATATATATATATATATATATATATATATATATATATATATATGTTGTCGATTGATACATGAATATTAGCAAACCCCAATACCTAAGAAGCCCCCTATTGTTCCTCCTCCAAACATTATGGCACCTACTATGATCTGAATGAACTATTTGACTTACTAGGTCCTCAGTTTTAGGGATTTCCCCAATGGTTAGATAGCACTTTAAAATATTTAAATATGTTGATCTATATATTGGAGGACGTCGTAGGACAAAATTGTGATAGTAGCATCTTCGTTCAAGACATTAAGGAGTTGTTTGAGTATGAATGTTTAAATATCTCCATTTTAAATTCTTGGATATGGTGAGATCCTATGATAAATACCTCATTCTATGTGAACATATATCTTGAATCATTTCCTATATATTAAACCATTACATATGTTCTTACAACTACTTATATTTTGAGACTACAACATATGAATTGGTCAATGTGGCACTCCTAATTTCTTCATTGATTAACATTGTAGATAGAGAACAAATAACTATATTTGATTATTTGTCTACTACATTAAAGTATTTTTATATTGTAGAAAAGGATGTGATTTTTGGGTCTTTTCAATGTTATGTAAGTTTCCATTTATTTTCTTGTAATTTTAACTAATGTATTACGTTTATTCACCTAGAATTTGATTTTTTTATTTGTCTTGCTCTTTATTCAGCAATAGAGACTGAGAATTGTTGGTGATCATTCCACCACTAACTGTGCATTATCTTGACCCGTTGGGTAGAAAATTCATGTTTAAGGGAACTAAATAAAATTGCTAAATGTAGGGTAAGCATAATTTTTTATCTATAAACATATTTATTAATGTCTTCATCATTAAGTAACTACTTAATCATACAACATCGGCATATTTAACTTAGAGGGGGGATAAAATCATTCTATGATTCTGAAGCAGACGTAGATAACTAAATGAAAAATTATCCTGGAGGAGTATTAAGGCAATTTGTGATTCCAAATATAATGTCAATTCAAATTATTTGTATTGATTAAAATCTCACATAATTGTGAATTTGTAGTTTCCTACACAAAATAATAATTGGGCTTGTGGATACTATGGAATGATGTATATGGATGCCATTGTGAGAACAACATCACTTGGCATCCATAATATACAACAAGTGATGTAGACTTTGATCACAAGTATATAATTTAATTTGATTTACAAATCATACTTTATATGATAATATCATATGATTGTATCATTATTTTTCAGGTATTTAATACCCAACAACCTTATGTACGAGACACTCTAGATAAGTTACAAGATTGTGGGAAAAGTGCTTCATTCAAAAACTTGATTTTGAATTTATAGGGATTGATTATTATGTACGAAACTTAGAATTTGATTGTTTATATGAATATTTACATGGATCCAATAGTAAAACTTCGTATTTGAAATTATATATACAAACTTCAAGTGACTTTGTATTATGATTAAATTGGGTAACTAAAGGTGTGAATGTGAATGTACAAGTGAATTGTGAGTTTCTGTGCCAAAACATGAGCATTATGCAGATATGTATATGAATGCAACATGACAATTGAAGATGTGTATATATATGTCCTAGTTGTTAAAAGTTTTCTAGGTTCCGAACAACCTATTTCTAAGATGAACACAAAATGGAACATGTTGTTCATTAGAATAGAAGGTTGTGCATCATGTTGAACAGGTAGATAGTAAGTACACAAACCTATAATTAAAACAAAATGCATATTTCAAAGTTGTGTTGTACAAAACTGACGTAAATATTGAAATGTTGGTTTTAGAACACAAAACCTACATTAATGAAAAATCTTGTCAGTAAACTTTTTGACTGAAAAGCCAGACTACTACATTGTTCCTATGGTCCATGTAGACTCAGCTAACCTAGCTCCATCAGAAAACTCTAAGAATCATCATTTTGATAAAACCCCAAATGATCATTAGGACAAATCCCCCAAAAACCCAATTTTTGACTACCGGTTAACAAAAATGAAATGAGAAATCCAAAAAAAGAAAGTGGAATGACATACAAATATGAACATTCACCATAAACACTTGGATGTCCCTCCAGATGGACCGGGCACATGTTATTTAGTCCTAAATCTAGGACCCAAAATTAATGCAAGCGTGAGACAAACCATACTAAAACCAACTACCATCATTTAAGATCTCATAAGATATCAAAAAATAGTCATTCTTAAGAGAAATCTTGATAGAGAATAATTTAAAGATCTCACTGATCTCAAAATATGGTTTATAAGAATATCTATATTCATAAACATATAATGATATTAATACTAGTCTAGTTTAAAACGTATACTCAAAGAAAAACATAAAGGAAAATAGTACACATATGTAGTATCAACTACCCACCCAAAACACATTATAGTGAGAATACATGTCCACTCTATATTGAACTATATTTCTTCTTCTCAAATCTTAATCATTACATTCTTTTGTTATCTCTATTATAACTAAAAACATCATTAAAGAATCACATCAGACTCATGAAGAGTCATAGAAAGAGTATTACTTCCACCAAGATATATAATGATATGCTACATCATATTAAATGAATTATAAGATTCAAGAAAGTTATAATTATGCAATTCATTTTCCAACTATCATCTTCATCTCATAGTTTAGAAGAAAGTATTTTTATCTCAAAGCATGTGATATATTAGGACACTTTAGCAGTGATGTCATGTCTAAACCATATCAACTAAATAAACTAAAGATCACTTACTTATAAGGTTATGGGAAAGATCCTATAGTCATGAGATTGTTAGAATCAACAATTATAACCAACTTGGATTTATATTATATTAGACTAATTCCCTAGTTAATTTGGATTGTACCATCAAAATAAAAACCATATGACTACAAAAACCCTAAGACATTTTATATCATCCAAGGAGGATCTAGTATCAAAAAGATCCTTCCAATCCTCGATCAATGCAAGTATCATATATGGGGGCTCATTAACTAAAAACCTACTAGTAGGGGCTCATTATCTAGCCTACAACATCATGAACACCCTGAGCACACATGTCGTTACTCCTATCACTATCATACTAAATATAAAATATCACAGATCACATTTTCATATATCACATTGCATTTCTTATCACATGGGGAACGCCTTCATAATCATTGGAGATACAAACCTCAACCACACTCATATCATGGTTGATCACACGGCGTCAATGGGATCATTCATCATTTGGATTTTTGGCTATCTATGTATTGCCAACAATATATGACTCTGAGTACCTTCTCACAACCTCTAGGTAATTGGAAGAATAATTATTTCCCTTCCCCAAACATTCCAATCACTGGGGAAATCTATGTTTCCAGGTCATACACTACATAACTAAAGGTTTCACTTTTTGAAAAGTCCAATGACTTCATCATTTGGATCCATTTCATACATAAGAATTATCTTAATTGAACTCAAATACTTTTTATTGCCTTTTAACTATCATGCAGAGAAAATATAGAGTAGGGTAAATCTAAGAAACATATAATTTGGAAATGAAATGAAAGTAATTGCATTACAAAAAACACACAATAATATTATATGCTCCTTATCGTTTTCACATAATCATATGATGACATGCCTTTGATCAACACCATGCTCAGTTGTAGCTTCCCTTGGGGTTACCATATGGGCCACATGCTACTTATGCCATAATTTTTCAACCATTTTCCTTTAACTATGCAACAACACAATGTATTTATCTCTTCAGCACTAATATTCAATATTTCTGTAGGTTATATTTATATGATAAGACATTTCTCATATTTAATAATTCTCAAAAGTCATCATTTAGAACAAATGTATAACATGTAATAATATTAATCATCACTATACAAATGTAACAATTTTTAAGAGAAGTTAATATATTGCATTACTTCAAAAACCATCAAATTTGGGAATTTATCATTGTTACATTTTACTTTAGATACTTACATAGTTATCATAAAGTGTATGTCATATTCTTTAGGTAGGTGTATCAAACTCATAATGGAAACATATTTTTCACCCTTGTGCCTTATGTAATCTACCCCATTATCTTTCATTTAATCAATCTCAATCTAAGAAATTTCATCCTCAGTATTGTCCCATACAATCATCCCATGATGTCAACCCATAGTATTTCCCTCAAGACAGTAATGTCAAGTCTTCAATACTACTTGTATAACCCATAAATGATATATCTTACAGTTCCATGTTTTACATCACTCTTAGGTATTTCACATGATAAGAGGAGAAATTTTAGGACCTTCATCTTAGGAGGGAAAAATTCTATATGTGTGAACTCTTTCATATTAAGATTCATCTTTAAAGTAAAATCTCACCTTTAAACCAAGGTTCCAAGCCACCCTTACTCATACCTAGTTTTATCTAGATCACATCAAGTGTTGTCAAGTAGATGTGTTTTACACCTGATGTCCATCATTTAATCCAAGTTAGGTGTAACCATCAACTCCCAAACTCTTTTCCATGTTTCTTTAGAGTAGTATACATATCTTAGGTTTTAACACTCATCAGAAACTCCTAACAATAAGAAAACATGTATATCCAATAAAAACTAGATAGAACTAAATCTCTAACTTATTTTACCATTTTAAGAAAGAATAAATCTCATGATAGAAGGAAGATTTACTCCCCTACGAACCCAGGAAGAATTCATTGAAACCCACCTATATTACTAAACCCAAGTCAGGCAATGGTTGATCTACACTTGAGTTATTTAGTAGAGGGTGAACATCTCATTTTCAATTCTACTTTAATCTTCTTATAAAATTTTATCATACAGTAAGGTAAGGAAAAGAATCCAAGGTTTCATTTTGAGACACATATATTGGCTAAGATACATGCTTATAAGAAAAACATTCATTCACATACGAAGGTTCATATTCTCCATGAAAACATGGGTTTTGGCCTTAAATTTGAGATATTTCATGACCTGCAATCATAGATCTTAGGTTTCAATGTGTCTACACCATTTCTTGCATCTTTACTGAGGAGGGAGGAAAAACTCCACCCACTTTTTTACAAAACAAAGCTCCTCCATTGAGATCTAGCAAGGAAATGTCTGGATCAACCTCTTCCTCCATAATCTCATCTATAGACATTAGCAAAATGGCCTTCTAGTGGCGTCTCCATGGCTACCCATGCATCAACAAGCTTCAAAATGCCATCTCCTACCTTTGTCCTAGCCAAAGAATCAATATACAAGGGTATTAAGAGAAACATGCTTCAGATCTTACATATACACTCAATAAAGATATATAGGGAGATAAGGAAAAGGAAATAAGAAAAAGAACAAATGAAAAATTGAAATACTTAACCTTAAATGAAGGTTCTCCACTAGCATCTACAAGGATCAACTTTATCCCAAGAATTCTAGTATTGTTCAACCTTTTCTTCCTTTGATGACATTCCTCAGAGAAAGATTTAGCTTTATCTAGGCCAAAGAAGGTAGGACAAACAAGAGCTAGGATAAGAAAAAGTGTTTCCACCATGGCTTTCCCAAAGAAACCACATTCAATGAAGGTAGAACAATAAGGATAATGTGATCAATAAAGGTTATTTTACATTATAATGGGTAGATCTAGCTTGCATAAGAAGGTCCTTGACTAGATCCCAAATATCCATGATAAAACATCCACATTCAAGCATCAACAAGAGATCACCTTTAGGTTGCTCTATTTTGAACTTGACAAAATCTCATAGATATCATGAGTGTAAATGAGCTAAAGAAACATTAGGGTTATCTATTTAATGGGTGGGGTTCAAGTCAAGCCTGAAAATGGAGCCAACCCATCCTTACATTGATTTTTTCTCAATTTTCCAATGTAGGCAGTCTAGCAATGTTTTGGGAAACCAACCCGGGTGAGGGGAAACTATCCAAAAACCACCTCGATGGAATCTGGCCTTAATCTTGACCCGTGTTTGCAACCAAAACCCTAACAAAACCCACTATTTCTTTCCAAAACCAAGATGAGTTCAACATCTTCATGAACCTCCCTAGGTTCACATAAACCCATCCATAGTCATGACCCTACCTTCTCTCCTACTCCAACTAGGATCAACCCCATGGGTCTGACCTATGTTCACATGAAACTGATTGGGTTCATGACACTTCATTATAAAACACTCCCCATCATCCCCTCTCACTCTAGAACAATCCAAACATGCCATGAGTTCATCCGAATCCAGTCAGGTTAAAGTCCATTGTCCAACAACTTTGCATGGATTAAGGTGCCAGCACAAACCAAGGTTAGAAACACTAGTTCAAGGAGAAACAGAGTGAGGATAAATATATAATGTTATGTATGACTTTAAAACATGATTTCACATTTGTATCACAAGATAAAATAACTACATTGGTTATATCATACTAGTTAGCTAAATTAGTTTGATTAAGGATGTAATAAATATTTCCACAACGTCATAAGGGTTAAGTATGTCTTACACACAGAGTATGGTGGAACATTTGACTCCTTTCAAGATTCCTATGTCCATGCCTTGACCATGGTGAGAACCCTGGAGAGGGGACAAGGAAAAGTCTCAAGTCCACACTACCTAAAACTCACTCATGCACTGTCCTCCAATGGTGAGAACAAAGGACAACCCCATAATGATTATGGAAAAATGAAAAAATAATTAAACAACAAATAAGGCAACACTCCTTCATACAAAAGGGGAAATGGCCAACAAAATAATCAAGATCCAAATATTAGAGACATGAGCCCCAATGCCAAGATGTGCTACAACTTGGCTACCTCCACAACATGCCATGTCAGTTTTCTAGTGATTTGCACCACTATAACAAGAAGTAGGGACACTTCAAAGAAAAGAAATGGCACCCTATTCTAGACTAGGAAATAAGGGTCATCATTAGCAAGCCAATTTTCCTCTCTCAATGCCAAAGAGTCTAATGAAACCTCATAGAAGGAACCTTTATTTTGGATTTATTTCATAATGAAGTTATCATGATCTACGAAAATATTCAAGAATATTATACCTTATATATGTGTGTATAGGTATGGTATATGTCTACGATCATTTAGTAATTTCTTTTTGTTATTTTGGGTCAACTCAAACAGTTATGTCTAGAAGTTTTGATTTTATACCTCACCAAAATATATGAGACTTAGGGTATTTTCTAGATGTGATTATTCCTAGTGGAAAATGTAAACCTCCTACCATATCAACAAAAACATGCCTATCTATTATATTGATTGCTAACTAGTGTCCAACTTCATCTACTAGATAAAGAAGATTTTGATATAATACATGTGATTGATTTATTATGCAAGAAACATGTTGTAATCCATTGTCATCCCATGAAATTCATCATAGTCATACCCAATATCCATACTATTTTATTTTTTTACGGATGGATCCAAGCCGCAATATTGTCATTTCCTCAATTAAGGATCCATACATGATATAAAAAAGGTGTAGCACAAACCAAGAAAATGTAACCCTAGTCAATCTTCATATATCAACCTTAGAGAACATTGAAGGTTAACATGGGTATATGGGTGTTTTTCTAGATGATCTCCCAGGGGAACTAAATTTTTTATAAGGAGTTGTCTATAGAATTAGCACCATGTGCAACACCTTCATGGACTTTGTATAGGAAAGCTCTTGATGAATTAAAAAAAAATCATGAAGTAGTTGTAAGAATTTTAGACAGGAGGTTTATATGTCCTAGGTCTATCCCTTAGGGAGAAACCATATTCTTTGTCAAGAAAAAGGCAGGGTCTTGCACATGTTTATTGACTATCATATGACTAATCATGCCACAATAAAGAAAAAGTATTTTCTGCCTCTGATTGTTGATTTGTTTGATAAACTCCACTTTCCATGCTTTCTCTAAAATTTTGTCTCTAATCTAGATACCACCAACTTAAAGTTATGAATGAAGACATCCCTAAGTGTCAGATCCTAGTCTGAACAACCAATTAACCTTGATTGTTAAGACCATACATGAGATCTTCCATAGAAGAACCCCTACAACACTACTCACGTATGACACAACACAAGCGAGGTAGAAGCATCCTGATAAATGTGACAGTCAGATTCAACATCTCTAAAACTAGTTAATATCTTTCCTTTAGAATATCACTTATTCACATAGAAAGATATATTGAGGTCATATTGTCATCATTAATTAATTCTCTTCAGATATACTTAATAATTTTCAACTTATATATAGAAAGGCGTGCATACAAAACATCATGCTAACATTAAACACAAAATTTCCACATGTGTACTCCAGGAGTCTAGTATAGGAATATCTAGACCAAATGAAATCCAAGCAAAAATTCACCTCAAAAGTGATATCACTCAACTAGCGAGGAAGTTCGGTGGTTTAGATTTAGGACCTAAAATTTAGTTTATATGTTTGTTAACCAAATAATAAGTTAGTAGACAACATACAAATACTTATTCTTTACTTTTCATTTTACTTATATAAGTATTATATAAATTTAGCATATAAGAAAAAAATTAGATGTACAAATTATTATAGACATGAAAAGGAAGCATACAATAGATACTAATGGAAAAGAGTCATACAAATATTATGATAAGGTTTTCTTATATATTTTTATGAATTTACTGGACGTGTACATGGCCAAGTAGACATTGTCACATAGTGCTCATAATAATGACTCACTATCCATTAATAAGGGTTTACCAGGAAGCATGAGATAAGAATAAATCCCAAGCCTACCACTGGGAAAGTAGGGCCTAAAGCATGTCTACCTCAATCCCACCTTAGTACAAGATGAGGTCTCAACATATCACATATAACTTAGGAAGATATTCCTTGTATTCTATATCACTTCTATAACCATTATGTTATACAACATGTATTGGGATCTCATCCATTGATCCTCATATAAGGATAAAAAGGAATGGATTCGTTCTTCCACCTAAGTGGAACTTCCTTCTAACCCTTTGTAGATTAACACTTGAGGTCTAACCCACTGTAAGTCGGATTTACTTGGAATGCACCCAAACTAAGGTAAACATGTTTTGTTATCCCAATAGGGAGAAAGTCAAAATGTTCATGGTGTTCAAGACACTAAACTATAGGGATTATGCTTCTTTACATTGTTGTCTGAAAGTCTCATCATAAAGATCTCATCATGGGTTTAATTATACTTTCATTAAAAGTTCCATAAATTAGATTTAAATCCTTTATATAAAATCACCAATAGGAATAAGGCAAAAGCCAAAGATATAATGAAAGGTCTACATCATGATCATTTGTACCATAAAGGACCTTAAGGTCAATACAAAAGCGAAACCTTCTAAATCAAGGCTAGAAAATATTCATCTTCGCTCCTATAAAAGATCATGAAACTCTTAGTTCCCATAAAAGATCATTACCACAACATATTATCCCTCTAGTTAATATTGTGTGGGATTTATAAATATGTAGTATGGCTGAAAAACACTTTTTGATCCTTCTTTTCTCCTTATAAAAGCACTTTCGTTAGACACGGACTAGGAAAAAGTATAACAATAGGATCTTAACTCTTATATCACGTTTTTAAATATCACAACATATAACATGAGTCGTCTTTAGTTTTAATTTCATAGGAAAGCATGCAATTTCCATGTTTTGTATTCTTAGATTAATTTATTCATAGCTTATGCATGAACAACAAGGTAGATAGAAAGAGTAGGGAATTAATGTAAGAACTAATAAGGACTAGACAAGATAATCCATTCAAATCAATCTTATACATAAAGGTTGAGATTTATCATTTCCAAAAGAAAGTAGTAAATTTTAGGGAAATGAGGAGGTTTAGATTAAAAAACGCACATGCATATTTGTTATGTACATCCTACTCACCATGAAATAGGAAGAAAGATCAACCCTAAATTGTAACTTGGTATGCTCTGATCAAGAAACCCATCTATAAACTTGGTTTGGTGAACAAGCATCTAAACACCATTGATCTGGACTCCTTGGGTAAGAAAATAATCTTGAAAATAAGAAAGATAAGATTATAGATTTAATTAATATGATACCTCCAATAAGGGGTTAGAGAAAGGGTAGAAGAAACAAAAAAGGAAATATCATTCAAATAGGAAACAAACAACCAATTAGCATTGGTGCAATTAGAAAACCAATATTCCTTCCATCTAGAGAAACCAATTTTGAATCCTAGCCAAGGCGAGCTAGACACACAAAAACAAGTATGTGCATTGTCTAGACAATGATGTAACTATAGGGAAATACAACATCAGATAGGCACTACAAACACAAATTTATTGACATGTTTCCAATTAAACAGTGGATCACGTCAATAACTATACAATGGAAAGGATGGTTTCATGAAGATATACCTGGTCTTGGAGCAAGTCCAGTGACTACATTCATGGAGTTGATAAATAGAATCTTCTAGCCATTCTTTGATCAGTTTGTAGTGGTTTTCATAGACAACATCTTGATATACAGTAAAGACGGTCAACATGAACAACATCTTCATCAAGCTTTGACCTTGTTGAGATAGCATAAGTTATATGTTAAGTTTAGCAAGTGCGAATTTTGGTTATCAGAAGTATCTTTTCTTGGACATGTTATATCTGCTTCAGGTATTCATGTTGATCCAAAGAAAGTAGAATCGGTTGTGGAATGGGTACAACCTATGACACCAACTAAAATTCGTAGTTTCCTAGGTTTGGAAGGATACTATATAAGGTTTATGGATTTCAATTCTACAGCCTCTAACCAGGTTGACAAGGAAAGAAGTTCCTTTTGTTTGGAATGACAAGTGTTAGTATTCTTTCCAGTTGTTGAAAGAAAAGTTGACTAGTGCACCTGTGTTAGTTCTACCTGAGCAAGGAATGGGATATGTTGTTTTATGTGACACTTCTAAAAATGGTCTAGGATGTGTGTTGATGCAGAGTGATCATGTAGTTTCTTTTACTTCTCGAAAACTCAAGAAACATGAGGAGAATTATCCGACACGTGAGCTAGAACTAGTTGTAGTGGTTCATGCATTAAAAATCTAGAGGCATTACCTCTATGGGGAAACATGTCAGATCTTCACAAATCATAAAAACTTAAAATACATTTTCTCTCAGCATGAGCTCAATATGAGACTACGTCACTGGATGGAATTAATCAAGGACTATGATTGTACAATTGATTATCGTCCAGGAAAAGCCAATGTAGTGGTTGATACACTCAGTCGAAAATCCTCGTCTTCGCCCTCAGATAATGCACAGTTGAATTCTTCAGTATGATGCAAATGAGATATGCTTATCTCCTTGAGACATATGAATGTGTAGTTAGAAGTATCTTTATTAGCAGGGTTATTACCTTAGATGCATGTGAAATGCACTCTGAAGGAATAGATTAAAGAGGCACAATAGGTTGATACTGTGACTCAGCAGATTAGGTCAGAATTGGGTAGTGGTAGGATGATAGTTCCTAATAATAATAATTTAAAAAAGTTAGTTATGGAGAAAGCTCACTCATACATGTATGCAATGCATCCAGGAAGTACCAGAATGTGTCATAACTTAAAAGATATGTATTGGTGGCCCGGTTTGAAGAAAAATGTAGTTGAGTTTGTTATATAGTGTCTAGTGTGTCAGCAGGTTAAATAAGAACACCAGAAGCCTACAAGAACATTACAACCCCTACCTATACCTCAGTGGAAATGGGATCATGTGACAATGGACTTCGTGGTTGGTCTACCTAGGACAGCCAAATGTCATGATTCCATTTGGGTGATAGTTGATAGGTTGACTAAGACAACACATTTTCTTCCTATCAAAACAACTTATATTGTTGAGAAGTTTTCACAGATCTATATACATGAGATAGTGCAGTTGCATGGAGTTCCAGCTACAATTGTATCTGATGGAGGTCCCCAGTTTATGAGACATTTTTGGGAATGACTACATAAAGCTCTAGGTACACAGTTAAAGTTTAGTATAGCTTTCCATCCTCAGATAAATGGGCATCCTGAAAGAACTATACACACTTTGGAGGACTTTCTTAGAGCATTTGTCCTTCAGTTTGTGGGAAGTTGGGATTTACACTTGATCTTTATAGAATTTGCCTATAACAATAGTTACCAGGCTAGTATTGATATGGCACCATATGAAGCATTGTACAGTAGATGTTGTAGATCTATGTTATGCTGGTTTGAAACTGGAGAATACCAACTTTTTGTTCCTGAGTTAGTGCAACAAACAACTGAAAAGATTAAAGTTATACAATGACGGTTGAAGGGTGCACAAGATAGACAGAAGTCTTATGCCGATAAACGTTGTAGACCTCAAGAATTCCAAGTTGGAGACAGAGTGTATCTCAAGGTCTCTCCTTGGAAAGGTGTTCTCAGATTTGGGAAGAAGGGTAAGTTAGCTCCTAGATTTATGGGACCTTACCCAGTGATAGCACGGATCGGAAAGGTAGCTTATAGGTTGGAGTTGCCACCTGAGCTACATAGACTACATCCAGTATTTCATGTATCTATGTTGAGGAAATGTCATCTTGATACAGAGATTGTGTTGCAATCTGTAGAGGTTGAATTGAATGAACATATATCCTATGTGGAAGGTCCTATCATTATTCTTGACAGAAGAGTCAAGAAGTTGAAAAAGAAAGATATAGTTCTTGTGAAAGTTCTTTGTCATCACCATGGCATTAAAGAAGCCACATGGGAGTTAGAGGAAGAGATGAGAAGGAAATACCCTTCTCTTTTCTCTTGAGATTTTGGGGATGCTAAGTGCTTGGTGCATCAATTGTGGTACAAATTGCAATATATACAAAATATAGGATTGATGTGTTAATTACCACCTTTAGATTATTTTTACTCTTACCTAGTATTAACTAGGGGAGTGAGAAAGAAGTAGACAATATGCTTGAATCACCTTAAAGTGTTAGCACTCTTAATTATGAAAAGACCAAGAAAATATATGAGTTGAAAGCTATACATATGAGCATATCGAGTTAAGGACTTAGAGTGGAAGTCCTTATTGGCCATAGAGCCATAAGGGAGTCTCCTATCAGTTTGTGGGGTTTTGGATTTGCCCATGATGGGAAAGGCACTTCAAAGAAGAGATATGAATTGGCTTGTAACTTGTCTTGGAAAAGATGGAATTGAATATAATAATATAGTGAGTAGAAGAAGACTTGGACTAGAAGATAACTAAAAGAGTCGATCTTTATCCTCTACATTATCCTTGAGTTTTTGTTTTTGCATGGAAAGATAATAATGGCATGCATGAAAGTGTATGTGTCGACCTTGCATGGCAAGGTGGCATGTAGTAGCTTAAGCTAATGACACCTCTTACACTCTTTTCTATAAACCTCTAGTATAAATACCCTACCCTTCACTCGTTAGTAAGATTTTCAAATCTTGTTAGTAATCTTCCCCTAGATATTGTGTATACTCCTCTTATATCATGCATGAGTGTGGAGAGTTAAGTGGTGAAGTTTGGTATTGGCCAAGGATAAGAGATATTGGCCAAGAAGGTAATAGTAACCTAGCAAGGGTGACATAGACCATTGAAGTGGAGATATCATGCAAAGCTAGGAGCTCAAGTTTGGATATTGAAGAAGGTTCATCTTCAACCTTGGAACCTGAGGAGTAAAGCTTGGAGGCTACTTGAGAGGCGGGTTATATAACTTGAACCCATCTATATTATTATCTTTTCTTCAATATTGTTCCACTTGTTGATTTCTTTTAAATTTGGATTTCCTTTGATCAATTAATATATCCATTAGTTCCTATAAGTAATTAGGACTGTTGTCCATGGTTTAGAATAGTAAGACAAGAATGTTGAGGTTGATGATGATGACCTCATCATTGAACAACCTGATATGGGTTGAAGTATCTAGAAAACTGATATGTAATCCGATAAAAAGGTCTAACCGATATAAAGGTAGGTCATACTTTATAAGACATGACCTACAAATGATATGGAAGATTCCTATCTATACCTTGTACACATACAAGAGTAAATCCATACCCTTGCACGGTATGGGCAAAACGTTAGATGAAGATATGGAAATCTGATATGTTTTGAAAACCTGTTTTCTTTTGAAACCCAATATACCCCATTACTTTGTGATGGGTAGAAGAGCAATCTAGTATCCATTTTGTCATGTTTTTATAAGAAAAGAATTGAACCTTAAAAAGATTTTGAGTTCAAGGTTTTATCTATTGAAGTAAACTGATATGATGAACCCATGAAGTAAACTGATATGATGAACCCATGAGGTAAACTGATATGATATTAAAAAATGTAACCTAACATGATGCCCAAGATAGGTAAACTGATATGATAGCTAACATGGGATCACGATATGGTATCTAACATGGGACCATGATATGATATCGAACATGGGATCACGATATGGCAAATCCAATATGGGGACATGATATGGTAAACCCAAGATTGAATCCGATATGGCAATCCAAGAGGAAAAATCAATATGCTGGAAAATTGATATGGAAGTTTAGAATGAAAACTGATATGACAAACTAAGGTAGAGAATTAATATAATATTATCTTCAAAAATATATGGTAAAGCCATAATGATATTCCATATAAGGTGTACTCTTGTACACAATGTGAGAATCCAATATTCTTCTATACCCGATATGAGGACAAGAGTCTAACCTATACACGATATGAGGTTGATTAAAGATGATAAAAGTTAAATGATAGCTAATCTAACATGACTACATGATATGGAGTTAAGGGATATGCCTTAAAATCCAATATGATGGTGTGGTTTTACCACATGATTAATATGGATATTTTTTATAATGATGTATGCATTTTCAAGCATGATAAGATAACATTATCCACCATGCTACCCGATATGGTAGATATGTCCTAATTCATTAGGCTTGCCAAAGTGATAAATATGATTAATGCAATATTGAGACATAATGAGTTTAATTTGATTTGATAATGATGAGCCAATAGACCTTAAAGAGGTGAATTAAGTAATCTACATCCTAGTGGGGATAAGAGAGAAATTAAGATTGCAAATATAATTATGGGATTAACATATAATAATACTCCTGAGATGAGTGGAATATGAGTTAGGGCTTAATCTTTGCTAATAACAGCTTGAAACCCTAATTGGTTGATTATAATCTTAATTCATTAGGAAGAATGTGTTCTTTAGTATTTCATTGTTAATACATGTGTTTGAAACTGTTGAAAGCAAGATATATTAACCATGTAGGTATCATAAGGCAATGAGCATGGCTAAGTAAGAGATATGATGTTATATGATATAGATTTAATGAGCTATGTGACCTGTGTGAATAAATACCATGGTCTGATAACCTAGAGGTAATGATTATCTACTAAGTGGTGAGAATACTCAGTGATAAACTAAGGGTTTGAATGCCCAAGTATGATGATGATAAGAGATTGAGATTCTAAGTGATCTATGTGTTTCAGTGAATATGAAAAGTATTTGATAAATGTAATTATGCTTTTCTTTATATCATTTGATATAATTCTTTCTTATAACTTGATTGATGCTAAAAGACACAGTAATGCATTTAATTAAGTAAGACAAATATTATCATGTAGTTGCCTAGACCATAGATCCATTCAGTGTCAGCATTTGTTGAATGGTGAAACTAGTTTTACTCAGAATGCATATTTTTGAACATGTGATAATTATATAAGGGTGTTCAGTGGACTCCCTAAACTAAATAAGGGTGCTCAGTGGACTCCACAAATACACCAGGTTGCTCAGTGGACTTCCTGATGAAATTAAACCAGGATCGCTCAGTGGTCATCCTTATAATCCGGGAAACCTAAGTGGTCTTCTCCCAAAGAGAGTACACGCTACGGCTGTAACTCTATAGTGAAGATGCCGCTATACCCCAGCATATCTAATTACAGTAGACATAAGATGTCATGCTAAATCTAAGTGATCTCATACTGACCGAGACAAGGTGAGATCTTGACACCCGGCTCTACCATTGACCTTATATGGTACCAATTTCAACTTACTAGTGATCGGTTGGAGTATGAGCGGTATATCTCACCTCCTCTGAGCATAATTGTGAATGAGAACATGTAATCAGTCATGTAGTATATCTACTTAAGTATTGAATATGGAAAACATTGGTTGATGCTTCATTACTTTTATACATCTTAGAAAATAGATGTTATACATGTTCTTCATATTCCTTTTTAAGTAAATAGATGACTTATAGATCTGTTATCAATATTTATGCTCTGCACTATAAATATATATGCTAGTTGCATAAATATCCTTTGTCCAGTCTTTACTATTTCCTGTGATAATAATATTGTTGGCAGAGAGTTATATCTCTTGCTGGGACAATAGTCTCACCCTGTGGGAACCATAATTTTTAGGTGGATGCAGACGAGGGACTAGGAACCAGACTACAGAAGAAGGATTGTATAAATAGGGACAGAAGTAGTAGCTCAGGCTGAGTACGCTGTTTGTCAGGGTCTTGTAGATAGAAGTCTATCTGTCGTCTTTGTACTCTCAGGTCCTTGGGAGATAGTTCTTAGTGGTTTTTATGTATGACTTAAGATTTTGGTTTTCTTATCTCGAGGTTTTTATGTTGATGTTGTATAAATTAAAGTAAAAGCAACGGGTACTTGTTATCCTCAAGAAGATATGGAACATTGTATGTACAATATGAATAAACGATATATAAAGTTTTGGTTCCTTTTGTAAGAGTTTACTGGAAAAGGATCTATGTGCAAAGATGGTTTTAATTCTTAGTGATATGTAATACATCAATTCATCTTATTAGTTACCCTCATCCATATATTTGCCTTTATTTCTATTTCCTCTATAATTGTTTAAGAATCTTCACCCCCAACAACTCGTTATATTTTGTTCGTGGTTGAAGTGAGGAGTAGAATATAATAAGATATGGGTAAAGGCAAGAGAAGAGAATAGAAGAGAAGGAGGAGAGGGAATGTAGAATGAAAAGAGGAAGAATTTATTTTATCTACCATCTTTGTGCATCTTCATGTTGTTATATTCAGTGATGCAAATCTCTAGTATGATCATATGGTGATCTTCCTGGTTCCATAAGAATCTTCACTCACTCCTATTCTATTAAATAATAATCTTTCTATTGTATGTTCTTCTTAGGAACTTAAGCTCTTCTTCTACTTGTATTTGCTTCATGGGCTCTAGAGGAGATTCGTCTTCTACAACTACTATACATATTTCTTGAAGTTTGCTTCCCTCATATAGTATGTGCAAGAGGTTATTTATTTTGACTACATCATTTATACAACCTTTTATTCCATCACTCATTGTTTTGTCTTTGCTATGTATACATTGACTACTCTTTTGGTGTTCCAACACTCGTTGGCTTGTTTGTGCTTTGTTATGCTTATTGATGACTTACTCTCCAAGCATTGTTGAGAATATTCTACTAGTGACCAAAAACACTTTGGACTACTCAAAAACTCTAATAGTGAGACTATTCCACTTTCTCTAACTTACTCTGATATATAGATTCTTGAAATGCCACTTCTTTAGGATGAAGTGCCTACTACCTACATGAGTACATTCCCAGACTTATATGCTTAAGGTTGAGCATTATAGAGCATCTTGTTCTTGAAGTTATACTTGCTTCCTAACATATTGTTTAAAATTTGATTGAAAGATGGTTGTTATATTCTTAAGGGGTATTATATGAGTGTTTGAGTGCTTCAGTTATTCTATTGCAAGATTCACTGGGAGATTTTTTTTGAGTGTTTTTGTTATCTTTTTTATTAGTAGGTAGGATATAATTTTTTCCCATGCTCAAGATTGAGGGAGTGTTAAAGTTGTTGTCAATATGGTTTAATATTTAAATGGGGCTAAGTGTCTTGGCCCATATGAATTTACTTAAGTCTCAGCTTGAAACATCCCCCCTTCTCCTATACATAGGAATGAGATTGGTGCAGTCAATCAACTAATTAGAATTCCTTTATCTTCTTTACATATACAACCTGGATGAAATATTGAGTACATATTTTTAGTCAAGAAACTAAAATAATAGAATTTCATATTTTTTATATTCAACGGAACAACTTATTAACAATATATGGGAACAATGTGTGACTCATCATTGTTGTGGGGTGAATATAGTATGCATTATGATGTATTCAACTGTAGTGGGGACGACAAAATGCTGATTGGGTCACATTTTCCTTGAAGAGAGGCAACACATTCCAATTAGCGTCATATTAGCCCTACATAGGAGCCACATCCTAGGAACTATCCCAACTAATAATTTTGCTATTGTGATAGTGGTTGGGAAGTGGGAGGGGGAGCATTATACTCGGGAAAGCATTGATCTCTATGTAATGGTGTGAAAGTTTGTACCCCTTCTCCCCTTAAACCATTTTCTTCTATTTATTCATACTTCCTTTGGATATGTCCACATGTATAATCTTTGACGTGTCATATTTATATTACTATTTCATATTTTGAACAAGATTAACATGTTTTTTAATGTATGTTTGATGGTTTTTTTAAGTTCCAATTTCATTTTTCCTTCTTCTTCCTCTCTAAGCTTCTATTCTATTTGGTTGTTCTTCTTCACTATGTATCTTGACTTCAATTATCATATCATTATTAGATTAACTACATTCTATCAGTCAACATTAATGAATAAACATTTATAAAACAATTATTAAATTAATAGTTGAAGTATGATGTATTTTAACTAATGACTAAAGTTGACGAACAAATTAGGATATTGAATTTGTTATTTGTAATATAAGAATATGTTTGTAAAACCTTAACATGTGATCAGAGCATCTAGTTATAGTCTAGCTATGCATTTCAGTTACTTAATAGATTGTTCATCTTTATTAGTGATTGATGGGATAATGCCAATAATATGTTTTAATTTGAAATATCTATTAAATTCAAACATACATGTCTTTATATTTAAATATAACACGAACATGGAATGTGGTTCATGTACATATGTTTTACATTTGTTCAATAAATTCACCACCAAAATATCATAACAATACATCTTTATTTGAAGTTATTGAGTCATTTCCTTAATCATTGTTGTGTTCACTTTATCACTAGGTTGAGTATCTTTATATGGATTTTGAGATGAAATTGTTTACTTACAATAAGTCTTGCATTAATGTAACTAAAATCATGGGTTGCCTCCTATAAGTGTTATATCAGGGTCCATCTTGACCATTATTTAAGCATCAGGAGGTTATGTTTGGTGCATCTTTCTTCTTAGGGTTTAGAATCCCTTATTCTAGGATTTATCCTGTAGGATTCTTTATTGTTACAATAAGATAGGTTAGCTGATTTTAGGTTTTCATCAATTTTGTACTTCCAAATTTATGTCCAACAAGAAAATTGATCATTGAACATTAATATCATTACAAATAAAAAAAGGTCTAGAGCTTTTGAAGATTTGCGGGTTTTGCATTTAGAAATTTGAAGGGAATGGTATCTTTCCTATTTGTTTGGCTTGCTGATTTTGCATATATTGGTTCTGATTGGCAAGCATATGACTATTATATTTCTATAGGTACCCTATTTGATTGTGAATAATATCGTTAATGAAGTTTACCTTCTCGATAGACACCCAATTGGTATTTGTATAAGTATATAATATGGGTGTATGTTGTGTGCATCCACATATATGACATGTTTTAATAGTTTCCACCTATGGTTAGAGTTTTGAAACATGAGCTAGTTTCAGTCTTCATGTCAAGCTCATTTTGTATTTTTTTTTGCATCATTGGAGACTTGATTGTGACTCCCTAGATTTTCTAAAACTTAATCTGATGTGTGACGTCTAAATTGAAACCCTCACCTCAGCAAGAATCACAATTTAAACAACACACACTAGGCTAAGAAGAAGAAAATAAGAGGAAGTTAGAAGGAAACAACAGTAGCACATGTACATGAACAATAGTAAAACCATACAAGACATGTTCACAATTCAACATATAATTACATAATGAATTGTTACAACATTTTATATTACACATTGAACAACAAACTATTACATATACATGTACTACCACTAAAAAATATGATCTTAAGACAACAGATCCACCTGTACATCAGCTCGCCACACAACTCTCAACTATCCTGGTTTTTCAAGAGCACATGTCCACAACCTAACAAATGATTACATGTGGTACATGTCAACACAATATTCAAGAATATTGTACTGAGTATGCCTACGTGTCTTTTTATATACCTCTCATTACTAAGCTTGGCAATAAGATAAAACTAGAACTTGGCAGTAATAAACAAATATAAGAAAAAGCATATACTTGTACAAAGATATTTGTTACCAAAAGAGAACACATATTTTAGGCACATTTCCCATTATATGCTTGTGCATCTTCCTACCAATGGGATAGATGCATTCAGGCCTTATGATCTTCTTACCAAAGATATAGATCATTATACATGTGATCTACTTACCAAAGAGATAGATCACTCACTAGCACTATTATGCTTACCAAAGAGATATAGTGCTTTCATATAATGGAAGAGATATATTATCTTTCATGTGTTCATGACAATATGTATGAAAAATCAAACAATATAACATACAAGAACAATCATTTCAACCAATACCATATGCCAAGTATTTACTACTCATATAATGCAAGCATACCATATAATAAGCCAAGTAAGAGGTAATGGCATACCTTGATCAAGAAAGACAAACCTAATCACAATCCGGGTATCAACTATATCCTTGTCAAGCCTAATTAAGACAAGACCACATACTATCATCAGATTCTCATCATCTTAACCCTAGTTATGTTCATTAGGGTTTGCTTAGTTCATTAGGACATGTACTTTATTACTTATCTTGTCTTATTGGAATTAGGTTACTAGTCTTAGATTATAGATTTACATATATAATCTGATTATTTGATTACATATAATTGTTTTCACATGTTAACCCTAGGTAATATGTATTAATCATATTTGGGTTTTCTCATATTTTTAGGGTTTATATCACATTGGAGCAATCATCATCATATAACTTCGATGCTATGCATAAGATTGAAGACTAAGTTCCACTTCAGCTTCCAATTATTGATATAAGCTTACTCTATAATTTTCAGGATTTCTTGAGCATATTTGTAATTATTTCACATTAATTAGGGTTATCAACCCTAATCAGTCACATTAAACAAATTACATGATTTTGGGTTGAAACATCACCATATTTGACATCATATGGATTATATATCATAAATTAGAGATACTCATGAATTTTTATGATTTTAAGTTATTATTTGATATTTATTACATAGGATATAATCATTTCACAACTTACATGATATTCCTAATATTAGTACATCAAAATCCAGATATCATGGTTTCATGTCGTTCTACTCATTTTTCTAAACATTTCGGTATATTATAAATATTTTTCAGATGAATAAGATATTTACTATGATTTATCTAATATCGGGACTATTTACTGAAATATTCTAACCTTCCAGCCAATCGGAATGTGACATGTGGCTCTAGGGAGGCGCATAGTTCTCCTGCTTGCTGGTTGAATTGGAAATTCAGGTGTTTTGAAACTAGTTTGGTTTGACTCCACTGGTTTAGGGTTTACTCCCCTTTCTCTAGTTCCACACAAGATGGTGTGTTGTTCTCTGCCTGACACTGCATCATCTCCTAGAAATAGCCGCCACTTGGGTTTGGCCTCGCTTCTTGACGTCTATGTTCATAAGCGTTGCTCCCACTCACCACCCTATTGTCAAGTGTTGTCGTCTCAAGGTGCTACTCTGGTGAGCAAGCAAGTAACGCCTCATCTCCTCATTTCGACTACCGTTCATCAGCACCGCCATCGGGGATGGGTCTGAAGCTAGACCCACCTGGCTCCTTCTCGTGTGAATGCCAACACATAGATGCTTGTGGGCGTCTCCTGACATAAGCCGTTATTGCACGGTTGATCCCCATCCTGCATGACGTCCCTCAAACCTAGTAGATTTGAGGTGGTTCCCTCTACTCTTCTAGAATGGTGCCTTGATGTCAGACACCACCTCTCACCTGGTCCAGTGCCACTGTTGAGGAGCAAGGCAACAACAAGGTGTCGATTGATGACCTCTCCTCCTCGTGACATCCTTCTATTTCCAAAGAACCCTTTTGTGCTTTGTCTACGCCACTGATTTATTTGGATTATAGGGGGTGCCTCCTCCTCACATTGCTCTGAGTGACCACGAGCCCACTCGATGTCGTCGTAAATCTCCCTTCTAGTAAGAAGTAGGCTCCCATCCTCCATCATCCCCCCCCTTTCTTCTTCCTTCTTCCTCATCTAGAATACAGGCGGAGAGGCTGAGAAACTGAGGATGTATTGTCATTGTTCTCTCACCATCATGCCTCAAATGAGGGCTATGACTACAGTTCTCAGAACATGTTTGAAAACTACCCATTTCCTATATAGGGCCATGACCATGACATTGATTGATACATTGGGTCGTTGTCGCTACTACCCCCATGATTTCTAGTCGGACACGAAGTTGGATATGAAGCCTCATTCACCCGATGGCTCCATCCAAGGGTTGTTGAGGCCCCACATCTCTAATATGTGACATCTCACAACCAAGGCCAAAAGGGGGTGCGACACTATATACATATCAGGGCCTTTTATCATCAAAATATCAGCAATATCATCACATTCAAACATATATATCTCCTCTAAGGAACATCCAAATATTATGAAAATCTAGCCATATCTTCATGAGGACTCATAATTTGATCTACTCAAATTTGGTGCTAAATCATCACTTTTTGACCAAACAATTCAATATTTCAATGAGGCGTATATTGAGGTGTATACAACATACGATCAACACCAATTCACTTCCAAACTACATCAAACTCATTGTTATGTATATAAATTCAAAAGTCCATTCGAAACTTAAATATACGAACTCTCTTATCCCACTTGGTTCAAAACCCTAAAAGTTCACTTCGTAACATCCTACACACTTTAAAAGAAATTTCATCCTCAAAATTAAGCCAAAATCTAGTCTATCACATCATATACATCTTAAAAGAAATTTCATCCTCAAAATTAAGCCATCCACTTACTTCAAGAAAAAACCAAAAAGGTCCTCATCCATATGTAGGACACCACTCTATGTGCAACATGTCCAAAAAAAAGCCCCATAATCATATCCAAACCACTATTAGGAGGTTTTAAAACATCTAAGGTGAATCACCCCTTCATAAAAGATTGAAACAACATCTTAGAAATTCTGGTTATGTCATGACATATCTCAAATGTTAGGGTTGCATCCTTATCTTTACCCATGCATTAAGGTTCCCGCGTCATATTACCATATTCTAAAAGAGTTAACTAAAGTTAGCCCATTATATCAAGGTGTCATCAACATTTTATTGAGCTAATTGTGGCATCCAACTCACAAAAACAAGATTTACTTAAGCGGAAGCAAATCGTTTGCAGCAGATTACTGAAAATCATTAAAAATTAAAACTTTTTGCAAAGACATCCACAGATAGGAAACCTCTTTCATAAAGAACCAAAGTATACATTTACATTCTGCTTCAAAAGTACATAACTTGTACCATCTCTTCTCGAGGATTACAACATCAACTGCCCTAGTAACATTATATACAGACAACATAAGAAACCTCGAGGCATCAAGCCAAAATCTCAGATCGATTCATTAAAAACACTAACTATAAACTCTGAGGGCTTGAGAGTACAAAGACGACACATAGGACTACTAACTATAACGTGACAGATAGTGTCTCCACCTGAGACATTACTTTTGTCCCTGGTGATGTTGTTGTTCTTTCTCTGCTATGGGGTTTCTGCCTCTTCATCCGTGTTTACCTAAAAACATTGGATCCCACGGGGGTGAGACAATTATAAATTGCCCCAGCGGGAGATATAACTCTCCGCCAAAACATTGTTATAGCAGTTTATTATAATAAAACTAGGCAGGAGTTCTTATATATTAACAACAATATTAATCATTGAATGAACAGAGTAACATAATATCCTTTCCTAAGGAGAGCATTACATTTATCCATGATAGAATCATAATTCATCCTTCTACTTGCAATGAGTATAAAGAGATATAAATAAAATTTATCAACTAGAGATGCATAAAAGAAATTTAACATCAGCCAATGAATTTTTATATTCAATCCTTAAGCAAACATGCTATACAGTTGATTACATTTTACAATCACACTTATTCCCTGAGGAGATGAGGTATACCGCTCAAACTCCAACCGGCCATTGTGAAGTCAAAATCGGTGCCATACAAGGTCAATGGTAGAGTCGGCTACCAAGACCTCCCTTGTCTCGGTCAGTATGAGATCAAATGCAGGACATCTTGTGTCTCTACTAAATAGCTTTCCAGAGTATACTGGCAACTTCGCTATTAGAGTTACAGTGGCGTGCTGTACTCTCTTCGCAATCATGAGATTTCATGTTTATCTCCATCGATCCGACATTAACATTATTGGGAGATGTGTACTGCATCTGTCCCAATCTTCGAGAGATTCATGATACATCCATCCCAGTACAAGTAATGAAGGATTGAGAGGTTTAATGTTTACCATTCCTCAATTCCCTCATTAGGACGTCGGGATACATTTGCCCATTGCCCCCACATATTCAAAATATGTGTTCCGGGTTTTGCCACGGAGCACCCGTTTCACCATCTAACAAGTTCTGACATTGATGGTTATATGGTCAAGGCTCTACATGATATGATTTCACTTGATTAATTAAGTAAATTAGCATATTATTTTAGCATTAGTCAAGTTCTCAAATAGGAATTATTATGACAATTGCTACAAAGAAACATGTAAGCTCTTATCTATAGCTTTACCAGAACTTATAATGCATTGGGATCTTAATTCCTTATCTCGTTACTTGAAAGTTCACATCTCACAGCAACATCATTATCTTATTTATCAAAAATGGGTATTTATACCCTCAATTCATCACTATGATTATTTCCACTTATTAGGTAACTATTACCTCTAGGTCCTCAGATCGAGGTATACATGATACTTATTACAAAAGTATCTCATATGGCTCACAAGGCCCATTAAAAGTCTTGTCACCTTTCACTAGGAAACAACTTACTCATGTGACTCATAAATTCCATGCACATTTTTGTTACTTTTACTAAGCAACAACAACATTAGGCACATAAGGCCATTCATCATATTTATTATATGAATGTCATAGCTCAAATGTGGCTATGTTCATCATCTCAAGATGTCTACATGATTAATAGACATGATAACAGTCATGTAAATCATTTATCACATCATATGAAACAATAGTAACACCACCATCCTTTATCACGATTAGGGTTATCTATCAAATAGGGATTTTCATTCCCTTTACCCAAAATTAGGGTTAGGGTTTCCCATTTTTCATTAATTAGGGTTTCATGCTCATATTATTAGTTCAACCCTAATGTATTGCTCCACACCTCTAGGAGCATTCAAAGACATCATAAGTATTTGCTTATGATCACCATTCTCATCATATAACATTAATGATCATCAATTCAAGGTATGAGTTCATTTCTCATCCTTGTCATGGTATGATTACATCACATTTCTTATCCTTGTCATGGTATGATTACATCATACTCATTGATTTGGCTTAACCCCATTCTCAAGGTATATTAGTCAACATTTATCAAAGTACATTGAGTTCATTACATTTTTATTGTAACAATTGCATATCACACAGTTCATGTATTTCTTATCCAAGAATATTGGATTAGAAGTTCATCAAGGTATGTCTAACCTGAAATGTTGAATGTGATATTTATCATGTCATGATGTATCACTTTTTCTCATTTCCATCTTACTTAAGTTAATCAACTAACCTTGTATTAAGGTATTTCCCTCTTAATACTTTATCCACTATCTTGTCACTTTCATCATACAATGCATAGTTTACACATTGGAATTGTCCAGCTATCTTTAAGAATATGGACTTATCCAATGGTTAGGCATTGTTGAATATAAGATAAACCATTATCCACCACTTTAGGTCATTAAACTCTTAGGATGTTATCCATATCACTATTTAGTATAGCATACATCATTCCTAAGAGTTTCATATTCTCATCATTGTAAAGTATATAGGATTGTTACACATACATGAAATTAGATACATAATAATCTAGGCATCATCTTGTCCTCTAGACCCTTATTTATTAGGGTATCAACACTATCATTTATATAGTTCATCAACTTTACCCTTCATGGTTATAACATCCTCATCTTACTTGATTGTAGTAACCAGATCCTACTTTAGTGTATTGGCCATTATACCATTACTATGGTTGCACATATTATCATATGGCATCATCCTGGATTTAAGTCTCACTTCACATCATTTCTCAGGGTTCCATAATATTATTTTTAATTAAGGCTTCACATGACATTACCCTAGATTAAGGTTTCTCATAACATTAATCTCAATTAAGGCTTCACATGACATTACCCTAGATTAAGGTTTCTCATAACATTAATCTCAATTAAGGATTCTCATAACATCACCCTCAAATAAGGATTTCTCATAATATTAATCTCAATTAAGGATTCTCATAACATCACCCTAAATTAGGATTTCTCATAATATTAATCTCAATTAAGGATTCTCATAACATCACCCTCAATTAGGATTTCTCATAATATTAATCTCAATTGGGGTTTCACATGGAATCACCCTCAATTAGGGTTTCACATGGAATCACCGTCAATTAGGGTTTCACATGGATTCACCCTCAATTAGGGTTTCACATGGAATCACCCTTAATTAGGGTTTCACATGGATTCACCCTTAATTGGGGTTTCACATGTCATTTCCCTAAATTAGGATCATACCATCATCATGGATTAGGATTTCACCTATCATTTCCTTCAGTTAGGGTTATGATTCATTAGCCTTCATTATTAGGGTTTCATGATATCCCTATCAAGGATCATACCCTAATTACACATTCATTCATATTGAAAGTGTTAAGACTTAGCCATTATATGATTATCATTCATGTAGGAAGTCCCCTCTCTCTCATCTTCTATAAGATGATGCTTACTTCATATTTTATTAGACTAAGTCACTCAACTTGAAATAAGAATTGATACCATGGATTATGTCATCACCATCATGAACATTAGTGATTAATTATTCGAATGGTACTAATCACCCTATATCATTAAGGGTACCATTATTATAATCACCCTTGGATTACAACATATAATTGTTCACTTAAACAATTGACCTTTAACCACTTTAAGTGTTCATACAATTTGATCAATTATATTCCAAATAATCTTGATCACTTAGACCCCAAACAGTCTTGACCAATCAAACCTCAAACGGTCTTGCTTGTAATACCTCCAAATGGTCTTGAACATACTTTTGAAACTGTTTGGTAAAGTTAGTCTTTGAAACCGTTTGACAAAGTTGAGACTTGAAACTGTTTGCTAAAGTTGAGACTTGAAACCGTTTGCTAAAGTTGAGACTTGAAACCGTTTGCTAAAGACTCATGAGATCGATTGGGCCTCAAACGGTTTGGGATCATTTGGTCCCAAACGTTCATGACACCGTTTGGACTCAAATGGTCTTGAGACTGTTTGGTCCAAACCTCCTCAAAACCGCATGGATCAAAGATGGTCTCAACCATTCCAATCGGTTTAGGGTTTGCAAGGTTAACTCCCTCATCAAATGAATCTATGGAATTACTCATCAACTGAACCTAACAACTTACTTCAATTGAGCTTAATAGGTCATACTTCAACTAATTTAACCCTCAATTAAGCATCAATTAGGGTTTTGAATCAATTGGATTAGGGATTGAACCAATGAACTTCAATGTTAATCATTGTGAAACTTATTGCCTTGAAATCATTGGGTCACCATCCAAATAGGACATGACCTGACTTCAAACGGTCTTGAGGTCGTTTGGATGACCTCCAAACTGTCTTGATACCATTTTCCCATCATATCATCAAAATCCATGACCTCCAATTAGGGTTTGGATCATTGGATTGATCATCAAATCAGCATTTGGTTGCAAATCAGTTTGGTATCTTTGGATCTTCAAATACCCAACCATACTCAACCCTAGACCTCCAATTGAGCTCCAAATCTCCAAGATCACGCCAAAAATGGTGGATGAAGCTTTTGTAACTCCCCCTAGGCTCGACCTCAAGCTTTTGGTTGAAAAGATTGGCTAGGGTTGAAGATGGAGTGAAGAAAAGAAGAAATCAATGATTTATTTTTTATTTCCACCATGGAATCAAGGGGAAAAGAGGTCAAGAACCTTACCAACAGGTTGGGGGTCGTCCTCCTGGTCCTCCCACAATTCTTGGTCGGTTTCCAAGCAAATAGAAGAGGTGGGTTCCGAAAAAGCCTTTGTTTTGGCTAGGAAAGGGTCTTTTTATAAGAAATTCAATGAGAGAGAAAATGTTTTATAAAAACCTTTTAATTCCAAAATTGTTGCCACCTTATCCCCCTTGGTTTATTGTATGCAAAGGCATATATATCCCCACCGAGCTCCCTTCCATTATCCAAGAATTAAGGGAAAAGAAATTAAGCACCTTAACCCTTATAATAGTAATTTCCATATTTGAGTGGAAATTCTTTTTCTTATAATAATGGTGAGTGGAGTCTTCACCTCATTGGGATATACTCGTGCCTTTTCAAGGCTCAAGAATGTCCGTACACATATGAATCCAACCATATTAATTTGGTTGAAGGCCCCTCAATGATTTTATTTATTTTTGCATTAAATTGAATTAGGGTTCCAATTAGGCTTAAATCTTGATTATTTTAATATCAAGATTCTCTCTCCTACAACTTAATTCAAATGAGGTGCCCCACTCATTTTATTTACTATACATGATGTCAATAAACATTAGGGACCTTATTGAAGTGGTAATTTGCATATTGAACCCTAGGTTTTGGGTAATTTGCACATTACACCAAAACTAGGTTTTAATGCACAAGGATTGCTCTACAAGCTTTACCTTGGTGCTCAAGCTTGTGGAAACCATACCATTACATCATATTCATTCTTATGATGTCTCAACATCAGAGGAGAATTTTATCATGTGTAATTTGCAAGTTAACCCCTCAGCTTGGGTAATTTGCACTCTAATCCAGAATAAGCAAACATTGCTTCAACATTATTCAAATAGGACCAAAATTGAAACATGAGCTCCTCTTGAGCCTTAATTAATTTCAAGAAATAAAAGAAAGCATCTAATCATCTTTATTAAGCAAAACAACTAGGGTTAAAACATAACCCAGGTCAGGGATGTTACACTAATTGTTAGAACATGTTCAACATTAACATATGCCTTTTGGGGGGAGTTAACTATAGTTAACCCACTTTATCCATCTATATCATATCAAGGTGTCATAATTGTTATGTTGTGCTAACTATCAAACTATATTTTTCATCTTTATTAATCACTAAGATTAACACCTCATGTAACATGTTTCATTCATATGAGCTTATTTCATTGCTCATAATAAATTGCAACATTTACTAGTGATTTCATCACAATATGAACCAACAATTTCACATAATCATCATTATTCATGTATATGGTTTAACATTTCTACATTGATATCTACTCTAGGTTTCCATCATATCATGTCTATATGTCAGATCTCAAGATTAGATCACATTCTTATTTATCTTATATCGTGGTTGTACTAAACAAACTTATGTGAGTGGCTTGTCAAACATATATCAAAACTTCATCTAGTCCAACTGAGGTTCTCCTGACCCATGTCATGAGGGTAGTCTGAGCTAGCTCAACTCTATGAGTTTCTCATATGTGTATACTTCATCTTTCCTCTCTAGTCTAGGGTTTTCAGATCACCCCATTGGCACTAGTGACAACCTTATAAGCTCTAGCCACATAAGCACAAACCAAAAGCATTCTATGACATTCTCTTCATAGGTCTTTACCCATGAAACACTATTTACCAACTCTCTATCTTATATACACCACTAGAGTCCTACAAGGAGCCACTAAGCTAAGTTTGAGGCTTCACAGAAACTAACATAGTTTTACCTCCTTCAGGGTCTTGGGACTCTCTCTCCCTCACCCAGATGGTAGCTCTCATATTTCCTTATTCACATACATATATATAATCAGCCTCTCTCTAACTCTAGGGTTTGGTCCTCCCAAGGATATCTAGGGTTCAACAAGACTATGGGAATCATGCATAATGCAACTCAACTCAATCACTCAGGAGTGGTCTAGTTTAGAACATATCATATCACATATTGCTCATAATTCTCATATCTTAGATTTTAGGTTCACTGACCTTCTCCCATTGGGTCTCACTCACTCTAGAATTAACACTAAAATTGGTCCTAACACCGGAGGTCCTCCTTTGTAAAAGATCTTGAGGCTCATGATGACTCACAACTTTGTCTTAACTTAACATATCTTATCTCAACTTAGCTTATCTTCACTTAGAAAAGAACATGCACTTGCATCATCAAGTATCATATTACATCCTCAAAACTAAACTTAAGTCCTCAAAGACAAACATATATCATCATAAACCATCTCATATCATCTATATAAGACTTACATCATCATCAAATCTTATTTCATCTATTCCACCTATCACATATTCCAACAAGGCTCTGGACATCTAATCTAGAATTTCTCTCTTTTCTAGATTGATGTCATTCACTTCCACATAGGTTACATGACCACCTCCTACTTGTACATGTGTGGGAACACATTTTTATAATACTTACATATGTAATAAAATATTATATAGTTGTTCTCTAATAAAACATGTGTTAGAGAAAACTATCGAGGTTTGATCTGATTCTAATAAAAAACTAAATCCACAAAATGAGTGTCCCACACATTGTAGAGAGTCTAGTGTCATGTCACCTAGTGAAAAGGGTGATAACAAGTTGTAGACTGGTGTAGATACCTAAAATATAGATGCTTCATATGTTAAAGGTTTCTCTTCCCGTGATGTATGTCATTTACAAATAATGCAACGACTCATATTGTTGCGCTATAAGGAAAGAATGACGTCTAAGGACTTGCTATACAACAAGCACCAGTCTAGACCAAGTTCTCAAACATCTAGGTGCTAGACTAGAGGCTAGGTCAGATCTAGTCTCTAAAAGATGACTAATTTAATCCTAAGGACCATTAAGGTTCAAGGTTCTTTAGTTTTCAGTTGCATAGTGAGAAAATGCCAGGATTTGCCATTGTTCATACTCTGATACCACCTGTGATGTCCCCAAATTTTCTAAAACTTAATCTGATGTGTGAGGTCTAAATTGAAACCCTCACCTCAATGAGAAACACAATTTAAATAGCACATACTAGGCAAAGAAGAAGAAAATAAGAGGAAGTCAGAAGGAAACAATAATGCACATGCACATGAACAATAGTAAAACCATACAACACATGTTCACCATTCAACATATAATTACATAATGAATTGTTACAACATTTGATATTACACATTGAACAATAAACTATTACATATACATGTATTACCACTAAACAACATGATCTTAAGACAACATGTCCACCTGTACATCAGCTCACCACACAACTCTCAATTATCTTAGTTCTTCAAGAGAACATGTCCACAACCTAACAAAAGATTACATATGGTACATGTCAACACAATATTCAAGAATATTATATTGAGTACGCCTACGTGTCTTTTTATATACCTCTCATTACTAAGCTTGGCAATAAGATAAAACTAGAACTTAGCAGTAATAAACAAATATAAGAAAAAGCATATACTTGCACAAAGATCTATGTTACCAAAATGGAACACATATTTTAGGCACATTTTCCATTATATTCTCGTGCATCTGCCTACCAATGGGATAGATGCATTTAGGCCTTATGATCTGCTTACCAAAGAAATAGATCATTGTACATGTGATCTTCTTACCAAAGAGATAGATCATTCACTAGCACTATGCTTACCAAAGAGATATAGTACTTTCTTATAATGAAATAGATATATTATCTTTCATGTGTTCATAGACATATGTATGGAAAATCAAGTAAGATAACATACAAGAACAATCATTTCATCCAATACCATATGCCAAGTATTTACTACTCATATAATGCAAGCATACTGTATAATATGCCAAGTAAGAGGTAATGGTGTACCTTGATGAAGAAAGACAAACCTAATCACATTCCTGGTATCAACTATATCCTTGTCAAACCTGATTAAGACAAGACCACATACTATCATCAGATTCTCATCATCTTAACCCTAGTTATGTTCATTAGGGTTTGCTTAGTTGATTAGGACATGTACTTTATTAATTATCTTGTCTTCTTGGAATTAAGTTACTAGTCTTGGATTACAAATTTACATATATAATCTGATTATTTCATTACATATAATTGTTTGCACATGTTAACCCTAGGTTACATGTATTAATTATATTAGGGTTTTCTCATCATTTTACGGTTTATATCACATTAGAACGTCATCACCATACAACTTAGATTTTGTGCATAAGATTGATGTCTAAGTTCCACTTTAGCTTCTAGCTAATGATATAAGCTTACTCTATAATTTTCACGATTTTTTTAGCATATTTGTAATTATTTCACATCAATTAGGGTTTTCATGCCTAATTAGCCACATTAAACAAATTACATAATTTCGGATTGAAACATCACCATATTTGACATCATACGGATTATATATCATAAATTCGAGATAAGGATGGATTTTTATGATTTTAAGTTATTATTTGATATTTATTACACATGATATAATCATTTCACAACTTACACGATATTCCTAATATTAATGCATCAAAAGCCAGATATCTTGGTTCCATGTCATTCTACTCATTTTTCTAAACATTTCGGTATATTATAAGTATTTTTTTGATGAACAAGATATTTACTGTGATTTATCTAAGATCTGGACTATTTACTGAAATATTCTTACCTTCCAGCCAATCGGGATGTGACATGTTGTTCTCTGCCTGACGCAGCCTTGTCTCATGGTCATGGAAACAGCTGCCGCCTCGGTTTGGCCTCGCTTCCTGGCGCTGCTGTTCATTAGCGTTGATCCTGCTCGCCAGCCTTCTGTCTAGTGCCGCCATCGCAAGGTGCTGCTCCGGCGAACAAGCAAGTAGAGCCTCATCTCCTCATTCCGACTCCCGTTCATCAGCACCGCCATCGGGGTTGGGTCTGACGCTGGACCCGCCTGGCTCATTCTTGTGTGAACGCCAGCACGTAGATGCTTGCGGGCGTCTCCCGACACATGCCGCCGCCGCACGGTTGATCCCCAACCTGCACGAAGTCCCTCAAACCCAGTAGATCCGAGGTGGTTCCCTCCACGCTTCCAAAATGGTGCCTTGACGTTAGACACTGCCTCTCACCTGGTCCAGTGCCACCGTCGAGGAGCAAGGCAACAATGAGGCGTCCACTGACGACCTCTCCTCCTTGTGGCGTCCTTCTGTTTCCAAAGAACCCTTCTGTGCTTCATCTACGCCACCGACTTATCTGGATTTCAGGGGGTGTCTCCTCCTTGCGTTGCTCCAAGTGACCACGAGCCCGCTCGATGCCGTTGTAAAGCTCCCTTCCAGCAAGAACTAGGCTCCCATCCTCCATCATCCCCCTCCTCTCTTCTTCCTTCTTCCTCGTCTAGAATACAGGTGGAGAGGCTAAGAAACTTAGGTTGTATTGTCGTTGTTCTCTCACCGTGATGCCTCAAATGAGGGCTATGACTACAGTTCTCAGAATAGGTTCAAAAACTACCCATTTCCTGTATAGGGCCACGACCACGATGTTGGATGATAGATTGGGTCGTCCTCGCTACTACCCCCACGATTTCCAGTCGAACACAAAGTTGGGTATGAAGCCCCGTCCATCTGATAGGCTCCATCCACTGGCTGCTGAGGCTCCACATCTATAATTCGTGGCATCTCACAGCTAAGGCTAAAAGGGGTTGTGACACTATATACATATTAGGGCCTTTTATCATCAAAATATCAACAATATCATCACATTCAAACCTATATATCTCCTCTAAGGAACATCCAAATATTATGAAAATCTAGCCATATCTTCATGATGACTCATAATTTGATCTACTCAAATTTGGTTCTAAAACATCACTTTTTGACCAAACAATTCAATATTTCAAGGTGGCATATATTGAGGTGTATACAACATACGATCAACACCAATTCGCTTCCAAACTACATCAAACTCATTGATATGTATATAAATTCAAAAGTCCATTCAAAACTTAAATATATGAACTATCTTATCCCACTTGGTCCAAAACCTTAAAAGTTCACTTTGAAACACCTCATCTATCTTAGTGATTGAGATGTCCACACTCTTAACTTCATGAATCTCACTCTTCTTGTCAGTAGAAGCTTCATTTTCCTACATAAGACTAGAGGAGTTTTTAATTTGAGAGGTTTTCTTTAAGATTGCTTATAGCCATATCGTTAATGACCTGAACACATTTCTTTAAATCACATAAAATGAATGATCATCCTTATGTTTCATGAATAAAAGGTTTCAACTAATTGTTTATCGATAAAGAAATTATTGATAAGCAACAATTAGGTCGGTCATTCTAAAGACATCCCCTTTGATACCATTAAATATCTCCAATGCTTCACTAAGATCTTCTATAGGTCCCTATTTGAAATTACACAGTTGTGCTCTATAATTCTTGGTCTTCGTACATGTATACAACTTCATAATAAAAGCATCAGTCAGATCTTTCCAAGAACAAATAGTACCAATGAGAATAGTTCTATACGATGTTCATGTAGAGAAATAATGACTCATAGTAGGCAGAGGAAATAAAAAAATTGTCCATTTTTCCCATAACAGCAAGATCACGTCAACAACTATGTAATGGGAAGGATGGTTTAATGAGTTCATACTTGGTCCTAGAGCAAGTCCCACAACTATAACTTGTTGCAGTAGTGCAACACTCCTAGTTGCACTTGGATGACGTCTGAATAGATCCTAGTCTTCACCAAAGACTGCAGCCTGATGTTGTCCTCCTAGTGGTAGACAACAGTCTCCTCACCTTTATAGTAGTCCACACAGACCACCTTAAACTCTTGTCATTTAACTAGAATAGACAAGAAGGAGTTATCCCTCATGTAGGGAAATATGGCTACAGAGTAGGCAGTAGAAATTTTTTTATCTATCATATTCCCATAACCAGCAAATCACGTCAATAACTATAATATAGGAAGGATGGTTTCGAGGATATACCAAGTCCTGGATCAAGTCCAGTGACAATCCTTGTCATTGTAGATGTAAAACTATGAATCCTAGTTGCACTGCGACTCATCAAACTATTGTGCCTCTTGGTCTGCACCACGGATTGTAGCCACAAACTTTGTCTTCTTCATCAACTCCTCTTGTCATAGATTGTTGGTTGATGTTGTCTTCCTAGCAGCAAACAATGGCCTCCCACCTCTAGAGAAGTCTACATGGAATGCCTAGAACTCCTTTCGTCCTTCTAGAACAGATAGGAAGGGGTTGTCCCTCCCGTTGGTGTACTAGTCACCAAATTTCTCTCCCACAACAATGATCTTAATTGCTCTCTCCATTATTTTTCCTCCCTAGTCGGGTAAAACTTGTTTGGGCTCTCATGGTTGCCACAACCAGAGAGTAACATTTGTCAGAGCAACTAATTGTCAATTGTCTATGTTTTACTTTGGGAATTGCCCAATACCCCACTATTTATAGGTGGGGTTTGGGTCCAGGTTCCCAGTCGATGCGGGAGTGGAAGGGACCTAAAAATCTCAAATTTTTGCAACAACTCTAGAACTTTCACAACCTACTACAGCCGAACTGGTCATCTGGCACACCAGGCGGTTGGGTCACATGCCAAACGGTTATCTGGCTCAGTCTAGAAAGTCATTTGGTGCTTTCCCAGTCGCACAAAAAATTGGCAATTTGTTTCTAATTAATATTCCATATTAATTGCTGGCACAACAAGTAATGTGCAACTAAAACAAACTTGAAAATATATAAAACCATCCCTCGGTCGAACTGGACCATCTCACCCATGCGAGATGGCCGTCTTGCTCACTTAGATGGTTTTCTGGTGAGCCGAGCCAGGCCGGTTGGTTCATCTAAAGCCAATTTCAACTCAAATCGGGCCTAGCTCCCCAGACGCCCATCTCAGCACTTGAGACGACTGTTTGGCACTCTAGACGGCTGTCTCAACACTTGAGATGGGTTTTAGGAAGTGTAGTCATCTTTTATATTGTGTGAATCAAATACCTAGATACTTTAGTGCTTAATTCAATTGTCATTCTAGATTAAACTCCTTTTCTAGGTCAAGATCTATGTGTGTGACCCTTTAGGTCCCATATTACGTTGGTAGTGAATGTCCATAACAACTTATGACATCACAAGCAATGAGTGGTGCCTAGTCACACATCAAAGCTACCCAACAAAATGGAAAGTTGGGGAACAACTTCAACCTACAATCTTGTATGGTGTTGTAGTTCTTGTAAAGTTCCTTTGTCGCTGATGTTCAGATTAAACTTGAGGCATGGAGCAGTCATCCTCTTCATCATTCAGTCATGTTCCTTGAGCCAAGAGCAGATCGTCTGATATATATGTAAGCTAGGTATCACATATTGACTCACATGTGCTTGGCCATGCATTTATTAGACTCGCTAATCAAGAGGCCTAGAACGTCAAACTCCCGTAGAGGGACAAATCCCAGTTTTATCATTCATAGTTTATCCCCATGTGTTAAAGTCACCCAATCATCACTATTATAACAACTCATGTTTTAGGATTGTATTTGATGATGTCAAACTATACCCAACAACATGTGACGAGTGCAATGAATTCAGGTCTAAGAACCAAAACCACCACCATCATTGTGAGAGCTAACTGCGACTTCCATGTAAATGGATTCCATGTGTTAGTCTCACAGTGGGTCTATCTAATACACTATTCTCTAACATGCATATGTATGTTTGGTTTGATATAGTCATATCATGACTAATGATATTATGTCATCAACCAACCCACACTCTGATCTTATGTGTTATTGTTGTCTATCAACCTTCCTCAATGACAACTGATTAGGGACATAATGAGTATATGTATATGTACTCTTCACATTCGTATGATCCAGTGATTTAAAAAGTGGGTGAAGTGGCCGCTAAAGCGACCAAGCACATGTCCCGTTGTAATTTCAGATAAAGTGGGTTTTGAAGCATTTTGAACTGAAGTGGCCACTTTTACCCGCTTTTTGTTGCTTCAAGCCGCTTTTTCAGCCTCACTTAAGCGGCCGCTTCAGGGCGCTTCACGGGAAGTAATGCTGGAGTGGCCCAATTACACACCAAATATATAGAAAAATGAAAGCACTACTTTTGGGAGATGTGATGCTCCAGCTATTGTATCTCAAAAGGTGTAAGAAAGTTTAGTAATTAGCATTTATTCTTTACTTTGTTACTGTTGTTTCTGTAATTTGTACAGCTAGACTAGTACTTTGTAATGTCAAGTTTGTATATGATATTACCACATCTGTTTAATGTTCTTTATTATCGCTAATACCCTAATTGTCTAACATTTAGTATACATGAACAAAACCTTTGCATAACCATCTATTGATTGTAATAAAATGATATCATAAAATATTGTTATATTGTCTATTATGTGCTTAGTGTAGTAGTTTATTGTTCTTTACAACTTACTATGTATGATATTGGCATGTATGTTTAATATTGTTCATTACCACTAAAAAATTAATAGTCAACCATTTTTGTATACTTGTCCAAAAACTTTACACAACCATCTATAGACTATAACAAATTAAGGTAGTAAAATTTGTTATATTATGTATTATTTACTAAGTTTAGTAGTTTATTTCTCTTTAAGATTTACTAAGTAATATCTAATTATCTTGATTCTGCAATATTGTCATGGATTTCTCTTTATTACCATTTAATTGTGAATCTATTTATATTATGTTGAAGACTACCTTAGTCAACAATATTTGTACATAGTACTAGTATCTAACTACTACTACCTACTATTTTTTATACTAAATGATAATTTCTAAGCCCAGTTGTTGAAACAATATTAAGTACATTGTACTAGTATGATACTTGATTATTGAGTGAGGACTATGCAGTTTTATGATGTTTGAGTGTTTTTAACTTGTAACAATTTACTTTTGTAAATATGACCCATTTTTAATATGTGAAAGTCATCTTGGTGCAATAAAATATCATTTAGATGCTTGAGTAATGATATGTTAGCAGCATGTCAGTCACTAAATTTTTCTATAATTTTTAAAACAATTCAAACTGTTTTTTCAAAAAGCGCCCGCTTTAGTCTGTTTCAAAGCCCGCTTTCTGCTTCCCGCTTTGAAAGGGTCAATCCACATGCTTCCCACTTTGTGCTTTCCAAAACCTAGGTATGATTTCATTTCCCCAAGGCTAATACTTGAAGACATACATCATTGAGTAATATTATTCTCTAGACATTTATAATGTTGCATCATTATCTCATAACTAATTAAACATAACAAATTGGAATCTTTCTTTTTATTAATAATCAAATCATTTACATTTATGCCATTACAATCATCACATTATTGGTTCTCTGGGTATACATACCAATAAACTCCCACTTGTGCTTAGTTCCAATCACCTACGAATCGTATTCCAAGTGATCTAACATGATCGTCATGCTTCTATTGTGAAAGTGCTTTTTTCAAAGGATCAACTACATTGTTCTCAGTTGGTACTTTGTAAATCTTTACATCTCCTTGCTTTACTATTTCTCATATGAGATGGAACTGCCTTTTTATGTACTTTGAGCGTTGATGTGATCTGGGTTCCTTAGCTTGTTCAATAGCTCAATTGTTGTCATAATATAGCTTGATTGAATCGTTGATGCTTGGAATGACCCCAAGTTCTATAATGAACTTCTTGATCCATACATCCTCCTTTGTTGCACTCAATGTAGCAATATACTCAACCTCTATTGTAGAATCTACAACTATCTCTTGCTTGGAACTCTTCCAGCTTACAGCTTCGTTGTTGAGGTAGAACAAGAATCCTGATTACAACTTATAATCATATTGATCAGTTTGGAAGCTTGCATCATCTTAACCTTTTACCGCCCACTCTTCCACTCCTCCATAGACCAAGAACCAATCCTCAGTCCTTCTCAATTACTTGAGGATGTTCTTCATGACTGTCCAGTGAGCATCACCTGGATCTGACTGATATCTTCTCAGCATGCTCAAGGCATACGAGACGTTTGAATGGGTACACAACATTGCATACATGATTGATCCAATTTCAGAGGCATATGGAATCAAACTCATGTGTTCCCTTTCTTCATAAAGAACTAGGACATTGAGCTCTAGAGATGGGGACACCATGACGCATAGGTAGGTTTCCTCTCTTTGAGTTCTCCATGATGAACTGCTTCAACACTTTGTCAATGTATGTGCTCTGACTTAGTCTAAGAAGCCTTCTTGATCTATCTCTATATATCTTTATCCCCAAGATGTAGGATGCTTCTCCCAAGTCTTTCATAGAGAATGTATTTCTAAGCCATGTATTTACCTTTTATAAAGTAGGGATGTCATTCCCCATCAATAGTATGTCATCTACATACAATATGAGGAATGTCACTATGCTCCCACTAACCTTCTTGTACACACAAGGTTCATCTTCATTTTGAACATGGCTAAACCCTTTGATTGTCTCATCAAAATGAAGATTCTAGCTCCGATAGGCTTCCTTCGATCCATAGATTGACCTTTGTATCTTACTAACTTTATTTGCAAACTTTGGATCTATAAAACCCTCAAGATGTGTCATGTACGCATCCTCAACTAGATTCCCATTAAGGAATGTGGTTTTAACATCCATTTGCCAAATCTCATAGTCATGATAAGCTGTAATAGCAAGCATGATCCTAATGGACTTAACCATGGCCACTTGAGAAAAGGTTTCATCATAGTCAACACCTTGAACTTATTTGAACCCCTATGCAACCAATCTGCCCGTATAGGTTTGTACTTTACCATCAATGTCAGTCTTCTTCTTGAAGATCCACTAGCACCCTATGGGTTTTACCCCTTTAGGTGGATCCACCAAAGTCCATACTTTGTTGGTATATATGAAATCCATATCAGATCTCATGGCCTCAAGCCATTTCTCATACTATGGTCCCTTAATAGCATCTTTATAGGATATTGGTTCATCAGATATGACCAATTCACTGCCTTCCTGACTTACAAGATATCCAAAACTCTCAGGCTCAAGGTGTGTCCTAATAGATCTATGAGGTCCCTATGTTACTTGAGGAATTTTAGACTCCATAACATCTTGTGATTCTCTTTGTTACTCTTGTTCATCTATCGATTCGATGTTTTCTTGTTGATCTCAAACCTCTTTGAGTCCCACTTTTCTCCCACTGATTCCTTTAGAAATGAAATCCATCTCAAGGAATGCAACATCCCTAGCAACAAACACTTTAGAATGGGAATAAAAGTAATATCTTATTTTTTCTTTAGGATATCCAACAAAATAACATATATCATATCTTGGGCCAAGCTTATTAGGAAATTTTCTTGACATAAGCTTCACATCCCCAAATCCTCATAAAAGACATATTGGGGTGCTTCCCATTCCATATCTCATATAGTGTCTTTTGAAACGATTTAGATGGTACTCGCTTTAGTGTAAATGAGGAAGTTTGTAGAGCATACCGCCAAAAGGTAGTCAGAAGCTCGTCTAAACTCATAATCCATAGCACCATATTTAGTAATGTATGATTCCATCTTTCTGATACACCATTATGTTGAGGTGTTCGAAGCGGAGTCTGTTGGGGTACAATCCCATGGGATCTGAGAAGGTTCTCAAACTCTTGGTTTAAGTATTCTCCACCTCGATCAGAATGAAGTGTCTTAATTCTTTTACCAAGTTGGTTCTGTACTTCATTCATAATCTCCTTGAACTTTTCAAGAGCTTTTGAATTATGATTCATTAAATAAACATAGTCATACCTATCAAAGTCATCAGTGAAGGTGATGAAGTACTTATATCCACCTCTAGAGGTTGTTCTAAAAGGTCCACACACATTAGTATGTGAGTGTCCTAATAGATCAATATCCCTCTCATTGTTACCACTGGAAGGGTTCTTAGCCATCTTGCTCGGCAAAAAAGATTCACATGTCTCTAATGATTCAAAATTAAAAGAGTCCAGATAACCATCTTTATGGAGTCTAGATATGTGATTCTCATTTATTTTCCCTAGACGACAATTCCAAAGGTATGTTTTGTTTGATTTGTTGAGTATTAGTCTTTTGGTATTAATGTTATATATATGGGGTTTGGGTTCAGGTTCCCTATCGATGCGGGAGTGGAAGGGACTAGAAAATCTCAAATTTTTGTAACAATTCTGGAACTTTCACAACTTACTACAACCAAATTGGTCGTCTGGCATGCTAGACGATCGGCTCGCATGCCATATGGTCATCTGGCTCAATCCAGACGATCATCTAGTGCTTTTCCAGTTGCACACAAAATTGACAATTTATTTTCAATTAATATTCCATATTAATTCCTTGCAGAACAAGTAATGTGCAACTAATATGAACTTGGAAATATCTAAAACCTTCCCTCAGTTTAATTGTACCACCTCTCCCATGCAAGACGGACGTCTTTCTCACTCAGACGGTTGTCTGGTGAGCCAAGTCGGGTCAGTCGGTTCATCCAAAGCCAATTTCAACTCGAATCAGGTATGACTCCTTAGACGCATGTCTCAACACTTGAGATGACCGTTTGGCACTCCAAACGGCCACCTCAACACTTGAGATGGGTGTTTGGTAGTGCAGTCATCCTATATGTTTTTTGAATCAAATACATAAACACTTTAGTAATTAATTCAATTTTCATTAAAGATTAAACTCCTCTTCTCGGTTGAGACCTATGTGTGTGACCCTATAGGTCCCATATTACGTTGGCAGTGAATGTTAATAACAACTTATGACATCACAAGCAATGAGTGATGCCTAGTTGCACATCAATGCTACCCAAGTAAATGGAAAGTTGGGGAACAACTTCAACCTACAATCTGTGTACGGTGTTGTAGTGCTTGTACAAGTCCTTTGTCATTGATGTCCAGATTAAACTCAAGGCATAGAGAAGTCATCCACTTTATCATTCAATCTTGTTCCTTGAAACAAAAGAAGACTGCCTGAGATATATGTAAGCTTAATATCACATATTGATTCACATGTGCATGGCCATGCATTTTTCAATCTTGCTAATCAAGAGGCCTAGAACATCAAACTCCCGTAGGAGAGACAAATCCATTTCTATCATTCACAATCTATCCCCATGTGTCAAACTCACCCAATCATCATCGTTATAACAACCCATGTTTTGGGTCTATGTTTGATGATGTCAAAGTGTACTGAATGACATGTGATGAGTGCAATGAATTTAGGTCAAGAACCACAACCACCACTATCACTGTGAGAGTTGACTATGACTTCTATGTAAATGGCTTCCATTTATCAGTCTTACAATGGGTCTGTCTGATACACTGTTCTCTAACATGTATCAGTGTGCTTGGTTTGATATAGACATACCATGACTAATGAGATTACGTCATCAACCAACCCACACTCTAATTTATGTGTTATTGTTGTCTATCAACCTTCAACAATAAGAACCGATTAGGGACATAATGAGAATATGTATATGTACTCTTAATATTTGTATGATCTCATTTCCACAAGGCTAATACTTGAAGACACATGTCATTGAGTAATATTGTTCTCTAGACATTTATAATGTTACGTCATTATCTCATAACTGAATTAAACATAATAAATTGGAAGCTTTACTTTTATTAATAATCAAATGATTTACATTTATGCCATTACAAACATCACATGATTGGCTCTCTAGCATACATACCAACACCTCTTGTTGGTGTTATAGTCACCAACTTGCTCTCCCATAATTGTTCATCCATTCTATCCCTCCCTTTATTGGGTAGGACTTTCTTGGGCTCTCTATTGTTTATGGAAACCAGATAGGACAACAATTATCAGAGGCGATTGAGTTTTGTCTAAGAAGCCCCTGGTACCCCTCTATTTATAGGAGGGGTTAGGGTCTGGGTTCCCATTCTGTATGGGTGTAGAAGGGACTTAAATATTCCAAAATTTGCAAACTATGAGCGGTGAACCGGTCAGTTCACATGTGAGAAGATCGGTTTGCTCAGCAAACTGGTCATTTGCCATGTTTTCCAATCGCATATGATTTGACAATTCAAATCCAAATAATGCACAACATGACATCAACAGTAATCCTTGATGCAATCAAATTTCTCCACAAATAGGGTGCCTCCCTTACAAGCCAGTCGTCTCCCAACCCCAATCAGTTAGTTGGTGATCTGAGTCGATCGATTCACTAAGTCAACCAGTTGGTTTGCTCCCCAATTTAGGAAGAACTCAGCCAAATGAATTTCTAATCAACCTGACAGTCCAAGTAGTCGGTTCAACCCTTGAACCAGTCAGCTGGGAGTTCAGTCAGTTGATTTTTTTCTCAAATTGAATACCCAAACACTTTGGTAATCAATTCAATTATCATTCATGATTAAACTCCTCTTCTATGTGAATCCTATGTGTGTGACCCTATAGGTCCCATATGACATTGGCAGTGAATGTCCATAACTGGTTTATGACATCACAAGCGAAGAGTGATACCTAGTCACACATCAGTGCTACCCAAGTGAATGAAAAGTTGGAGAACAACTTCAACCTACAATATGTGTGAGATGATCTAATTATGGTATAATTTCTTTGTCTCTGATATCTGGAATGAACTCAAGGCATGGAATCTTCATCCTCTCAATGCTCAGTCCATGTTCCTTGAACTAGAGCAGACTAGCTGAGATATATGTGACATCAATATCATATATTGATTCACAAGTGCATGCACATGCATTTCTCAGTCTCTCTTATCAAGTGGCCTAGATATCAAACTCTAGTAGGAGGAAAAAATCCCATCTACATCACTCACAGTCAATCCCCATGTGTCACAACTACCCAATCATCACCGTTATGGCAATCCTTACTCAGGGTTACGTAGGATGATGTCAAAGTATATCGAACGACATGTGATGAGTGTAGTGACTTCAGGTCTAAGAGCCACAATCACCACCTTCACCATGAGAGATGACTATGACCACCATTTATGGTTTCCATGTATCTCTCTCAAGGTGGGTCTGTCTGATACATTGTTTCCTAACAAGTATCTATGTGCTTGGTTTGATATCACATATCATGACTGATGAGACTCTATCATCAACCAACACACACTCTAGCCTCAAGTGTTAGTGTTGCCTATCTACCTTCCATAGTAACATCTGACTAGGGACATAATAAGAATGTACATACTCTTAACATCCATATGATCTCATTGTTCAAGTCCTATACTTGAAGACATACATCATTGAGTAATATCATTCTTTATACATTCATTATATTTCCTCATTATCTCATATCTGAGTGAAACAGAAAGAATTGGAAGATTGCCTTTATTATTAATAATAAAAAAATTATATTATATACCATGTCAATCATCATATGATTGGCTCTCTGAGCATACATACCAACAATTATTGCGTTGTCACATAGATTGTGAAGTAAAACACGTGCATGTAAACATCCTCTAGTGTGACACCATTAGTTTATCAGTATAGAAGAGGCTTCTAAATATTTTTATGTGTTATCTAGGTTTTCCAAACTATACCTATGAAATGTTGGATCTATATAGGACTTATACGGCCAATACATAATTAATTGTTGTTGACATAGAGAGGAGGGTGAAAAACATCCAACAACAAATCATTTATTTGTGGTGCATGAAAATTCTTAAGTGAAATATATGTTGAAGCATTGTAAGTTTTAAGACTCCTCTCTTCCACATGGTTTTCACTTTGATATCCCATGTAAACTAGTATTGTCTCTACCATACTTTTTGTCTTAGATTGTAAGTTTGTATAGAATCATCTCTCGATCTCCAGGATGAGGTCCCTCAATCTAGTAGTGAAAAAGATCTTATGAGAATAATCGATTTAAAGGTACCTAAAAGGGAAGGAATTGACGTGAATATACAAGATCTATTGCTTTGTCAAAAATCTAATGAAGTAGTAAATAATTTGTGAAATAGAATATTTGAATTAATAGTTATTAATGCTCATTGATATCCCTAAAAATGACACCAAAAAATTGTTGTCAAGGTTTGCATTAAGAATCAAAGGATAAATGTTATATCTGGCTAGATACGAGGTAAAATGTTTGTCAAATATGTGATACATCTTTTAGGTGTAGAAACAAACTTAAATACTTATAAACTAATTTTACAGTGCTTAATACTTGAAATCATACAAGGTTTAGTTGTAGTCGAATCGAGATTGTACTTGGGATCTCAGTACGAACCTTAAATTGATATAAGCTTTGTATTAGCTACATTTATTTGAAGATAATATGATTTTAATTATAACTACAACTTGATCTAAACTAATGAAATAAGTAAAAATGAAACTAGACAAGTTTGTTCAAAAGTGAGGGTGATTTTTGATGATGTAGACACAAACATCTAGACTAGATCCTTCTGCTTCTAGTTGAAACCTCTTATCCACTAGACTATTGAAAACACATGAATTAGATTCTATTGATTCATATATTAGGATTTCTCTACTCATCCTTCTCTGAGAAAAAAAATGTAGGTTTTGTGGAAATTGCCTCTGGGGCTAAATTGGCAATGTCTCTGTGTTATGGTGCAACAACAATAGACTTGGCATTGCCCTCCTTTTTATGGGTCAGGATGGATCTTATCTAAACCTGGATTCACCAAAAGGTTGCTTCCACCTTGAACAACTCAGTGAAACCATTGATAGATAAACATAAATGGAAGGAGAAAGTAGCTGAAAACCATTTCAAAACTATTGTTCCAAGAAAATAGAAAGAGGTTCTTGGACTTCCGTTCCAGAGATGCAAATTATTCTCTCATGTCTGTACCAACTCAGCATTTCTCTAGGATATAGCTAAGTTCCCTCAACTGTTGTAGTTAAGTTGTATAGGGTGAAGCTAATGGAAATCATGCACAATTTTGAGACATTATAGGGAATGGTATCAAAGTAGGGTAATGGTACGGTAGTACATGGATGATTGTAGGGAAGGTCTTTATAGAAATGGAAAGTTGTTACTAGTAGAAGGGTGGACGATGTGTGTATGGTATGGATGAATGAAGTGAGTGGGGGACAAAGAGTGAATGGTATGGATGAATGAAATGAATGGGGACAGAAGTCTCAAACTCTGAGAACATTGGTGGAGTGATATTATTCATATGTGTGGGGTCCAGATGGAGGGTATAATAGACCTTTAACTGGTACTTGAGTGAAGCTCAGCCAAGAGGAGGTCAAATTGGAGATGGTTGATCTTCAATATTTGAGTACATAATAGTTTCTATAGTTAGATCCAAGATGGATGATCTTCAATATACATGTGCTTGGGAGCGTGTTTGGTTGAATGATAATGTCACAAATTTTGGATCCCATCTATTAGAAAGTCCTTTGATCAATTAAAATATGCCTTTGAGGAGCTCCTTGTATTTTTATAGAGGGACTTGAAGTAGTTGAGGGAGCTTTCAAGACTTGGATATTGTATCTTTATCTTTAGTCACTCGAACTCTAAAAGTCTTAGTGAGGCAAGTAAGTTCATTGGAGATCAAAGTGTTAGTAACCCTACTTGGTCAAATAGTGTAGGCGGTACCTTTGGTAGTATTGAATCTTTCTTTATTGTCTTCATGATCTTTTCACGTTCTAAAATTGGCTCGCAAGGTGGCTTCTACTGAATGGTCAAATGTCTTGAATTATGGTTAAATTTGGGCTATTAAGTGGTTTCTACGCTCTTGACACCACATTTTTTTTATCATTCATTCAAAGGTCAAGGCTAGAACTTCACTCTGGATAATGGTGTTCATTCCATTCATCTTTTCTTTTTCCCATAAATTTCCTACCTAATCCATCTATTTGTCAATTTTTCATAGTTTGGGATTTTATACAAAAGGTATTTCTAACTCAAGACTTAAGTGCAATTCACCCTTTAGTTTTTTATTTTAAGAGACTTATCCCATTTATTTCCCGATGGGATTAACCTATATAAATATTTATTTTATAGCATATAGATATGCAACAGTAATAATCTTCAAAAAAGCTAATATCTTGTGGATGGTAAGGTACACGTAATCTCCAAGTTTTATCCTCTTATCTTATTAAATTTTCCATTGAATTTTATTCTAAATACTACTCAATTGCATAGTCCAAACTTAGTTTATCTGAAATAACCAAACATTCCTATAAAATCCATAAATTTAGATAAAGGACATTCATCTTTTTATGTCTGGAGACACTAGGAAGATTTGAGTCATCTGCTTGATTCCATATGATGGATCCATGAGATGCTCCACATGTCCTCCACCACATATGGACACACTAAGAAGCCCTATTTCAAAACCTTCCACTCAAACCCCAAACATAATTCTACCTTATAAATATACCCATGGCCTTTTACACATTTTGACATCCCTATTTACATCCAATTGCTTATGTGACTATAAGATCCTCATCTAGCACTATCTCTTTTTGAATGCCATTAGACTATATAATGGTAACTTTTAAAATTTATTTTGGTCTAAAATTTCTTCTTAACTATTTCCCTTAATTGTAAGGATCATAACAATTTAAACTACTCTATTACTCCATGATTGTTTACTACTTAATCATAACTGGGTAGACTACTTATCCATATCAATTGAATGATCTAGATCTACTTTCATGTGACTTGATCTAGTATCTTACTTGATATATTAAATCTAAGAGATTGAATCTTGCCCATATTAAGTTTTTCTATTAATGCCTCTTCTCTCATTTTTCATGCTTTTTGGTCCCAACGGCCAAGGATGGGTCTCCGCCATGGGAGATCTAGAGGTGATTGGACCCCATTAACTAAAAGTAAGAATATTTTTGGTAATGATGGGAAAACCACACCCATCTCTAGCACGAAAGATCTAAAAACTAGAACATTTTACATTTGTTTCTCTTTTATTCTTTAATAGAAAACCAAACAAATGCCATTTTCATGAGATTTGTGGGGGTGTCAAACACCTTCCCCACTTGTAATAGTGAATTTCACCTTTGGCCATGCTTCCCTTTTCCTTATCCACACTCAGGTAGAGTCAAAATTGGTCTTTTTTTGCATTTTCCATCAATGGAAAAACAATTTATCATTTCAATGTTCTATAAATGAAATAAGGTGATGAATTAGAGCTTTATCTTTATATTAATTTCATTGTTTGTTATGTTATGGACAATTATCTTTTTCATAAGATTTTTTCTTGAGGGTAAAACATCTTGACAGCTTTGTTGGGGAGACCAAGACCATCATAGTTTATTTCTTTTTTCATTTTCTTTAAAGTTTTTTTGATCAAATTTCCATTATATTTTTTTCATGAGAAAAATTGAACATGTCAGGGGTGTCAGAAGTAGAGATTCTACCGGTCCCCACTTGTGAAATCAGAGATTCTGACAATCCCTACAGTTCTTTTGATTGTATTCTGACGTCAAGTTTGCATTATCAATCTGACATCTGTTAGTGTTTCTAGTAGTTAACTTCTTTCTTAGATCTACTCTTGTTTTTAGGGTTTGTTTTTGCTTCATAGTTAGGATTTTTGCATCACTTTCGGATTAGGTTTTTCTCATTACTTTCTGATTATGTTTTACTTCTGGTTGCTAATTACTATTTTTGTTTGTCATTTTCAAATTACGGTTTTCTCATCAAGTTCCCAATTATTGATTGCTTCCTCTTCCCTTTTAATGTTTCTCTTATGCTAATAGAAAAATTATAAAGGAGAGAACATGATTACAAAGGTCTTTTATATGAGAAAGATACTTTCTTTCCTAATTATTAGATGATTGATTGCATGCATGTGTGGTTTGTTTTTGGGAAAGGGACTGAATGTCACATGGGGATTTATACATTTTCTTTGCTATTCCTATCTTGTTGTTATCGTATTGCACCTAAAAGTGTAAAAGATTTCAATTGCATTGTACACACCTACAAACCCATGTGTCTACAACATGGGTGCCAACACTCACGTTGGATCCTTGAATGTGGCATAAGGGTGATAGTAAAGGTACTAACACAACAAAATGATGTACATTCAAAGGAATTGACTACACTCCCATTTTCACATCTCTACTGATTGCATCCATCATAGTCACAAGGTGTATTGGGAGAAGTAACTAAATCCACACGGGTTACCCCCATGATGTTCCATCACACCATAGATAATATAAGGACCCACCCCTCCCACATAAGTCATTCTTGAGTGAGGGCATAACTAGCATCTAAACTAATGGTCTAAAATGGAGGGAGTTTGATCTTCTACAAAAGCATCTTTATAGTGTTGGTTGATTTACAAGTTTCTAAGAAATTGCTTGCTCACTGAACTTTAAGGTGATTGTTTGCTTCATGCTTAAAAATTGCAATCATCCTTCCAATATTGTTTAGATTTTACTAACTTCTTCATGTGTAGAACAACTACTACAAAAAATCTAAAAAATGTTCAAAAAATATCAAACAATCTCATACAAACTTGAACAATCCCAAAAGAAATCTTTTAAAATCTTAAATTCTTAAACAATCACAAAATGAACTCAAACAGTCTTCAACCAACAACCTTCAACCAATATTAAGTGAACAATCTTCAATCTCCAATTAAAAATATTTTTCAATCTTGACAGAGTTGAACAATTGATTTCATTTCAAACAAAGTTCAACAATCCATTTAGTCTCAACATTGTGGAACATCTTGCCAAAGTTGAAAAATATCATCAATTTCAACAAAGTGAAACAACCTTTTCAAATTAGTACTATATTTTCAATCTCCATCAATTTGAACAATCTTTTCAATCTCAAAAAAGTTGTTCAATCTTTTCAATCTCAAAAAAGTTGAAAGATGTTTTTAATTTTGGATCAATCTCTTTAACCTTCAACAAATTTAGACCAAACTTTCCAATTTTATAAATCTTGAATAGTCCTATAAATATTGATCTCTCTCTTTCATAGAATCATTTCATGTTAAAAATCTCCTCCAACCAATTTAGAACCATCATGAATATTCAACAATATGGTCAGTCATATTCCCAGCCTACCCTACATTGGTAGACTATCTTCATATCATTAGATTAACTTACCAACATTTCACAGTCCACATCTCATTGTTGGGTTGCTGAAATTTACATGTTCACCTTGTTTCACCTTGAATGGTTGACCTTTATCTCTCCTATGACCCACTTTTCCACAAAAGGCTCCTAAAGTTAGACCTCAATACATTGTACACTTCATTAATCTCTTCAATGATCCTCTTTACTTGATCTATGCTGAAAGGACGTCCAATTTTGATCTCTTTAAGATCATTCCATGCCTCATTCGGTGAAGACATTAGTTTTACATGATCTCTTTTAGATCATGCCACACCTCATTTTATGGTAGTATAACAAGTAGTGGCTTATCAACATATGGTCTACATACAAATAGCAGTCTTGTCCTAAATACTCAAATTAGGACATCTACAAATTCATAAGTTAGTAATATCCTTTCGATTAAACATATCCCATTTTTCTAAATTGCATTCGTAGGACTGTTATTCACATTTCAAGATACAATATCGACCAAATTCATAGAAAAGGGTGATATTAAGGTGTTGAGGGGACTACATGTCATATGGGTTCTTGATAATTAGCATATGTTCAACAATATATGACTCTCAACGCCTTCTCAAAATCTTGAGATTGCTAAAAGGAAAACCATTTTGCTATACCAACTATTGAACCCTAGAATAGTTATATGGTCATACAAGTCACTAGATGAATTGAATTTTAACAACTAATTAACCCAATAACTCACATTTCACAAAAAAGGGTAGAATTAAATCTAGTAATATGACATGCACAAGTAAGTCATTAGAAATAGTAATATACAAATTTTTGAACTTAGCATGCAAACCAATAGGATAAATTCCACCATTCCGACAAGGCAAACACTATATCATCATAAGGGATCAAGAGCCACATTTTTTAGTTGTATACTTTTCTTAAAATGTAAGAAATCATGATGTAGAATTTCGTTGATTTTTTTTTGTTCTATGGTAGAAATAGTAAAAATGTCTAGGATAGACATTTTAAGGCAAGATATGCATAAGTTTGCAATTTTCAGTGACATGGTAGTAATTTTGTTTTAGAACATTATGTAAGAGTAAGGATGGTGGCAATCTTGATGTTCCATAAGTTATATCCCAAATCCTATATAGAAATTTCATCTTTATGACATTGATATGGATTTAGTGAGATTTAGTTGTTATATGTAGAATTTACATCTCAAAGAGAGGCTAAATAGAGGATAAAAAAGAGTGTCTAAATAACTCACTTGTGTGAAGAAATAAATATCTATGTAGAATGCATGAAGTCCTAACTCCAAGATTCATCAAACAACCTAGAAATGTCCACTCTTTTAGTCTCCAAAGAAGGTTAAAAGAAGAGTTTCTAGGAGAAAAGAACCTATCTTCACCATATGTATCCAAATTGTTCGTGAGGGTAGGAGATAGAGGAGAAAATAGGAAAATATGAGAATAGATGGAAAAACTTAGATTGATTCATTTTAAACAATGTTGGGAATATGGATCTAGGCTTTGACCCTCCAATATAAAGTTAAATAACCCACATCCATCAACATCCATGATGTCATCCAATAGTACCCTCCTATAGGTCTAGAAACCTTTTACATCTTTAAAACAATTCAAATGAGCCCTTGGGTCAAATTGATGGTGTATTTATAGGCTTATGTCAGATATAATAGCATTTCTCCCATAGAAAATGCACATAAGTCTCCAACATCTACCTAAGTGCCTAAAAATGAGGCTTTGAGCACCTATTTCATCTCAAAACATGCATCAGTCTACATGTGACACACACCAGGTACCTCATATAACAAAGTGTTTGCATTGCCCCCCCCCACCATCAACATGCATTTTATGGTCATCTTGGCCCAATATGATCACATTGCCTTGAACCTGGGTACTCATCAAGAAGCCAAGTTGTCCAATGTGGCCCCATCACTCATTCACTAAGTCCTAAGTGATTCATTGAATGCTTGATGACAATCACAGAATGATTTATTTGCAACCACCCATCCATTTAACTATGCAAGTACATGATGGTGTCTTTGTAGTTTACAACTTCAAAAGATTTACGTTATGAAAATTCAAACATGTATTTTATCCATCATTCAAAACAAATATTATCTTATGGTACACATATCATGTTCTCTAGTATGATAGACCATCAAATGAATATCAAAAATTATATTCTCTTTCCTTTTAGATCTTATGCATAGTCTACATAAGGTCACTACCATAGTTTCAAACTATAACACCCCCTTAAGCATACATGTGTCAACGGACGAAACACCCATGTTTTCCATAACATGAGGTACTTTATCTCAAAGGTATGTCACAACAATAATAAACATTGCAAATTTAGTAAACAATCACCATGCATTGATATTGAAATCGATTCATACATTGTTTACAAATGGTTTCTTGAATTGAAACTAACTATGATATGCATCATTAAACATTATTAATACATGAAATTATCTATAACATTAGGATCTTCTATTGTAGATGGCACCCCACCATGTATGTCTTTCGGAAACCTTGATCTATTTGTTAAGCTGACCTTCATATGGCTCTATCCTGGAAGTTGCTTTGTACATGCGGGCATCGCGGCCCCAACCATGCATGCAATGAAAATCACGTTAGTGTAAGTGGCATTATAGATTATTATTAACAACATAATAACTTGGAAATAAGGAAAAACTTGAAACTAACTAAATAGTATATTTGGATTCATATAAATTAATCTTGGTGGTCGATTAAAGTATCCTCGATACTTATGCACCAATGGTGCTCATAAGGCCTGTAGGCTCAACATTAAGATGGCGAGGATAAAGTAATCCAACCCACTACATGATTCATCAATATTTTGTTACTTGGATTTCATATAAACATGACATGGATTCTTGAGATAGAACTTGAAAGCATAAGCATCATACAATAACATTGATTCAAGATATATTCAGATTGAAGTACATGACTACACATATAGTTTAACTTGAGCATCATGATACAATAAACATAAGGCGGTTGAAAACTCATACTAAATACTCAAAGTACATGGACCTACTTACCTCTCTTTAGTGAAGATCTTAGTTGTTCTTCTTAGATTGATGACACCCTATCACGTTCATGGGGTTAGGAAACCCTAATTGCCATGTTCATTCAATAATCATTCCTTAATAATTGATCCTTAACTTGATTTCTAGGGTTTCATAGCTCTTTAGTGAATTAGGGGAAAATAGAGTCAAACTAGGTTCTAAATGCTAGTACATCATCTAGATCTCAAAAAACTAAGAAAACTTCATTTATGGGTCACCCTCATCTGAGCTCTAGATTATTTTCTACGAATTATTGGAGATCAGACCAAAATTGACCAATCAGAATTTTCCTAAAAGCCACATGTGCATATTTATCTACAGTAGTAGGAAATTGGACCTGGCCCAAGCTGGCATGGTCCAACTGGATCCAACCGGGTGGCTTGGCCCTGCGTGCCATTTTCTACCTCAAGAAAAGTGACAAAACCCGAAAGTTCCCTGGCGGCTAAAACAGGTAGAAACATGTGAAGGGAAAAACTAAAAATCCATCACATGTCATCATCTCCTTGGGTTGAGAGTGAAGAACAACAAGTGAAACCATAAAATCATGATTCGAGATTGTAGCACTAAGGAGATGAACACTTGGAAACATAAACATCAGATTGCCAGGAGTGTATCGATCTCAAAGAGCCATGGGTTGGGCCCTATAGTGGCTGGAAGCAATAGAGAGTTATTCTGCCATAGAAGAACAAGGGAGGCATGGAAAACCTGGTAAATCTGAACTCTGAAGTGTGAGTCAGTGATCAATCAAGTTCGCCCATCACCATAGTTAGGGTCGAGGCAATGAGAGCAAAACCATACCAAATCGTCAACACCATTGCCAAGAACAGTTCATGGTTCATGAATAGTAGAAGGTATGAAAAGAGGGAAACATCATACCAATGGACCAGATCAGAATTGATGATTGGGGAAACTTCGATGTGGCCAACAGAAGGGATTCTGATTTTTGGAAGGTGCCACGATGGCCACCAAAACTTGGGCGACGTCGACCTTGCAGGTGCTTGCAGGCGGAGTAGAGTAGCATGGAGAGAGGGCGCTACATGCCAAGGTAATGATGGATTTGGGTTTATGGGATCCCATGGATTGTTTTCTATACCTCACATATATATGCGGTGGTTGAGAGAGGCTTGAATCCCATCCAAAGTGAGAAACATGGGAGAATTTCGGGGAGTCTAGTTGACTGAGACTTCTAGGGAACAAAGCCCTAGCAAGATTGGGATCACACGACTCGCTAAGGTGCAAGGATTGCAGAGGTGAAGAGAACGAGATCAGTGAGACTCTGTAGAGAGAAATTGTGGTAAAGGAAAATCAGAACCAACGTTGAGTCTAAGAGGGACTGGACTCCATGTGGGAGGGAAGACCCTCGCGACCCGCGGACCTGAGAGTCTAACCCGGATTGACATCATGACATTGATTTAAAGATGAAACCATATTTTAGATCAATAATGTCGGGACCCACTCATTTGATCAGCATAAATACCAACCATTAGAGATAATCCCAAAACCTAAACCCAGAATATGGAATGAACAATGAATTCTCAACATAGGTGATTAAACAATATATGAAAAATACATATAAAATTTTCCTTTTTCTTTCTTCACAAATTCATAAATCAACGTCACATCAAGGACATCACATTCAGATACCACAAATCATATTCAACTCCATTAAATCTAGAATCAAATCTTGTTCTCATATGCAGTTCAATTTACATCAAATACATGTACATTGATGAACAAACATAATCTACAACCCATCTCAGGAAAGAGAGAGTACAAGGACATTCTAATCTATCTAGATTATGCTATTTATATCTTCCTTGTCATGACCTCTCTTCTAGATAGCATTATACCTAAAAACATTTGAAACAACCTCATGAGACTCATATAGAGCCCCAGTGAGTGGATACCTCCAACTCAAGCTAGGTACATGCATCGGCATCAGATTAAGTATAATAAACTTAACAGAAACATGCAGATATTGAAAAGTCTAGCAGATAAATCTATCATAAGCCATTTCTAACTTGCAATGATAATATGATCCAACAGATAAGGTAATCACTTAAACCAACTATAACTTTGAAACATCTTTTAAAGCATGTCTATGAACAAATCAACATATACTTCTTAGTTCAGATTAATAATCCTAATGCGTGAGTAATAAGTCAAGTTCTAAGCATTTTGAATCAATACATAACAATAACATTAACTTTGTGACACCACCAGTGGGACCAGGAACGCATCCTGCAGTCCTGAAGCTGAAGTACACATAATACATATCTACCAAACAATACTATCAAATAGCAAGCAATCCAACTCATATTCAGAATGGATATAAATCCCAACATTTATAACTTGTCAGCATTACATATCATAATATGAAATACAAACTGTCCATAGAAACATGATTACTTTCTACAACAAGAAGCTTAATCAATAATGACAAATCATCAAGTAGATGTACAAGGAATGTAATAATCATTCAAATCATGTTCTACACAGCTTATCATCTTTTATTCATTTTCCCTGAAACTACTTGGCTTGTACCTCACCAAGTAGAAGTCGCCACACCTGATTCTCATGTCAACGACTCACCGCCACTATCTTACGGTTTAGTCGGACACCCTAAGATATCAACAACAGACCCTGACCACCTCAGGGTTGCCTAAAGAGGATCAGGTCCTGATCTTAGGTACACGAGATAGGAACCAGCAAAATAGTATATCACATATCACAGTATTTCACATATTTTTCATTTCACATTTCACATATTTCATTTCAATAGAGTCTATTCCACCTGGACATAGACTTTCACAGCAAGGATTTAGGGCCAGAGCCACTCCATATGACTCACTCCTAAATTCTGGTGGTCTAACCTTTAAGGTCTCGATCCACACACTGGAAATCCTTCTCATAATTCATCGATAACTATAAGGAGATCTGTTTTGTTTCCCCAGTGTGGTCCTCGGGGGAAACTCATGGTGTTCAGGGCACCTAACTAGATATTCCATCATTTCACTTGTTATTAATCTCTTTTACTCATCTTACAAGAATTTAAAACATCATATAGCATATCTGTGTATTCTCGTGTAACTATAATAACATGAAACATATTAAGTTTATTAATAAGGACAATGATCAAAGCAAGAAGCACAATAAGTCTATAGATTGAAACAAATATGATTATTTCTATCTTCTGCATCAACTCATAGCAATCATCAATAGTGGGCCTTCAGCCCAAGACATAATCTTATTGTCCATCATTTACCCCATCAGGGTTTTATCATCATCAGTGGGCTTTCAGCCCTAGACATAATCTCATTATGCAACATTTACCCTTATCAGGGTTTCTCAATGTAAAGAGTGCATATTAAATTCCATTTCAACATAAATCTTATCAGCTCATTATATATCACAGTTCTGAACAAATATTAGTAGAGGCATTTAAACTAGCAACAGTAAAAACATATAGATATCATGTATCATTCCTCATACTCAGAATAGATTTATCATACAACATATGCATGTTCCATCCAATCTGAATAGATGCCAATAAATTTCATGCATATACATGCATACCAGACTAAGTTCTCTTCTTCTTTTATTTCACATTCTTCATATGGGGTTACTAATCAACACATGTTGAGTATCAATTGAAGTTTGTACTATTAGTCCATTCTCAGAGTTCAATTCACAATTCAAGAACACATTCTTGTAAATCAATTCAAATACTTGACTTTAATCTTTTAGTTGAATTCAATTACAGTTATATGCATCTCTTAATTCCCCATTTGATATTATCATTCACTAGAAGCATCATACTCATCATTTTAGGGTAAGAGATACATTCTTATAATCATCTACTAATTCCTATCTTTTTCCATCATTTTATACTCAGTAGTCTCAACTTCTTTCATTTCATGTTCATTACATTATCTGGACTAATCTTTCTTGATTCACTTTACATACAATGCTTCTCTTCTACATAACATTTATCAAAGTACAATTCTTAGTATATTTTATTTAATTTGGGTTAATCCATATGTAATTAAATAAAAGATGAAATACTTCATCATACTATCTTCATTAGTTTCATCTTTATCTTGCAATCACCATTAAGTACATCTTGTTCATATTGTCTCTTATATTCAGATAAATGTAACCTTGACGTTGACTACTAATGTCATTCCCATAATCAACAATGATCATTCTTTATTATACTAAAACAAATGCATTAGACTTAGATGTTATAGTCAGACTCATCATATTCAATTGAAGTATTAATACCTTCAACTTCAGCATTTGATCACATTTCAAACAACATATACAAGTTCTAGCTTTATCACTCATAATTGTCTTAGTAATAAACTTTAGGATTTTCAAGAAGTCATTACTTAGTTCAACATATCATAATAATCATATCATTCAGTAATCTAATCATGTCTCAAGGGTTCATTAGGGTTATTCACAAACATGGAAACCCTAGTTTCCATTTTCACACATTTCATTCATCAATCATAAGTATACACTGATTAATTGACTCATTTCATTCACTTCCTCAACAAAAATCCTAATCAGGATATGTGGTCATTCAATTCCCTTAACATTCAACAATACACTTGTATAATATTATACTACCAAACTATGTTCATCCGGATACTTGGTCAGGGCATCCAGAAGAAGTACAGTCGGCAGTTCCATACCAACTTAGCTCAATACCCAAATAATTGACTAGAGTATTTGGATACTGAGTTCAGTCAATATGCACATCATTCAGGTTATATTCAACATCGAAATTATCAATTAGTCCTAGATCCTATTGTCCCTGTAGACTCATCTAACCTAGGCTCTGATACCACGTTTGTCGGGACCCACTCTTTTGATCATCATAAATACCAACCATTAGAGATGATACCAAAACCTAAACCCAGATTATGGAATGAATAATGAATTCTCGACACAGGTGATTAAACAATATATGAAAAATATAGATAAATTTTTCCTTTTTCTTTCTTCAAAAATTCATAAATCAACATCACATCAAGGACATCACATTCAGATACCACAAATCATATTCAACTCCATTAAATCCATAATCAAATCTTGTTCTCATATGCGGTTCAGTTTACATCAGATACATGTACATTGATGAACAAACATAATCTACAACCCATCTCGAGAAAGAGAGAGTACATGGACATTCTAATCTATCTGGATTATGCTATTTATATCTTCCTTGTCATGACCTCTCTGCTGGATAGAATTATACCTAAAAACATTTGAAACAACCTCATGAGACTCATATAGAGCCCCAGTGAGTGGATACCTCCCACTCAAGCTAGGTATATGCATCAACATCAAATTAAGTATAATAAACTTAACAGAAACATGCAGATATTGAAAAGTCTGGCAGATAGATCTATCATAAGTCATTTCTAACTTGCAATGATAATCTGATCCAACAGATAAGGTAATCACTTAAACCAACTATAACTTTGAAACAACTTTTAAAGAATGTCTATGAACAAATCAACACATACTTCTTAGTTCAGATTAATAATCCTAATGTGTGAATAATAAGTCAAGTTCTAAGCATTTTGAATCAATACATAACAATAACATTAACTTTGTGACACCACCAGTGAGACCAGGAACGCATCCTGCAGTCCTGAAGCTGAAGTACACATAATACATATCTACCAAACAATACTATCAAATAGAAAGCAATCCAACTCATATTCAGAATGGATATAAATCCCAACATTTATAACTTGTCAGCATGACATATCATAATATGAAATAGAAACTATCCATAGCAACGTGATTACTTTCTACAACAAGAAGCTTAATCAATAATGACAAATCATCAAGTAGATGTACAAGGAATGTAATAATCATTCAAATCATGTTCTACACGGCTTATCATCTTTAATTCATTTTCCCTAAAACTACTTGGCTTGTACATCACCAAGTAGATGTCACCATGCCTGATTCTCATGTCAACGACTCACCGTCACTATCTTAGAGTTTATTCGGCCACCCTAATATATCAGCAACAGACCATGGCCACCTCAGGGTTACCTAAAGAGGCTCACGTGCTCATCTCGGGTACACGAGATAGGAACCAGCAAAATAGTATATCACATATCATAGTATTTCACATATTTTTCATTTCACATTTCACATATTTCATTTCAACAGAGTCTATTCCATCTGGACATAGACTTTAACAGCAAGGATTTAGGGCCAGAGCCACTCCAGATGACTCACTCCTAAATTATGGTGGTCTAACCTTTAAGGTCTCGATCCACACTCCGGAAATCCTTCTCATAATTCATCGATTACTACAAGAAGATCCATTTTGTTTCCCCAGTGTGGTCCTCGGGGGAAACTCATGGTGTTCAGGGCACCTAACTAGATGTTCCATCATTTCACTTATTATTAATCTCTTTTACTCATCTTACAAGAATTTAAAACATCATATGTCATATCTATGTATTCTCGCATAACTATAATAACATGAAACAGATTAAGTTTATCAATAAGGACAATGATCAAAGCAAGAAGCACAATAAGTCTATAGATTGCAACAAATATGATTATTTCTATCTTCTGCATCAACTCATAGCAATCATCAATAGTGGGCCTTCAGCCCAAGACATAATCTTATTGTCCATCATTTACCCCATCAGGGTTTTATCATCATCAGTGGGCTTTCAGCCCTAGACATAATCTCATTATGCAACATTTACCCTTATCAGGGTTTCTCAATGTAAGTTGTGCATATTAAATTCCATTTCAACATAAATCGTATCAGCTCATTGTATATCACAGTTCTGAACAAATATTAGTAGAGGCATTAAAACTAGCAATAGTAAAAGCATATAGATATCATGTGTCATTCCTCATACTCAGAATAGATTTATCATACAACATATGCATGTTCCATCCAATCTGAATAGATGCCAATAAATTTCATGCATATACATGCATACCAGACTAAGTTCTCTTCTTCTTTTATTTCACATTCTTCATATGGGGTTACTAATCAACACATGTTGACTATGAATTGAAGTTTGTACTATTAGTCCATTCTCAGAGTACAATTCACAATTCAAGAACACATTCTTGTAAATCAATTCAAATACTTGACTTTCATCTTTTAGTTGAATTCAATTACAATTATATGCATATCTTAATTCCCTATTTGATATTATCATTCACTAGAATCATCATATTCATCATTTTAGGGTAAGAGTTGCATTCGTATAATCATCTACTAATTCCTATCTTTTTCCATCATTTTATACTTAGTAGTCTCAACTTCTTTCATTTCATGTCCATTACATTATCTGGACCAATCTTTCTCGATTCACTTTACATACAATGCTTCTCTTCTACATAACATTTATCAAAGTACAATTCTTAGTATATTTTATTTAATTTGGGTTAATCCATATGTAATTAAATAAAAGATAAAATACTTCATCATACTATCTTCATTAGTTTCATCTTTATCTTGCAATCACCATTAAGTACATCTTGTTAATATTGTCTCTTATATTTAGATAAATGTACCTTGACGTTTACTACTAATGTCATTCCCATAATCAACAATGATCATTCTTTATTATACTAAAACAAATGCATTAGACTTAGATGATATAGTCAGACTCATCATATTCAATTGAAGTATTAATACTTTCAACTTCAGCATTTGATCACATTTCAAACATCATATACAAGTTCTAGCTTTATCACTCATAATTGTCTTAGTAATAAACTTTAGGATTTTCAAGAAGTCATTCCTTAGTTCAACATATCATAATAATCATATCATTCAGTAATCCAATCATGTCTCAAGGGTTCATTAGGGTTATTCACAAACATGGAAACCCTAGTTTCCATTTTCATACATTTCATTCATCAATCATAAGTATACATTGATTAATTGACTCATTTCATTCACTTCCTCAACACAAATCCTAATCAGGATATGTGATCATTCAATTCCATTAACATTCAACAATACACTTGTATAATACAATCTAGTACAATTCAAATATGACTTTATACATGTTAGTTCAATTCCAAGCATATCGGCCATTGGGCTGATTTTTAGGCAAAATTCACATGAAATACCATATTCATCTACCCATAACAATACCCATTCATCCTCAATCAATATAACAAGAACTAATCAAGTCTCAATCAATGAGAAATAATCAAAATCAATAAAATTGGATTCCCCAATATCTTTCTGAAATCAAATCCAATCACATACATATACCAACAAGGTTTCTGATTGTTTTAGCCGGATTGAATTAGACTTTCAACATGAATACAAAGCTTAGGAGGGAGAAAAACACTCACCTCAGGTGCCAAGCACCTTAAATTCGTAGGTGAACCTCTGAATTTTTGGAAACCCAATAAAACTCTCGCAAAAGAATCCAATTCTTTCTCCTCTCAACTCAGAAACCCAAGAAATGTGGATTAGAAGAGAAAGAGTGAGAAAAGGGGGAGATTTGATGTGATTTCGAATAAAATCAGGGGAGGCACGAGATCTTGACATGTGAGAGAATATTCACCATGAAATACTATGCAAAGAAGCTAAACTTACTTGATTTCATCATATCTTGGATAGAGAAACCCTAGGTCATCATCTCCTCCACTTTCTCTACTCAAAACCCTAGCTCTCCTCTCTCTCAAGAATTTCATTTCTTTGACAGGAAGGACGAGTTATGAGAGCTGCTTGTGTGTTAGGTTAGTGATAAAGATGAATTGAGGTTCTTAGAACATTTGCAAACAAGCCCCTCAATGTATTTTTATTTTGCTCAGACTGGTTGGTCGGCTGAGTTATAAACTCGACCGAAACCACATGTTTTAGAACTCAAACCTCATCCAAAAATTATTAAACTTTAATCCAATGTCTGAAATTGAGTTTTTAAGATAAATTAAAAAAATTTAGATCATTTGGAATTACCAATAAATAATTAAAAATCAAATACTACACAACTATATTGCAGTCTGTAGCATGGTCGGTCGAGTTTGTCCTTCACAGAACTTGATCGACACCCCTCTCTGTAGGGATCGAAAGTCATCCAAAAATTACTCCAATTTAACAGGGTGTCTATAATTGAGTTTTTCAAGTAAAATTAAAATTTGTGATCCATTGGATATCCCAATAAAAAGATAAAATTCAATTACCACACTACTATATCAATCTGAAAATATGATCGGTCGAGTTTGAAACTCGGTCGATAAACAGGTCAGTACATTCTTCAAAAATTATGATATTTTCCAATATTGTTCACATTTTATATATCCAAATCATATCAAAATTTTATATAAATCATAGTTACAAATAAAATATTAAAAATAATTTAGTGAGAGACTATATTTATCAAATTCTGTATTCATGTCATCAAAACCCTAATTTGGGCCGATTAGGGTTTCTGAAATGTTAACCCTAATTAGGTGGATCAAAGTATGATTAAAACTTCTCATTATATTTAAAATATGAAAATTTAACTGCCATCACTAATCAAGCTTTAAACAATGATCAACTTAGTTAAGCATACAATTATCCAAGTAAACCCTAATCAGATGACTAATTTGAAAACGGGTCATTACAAATAAATTGATGATATTAGATTAAAAATAATATGAAATCTCTCCTAATTCATTTAGATGGTCAAGCCAAGTCAAAATAACCTCAAATTTCGATCACAAGTTAATAAGGAAATTTAAAATCTCCCTATCTAATTAGATTTAGGTTTTGATAACCTTTTTTCCATCAACCTCATAAAGGTCGTTATCTCAATGTATAAGAATAAAGATGAATTATATTTCCTAGTGAGTTCTAATTGAACCAAATTTCAAGGTATGATGGAAAATCTCATTATATTTGGGTAACTTGCATCAATGATTAGGATTTTGAAAAGAAAAGCTGAAAATTTACAGTAAGGACCCTAAACTTGTTTTATTACAAAATTTGGGATGTTACATAAACTACTTCACATGATCATAGAATGTAGGTCTAACCTACATTTGTTCCATCAACCTACCTTTCTCAGACACACAACTCCATGAGCATCTCTCTCATCTTTATTATTTTATCTTTTTCCACATATGACATGGATACCATTTCAAAAAATAGGAAGACTTTCTATTTTAGGCATATTCCACTACACTGGTCTCACCATGACGGTATTCAATGGTGACATCATAATCAACTTGAACCATTTACGTTATCTCAAATTGACTTCATTATGGGTAAATATGTACTTCAATCTTTTGTGATATGTAAACGCTCTACATAACTCACCTAAAGGTAATGATGTCATGTTCTCAAGGCATGTACCACTACAACTAGCTCAAGATCATGTGTGGGTGGGGAAGGTAGTTCTTCTCATACTTCTTCAACTATCTAGATGCATATGCTACCTCTTTGTCATCATCCATGACAACATAACCCAAACCTCCTTTAGAAGCATCACAAAGCGCAATATATCCTTTGTCACTTTTAGGCCAATTATGAACATATGATGCAGTGATACTCTCCTTTAAAATTTAGAAAACTCTTCTCAAATGCTTATGACCAAACAAAGGGAATACCCTTACTTGTGGTGTGTAAGGGGTGATAAGAACACACTGTGATTCCTTATGAATGCCTGATAATATTTGATAACCCAGGAAAAATTATGATCTCAACAGGAGTTGTTCGTTGCTACTTCTGATAAACAAGTTACACTTCTTAGGGACTACACAAACTCCACCTCCCAATATGATATGTCTAGAGAATGAAACTTCATCCCAAAAAAATAACATTTTGATATTGCCTCAATAATTTAGAGTTGTCCTCAAGTTTTTCTCATGTCATTCTAAATCTTTATAGTATATCATAATGTTATCTATGTACACAACAACAAAATGATCTATCTCCCACCTGAAACTCTATCTATCATATTTGTCAAGGCTAGAAGGACATTATTAACTAATCAGATGAAAAGACTAAAAAGTAAGGTTGCTAATACTTTTTCTATAGTCTGACTTGGGTATATATAAGGCTTTTGTCCTTAGTTAACGCTATCCTTACCTGAGATCTGGTATTGAGATGACAATTGTTGCATGTTACTATTCAAACATATCATCAATCCTAGGTGAAGAACTTTTTAAATGGTGATATCATTCCATTACATGTAATCTATGAACAATTGCATAGTATTATCCTTCTTCTTGATAGTGAGCACTAGAGCTCTTAAGAGTCATGAACTAGCTAGGTTGGATGAAATCCTTAACTAATAACTCTAACAATGGGGTTTTCAACTCTATCAATGCCATCTAATAGGTTAGTAATGCAATATGGTGACTTCCATATAAGGATTGAATGTCTAGATAAAGTTTTTAGTTTGGAGACAAACTCAAAAAGTCATGTGTAAATACATCTAAAAATTCATACACTACTAGCGCATTCTCCAAACACATTGTCCATTTCTCTGCATGTGCATCTATAACATGTACTAGAAAGGATTCAAACCCTTTTCCTCAACATTTTAACAAATACAACAGTTAATATTAAACATGTGGGTAGGACTTCCCTATATCTAATGATGGCATAGGAAAATCCATATTTTTGAAAGATATCATATTTTTTTCCAGTACTCCAACTAGACATGATACAACTCAAGGAAAACCAAACCCAAGATAAAATGTAAGGAATAAATATCTAGGGGTGTGATATTAAACTATGTAGAGTACCCATTACAACTTCAATACATTTGGGTTGCACTTCAGTCAAACCCATTGGGTTTTTTTATTGGTACTCTTAACAAAAATTCATATGTGAAATACAAATTTAATAGGTCTAATCTACAAACTAGTTATTGATGTAAAAAGGAATGTTTCACTTCAAGATCTTTCATAATTGTAAAAGGTATGATATGAAGAGAAGCTTCTCATATGTTATAACTCATGGAGAATCACCCTTCAAATGGAGTCAAATAAAAGAAGTGTGTGTGGTTCTCTGCTATCACATTGTCCTTGTCCACTACTATTTCTTGATGATCCTCCTATAGAACATGTAGCCACTAACAAACTTGCTCCTCTCTATCTAGAGCCTATTTCTGTGGATTTTAGAACTTTGACAACAAACTATTTTTGGTGTATACTAAAGCTTACAAAAACTCTTCTTGAAAAGTCTCATTTTTTCATAGTAGTGGCACCCTTTAATTTTTTTTCCTCCAACATTTCCTTGAGTGTGTTATTCTACATGTGTTTCATATCATTGTCTCCTATCATTGTGAACATGTTATTCATGTTGATTAACTAGAACGTCATGTTGAAGGTGTCCATATGGGTGATGAAGTCCACATGCTATGTTTATATCTACCTTTAGTGTAGGAAGAAACCAAACAATAAGAATTTGATCTTTTCCTACCCAAATATCCAAGCCATCTGCCTATCTTAGAGAAGCACCACTGCTTCCACTTGGACTACCACTACTCTACCCTCCTCTGCCAAAATATGCAAGTTGATTCATGTAATCATGCTAACTTGTTTCATTAATGAACTCCTTAATGTGCCTTGCTACCTTAAAAAACTCTTCAAATTTATCTCTATCCCTTCTATTGACAATTAACACACTACTTTTTATCTCAAGGGTTCAAGCATGCATCAACTTTTCTTCACTACTTCATGTCAGCAAGAAGTAGCCATTAAAAGAATTCACCAATGATGTGAAGTATTCATCATATTCAACAACTACCATACTCCCTTGTTGGATGCTTGCTAGTTGTATGATCTTACTACTAAGGAAAGTGGTATGGATATACTTAAAATGAAACTCATATACAAAATCTATCCAAGTTATAACAATATATGCCCTCTTGTTCTCAAGTTTTCCCACCATAACTCAACATCTCCTTTGAGTAGGTATATGGTATAGTGGATCTTCTTGTATTCTAATGACTACATGAGTGAGAAAACATTCTCCAGTTATCAGACCCACTCATATGCCACAGCTAGTCAGTTTTACTAGAAAAATCAATCCATTGATCCTATACAACATGTCATATGACCTCATTAGGTACTCTCTAGAAGATAAATACATCATTTCCATCTTATACTTCCCCTTGGTCTCAAGAAATATGTGATTCATCCTAGCCAAAACTTATCAATCTTACTGTGCACCTTGATACATTGGTTGAGGATTTGGGCCACATTGGCTCTCAATATGCTCTTTACCTGATATGCCTCCTCTTTGTTCCATATGCATGTACATAAACAATGTATATATTAGGAAATTGTACTTTATATCAGAAGGCATCCTAATGTTGTTCACCTATCACTATCCCTATCCCAAACCTATTTTTTGAAACAAAAATCTGATGTAAATCAAATCCACAAACTAGTGTATAATCCCATAAAGGGTGACATTATTCTAATCATTCACATTCAGGACTAATTGAGAATCAACCTTAAAATTTTGCTTTTTTCAAATTGATATAAGTACTAAAATACATATGGTTATCTTTCAAGAAAATGTATCTATACTTTGAAAGTGTATTGTTCAAAATTGAGTTTATCTTTGACAACATAATTGATGAATCAGTTAAAATATTATAACTAAATGATCTCAATCTCATTTCATTTCATTGTAAATGTATAACATGTTAATATTTCAATAAGATAAATATATATAATATTTCATTCTTCCATAACCAGGACCAAGACAATACAATTATCTAAATGTTCACTTTACACACCTCTACAAACTACTCATGGTGATAGATGGCATCCCAATCTTCATACAAGGTAGATGATGTTCCCAAAAAAATGTTTCAGTAGAGTTTGCGCTACTGGCTTAGTGCATGGGAAATCGTCATATTTATCCATTTAAATATGGCAAATTACAAACATTATAGTTAAAGTTACATTAGGTGTAACATCCCTGACCTGGGTTATGAGTTAACCCTAGGTGTTTTGCCTAAATATGTAATTAAATATTTGTGATTAACTCTGAGCATGTAATTAAGTTTCTCAGAAACATATATTTCAGTATTTGCTCCTTTTTATTTAAAGTTGTAGCATTGTTTTGATATACATGGACCTATGTGCAATTTACCCAGTTAAAAGGGTTAGCTTGCAATTTGCACATGATGAGATGTTCCTATGATGTTGAGACATCATGAGAATCTTTTTGGCAAAAGTTTGAGGGATTTCCCAAGCTTGGGCACCAAGGTGCAGCTGTGGAAGCAATCTCGGTGCTTGAAAACCCTAATTTGGGATAAAATGCAATTTACCCAAATTAAGGGATTAAATTTGTAAAACATGTCATCTAATGTATCTTTTAGAACTCTTACCATCATTAGAGAAGAAATGATGAGGAAGTCACCTCAATTGAGTTATCAAGTTATGAAATATGCCTTGTGATTGAATAATCAGGGTATATGTACAATATCCCTTTTATGTATGTACCTTAGTATTAGATTGATCTTCTTTGCCCTCTTTTTCTAGACCTTAAGAGAAGTTTTGTCCTTAGAATAAAGAGGAAGGGACGAGCAAGTAATGAAGGAAGGACCTAGTTGGATTTATGGGAAACTTATGGGCCTTTAATGAAACATCACCCAAGTATATGTATACTTCACCTCTCAAGCAAAGGAACTTTTCCTTCATGCATATCACTGTTTCCTCTTTTTTTGGCCGACTAAGGACTGTCTTGGAGCTCAAGGGGAACGACCAAGGGTGCAAGGTAGGTTTGAACCCCTCTTCTTGCCTAATTCCATGGTTAGAACTCGAATTCAAGGTCAACTTCATGGCTAACTCTTGAAACCCTACCTTTCTAGCCATCTCTTTTCATCCTTCCTTGGATTTTTCATTTTGGCCAACCTGTGGGAACTCAAGGACGCCATTAGAGCTTGGAGCTTGAAAGCTTGGAGCTCAAGAAGCAAGCTTTAGGCGGGTTTTATAACTCTAAACCCATGCTTTACTATGTACATCTTTTATATGCGGTTTGATGATAGCTCTTAATGTTTCCCTACTTTCCCTGCTATTTTTGGAAGCAAATCCATGGGATATCCATACTGTTCTTGAGCTAGGAGATGAAGGCGTGATTTCCAAGAAAAACCCACCGCTTTTCACTTTCTTAAATGGTCTCACCAGTTTGCTCTCTCGGTCTCAAGACCGCGAGGTGAGCAAACGGTCTCGAGACCGCGACAGGGAAAACGGTCTTCAAGACCATTTGGCCCCATTGACCGAGCGTTGACCGTATAATAAATCTGTTCCTCATTATATAGGCTAATTACCCTCAAAATATGGGAGGCTAACTACAAAGGAATCGGGAGATATGACCTTTTTAAGTAACAACATTAAATGAATTTATTCCTGATTCTCAAACGGTCTGAAATTGCCTTTTTGGGAAAACGGTCTCAAGCCCATGTAAGGTCGTTGACCAGGCGTTGACCGTATGATATTACTGTTCAAAATAATGTTAATTAACAACTCACCAAGTTTTATGGTCTAATTCCAAACGGGCTAAGAGATGAAGGGTGATTACTAGGGCTAACCCTAGATGAAATCAGTACTGAATTATAATAATATAATTAGGGTTTTTAGGGATGATTGACCTAAACGGTCTCAAGACCGTTTGGGGGTCATCCAAACGGTCTCAAGACCGCGAGGGAAATCAACCATGACTGTTTGAAGGTCTAGGGTTAAGCTAATTTTACCAATTGAGGACCCAATTGCAAATAAGTTATCAATTTAATCAAAATTCTGTTTTGTGGCTCAATCATGGTTCAACCCCTATCAAATCACATTATACTTTGATGCAATCTTGGGCAAACGGTCTCAAGACCATGTGGGGTCCACCCACATGATCGCAAGACCGTTTGGGCCAAGTTTGGGCCCAATTGGAGCTCAATTGAAGGGTTCAACCTTGTGTTGATGCACATTGATGAGTGTTGAAGGGTGAACATTGATAGACCCTAATTGAATCAATTTCAACCCTAATTGGTCAACAATTGAGGGTCAATTGAATGACCAATTGATTAAGCATAATATTAATTGACCCAATCCATAAGTGGTCAACATGGCTCTGACCTTTCGAGGGATTCAACATTGGTTGACATTATCGGTTGTATCATTGAATCTTGTTGATGGTCCAAGTGGTTGAGACCATGTGAGCTCGCGGTCTCAAGGTCGTGAGGAGGCTCGCGGTCTCAAGGTCGTGAGGAGGCTCACAGTCTCAAGGTCGTGAGAGGGCTCACGGTCTCAAGACCGCGAGGGGCCTCGCGGTCTTGAGGTCAAAGAAGGGCAAACGGTCTTCATGATCCTCGCGGTCTTAACCTCAATTTGAGTCTTCGCGGTCTTGAATCAATGGAGGGCTCGCGGTCTTGGAGGAGGAAGAGGCCTCGTGGTCCTGAGGTCAAAGGTGACCAAACGGTCTACACATCCTCGCGGTCTTGATGTCAATTGGTCAAAAGGTCAACTCAACCAATGGGTCTCAAATCGATTGAGGGTCGATGGTTGAGATCGATCAAGATAATTCAAGGTTGACTTCTTTCAATCAATTGATGATATAAATGGTTCAATGTTGCCCTAATCAAACCCTAATGATAACCTAGGATATTAAGGGGTTAATGGACTAAGGTTTTGACCATGATGATGATCAATGGGGTGAATTACCAAAATACCCCTAAAGGGTAAATTAAGTAATACCTTGATCAAATCAAACCCTAATCACATGATGGTGATGTTTTGGACTATGTTAGCCTATGATGACTTAATCCGACCTGATCTAGAGTGATGTTGACATCACCTAACTTTATGATGAGAGAGAAAGTACTTCTAGAGAGAAAGTACTTCTAGAGAGAGAAAGTACCCTTTTCAGGTGAAAACTCAATTTAAGCATCTCCAATGCACAGGAATGAGCATAATTATGGTATGATCCACCTGTGTGAGATCATAGAAACCCTAATTATGATAAATGATGAACCTTTAACTAATCTAAGAGCATCAATGAAGATGTTACTCATACATGATGATGTTATGAGTTCAATTCACCTTAATGTGAATAGTAAACCCTAATTCAAGGGTGATGACATGTAATGTGAATAGTAAACCCTAATTCAAGGGTAATGGCATGCTTTTGAGTATTAAACTCTATTTGATGTGAATTAGAGATTTAACTCTTATGACAAGAGTAGGAAGTATATTCCTTATTTTTGTATTACCTTTATCAGTTGTATTAACCATGTAGGTTCTGATATGAAGGTAATCATATCCAGGTATGGATGTTGATGTTATATTCATTAAAGGCATGTTGTTAGCTTTATGAATAAGTAAAGTAATCTGATGCCTTGTCAGTGGCATCCTATGCTGATAATGGGCTATGAGAGCCATGAATACCATCAAGGTCATGCCTTAGAGATGACTTGTGATGAGGATAATGAGAAATAATGATTGATATGAGTTAGGCCTGTTACATTTAGTATTCTTCTTTTATAGCTGCTATGCTACTGTTATTGTTTGGAGAACAATGTATGCTGTTAAAGAATACTGAATGTACCTAACTAATCAAGTATAATGTAGAGCCCTGATCATAGATCCATCATTGTCAAAAATTAAGTGATGGTGAAACAGGTTTCCTCAGGGAACTCCTGGAGCACATAGTTTTGAGTATGTGGGGTACATGGATGTGTAGAACCTTACATCCTAGTGTAGGAAAGTGATGTAGATGTGTAATCCATCCATCCTTCACTATAATTCCATACCGTATCAGTGGTAGGTAAACATGAAACCTCCTGATGACGAAGAAAGCACAGATATCCGTATCAGTGGTAGGTAAATATGAAACCTCCTGATGATGAAGAGAGTACAGAATGCCACTGTGACTCTAGAATAGCGAAGGACCAGTTTACCCTGGTGAGCTATAGTAGTAGAGACACGAGATGTCCTACAAATGATCCTCTTACTGACTGAGGAAGGTGAAGGTCATGAGAATCCGGCTCTCTTAATGACCTATGTATGATACTGATGTGACTTCTCAGCGATCAATTGGAGTATGAGTGGTATGCCTCATCTCCATAGGGCATAATGTTGTTTGTAAAACATAATCAACCATGTAGTATAACTTGTTAGAGATAACTCCAAGTTAGTTGATTGATGTTACATTGCAATAGTGTTTATATTCTCCATATCTCCTAAATTGTAGAGATCTTGTTATACCTGCAATTGTTATAGAATACTTTAAAGGCTTTACTGCTTAAGATATTCTTTGATGTTATAATAAATCTTCTGGCGAAGAATTATAACTCTCGCTGGGACAATTATGTATAATTGTCTCACCCCGTAGACTTCAACTTTTTAGGTGGACGTCGGAGACGAAGGAACCAGCCTACAGGTGACCAGTCTCAGCAGCAGCAGCACCAGGAGCAGCAGTAATCTCAGGTGGAGATTTAGTCTTCCATGTGGTGTAGTTAGAGTCAGTCCTATGTGTCTTCTGTACTCTCAGGTCTTGGAGTCTTTTATTTAGTGATCTTGAGATTTTGTATCTTGATGTATATAATTACTCAAGAAGTAATTATCCTGAGATGTAAACAGTTTATATCTCTTTATGAAAGAAGTTTTTATGGATCCAAGTTCTTATCTCGAAAAGTTTTAATTTCCCGTGATTTTTGTCTTCCGCTGATTACCGATTCCCTTCCGCTAAGTTTTAATCGTGTTTATGTCATGGTTTGGAGATCATAGCCCACAATTAGTGGTATCAGAGCTCTAGGTCAGTTGAGTCTACAGAGGCATAGGACTTAGGATGTCGAGTCTACCTTTAGTACTCCTTCCTTATCTAATAGAATCTTCTGCTCCTCAGGAGAAGAAGATACATAAGAATGTCAGAACATCACGATGAGTACGTGGCAGAGAGTAGTGCTAGTGCACCTCGAGGCGGTGCAAGAGTTCCGAGAATAGAACAACATGCACCTGAGTCACCAAGAGAGCCACCCCAGTTCGAACCAACTGACATGAGTAATCCAGCTGTACAGACGATGTTCGGGCAGTTCATGACTTCCATGACACACATAACTGATAGGATGCCCATTCCTGCACCTAGGGCACCTGTCCAGCCTGAAGCACAAGGTATCGGTAAGACATTCGAATGACTTCGTCGTGTCGGAGCTACCAAGTACTTCGGAACTGCCGACCCTGCAGATGCTAACTTATGGATGCCAGAGTTGGAGAAGGCTTTCAGGATTCTTATGATTCCAGAAGCTGAGAAGGTTAGACATGCTGTCTATCTTCTCAAAGGTAGTGCTGGTCACTGGTGGAACATGGAAGAGCAGAAGAGGACTGGAGTAGAGTTCTCATGGGAAGAGTTTCGTCGGGAATTTATCAAAAGATATTTTCCAAAGACCTTCCTAGATGAGAAAATCTCTCAGTTTGAGAAACTAAGGCAAGGTATGATGAACATTAGCGAGTACGAAGCTAAGTTCATGGAGTTGCTGCGGTTCTGTCCGCACATGGCTGCTACGGATGAGGAAAGAATCAGAAGATTTGAGAAGGGTTTGAATTCTGATATGTCAACCCTTGTATCTACCTTAGAGAACCGAGAGAGATTCTCTACCTTCGTCGAGTCAGTCCGAAGGATAGAGAGATTTGTGGTTGAGAAGAGACAAACCCATAAAAGATATCCACAGTTCCAGGGTTCTTCATCTAAGGATTCCAAGAAACCTAGATTCTCTGCACCTAACCCTCCACCACCCAGATCGAGTTTTCAAACTCAATGGACACCAAGCAGAGGTAGAGGACGGAGTCAACCACTTCAAGGGACGCACAGTTCTACATCAATGTTAGTTACTGGACCACCCAGACCACAGCAACAACAGAAGAGTTGCTACAACTGTGGTAAGGTGGGACACTTGATGAAGGATTGCCGTTCTAGGCCTGTCGGTGTGACACAACAACCCCCGAGATAGAATCAACAGGGATCTCAGAATAGACAACATCAAGGAGCAGCTCGAGGACGTGGACAAGCATCTCAAGCTGGATCATCAGCACCACCTCAACACCAGGAGACTGCGAGGTTCTATGCTATGAACCCACCTGAAGCAGTGATCAATCCACGGGTAGTGGCAGGTCAGATGAAACTTTTATATTCTGATATGTCTACATCCTGTGTTGTATCCGTTCTGATTGATCCGGGTGCTACGCACTCTTTCATCACTCGTGAAGTGATTCGTAACTGCAATGTGATTGTTAGTCATAGAGTAGATAGTTTGTTGTTAGAGACTCCGTTGAGTGGGTCTGCCGTTTTGCAGGAGGTATGTTCTCCCTGCATCCTCTTCTTTTCTGACCATCGCATTCAAGTGGATCTTATACCACTTGATATGCAGGGATTTGATATAATCCTCGGGATGGATACCTTAGAAAGGTATAGAGTTGTCTTGGATTGTGAGTCCAAGTTGGTTGTGTTTGCTGATGAAAGCAAAACATGGATCTTTCAAGGAGAAAGAAAGATTCTGCCCACCTGTCTTGTATCAGCTATGGTTGCTAATAAGCTGTTGAGGCAAGGATGTTATGCGTTCTTAGCCCATGTGGTAGATGTTACCAAGGAAAGTTCCAATCCTGCTGAAGTTCCTGTAGTCAGGGAATTCGAAGATGTATTTCCTGAAGAACTTCCTGGTATACCACCACCTCGGGAGATTGATTTTGAAATCAATCTGATCCCAGATACGAAACCCATAGCTCAGACTCCGTATAGAATGGCGCCTGCCGAGATGGCAGAACTCAAGAAACAGCTTCAAGAGTTACTTGAGAGAGGTTTTATCCGACCGAGTACTTCACCTTGGGGTGCTTCGGTCTTGTTTGTTAAAAAGAAAGATGGGTCAATGCGGTTGTGCATCGACTACAGACAACTCAATAAAGTAACAATAAAGAATAAGTACCCTCTACCGAGGATTGATGATCTCTTTGACCAGTTGCGTGGTGCAACAGTCTTTTCAAAAATAGACTTGAGGTCTGGATATCATCAACTCCGTATTAAGGATAGTGACATATCCAAGTCCGCTTTTAGGACAAGATATGGTCACTATGAGTTCACGGTTATGTCGTTTGGACTAACCAATGCACCAGCTGCATTTATGGAACTCATGAATAGAGTTTTTCGACCTTTCCTTGATCAGTGTGTTGTCGTCTTCATAGATGACATTCTGATCTATAGTAGGGATGCTCAGCAACATGAACAGCATCTTCTCCAAGCTTTGACCTTGCTAAAAGAACATAAGCTATATGCTAAGTTTAGCAAGTGTGAGTTTTGGCTACCGGAGGTATCTTTTCTTGGTCATGTGATATCCGCCTCGGGAATTCGTGTTGACCCTACAAAGGTAGAATCTGTTCTACAATGGGAACAACCAAAGACACCGACGGAGATTCGAAGTTTCTTGGGGTTAGCTGGCTATTATCGAAGGTTCATTAAGAACTTTAGTTCTATAGCTTTACCTTTGACCAAGTTAACCCGGAAAGATGTTCCTTTTTCTTGGAGTGATAAGTGTCAACAATCTTTCCAGTTGCTGAAGGAGAGGTTGACAAGTGCACCTGTGCTAGTGCTACCTGAACAAGGAAAAGGGTATATAGTTTTCTGTGATGCTTCCAAGAATGGACTTGGATGTGTGTTGATGCAGGAAAAACAAGTGATTTCTTTTGCTTCCCGACAGCTTAAGAAACATGAGGAGAATTATCCAACACACGATCTAGAGTTAGCTGCTGTGGTTCATGCCTTGAAAATATAGAGACACTATCTCTACGGAGAAACATTCTAGATTTTCACAGACCACAAAAACCTTAAGTATATCTTCTCTCAGCATGAGCTCAACATGAGACAACGTCGCTGGATGGAGTTAATCAAGGACTATGATTGTACAATTGATTACCATCCAGGCAAGGCCAATGTTGTTGTAGATGCCTTGAGTAGGAAATAAGCAACATCAACCATGAATAGAGCACAACTAAACTCTTTAGTATGCGCTAGGAGAGATATGCTTATCTCTTTAAGGCAAGACAATGTACAGTTGAAGGTGTCATTGTTAGCCGGTTTGTTAGCTGAGATGCATGTTAAACCTACCCTAAGGGAGCAGATTAAAGAGGCACAGCTAGGTGATGCTGCAGTTCAACATATAAGATCTGAGTATGGAAATGAGAAGCAAGATGGTTTTCATGACTCAGAAGATCAAGTAGCTTGTTATAATGGAAGGATGATAGTGCCAGATGTGGACAACTTGAGAAAGTTAGTCCTGGAAGAAGCCCATTCTTCCATGTATGCTATGCATCCAGGGAACACCAAGATGTATCGGAATTTGAAAGATCTATATTGGTGGCCTGGAATGAAGAAGGATGTTGCAGAAATTGTTATGAGGTGTCCTGTGTGTCAGCAAGTTAAAGCTGAACACCAGAAGCCTGCATGTACAATGCAACCTTTACCCATACCACAGTGGAAGTGGGACCATGTGACCATGGACTTTGTCGTTGGCCTACCCAGGACAAGCAAAGGACATGATTCCATTTGGGTAATTGTTGATAGGTTGACTAAGACAGCACATTTCTTACCTGTCAAGACAACCTATTCTGCTGAAAGGTTATCAGAGTTGTATGTTCAAGAGATAGTGTGTTTGCACGGAGTTCCTGTCACAATAGTTTCTGACAGAGGTCCTCAGTTTACAAGTCGTTTTTGGGAACAGTTGCACAGAGCCTTAGGCACTAAGCTGAGGTTTAGTACGGCCTTTCATCCACAGACTGATGGATAGTCAGAAAGGACCATACAAACCTTAGAAGACCTGTTGAGGGCATGTGTTCTCCAATTCACCGGAAGTTGGGATCTACACCTAAGCTTGATAGAGTTTGCCTATAACAATAGCTATCAACATAGTATTGATATGGCACCTTATGAAGCCTTATATGGTAGACGTTGTAGATCACCCTTGTGTTGGTTTGAGACTGGTGAGCACTAGTTGTTAGGTCCTGACCTGGTGCAGCAAACCACAGAAAAGATTAAAGTAATACAACAAAAGATTAAGACTGCTCAGGATAGGCAGAAATCTTATGCTGACAAACGTCGTAGACCCTTAGAGTTCCAGGTTGGAGACAGAGTGTATCTCAAGGTCTCACCTTGGAAAGGGGTCCTTCGTTTTGGAAGGAAAGGGAAGTTAGCTCCTAGATATATGGGGCCTTATCCAATCATTGAACGTATTGGAAAGGTAGCATATAGACTAGAGCTACCACCTGAGTTACAGCGGTTACATCCTGTGTTTCACATTTCTATGTTGAAGAAATGTTACCCAGACACCGAGTCAGTTCTACAACCTATGGAGGTAGAATTGAATGATGACATATCCTATGAGGAGGGACCAGTGTCAATCCTTGATAAACGAATTAAAAAGTTAAAGAAGAAAGATATAAGTCTTGTGAAAGTCCTCTGGAACCATCGTGGTGTTTAAGAAGCCACTTGGGAGTTAGAGGATGAGATGAGAAGGAGGTATCCTGCCCTTTTCTCTCAATATGTCTTATCGATTTCGGGGATGAAATCCTTGTAAGGGGTGGATAATTTGTAACATCCCTGACTTGGGTTATGAGTTAACCCTAGGTGTTTTGCCTAAATATGTAATTAAATCTTTGTGATTAACTCTGAGCATGTAATTAAGTTTCTCAGAAACATATATTTCAGTATTTGCTCCTTTTTATTTAAAGTTGTAGCATTGTTTTGATATACATGGACCTATGTGCAATTTACCCAGTTAAAAGGGTTAGATTGCAATTTTCACATGATGAGATGTTCCTCTGATGTTGAGACATCATGAGAATCTTTTTGGCAAAAGTTTGAGGGATTTCCCAAGCTTGGGCACCAAGGTGCAGCTGTGGAAGCAATCCCGGTGCTTGAAAACCTTAATTTGGGATAAAATGCAATTTACCCAAATTAAGGGATTCAATTTGTAAAACATATCATCTAATGTATCGTTTAGAACTCTTACCATCATTAGAGAAGAAATGATGAGGAAGTCACCTCAATTGAGTTATCAAGTTATGAAATATGCCTTGTGATTGTATAATCAGGGTATATGTACAATATCCCTTTTATGTATGTACCTTAGTATTAGATTGATCTTCTTTGCCCTCTTTTTCTAGACCTTAAGAGAAGTTTTGTCCTTAGAATAAATAGGAAGGGACGAGCAAGTAATGAAGGAAGGACCTAGTTGGATTTATGGGAAACTTATGGGCCTTTAATGAAACATCACCCAAGTATAAGTATACTTCACCTCTCAAGCAAAGGAACTTTTCCTTCGTGCATATCATTGTTTCCTCTTTGCTTGGCCGACTAAGGACTGTCTTGGAGCTCAAGGGGAACGACCAAGGGTGCAAGGTAGGTTTGAACCCCTCTTCTTGCCTAATTCCATGGTTAGAACTCGAATTCAAGGTCAACTTCATGGCTAACTCTTGAAACCCTACCTTTCTAGCCATCTCTTTTCATCCTTCCTTGGAGTTTTCATTTTGGCAAACCTGTGGGAACTCAAGGACACCATTAGAGCTTGGAGCTTGAAAGCTTGGAGCTCAAGAAGCAAGCTTTAGGCGGGTTTTATAACTCTAAACCCATGCTTTACTATGTACATCTTTTATATGCGGTTTGATGATAGCTCTTAATGTTTCCCTACTTTCCCTGCTATTTTTGGAAGCAAATCCATGGGATATCCATACTGTTATTGAGCTAGGAGATGAAGGCGTGATTTCCAAGAAAAACCCACCGCTTTTCACTTTCTTAAACAGTCTCACCAGTTTGCTCACTCGGTCTCAAGACCGCGAGGTGAGCAAACTGTCTCGAGACCGCGACAGGGCAAACGGTCTTCAAGACGGTTTGGCCCGTTTGACTGAGCGTGGACAGTATAAGAAATCTGTTCCTAATTATATAGGCTAATTACCCTCAAATTTGGGAGGCTAACTCCAAAGGAATCGGGAGATATGACCTTTTTAAGTAACAACTTTAAATGAATTTATTCCTGATTCTCAAACGGTCTGAAATTGCCTTTTTGGGCAAACGGTCTCAAGACCGTGTAGGGTCATTGACCAGGCGTTGACCGTATGAGATTACTGTTCAAAATAATTTTAATTAACAACTCACCAAGTTTTATGGTCTAATTCCAAACGGGCTAAGAGATGAAGGGTGATTACTAGGGCTAACCCTAGATGAAATCAGTACTGAATTATAATAATATAATTAGGGTTTTTAGGGTTGATTGACCTAAACGGTCTCAAGACCATTTGGGGGTCATCCAAACGGTCTCAAGACCGTGAGGGCAATCAACCATGACCGTTTGAAGGTCTAGGGTTAAGCTAAATTTACCAATTGAGGACCCAATTGCAAATAAGTTATCAATTTAATCAAAATTATGTTTTGTGGCTCAATCATGGTTCAACCCCTATCAAATCACATTAGACTTTGATGAAATCTTGGGAAAACGGTCTCAAGACCATGTGGGGTCCACCCACATGATCTCAAGACCGTTTGGGCCAAGTTTGGGCCCAATTGGAGCTCAATTGAAGGGTTCAACCTTGTGTTGATGCACATTGATGAGTGTTGAAGGGTGAACATTGATAGACCCTAATTGAATCGATTTCAACCCTAATTGGTCAACAATTGAGGGTCAATTGAATGACCAATTGATTAAGAATAATCTTAATTGACCCAATCCATAAGTGGTCAACATGGATCTGACCTTTCGAGGGCTTCAACATTGGTTGACATTATCAGTTGTATCATTGAATCTTGTTGATGGTCCAAGTGGTTGAGACCATGTGAGCTCGCGGTCTCAAGGTCGTGAGGAGGATCGCGGTCTCAAGGTCGTGAGGAGTCTCGTGGTCTCAAGGTCGTGAGAGGGCTCACGGTCTCAAGACCACAAGGGGCCTCGCGGTCTTGAGGTCAAAGAAGGGAAAACGGTCTTCATGATCCTCGCGGTCTTAACCTCAATTTGAGTCTTCGCGGTCTTGAATCAATGGAGGGCTCGCGGTCTTGGAGGAGGAAGAAGCCTCGCGGTCCTGAGGTCAAAGGTGACCAAACGGTCTACACATCCTCGCGGTCCTGATGTCAATTGGTCAAAAGGTCAACTCAACCAATGGGTCTCAAATCGATTGAGGGTCGATGGTTGAGATCGATCAAGATAATTCAAGGTTGACTTCTTTCAATCAATTGATGATATAAATGGTTCAATGTTGCCCTAATCAAACCCTAATGATAAACTAGGATATTAAGGGGTTAATGGACTAAGGTTTTGACCATGATGATGATCAATGGGGTGAATTACCAAAATACCCCTAAAGGGTAAATTAAGTAATACCTTGATCAAATCAAACCCTAATCACATGATGGTGATGTTTTGGGCTATGTTAGCCAATGATGACTTAATCTGACCTGATCTAGAGTGATGTTGACATCACCTAACTTTATGATGAGAGAGAAAGTACTTCTAGAGAGAGAAAGTACTTCTAGAGAGAGAAAGTACCCTTTTCAGGTGAAAACTCAATTTAAGCATCTCCAATGCACATGAATGAGCATAATTATGGTATGATCCACCTGTGTGAGATCATAGAAACCCTAATTATGATAAATGATGAACCTTTAACTAATCTAAGAGCATCAATGAAGATGTTACTCATACAAGATGATGTTATGAGTTCAATTCACCTTAATGTGAATAGTAAACCCTAATTCAAGGGTGATGACATGTAATGTGAATAGTAAACCCTAATTCAAGGGTAATGGCATGCTTTTGAGTATTAAACTCTATTTGATGTGAATTAGACATTTAACTCTTATGACAAGAGTAGGAAGTATATTCCTTATTTTTGTATTACCTTTATCAGTTGTATTAACCATGTAGGTTCTGATATGAAGGTAATCATATCCAGGTATGGATGTTGATGTTATATTCATTAAAGGCATGTTGTTAGCTTTATGAATAAGTAAAGTAATCTGATGCCTTGTCAGTGGCATCCTATGCTGATAATGGGCTATGAGATCCATGAATACCATCAAGGTCATGCCTTAGAGATGACTTGTGATGAGGATAATGAGAAATAATGATTGATATGAGTTAGGCCTGTTACATTTAGTATTCTTCTTTTATAGCTGCTATGCTACTGTTATTGTTTGGAGAACAATGTATGCTGTTAAAGAATACTGAATGTACCTAACTAATCAAGTATAATGTAGAGCCCTGATCATAGATCCATCATTGTCAGAGATTAAGTGATGGTGAAATAGGTTTTCCTCAGGGAACTCCTGGAGCACATAGTTTTGAGTATGTGGGGTACATGGATGTGTAGAACCTTACATCCTAGTGTAGGAAAGTGATGTAGATGTGTAATCCATCCATCCTTCACTATAATTCCATACCGTATCAGTGGTAGGTAAACATGAAACCTCCTGATGACGAAGAAAGCACAGATATCCGTATCAGTGGTAGGTAAATATGAAACCTCCTGATGACGAAGAGAGTACAGAACGCCACTGTGACTCTAGAATAACGAAGGACCAGTTTACCCTGGTGAGCTATAGTAGTAGAGACACGAGATGTCCTACAAATGATCCTCTTACTGACTGAGGAAGGTGAAGGTCATGAGAATCCGGCTCTCTTAATGACCTATGTATGATACTGATGTGACTTCTCAGTGATCAGTTGGAGTATGAGTGGTATGCCTCATCTCCACAGGGCATAATGTTGTTTGTAAAACATAATCAACCATGTAGTATAACTTGTTAGAGATAACTCCAAGTTAGTTGATTGATGTAACATTGCAATAGTGTTTATATTCTCCATATCTCCTAAATTGTAGAGATCTTGTTATACCTACAACTGTTATAGAATACTTTAAAGGCTTTACTGCTTAAGATATTCTTTGATGTTATAATAAAGCTTCTGGCAAAGAGTTATAACTCTCGCTGGGACAATTATGTATAATTGTCTCACCCCGTAGACTTCAACTTTTTAGGTGGACGTCGGAGACGAAGGAACCAGCCTACAGGTGACCAGTCTCAGCAGCAGCAGCACCAGGAGCAGCAGTAATCTCAGGTGGAGATTTAGTCTGCCATGTGGTGTAGTTAGAGTCAGTCCTATGTGTCCTCTGTACTCTCAGGTCTTGGAGTCTTTTATTTAGTGATCTTGAGATTTTGTATCTTGATGTATATAATTACTCAAGAAGTAATTATCCTGAGATGTAAACAGTTTATATCTCTTTATGAAAGAAGTTTTTATGGATCCAAGTTCTTATCTCGAAAAGTTTTAATTTCCCGTGATTTTTGTCTTCCGCTGATTACCGATTCGCTTCCGCTAAGTTTTAATCGTGTTTATGTCATGGTTTGGAGATCAGAGCCCACATTAGGTGTATTGATAATCTTCAAACAATAATTAACTAAAATCATTAGTTAATATTGTATTCAAGTTTGACCCATAGATCTACATGGTGTGTATCAAGACATATGGAATTATCATAGCAAGCTACAATCTCTTAGTGCAACACTTAGAGTACAATCGGGACTCTAAGACATATAAACTAATTCTACGGTCCACATTAGGTCATGTAGCATTTTACCTTGGTGGCTATATCAGATGGTCAAACATACTAGACTCCTTTGCTAAACTTGGATACTCATTTGGAGAGTCGAAGCACTAGTCTTAACTACCTAAATTAGTGGTTCTAGGAGGGCTAACAGACTAAGTAGTAACTATGTAACTAAGCTATATTTGTTATTAGTAGAATCTTTGATTAATATTGGATACCTCAGTATATTAATGATATTGTCCTTGTTATGCATCTTCAATCATATCCCACAGGTAATCTCTAGCTACCTCATCCTAGAGTCTATCAATTAGGAAGAATATTTGTTTATACATGTTTTAGATATACAAGATGGATTGTATTATATTTAAAGAATCTTAAATCTCATTTTCAAAGAAAAATTAATTATTATTCATCAATGCACATTTCTTATCTTCACTTTGTGTTTTAAGATTTCATTCTTACAAATTCTGCATGAAGCTATATCTAAGCTATTAATATTCTATATTGTATCGTTGCTTGAACTGGCTAAAGTGAGCGCACATGGATATACTAAAAATATTTATTCTTTTACTATCTTGAATTTATAATGATAATCCATGAATTATCTAATCATGGTTGTTTTGGAAATTATTCTATTGAAATAACATTAGGGTAAATTTGGGTATATTAGTGCTCTGAGTTGTCACTATCTTAGATCGTCACAAAACCTACATGAAATTAATCTAAGGATGAAATCAAGAACAACCATATCTATTTAATAATACGATACAACTAAATATTAATTTTAGTTTTCTTCATTAAAATATGGTATAATAAGTAAAGTTGGCCAAGATTGTTTTTTACTTTTCTATTTATTTTCAATGAGTGGTTATTTTATGATTTAAAACTAATTTCAACTTAGATTCTAGATATTAAGCTCAAGTGTATGCCATCTCAACCAAAATTTAGGAAAGCATTCCCATATTTGCTTTTTTTAGCACCCCATGTCAGTCTCATGTTCTTAGGTGACTCCAATAATAGAAAAGGGGAAAGAGGGAAAAGGGAAGATAGAAGCTTGAGATAAAGCATTTTTGGTGATTAACTATGTTGTTGGCATCAGGAAACAATTGTATATACCACTAGTCAAATTGTTGGCCTAAGCAGTGCCTAATGCATGCAAAACAATTACACAATGCCCTATATCGGTCGATTTTCGTGAGTTGATGTGTGTTGACCGTGCCCGAAGCTCTTAGGGATGAACAAGACTGATCTGATCAACCATCACATTTTCATCATTGTAGCTCGACTAAATCACCCTACTTATGGTCAAAATGGTCACATGGACCTCCCTATTGTGGGTGGATCGATGCTTCTCCTCCAAGTGGACCATGGATGTGGCATGCTTCACTTGAATTTGTCTGCCAAACAATTTCTCTAGATGAAGTGGCGCATCCACTAATCGATGTCACTCAAAAAAATGTATGGGAACTCTTTCAAGATTCCATGTACATATTTTTTCCTTAATCATATTACCCCCTTTTAAGCTAAATCTTTAATATATAGGAAACACATACTTTACATTGCTAAAATTACATTTCAAGCTATAATTAGTAATCAATGAATCAAAAGTTATGGACAACAAACAGTAAAGTTATAAACTAAGATTTGTGTTTTCCTTAACCCTTAGGAATATTATGGAAGCAATAGGGTTATAACAATTGAAGCCTGAGACTCATCATCTAAGCTATTCTTGTCAATCAGATCAGTCAGAGTCAATGTCGATAATTCTACATCATCATTGAATTGGCTATTATCATCTTGAATGATTCACGAAAGGGTACTAAAGTTTTTTATGTTCTCTTTTTGTGATGTTTCATGAATAAAGTGTTGAAGAAAGTCACTACCATGCAACATGGAAGTCCCCGAAGTTTTTCTCGTCAACACTGGTTGGTGGTCTGATATTTGGGTCGTCGCCAATAAGGATGTTGGGGGAGCGTTGTACTTTCCAGCATAATCAGACATCATCAGGTAGAGTTCATTCACTATAGAAGGAGTCAAGTAGATGTTTTTGCCGGCCTGTGAGTTGAGTTGTTCAAGAAGTTGTTTCTATGTCCATGTGGAAACTAATTCATCATTTTCATGCCACACACTACAAAAAAAATGGTCTTTAACTATAAACAAATTGTAGCAAAAACCCCATATTTTGTAGCTAAAGGCTTTAACTACATATTTCTTTACACATACAAATTGTAGTATATGCTCGTATAGCTAAAGCCTTTAACTATATTTTTCAAATATGTAGTTAGATAATCCATTCGCTACAAATTCATATGTATCCGGAAGCATAGCTAGATATTGTCCTTACATATTTAAATATAAGTATAATTATAGCTAAATGTATGACTACAATTGCATATATAGTCAGTATGTAGCAAAAACATGAAGTTAATACATTTTATATGAAGTTAATGTGTAGGGAAAGGCAACAATTACCACACACACACACACACACACACACACACATATATATATATATATATATATATAATTGTAGTAGTTAGGCCAAGTTATGCTCATTATGCCAACAATCTTACTTTCATTTATATTGAAATGTCAAATGTACACGGGGAGGACATATACCTTGCCCCTATTACACAATGTGCACTACTTTAACTCTCTAGGAACCCTTCTTATGGAAGATAGGAGAAGGGCTTCTAATAAAACATGTAGAAGAAGGCTCTTTATATCCTTTATTTTCAGCTGTCAATACACCAGATAAAGTGCATGTTAACTGTAGCCGCTCTTTGAGATGCTTGGGTCCGTGACACAGCCTTGGAGCAGTAGGTTCTGCTGATGTGGGGTTGAAAGCAGAAGTCAAAGTGGCCATTGCTAAAGCCCTTTGAGTGGTTCCATTGCGACTTGAGTCCCTATTTCTGTTTGGAGTTTCCTTATTGTGACCCATCAAGACAAATAGCATCAGGAGTTTCTTTGTAGACAAATTTCCAAGTTCAATTAGTTGCCTTGTTGTTATCTTCTTGTTGCTATAGGTTTGTTTCCCAACAAGAGAACCAGAAGACCGAAGTCCCAATACCTTTGCATGTTTTATAGCAGCACCAAGATTTAGAAATCCTTCAGTTTTTGTGACCCACTGTTGGTGATCAGCAGTGCTTGAACTCCTTTGACATTGATGATCCTGATTGCAACAAAATATGGGCATGAAATGAGAAAGGAATCTTAGAAGCACTCACATTAATATAATAGTAGCCCATTTGTATTATATAATCTGTAGAAATTATCTATGTTCTAGGATTTTAAACTATTAATAAATAGAGTATGAATTTAGAAAGAAACCTGTTAGCAACATGATTCCAAGTATACAAACTCAATTCTAGCAGGCAATAGCAAAGTATAACCCAAGGCAATTTGACCTATAAGAAAACTTCAGACCAAGAAAACATCTGATAAAAAAACACCATTAGACCAAGAAAATCTATGATCTAATACCAACAGACCAGGGCTACATAAGAGAAGCCCATAGTCAACAGAAGCCCATAGTCAACGAGAAAGCCAAACAATCATCAATTCAAACAGTAAGAAAAATCTGTAGAAAGAGAGGATGAAAAAAAGAAGATTGTAGATACATATAAAATATAAAAAACATTTCAAATATTATAGATATTTATTAAGAACAACTTTTTTGGAATGCTAATGTTTTAAAATCATTGTACTTTATAAATGATATGATTTACCCATGACATTTATAGTTGCTAGCATGGATGGGTGTCCCAACAACACCCCATGGAAATCTAGAGTTGAATTCTGAATCCATTAATTTACAAACTTATCTAGTTTCCTTCATGTTCATTTCAGTACTAATCTATAAGTTATTGTAATGAACATCATGTTTACACATAAGTTATGGTAAATAGCTAATAGGATAGTTAGTGGTGCAGAAAATAATTGGTATATTAAGACAATTGGAATATAACGGTGGACTTTTATAGATTAGTGTAATGTTCAGAATATACAGTTTAAACTAGTACCAAAATAAAATATTTGGTAGTTAACAACAGCTTATACAAACTCAAAATGTTTGAAAGAGTGTGCAACATATGTATTGAGTGCATAAGACTACTTGCAGCATACTGCTAGTTGACAATACAAAATATATATTTTCCAATTGTTTGAAAAAGAATTCAACACATCTACATGTATTTCCAAAGCCTAAATGATTAGCATTTGTGAAGATACAGTAATATCCAATAGATTTGAGTTGTTGGTAATATTACCTAGGCCCTAATCAACAAATTTGAGTAGTTGTTAATAACAACAGATTTCTGAAGTGACCAATCATGTATGATTAGAAAATCCAAGAAATGGAGGAGATATATTTGAAAATATGAAGCAAAACCGGAGCATTGATGTGCAGAATAGAATGGATACTTGCTTAAAAAAAGAAAATCTAGGAAACTAGAGATATGATTCTAGTTCCACAATAGATTCTTACTCTAGCAAAAATAGATTCCCCTTTATCACCTCGATGATAATTTAAACACCTCAATTCACCATGACATTACTCTATTGATGAGACAAGCTTTCCAGTGGTGCTTCAATCATCTTTAACAGCTGCAATGCATAGAACCTCTATCTACAATACCATCTCCAAGAGTTTATGTAGATTCCACTGTGGACATTATCAAAATAAACAAAACATTGAGTACAAAATCTTATAGAGAATAACTAAAAATGTATATCTACCTCTAATGCCTCTATGCAATAAATATATATTCCAAGTCCCCTATTGATACCTCTACTACCTCCAACCAATAATATAAAAAGGCCTAACAAGTAATGCCTTACATCAAAAACAATTATATCACATGTTCACCAGAAAATTAAACCAAGAAGTTCAGCCACTGAAATCATCAATGAACCATAATCAAAGCACTAAAATCAATATCCAAGATCACTGAATTCCAAGTCTCAGACATAAGATAAGATCAAATGAATTGTCGTAGCCCTTTGTAAGAGAAGAGGCAGTTGTTTCAGAGGTGTGAAGATTGAAGAGGGGGCACAAATGACTTAGGAAAATGAGGTTCATTTGGCTAAGATAAAGGCTAAAGGTGGTACACATGAATGTAGACACTCCAGTTAAAGATAATCAAATGCGGGGAACAACTTATGTAGCTCGGGATAGAATAGGAAAATGGCTAGCAGAGGAGCTGTAAAGAATCAAGGCATCGATATACTAGAAGGGGAATTACTAGAAATCATAAGGGAAACCAAAAAGGCTACTTAGAGGAGAGTAGAAATTATGTGCTAGTATTCGTATAAACTAGCACAAATATGAACATTGTTATATATCTCCACTATGTCGGATCCAATAAGTTTTGAAGAACGAAGATGAAGCAAAACAAAAGAAATATGAACAGTACATCCCATAAGAAACCCTTGCTTCTTCTATCTCCAAGTCAGTCTTTGGCAACACTTGTGCCTAGAAAATGACATCCACATGACTGGTTGCATGGAGAATGAAGCTCTTGGGCACATGGTATGTCTTGTTGGTCATCCCAGCAAGCCCCACACTAACCTGGAAAGATTCAACCACATTGGAAAATTTTTGAGTCCATGAATTGATGAATCTGCATTTCTAGCAGACCAGCTCATTAGGCTAAATTTTAGCAGAAAATAGCATAAAGCCAATCTCAATGTGGCCAACTCTACTAGATTATTAACATAAATGAACATCGGATAGAACATAAAGATAACTAGAAGAGAACCGAGCAAAAAACATAAGCCCCAAATTACTTGCAAGACCATGTGAAAGAAGAGAGACAAAAGTATAGCACTAGAAGCAGCAAATTAGAACTGTGTCTGTTAATTAGAGCATTAAACAAGCAAACCATAAGAGAAATCATGAAATATGAGAGGAAGTCAATAATTTTAACTCTATTAGCAACATATAACAAGTATGAATCTAATCTTGAATAAGCCCATAAGAGAAAGACCTAGTATTAAGAAGATAAACCAATTACTGCTTAAGTAATGATAATGGACAAATTAACAAGCGTACCTGAAAGGTTGAGTAATGATCAATTTGTTTATAATTTAGAACCTCAAACCATGCAAGCTGTAAAGGTTGGTTGGGTCGGATAGACCTTATTCATGGCACATACCTAAAAAATTGAAACTTGGTGTTAAACATTACCATATTATATGGAAAATTAGTTGCCAGAACCTTTCTGTTGTGTTGGAGAATGAGATTATAATCAGGTTTGCTTTGTAATTGCTCTACTCATTGAAGTCTTGTTCCATCCCATTTTCTCCTACTACTATCGCTTGCTTCTTTTATCATCTAGGTGATTGCAGCTGCTCATTTGCTGCTCTTAGACATGATTGCTTCCAACTCTTGCTATTGAGGAAAGATGACCATATTCACTCATGGGATACACTCTTCCAACTCACATTTTCACAACCTTGAGAATCCAGCACATAGCACATCAGAAGACATAATTCCTTTGAAAAGGTTTGCATAAGCAGCACAGACTAATCCACAAGGACAGATATTAAAGAATTTGTAGGATGTTGAGATAGTAGAAGTTAAAACCAAATCATCAATCACAAAAAATAGAGAGTGTGAGAAGCCTTGTGTAGCAGTAACAAAATAGTCGATATAACAGCTTGGTGTAATTGGCCACTAAAGGCAATGAACCAAGATCTTCACCAGAGATTAGGTGAAGATAAGGGCCCAAAAATGATATTAATAGACCTATATACTTCTACTACATTTTAGATGCTACCTCAAATCCATTCAAATCTTTCTCTCGTATTGGTGAGATATGAAAGTAGTGCACAGAAATGATAGTTCCACCTTTAACCAATGTGAATTTTATGAGGGAAAACTGCACATGGGTTAGAGTCCATTGAAGCTATTGCCCAAACATCAGGACACATTAGACATGAACATATGTAGCTTAAGAGTCAGATCTCATCTACTATTCCTTAAGTCTTGGAGTAGAGCTCATCTGTTGTTACAAAAATCAAGATTTCTTAGAGATAAGATGTTTGTAAAAAAGCTCAACAATATGTATATGTAATCATGACTGACTTGGCAATTTACTGTGATTTTAATATGACATAAGTACTGCTTTAGCTCTTTAGGTAGGTAACACATATTGTGACCTAAAGATTTCCTAACCTACAAAATATATACTTATGTACTATAAACTTCACTTAGATGTTCACCAGAGCATCTACGCTACTATTGTATTGTATACTATGTATGTATATGTTATATATTTTTTGTCTAAATTTGTACAATTGTTATAGACTTGTAGTGTAAGATACTATAAATTTGTATTAGTAACTAGTATATAGAATTAATTATTAAGTATAACCCTGTTATATTTATAACTAAAAATCTTGTGCTTATACGTTAAAGATATTATATAACTTTTGTACATACTATACTTCTGCATACCACTGAGTATGTTATACATTGTTGTCTCATTAGATCACTGGGTGAATGGCAAGTTCATTCACGATATACAACAACAATCACAATCCCTCCCATGCTATAGGTATCTAGAATTAAAGAGTGACTTTTTAGGTACCTATAGCAGTCATTATCTGGTTGACAAAATCCGAATCGAGGTAGATAAAAATTCCATTTAAATGATACTATGTTTTCTTCTTACTTGTGACATTCTCCCGAACAATGATGTTGGAGCTGGCGGCTTACGCAGAGGAACTGTACCAGAGGTACCTATAGTTTTATTAAATGTTATTGGAGTGAAGAAGAAAATCTGAAAATGCCCCGAAGTATACTAGGGGTCCCAAAGTTAGTGTCTACAGTGAACTGCTGAGAAGAAAAGCTACAGATCAAGGTTTGGAATTTGTATCTTATGATCCCATTACAGTGGAGTGAAAGCTCAAGGTAAAACATTTCAATACTTACGAGTTTGAAGATATAGACAAAGATGATGTCTTTATGAAACTTGTGATGGGGGTAGAGCTACAAATTTGTTAAAACATTGTATTGCATATGTTTGAATTAAAAGGTGATCACTTGTGATTGTCCCTAAGATGTACATTTCTATTAGGAATTATTATGACGTGGAGGATAAAGATGATGGTGATGTGTTGGTATTGTTTGAAGAAATAAGGAAGTGTTGGTTCTATCTTGTTGAGCTTGGCTAAATGCTAATTACAATAATGATTAGTAAGCTTTAGATATCCTACAGATGGCTCCTTGAGCAAGCCAGTTTCCGACTCTACCAGGAGAACTAGGCATTGGTGTCCACTAGAAATGAGGACTATTTAATCTTTTCTACTAAAAGTCTCATACTTCTTTATTCTCTAGTATAACAGTCTTCCTGCTAATGGCATAAAATTTGAGGTGGAAAATGGCACTTTAAATGTGATCAAAAGAGAAAAAAATGATGAACGGGTGGTTGGGCCTCACATGGTATTATAGCAAAGTCCCATTTTTGAAAAGTTGCATAACAATTCCACATAAAAGATATTGTGAACAATATTAAGACTGTATTATGGTACCAATATTGTGAATAATGTTTGGTGTTAGTAAAGAAAGAAAATATGCATTAAACATTAAGGAATGTTCACGAATATCACCAATAAATGATTCAAACATAGAAAACAGAGTGTGGTAAACAAGGTAACTCTAACATCTATGGAAAATGGATGCACTTTAGATCAAATAATTCACACTGATGCATCATGAATTGATACTCAGCCTTGATGTTTTCTTCCTTGGACATGACAAGATATGATACATAAGTCCTGTTGAAATCAATATTGAATCACATTAGAAATAGAGATGGAAATATGGACAATAAAATGTTAATTTGGGGACTACAAATGAGAACAACATCATGCCTAAGTAGATCTTAGTCCTTAAAAAAATAGGGCTACAATTATTATTATTATTTATTTATTTATTTGGATATAGAGACTATTTATTCACCCCGCTCTATAGTGCAGGAGAAGATAAAATGGATGTCTACATTGGTGCTCATCTTGAGCCAATTAGGTGCATTTAACGAGAAATTAAAGTTTTGTAAAGATTGCCTATCTTGTTTCGCAAGCGCATCAGCAACAATGTTGACCTCCCTTGGGATGTATCTAATCTGTGCACCTTCGCAGGTGTGCATAAGGTTTTTGATTCTTTTACTGTAAGGCTGAAACTTGCCAGTAGAACCATCACCAGAAGTGGAAAGGTTCACCGCTTGGATGGAATCTGACAGGATGAGGAAGCTCCTCCAATTCCTCTCCATACAGGTCTCGATGCCATGGATGATCGCTTGAAGCTTTGCCTCAAGGGCACAGGTACTTTGAAGCTGGACACCACACCCATAACAACATGTCCCTCCCTCGTCAACAATGTGAATACCAATGCCATTGCTCTCAAAGTGTGTGGCAAAGGAGGCGTCCACTAGGGCATAATGTTTGAATTCCAGAACTCGCTCCTCCACCCGTGCAGCAAATCTATCATGCGGAAGGCGTTTGTGATGTACCTTATAGTTCTCCTAAATTGAAGCTACACGGGCTAGAATGAAATTGGATTTAACAGAAGATGACTTAATGAGCCCTGTATGGAGTTGTTCATTACGACACTACCAGAGGAACCAACAAGTGACTTGAAGGATCGGGGCTGCTTTGCTGATCTCAGGAGCTACCCTACAAATAGTTGAGATCCAATCATCTTCATTGAGAAAGAAGAAGCTGTCCTCCATCTTCAGAGCTATCCATACTGATTTGCTATAATTACAGTCCCGAAGACTGTGAACAATAGATTCATCTGTGTTGTTGCAGCGAGGGCAGATGGTGCTGGTATTGATGTGTCGACGATGTTTTTCCATGTTAGTGAGTATCAATTTATGTTGAAGCAACCACAGGAAGACTTTCAGTCTTGACAGAAGAGAAGAACCACAAATGTCTTTCCATCTCCCTGGGACGGAGCAGTCCTTATGTTCATGTAGCCATCTGTAGGCCGATCTAGAGGATAGAGTACCAAGTTGTTCCATCGGCCAGCCCCAGGTGTCTTGCCCGTTATTGGCACGAGGAGCGGGAATGGATTTGATATAATTCCAAGTAGAAGTAGGTAGATAATGGTGAATGAACTCCCAGTCCCACTCACCTTCATGCAATTGCATGGAGCTAACTTTTAAGTTGTCAAGTTTAGATGGAGCTTGGAAGTCAGGCTGAAGATATTGAATGTAATGACCCATTATCCAGCGATCCGTCCATACATTCGTGTCAGTACCATCATTAACCACTTTGTAGCTAATACCTTGTAGCAGAGGAATATTTTCTTGATGAAGCTCCATGTTGAAGATCCATGTTTTCTGGTGAGGACACCATTGCGAGCGTACTTTTCCTTCATTATCTTGACCCAAAGCTTGCCTGACTCATTGAGAAAAGACCACACATTCTTGAGCATAAGGGCTTGGTTCTGGTCTCGCGCATCCTTGATGCTAAGGCCACCCAGATCTTTATTAGAAGTGACTTTTTTCCAGGAGACAAGGGACATCCTATTTTTCTCCCAAGTGCCCGACCAAATGAATTTTCTAACATGGTTGTTCAGTTCATCACACAAAGATGGGGACAACTGCATTGTCTGCATCGTATACATCGGGATTGCTTGCAGGGTGGATTGTGCAAGCGTGATGCGCCCTGCCAGTGACATGTGCTTTGAGGACCAGCTGTTCATGCGGCTGCATAAAGAGGCAGTGAGATCAGCATGAGTAGCTTTGTTAACCCGGTGGTGCAGTGTTGGCACGCCTAAATACTTGCCCAAGTCCAGAGTCCAGGGGATATTGAGCTTTCTACTTATTGCTCAGATAATAGGTCTAGGTGTATTGCTACTGAAGAAACATTTCGACTTCTCAAGCGAGACAACTTGTCCAGAAACTCTTAAAAACATGGCAAGGGTATCCATGACCGCGGTTGCGTGGGAGATAGAAGCTTCTCCCATGAGAAGGATATCATCCGCAAACAGTATATGAGAGATTTTTGTACCCCCTCTCGTGAGGATCATAGGTTGCCACTTGTTATTACCCACAAAATTGTTAATTTCTTGGCTCAGCCGCTCCATGCAGAGAACAAATAGATAAGGGATGATGGGGTCACCCTGCCGAACACCCTGTGTTTTTTTAAACGGCGGAAGGGGTTTTCCTTCCCAGAGCACAGAGGTAGAGCCCTTAGTAATGATTTGCATGATGATGTTATAGATATTGGCTGGGATGCTGGTCCTTTGTAAGGTATCCTTGATGAAATCCCAGTTCATGCGGTCAAAAGATTTTGATAGGTCTAGCTTGATACACATCCAATGCTTTCTGGATGACTGTGATCTCATAGAATGAATAACTTCTTGGAGTAACAGGATGTTATCACTCATCAGACGACTGGGAATGAAGGCTGATTAGGATGGAGAAATCCATTCCTTAAGAAAGGGTTTGATGTGCTCAACCAAGACTTTGGAGAGGAGCTTGAAGCAGCCATTGTTCAGAGAAATGGGACGAAGGTCGTTGCAGCTTTGGGGGGACTTGACTTTGGGAATCAACACCATGTGTGAATCCGTCAAACGCCCCTCGATGCTTTGTGAGGTGAAGATATTACTGATGGTGTGCATAATGGACCCTCCCACAACGTTCCAGTTGCTTTGCAGGAACTCATTGTAAACACCATCGGGGCCAGGCACTTTAGACGGTGACATAAGAAAAGGCATACGTCTAACTTCTTCAGCAGTAGGCGGAGCAGATAGAGCGGCGCAGCAAGCCTGGGGGAGAGGGCGGAAGACGCCTGCGTATTCAGCCAGATTTCTTGGGTCAGGCCTGAAATTGGAAGTGAGCAAGTTAGTGAAGAACTCGACTATTAATGATTGGATTCCCTGTGGTGTGGAAACCCATATGCCCGCCGTGTTCTTGAGCTTGGTGACCTTGTTGAAGTGTCGCTACGCATTGACATAAGATTGAAAGAACTTAGTATTATTGTCACCCAAAGTCAACCAGTCGATATGGGCCCTTTGTTGCCAATCAGCCTCCTCCTCAAGAAGTAGATGGGTGTATCGTTCCCGTAGATAGATAGAATTATCAGATAGATCAACACCTTTGGAGCATTGGGACAAAACCTGGCTGGTGTTGATGCACTTTAACAGCTCACGCTTCTCCTTATGGTGTTTATTAAGTCGTTTACGGTCCCATTTCTGAGCAACAGGCGTGAAGGCATGTAAGGCGTCATTAAAGGGTACATTCTTGTTCCAGGATGGGAGGACGTCGGAGCAGAAAGACGGGTCGAGGCGCCAGCTAACTTTGGTTTTGAAAGTGTGGGGCGTCCGTGAAGGGGTAGAATTGCTAGAGAGAAGAAGAGGATTATGGTCCAACTTGACACGGGGTAGAACAATGATGGTGGCATTAGCATGCGCTTGCAGCCAATCATCGTTAACGACAGCACGATCAAGGCGTTCCTTCACGCAACCCCTATGGAAGGTGAAGAGTTGTCCCTGGCTCTTAGCATCAAAGAGGCCGAAATTAAGGAGGCATTCCCTGAAGCGTTTGGATGCTGACTTGTCAAAATAAGATCCACCCATCTTTTCAGATACATCGAGCATTGTGTTTAGGTCTCCCATGATGATCGAGGCTGAGTTGATCGACGCCGAGATTTCTTCCAAGTGCTTCCAGAGGAATCTGCACTTCATAGGATTTGTGCTAGCATAAGTCACTGTCAGGAACCAGTCATTGTTGATTTTACAGTGAATGAATTGTCAATGACTACACAAAATCTCAATATTTATGTGTGCCTTGTCCCAGAGAAGCCAGATGCCACCGGAGAAACCTATTACTTCAATGCGATGAGAGGATGTGAACCCAATCTTTTTAATGATATTGCTTGCGATTTGGCCACTGCAGTGTGGTTCTAAAATAGCGAGAGCCTGGAGTTTGTGAATGAATTTAAGATCTTTCAATATGCTAATCTTACATTTCTTACTCGCTCCTTGTATATTCCAGCTACCGAAATTCATGGAGGAGATGAGGAGAAAATAGTGAGGTTTAGGCGGTGGCGGTGCACAGGATCACCACCTATGTATCACTTATAACAGTATCTTCTTCACCCATGCTGGTGTCAATATGGGAGGGGTCCTCATCATCTGGGAAATTGAGGATGTGAGTAGCACCATTATTATTTGCTGAAGGGGTTGCATTCGGAGGAGTGTCCAGAGTGCGTCCTTTCTTCCGCACCAGGTCTGGGCTTTGGACTGACCGGTACACTATCTTACAGTTTTGAAGCAGCACGAAGTCGTTCCCTCCTTGTCCTTGACGGAGAAGGGCATGCTTGGGTGGAGCACCACCGCTCACTTTGGCAGCCTGGAACTGGAACGATTCCCCTTGCTCCCTGGAGGGCGAACGCCCTTTGTAGAGTTCATCTTCACCAAGGGTGACTGCAGTGTCATCCTTGCCGGACTCCTTGTTCTTCTCTTTGACGGTTGTGGACGTTTTAGCCGCCGTAGATGATGAAACTTGCTTCTTAGTCTGCTTCTTTTTCTTCTTGCTCTTGACTGTCTCCCAGTCCCCTTCCGAGTCTTCATTGTCTGAGACTATAATAGGGACATCTTCTCCCTGCTTCTTGTTTGGCAGTTCCTTCACTGCGTTATGGGGAGGCTTGGTTTGTGTTTGCGTCTTGCGCCTTTCTGGTTTTTGGGCATGGTTGGCCATGGTGTATGTGACACCAGGTAGGGGGACGGAAGTAGACGTAGAGGCGGCAGCTGCATCTTGTATTGGTGGAAGAAATTTACACTCAGCATCGGTATGGCCCACACGTCCACATCTCATGCAGACGTAAGGCAGGTTTTCGTACTGGAGCTTGAAGTGCTCATTGTTGATGAAGACCGCGGGGAGCAGCGGTTTAGAAGTGTCGACCTCCACCACAATTCTAGCGAACTTCCCACGGTTGCCTTGTGATGTGGTGGAGTCTATTTTAATGGTTTTCCCGACCAGGTTTCCCACGCTCCACAACAACCGATTCTGGTACAAGAACACCGGCAGGTTAGTGACCCGGACCCAAACGTTCATCTTCCTTGGAATTGGCTCAGATGGCCGGAACATGGGGGACCAGGATTGCACAGACAGGTAATTTCCGAAGATCGTCCACAGGCCTCCAGTCATGGCGGCTATGTAGTCATCTTCATTGGCAAGTTGGATGACGTAATAGCCGTTTTCTAGGTCAATTACCCTGAATGGTTCCCTCGGCCGCCAAAGGGTTTGGATCTTATTAACCAGGATCTAGAAGCCGACGTTGATCCCTATGGCCTTCACGATAACTGCAAAATGCCATGGCTCCAAGAGTGGTTGGATGACCTCCTGGCAGATTGTGATGGAGGGTAGGACGCCGGAGACATCAATGGAGATGTTTGTGTCCTTAACCAGATCTACTGATGTTGGGTTCAGATACATAAGCATGCCCCCTACGCCGCCTGTGGTGGCATCTCTGTAAGAAACTTTCGCGGCGTCGCCATTCTGGAGGGGCCCTTCCTGGTTGGTTACCGATTGTGGAACCTCCCCGTTGGTGCTGTGATCTGTGTGTATGATCGGTGTTTCCTGTTCCGCTGTGAGGGATTGGTTCTCCGGAGGGCGGTTAACGTGCACATTGCTCTGGCAGCCCCGGCCTCTGTCGCGGCCGCCACTGCTCCCGCGGCCAAACCCTAAGTCCATCGAATGTTGCCATCTAAATCTATGATTCTAGTTTAAAGACAAGTCTCAACCATTCTAGTTTGAAGACAAGTCTCAACCATAGGGCTACAATTATTTTTTAGCACACCCTAATCACCAGAAAACTGGAAATAGGCAAATTCAAATCTCAATCATCAATATTATCGGCAATGAGGGGATTTTATGGTCTATTTATAGGAGAATGCATACTAAAGAAACTAACAAGGACAAAATCTGGATACCTACTCGGAAGGGAGACCCACAAAAGGTATCTAATGATATGATATGGCTCATTCGTTTAATTGTACACTGTGGTACATAATATTCTTATTGTGGTGGTTTATGTCCAAAAATGATGTAAGAAAAGTCAAGCACAACTATGTTCAATATATTTCTTGCAAAAATTTGTACCTTGTACTAAAAAAAGATGTATTCCCCTTGCTTGATTAAAAAAGCCCAAATTCCCTAATAATGCAGCATCAGAAATATCAGAATAATGGTACATAAAAAACCTCGAGTAGAAGCTTTCCAGTAACCAATACAAAACAAGCATCAGGGTTACCAATTCCTGTTGCAAAATGACCAAAGGCACTAGCATTATAGGTATGAGAATATGTGCCAAGTAAAGCTTGCACAAATCCTAGTATGAGATGGAATTATGGACATGACTGTATCTATATCAAGACGTACAAAAAACTAAAATGTTTGGATTAATAGTATAAAATGATCATAAGAAAGTCATTTCATTTACACAACTATTTCTGCAAAGATCTTCAAAAAATGCTGCCCGGCAATGTAAAAGCCATCACCTTTAGAGACATATATCTCAAGTATATTCAAATTTGTTGTCTATGAGTGTATGTGTTGGCATCATGGTGTCTACATGAGCCAAGGGTAGAAATAGGATAAACAAATCGGCCATCCTATCTAGGGATGAAACTTCTTTCTAGTTTTCATCCGAGGAGCAAGACTCATGAGTATGAATCATATAAAATGGAAAAAATAAAGCATGAGGATATACAAAATGTGAAAAATAACAGAGTAAAACTTTTCTTAAAATAAAGAATAAGCACTAGTGGTGCACATCTTTGTGGTTGCAACTGTTGGATATTTGAAGTTAGGAGGTGGGGGTTGTTATATTGGTAGATTTGTGCAGAAACTTACTAGAGTAATTGTCTCATGACAATCCGAATGTATGTCCATTGCAAAATTCCTCTAATTTGGAAAATGCATCTGTTTTCCATCCACAAACTAACAAATTTAAAGCAAGAGGAAAGTGTTTACTTCAACACCAATTTTAACATAATTTCTACAGCTACAAAATTGAAAAATGCCTTATCATGTGGACAAGAAATGGTAGGTGCGAAACTTACAGTAGACACTATACATGGATGTACAAGGTTCCATGATTGCCTCAATGAAATTTACTAATCAAGTTTATTACACCGTATTGACAACATAAATTTTCTAGCCATATTTGAATCAGGACACCAACACAGTTTCTTCTTCCTTGTTTATTTTGAAACGAGGCTGGCCACGAAATATATTTACATGTCTTTTGATGTGCTTACCGTCACAGAAAAAGTAATGGAATATACAAACTGCAAGATGATTTAGAAAAGATCCTAAGCTTCTTTCTAGGGTCGTGTCTTATATAGCATTTTAAAAAGACTTGTTGACCTCATTATTTGTTACATATATATCCCATTTAAAGTTCAGCGTCAGAGCTTGCTTGTCCAATGACGTGCCCTTTTGTCTTTAATATGTACCATTAGAACCATACATATCAGTTTTCTCTATAATTGAGCTATACAAGCATATACTTTCCCTTTATAATTTAATCCTTTGTAAGTATTTTTGTTGTATCATGGCATGGGTTTTCAAATTTTATCCACCATATTATATATTTTCATATTATCATAGTATCAAAATTCTTAGAACACTCAATAGCAAGAACTTTATACTTAGACTGAATTTTCACATTGTTCAAGAAAATTCATGATACATGCTTATTTTTTTCATAGAATTTCTATAGAACTCTGTCATATCAGAAGCAAATGGCGCAAACAAATCATCATAGAACAAGTATTTACCCATCTTTCAAGATTTGTGGAATAGGTGTGCATTTTTCAAAATTCGTACACTTTTCATGTACACATTCCATCATTGCGTCCTTATAAAACTACATATAATTAGCATCAGGTTAAGAGATGTTTACAATTTTATTAATGTGTAAAATAACATACAATAGCTTCATATTGTTATAGATATTGCAATGACTACAAGAAGAATAACATTAATAGTCAAAGTAGACTAGACATGAAAATAAAAATATAGGTTTAGTAATACAAGGATGAACAGGTTAGGGGTGGAAAGAAAGAGTTAATTGCAGCTATAGGGGTATTCGTAGATAAACACAGGGGGACAAATTATGTGTAGTGTTCCACTACGCTGGTTCGAAAGTAAGGAGCTTATTGAGAATGATGTGAAACTATAATCCGAAATGGGGTTTATTAGCAACACAATAATGTGTCTCCGTTATTCTTTTCATGTAAGAGACAAGTCTCGAGTCCTTAGTTGGCATTCAAAATCCATTCTTTAGCATGAAACTTCCACAATCATAATATCAAATTGTTCCCTTTGCCATGGGAAAGTCTTTGTGATCTTTTTCTCATCTCCTCCTTCTTGGTAACTACCACCTCATATATCAACTTTCTATAGTTTGATAGAAGTCCTTGTTATATTTGTGGTCAATCTACATTCACCCTTTGAGGGAGTTGACGTCTAAATAGGTATGTGTGGTCAATCCACATTCACCCTTTGAGTGAGTTGGCATCTGAATAGGCCTCTCATGTATATTTTTAAGAACAGAGAGTACCACAAAATAAAGCTACATTGTCACTATTTCGGGCCAAAGAAGAATGGTTTTGTAATGTATGGGAATTTCCATTTCAAGACTAATAAACATTCGATCAAGAAGAGTAAACAAAAAACAATTAGATAAATGTGCTACAACTCCGATTAAAGAGATATTAATCCAGTAAAAAATGTGAACTTTTACAGGAGAAGAATGTAAAAGAAAAATCATTTACACCTCCATTCACCACAACAAAAGAAGCATAGTCTTGAGGCTCAATGCCTCCATTTCTAGCATATTTTATATCTTTAGCGAGATGGTAAACCTAATGATATGGATCTAGCTACTGCCTCTGGCATTTCACAAAAGTGTAGGGACAACATGGTTTGCATTTAGAATGCAGAGCACGGAAAGCCAAGGTAGAGTACTTAGCTCGATAACTTCGGAAAGGATGCTTGGACGACCTTTACAATGCCTATACAGACTGTATTGTCATAGCAACATGTTGAAATATAATATTCTCTGATATTTGGGGATCAACAACAGTGGGTGTTTGTCAAAGACTATCATCGGTTGCCAGAAGAATGGATGTAATTATTCCTATAGCAAGCAGTCCAGTTGCCTTTCTATGATAGTGTGCCATAACTACTGCTTAAGTTTGCATTGTTTAGACAATGGTAGTTTAAAAGTTGCATGGCAACTTAAAAGGAGTAGAGCCAGCCACATGATTTGTAATATTTCCTCTGCGATGGAGTTTTATGTAGAGTCTAGACTATTTGGCAGAAGCACCTGACATTCCTCTACCTATGCAATGGCCCATCAAGTATCCTTCCTCATTTTAAGATTAGTCATTGCTTGTCTAATTTGATTATTAAGTGCATCTTGGCCACCCCTTAGATATATTCCCTAAAAGACCCCTGATCTCTTTCATTAATGATATAGAATATGTCCTTTCAATCTGCCACCTCAGGCCACCAACTCATTCTAGTTGGTATATTTAGACCAGTTCATTTCACCATTTTTTCCCTCATTAGTAGTTTAAGATACTTAAGCATGAAGAATCTGGCATATAGACATTTGCTTCGAGGTGAATGCACAACCCTGTCATGGATCAGCCTCAAAATTCTCTTTATATCGCCTCTGGTATTACAAACATAAGAATAGCTATCTTCTCTCTAATTCTGAGATTTCCGTTTTCAGATTTAGTTGTAATACAACCTTCCAAGCATGTCTATTAAGGTCCAAAAGAACAATTCAGGGAAGGAATGCTATAAAACTAATCAGCTACTTTCACAAATAATCGATCAAATGGTATGTATAAAAGTAATCAAACTATCACAAATAATCAGCAAGCACATACTGTATTTGACAAAATCCAACTGTGCAGTGAGTATGTGTCCCTGTATGGAACATGTAGAGTGGAAAAGTAAATGTGGCCTTTAAATGAGGTTCTATAGGTCAAATGCACAGCTCATAACTAAAAGTAGCTCGAGAATTAACTATGTGCAATTAAGAAACATATCAACCATGATTGCAGTTTGTTACAGGACCACAAGTTATTAAACCAAAGATATGTGCAGGTGGTTCATTATATCTATTTCTGTAAGTACCTGTGATGGTGTTGTTTGTGTTTGAACTGATAATCATCCTCCTAGACACTACAACCCGAACCATGAAAATCCACCATGCGGTCCATACACATACATGGGCATCATCTCCTCAGCAAGATCTATGCTAGCAGTGAAAATGGTAGAATCAGACCAAGAACGATGGATTTTCTCTCTACCTGGGCTAACCGGTGACCTCCCTTGGAATTGCATGTATCTTCACTAGCCGGTCTAGCACTTCGATTGGTTGAGCTGAGATGGGGGTGGGGGTGACCAGAGGGACGGACGGAGATAGTTGGGGGAAGCAGGAGGCGGGTGTCGTAACTAGGGCAAGGGGTAGGAGAAGAGGGTAAGAGGAAGAAAGCTCCTTGGGGGAACAAGTGGAAGGGGGTGGGAACGGAACCAATGCATGTGTAGTTTTGGACGGAGTATTCACACCCACCAAATTTGAAATAAGATGGAGTAGCGCGTGAAAAATTTGAAAATTTGGGCATGTCAAATATTTATGAAATCCATAGAGTGGGAAGAGATAACACGAGTGGGGGAAATTATTTATTTTGTATTTAACTAAGATGTGTAGTCAATTTTATAGCTATTAGAATTGACGACATTTATTTCCTTTACACTATTATAGTTTATAAAGAAAGGTAACTTTAACTACAAATATAATATGTATAGTTATAAGAAATGTAGCCAAATCGTCCTTTTTTTGTAGTGACAATAGTAGTACAAACTGGTATATGTTGACAATCTGAACATGGAGCCACTTGAGTCCTTGGCCATCACCATCGATCATCGAGCAAGAGGATAACATGATGGCGAAGGAAGGCTTGGTGTAGTGGACCCTAAGAATTTCCCTAAAAATGGTGTTTCTTTGGTTACGGGTTAGGGTTTTTTTTTTATCAGGAGAACTTGCATTGTTGTGTGTCGAGCATAACCTATACCAAGCAGGATATAAGGTGTTGCCATCTTCTTGGTGTTAATACTGGTGGTTGGATAAATTAGCTTTTCAACTTCTTTAGGAAGTAGCCATTTGTGGCTAGACCGGGAGCGGCAAGGCTCGGGACAATTTCGTACCATAAGAGGTCCGAGAGTAGATGGGGAGGTATAAAACATAAGAGTGGGGAGGAGCATTTTCATGGAGACCTCCGGACTGATCAGCTACGACCACCATTGGACTCGGTTTCATAATGATGGACTAAGACCTAATCCAACCACCGTTGGTGACCCTTCAGGGACCACAATGTGTTCTTGTTATGCAGGACAAATATACAAAATCAATACTTCCCACGTGGATGGCTCACATTATCGTAGACTTGTGCCTCTACAATTGGTACAACTCACAACCAGGACACTCCACCTGATCGTATCGCACGGTTCGGAGCGGTGTCATGCATGCAAGGTGTAGAATGGACCATCGAGCAGCTCCTCTTTTATATTTCGGAAATGATTCCCTCACGCGCAAGCGCAGGTTACGCGCGGAGAGTGGGTGGTTTGCTGGGAGAGAGGCTGATGTAGGGGTGATGACGTGGTAGACTTTAATTGGATGAGTTGGTAGATGTTGTCTAATATGCAAATAAATGTGTTTTGCTTATAACTTTTGGACCGTGATGATTTTTTTGACGAAATAAAAATTATTAGATTTGTTATGAAAAATACAATCCAGCAAGACTAATATTGATATATTTTTAACAAAAAAAATGATATGAATAAGTTATTCTGGGTGTCAATGAATCATTTTGGGCATCAATAAGCCATATTTGGGTATCAGTAGCCATTTGTGTGCATCGTTATAATTCTAGGTGTCAATGAACCATTTTGGACACCATTTTAAACTTATGAGTGTCAATGAACCATTTTGGGAGTCAATTACTTTATTTGGGCATCATCTTTATACTTTTAGGTGTCAATTAACCATTTTTGGGTGTCAATAACCTTTTATGGGCGCCATAGCATTCAAAATGTTTTATTTGGGCGTCATTTTAAACTCAATTAACCATCTTTGGGTGTCATTAGCCATTTATGAGCGTCATTATAATTCAAGGTGTCAATGAACTATTTTGGGCGCCATTTTAAACTTCTGGGTGTCAATGAACCATTTTGGGCGTCAATTACCTTATTTGAGTGTTATTTTTATACTTTTGGTGTCAATAAACTATTTTGGGAATTCAATTAACCATTTTTGGGTGTCAATAACCTTTTATGGGTGTCATAGCATCCAAAATACTTTATTTGGGCGTCATTTTAAACTTCTGGGTGTCAATGAACCATTTTGGGTGTCAAATACCTTATTTGGACACCATCTTTATACTTTTGAGTGTGCAATGTACCATTTTAGGCGTCAATTAACTTTTTTGTGTGTCAATAGCCATTTATAGGCATCATAACACCCAAAAATGGAAAATAACGCCCAAAAATGGTTAAATAGTTGTTTTGGTAGTCGATAACTTATTTGGGTGTCATCTTTATACTTCTGAGTATCAAGTTTTGGGCGTCAACTAACCATTTTTGGATGTCAATAATCATTTATGGGCACCATAGTTGGTTGTCAATTAACTTATATATATCATTTTTGTATTTTTTTTCTCAAAAATATGTCAATATTAAACTTGCTATATTACATTTTTAATAACGAAATCAACGGTTTTGTTTCATAAAAAAATTATTTACGATTCAAAAATTATAAGCGAAATAAATTTATTTGTCTATTTCATAATTTCAAAAAAAACATTCAATCAGCCGTTGCCACGTGGTACGATTTGAGAAGTGACTTGAAGCCGATTTCACTCGCACACTTGCGTGTAAAACCGGACGTGACTGCGTGAGCATCACATAATCTTAACTCTTTATATTTATCAGCATCAAATACCGCCGGGCCGGCGGAAAGAATCTCTGAAAGGCAACTCAGCGGCCCCAGAAACCTCCGCCAACAGAGTCTCGTCACTGACGGCAGTCGTTCATTATTGGTTGGCACATCAAAATTGAGCACGTCACTGACGGCAGTCGTTCATTGGTTGGCATATCAAAATCGAGCAGCAAACGGTAACCTGCCATGCGTTTTTTGCATATAATATATTATTAGGCGCCGGCGGTAGGTGAGAGAACGGTGGCCGACATCTAAGAGTGTCCAGTGAGAGCATGGGTATAAGGAATCAACGGAGAGGCGGCGAAGACGGTGTGCTGTCCTTGTCACCCCGTTGTTGTAAAAGTTTTGTAGGTGAGACGATCACTGATTCAGTCTTGCGTAGTTCAGCGCACACATGTGTCCAAGGGCGATGCACAGCGGCTCGGATGTGATGACAAGAAGAGATAACTGAGGGGCGAAGAGATCCAGCTAGGTCGGATGTTAGGGGGTTGTTTTCTCAGCGTGTTCTGAATGTAATTAGGACCAACCGGATAAAATATGAGTTTTCCGTGACCTATGAGCACTCTAGTCATCGCCCAACCAGATTGTCGATAAAGCTAGTGATCACCTACCAGATTGTCGATAAAACTATTCAACAAGAGAAACACAACAATTTTTGTCTCTCCTCAAAATCGATTGTTTTACTCTACTTATGTCTATAAAAAGGAAAAAAAATAGATCACAATAACTAAAGTAAAATCACATAAATAATCATTTTTTAATTTAATCAATCAAAATGTCGACTTCTAGTGGAGTTAATGTCTGATTTGAAACCGTTGAGCTACGAATTCGGAAGGGCAATGGACTGACGAACACACAACTGTGCCATTTTTTCCCTCTTTAGTTTAGTATGAGTTCATTGACAAATTGAGCATATGCATATTATTTTTTGACTGAATGTTATCGAATAGATAATGCCCGTTATGTGTATCCAATTTTATTAGATTAGAAGTGATATTGCAATCATATGATTAAATGCACTTTAGATACTTACTAATATATTTTAGTTGTAGGATGTGTAGAATTTATTGACTGAGACTCAATGCATCAACACCTAATTCGTTGCCATCAATTCAAATAATATAGTTACACAGTTAAGGTAGAGTCAGTGCATCAACACATATTTGATCCATCGAGAACCCACATTGATGCATTGAGAGCCCTATCATTGCATTGACCGCCCCTATTGAAGCACCAATACAGAGGAAAGCTTCAACAATAATCAACAGCCTAGCTCTATTGATGCATTGATGGGTTTCTTGATGCATCCATGCAACACATCTGGATTTTCATAAATTCATTTATGAACCTTCAACGCTCGAGATCTAATATGAGAAAATAGATCATGTAAGATGTGATGGTGAGGGAAAGTAGTCCTATCATGCTCCAGATTTCATTGATGATTAAAGAAAAGAAGAGAGAGAAAAGTGTCTCACCACCCACATGCATCCAAAGGAGAAATAGATCAATACAAACCCTCCCAAAACATTCCCCTAACTTGCTACTAGAGTCCACTATAGAGTTCCTCCTTTCTCTTTAAGTTATTATGCTTGTTACTATTCTTTCTCTCAGACATATGAGTAAAATACAATTATGAGGAACTAATCTTTTTTTTTCTTAGGATCCTAGAGCAGCCACAAATGGTATTGTTGTTTGAATCTTGGTATATATTAGTACATGAATTGTGGCTTGGATTATATGAATGAATAGTTTCTATTTTGTCAATTGTCAATAGTTACAATATTTGATGTTATAGATCGGTTTTGTGATTATAAGAAGCAACTTAAACTGGTTGATTTTCATGGACGTAGGTCATGAGAGCATAATAGCAGCCTTGTGCCTGCGATACTCTATAAAATTATACTTGAATATTTAGTTTAACTAAGTTAAAAGTACCACACAAGTATTTTTTTTCTTAATTAAGTATGGTGTTATGATTTGAAAGAACGTATTGTTGTAGTGTACTGTCTATCTTAATCGCAATGTTCATGTGTTAACAGATTCATTGAGTTAGAAATAATTGATTATCATGGTGAATCTAGTGTCCTAGGAATCGTAAATCTAAATATTTAATCCATCATAGTCGATTGTTAGGTTAAACTTGTAGTTAATCAACAAACCAAATCCAATCCTTTTATTATCTTAGTTGATTGATTTTGTTTATTCATAATTCCTAGTGGCCCAACACCTAGAGGTTCAACAACTCGAGTTCAAGCACCCTAATTTAATTGACAACCATGCACTTGTATTTGTACACACAATTTTCATGTTTCATTGATCAAAATTAACAATTAAGGTTTTAATAAAGGCACAATTTATAATATATTAATATTTAACAAATAAATAATTCTAACATGTCAATATTATATAGTAAAATATGACTATTTATGCTTTAGAATAACATGTATTGGAGTTTTTATCTAGTAACAAGCATGACCTTCCTCGATTTAGAAAATTCATTGGAATGAGAAAATAAAGTCATGTAGAATATGAATAAGAAACTGACTAGAAAGTTTCCTAGATGTATGCAAACTCATTAGTGGTACATGTCTTCAAGGTTTCTTAAGTAAAGAGAGTAGATCAAGTCCATATTCAAAATTTGATTGTTGATTGTTTTTCTATTCCTCCCCACCCTCATGTGGTAAATAAGTAACATGGAACCACATCTGGGTTTTCCTTTAAGGCTCAGTAGATGCTTAAACTATTGAAGAATGATAGCATAAATTGTAATGAACTCAGACCAAAATCAATAGGTACATCCCAAGAAGGGAAAAATGTGGTTGTGTTTTCTGCTCACAACATTAAAGACAACAATTGAAACAAAGGAGAAAACAAACTCCTACATGACTTCCAAAATGGTAAAACTTCTCAAAAAGAAATTCCATGACAACATATAGTAGTTCTTAGAATTTGATTGGACCATATCAACTCCCATGCACTTCTCAATAGGATACTTTATTTATTTGAGTACTAATACATATACAATACTATATAATCTAGTTTTAATTTAAAATATGACATTACAATGTCGGGTCTGATTCTTGGCTTGCAGCATTGCAAAAGAAAACCGTTTGAGGTTGGCCAATGTTGCATCCGCTATAAGGGAATTGACTTATAACTAACTCAAAATTGGTTTTCTAACACTTGAGGGGGTAACTCGTCCTATCTCTTTTTTTATAGTTACTAATGCAATCGAAGTGGGTGAGAACTTCCAGATCATTATGCACTTGGACCCAATCACGAAATCCTATAAAACTTCCAATCATATTGGAAAAAGTAAAATGTGATCAAAAAGTAATATTGTATGTTAAGATTTAGTGTGTATTGCATTATATTGCAGCGACGATAATTAGTGAAGCTATAGAAACCATAGGACTTTACACTCAACCCAATATCATTCTAGGAAACCTCTATATGAAATAAAAAAAATGAACAAAGAGAGGAAGGGATGCATGACATATGGAGAGGGAGGACATTTTAATATTACTATTACAACCTCCACAAGAGTTCTAAACCCAAACTTTTGAAAAATATATGATTATAGGATAGGGTTTGGCTAGATGAGAAAAAACACATCCTAAGTGATGAGTTGGCAATTAATTAAGGATAGTGGTGGACATAAGTAGAGAATACATCTTCAAATTATATCATTTATATATCATGAATAAATCCTTAATAATATCATGTACTTGTGACCTTGAACATATTTATGTGAGATCTTATTCTCAGCTTAAACATAAATTTATGTTTTACTACTTTGTTTTGGTATTATCTTTTAACAAATACCCATCTAAAGTAAAATGCTCAGATTTTAAATAACTTGTTTCTTATGCTTTAGACATGATTAGTTATGGTATGGCCAAGTGAAACCATGTGTTTTGTTAAGTTAGGTTTTAGGGGTAATGTGATATTTTCATATGATAATATGATACAAAATAAAAAATAGTTACCCAAACCTTCATTTGGTGTTAGTAAATATAGTGAATTGATATAGTGCTTAGGTTGGATTCAAAAACCAACATAATATTGGTTCCTTAATTGATATCCATTATATGTATGGTTTTTTTCTAGATAACATTCATTAGTATGATTGACTTTTCATTTGGTGTGACTGGCCTATAGGAACAACCACTGCTAGATATGTTAGTTAACATCTATCAACTGTATTCAAGTGTTGTGCCTAACTAGACAAAGGTCTGATGACCCAAGGTGAAGTCAATTTGAATTGTTGCATTGACTACTAATTATTGGTTGGATCATTAGTTGGCCAACTAGAGATGCTTGTAGTGGAGGGTTGCACCGACTTAATCGTACATTAAGTAGACTTAAAAGTTAGCTTGGCCGACTAAATGTTCTCACAAAAAAATATAAAAAGCGGTAATATGTAATCTACCCAAGCACCTAACACCCTATATAAAGCTTGAATACAACATAGACTTTGTATATTACATCATTCTACATTGCTAAGTTTGTAATACAAGGATAAGAAGATATGTAGATGATGTTTTAAAAGATCTTGCTTGAATCAAGTTATAAACTTGATTTCTCACCATAATAGAGATCATACTATGTAAGTTTATACAATCTCATCTTCATCTCTGCCTTTCCTCTTATTGTATCCTATAAAATATCTTTTTTGAACCTTCATAAGAAACCCTAGTGCTTTCTCCAAGTATATATTTTTCTTCTTTAGACCGAGAATGAGGTTGAGGATCTTGGTGGAAAAATTCATTCTTAGGAAGCTCTAGACCTAGGGTTATTTTTGTAGGGTCTAGTCTAGAGAGGGGTGAAGTGATATATTGAAAAATAAAATACAAACTTGTTAGACCTTCAAATTAAATAACGATCTAAGTATAACAAGCAAGGAAGAGAGAGATTGAGAAACCACACAAATGAAAAAGGATATATATTGTTATGGCTGGATATATTTTAGCATCACTACATAGAAAGGTTAGCCTCTAGGATTTTTGAACCACTTGAGTTCACATTGTATTTCCTTAGCAAGAGCTTAAACCATGCAACCTTTCTTTTAATTTCAAGAGTAAATAGCTTCATTTATTCGGAAAGGACTTAAAAACCTAGTAAGAGGCTACCTACCCTAACCTATGGTTGTCTTCCCTTCACATTCCTTATATAAGGAAGAGCTTCAATTGTTACTAAGAGAAAGAGACTAGGAGAGGTATGTGAGAGTTGTAAAGATAACAATCAAGGTTGGCTTTCTTACAAAGTATTCCTAATCATCAACTGAAGTACTCAAACATAATAACAAGAAGGAATTTAAGGGATCTTTGAGGAAACATATAAAGAGTGTTGCATTTTAATACTACGCTAGGCTTGGGAAGATTACAAATAGTTCATATTTTAGTTAAATATGTCTAGTAGACATTAGTGGTTTCTAGGGGAGTATGTGAAGTCCCAACAAAAATAAATTTTCACTTAATTGTCCCAAAAATGACTATTTATACAGTTCTAAAAAATGATATTGTGGGTTAGTTGGAGAAATGCTAATTCTAAAATCTAGAAAAAAAACTATCCATTGTGTATACAAGAAACACAATCAGCTAGAACTTTTCTAAGAAAAACAATCAGCTCAAAATTTTAGTTAGTGACAATGTTCAAGTGTGAAAATATTTCATAGTCCCATGCAATGTGGCACAAAGTTTTATACATTTGTAATTTTCTCAAAGGGGGTGTTCATATAACCATTTTCTACCACTTAGTGATGGAAGAATGACTAAAATACACAAAACAAAATAAATGGATCTCCTCCCAGTTGATTTTTGCATTGAATTAATTTCCAATTGACTTCTTTAATACTAGAGAAACTCATTTGATATTAACACCTCCATGTTTTGTTAATCGAGCTTCATAGTCTTAGTTAAAACTTTGTCACTTGGATAGGTAGTGAGAACATTTATATTTTTTTATCACTAATGCATCTAGAGTTCTCATCGGGAGTGTCATTTTTGTCATTTTTAATCTAGGATTTTAATGCATAGATATAAGTCGCTCACACTTTTTTGTTGTTTACTTGTGTGAGAGTAATGATGTTGTCATTTATTATGAATATGTACCATGTTAGTCAGTATCATGTAAATTACACAATATGAAGGCTCATTTATATTCCATGTTAAATTATACAAAAAGTTTGTATCACCATGGTGAATATTGGTGAGTCAACCTAGATTTTAAACATGACAAGTTCCATCTAGTCAAATAGAGCTGGATACGATGGTGAGTGTCCATGGGTTGGATGGGTCAAAGAAGGACAATGACATAGGATTAGTAATGAGAAGATGATAGTGAAAAAGATATATCATCAGTGAGAGAAGTTGAAGGTGAATATTGAGGGAAGTCATCGGTCAAAAACATCTAGAGGGTGGTAGGGTAAGTACGGATCTAAGAGATTTGGGTATCAACAAAGAATGAGAAGATGTAGGGTGGTTCTGCATGGTTGAAGAAATGTGAACGGTCTAGGGGAATGTTGTCGCTTATTAGGGGCACTATAACTAGAGTGTGACACGTTTAGGTGGTAGAGTGTTTTTTTACAAGCTTTGAGAAGATGACAGTTTGGGTAGCGGTAAGAGAGGATTACTCTCACATAAAGTGGAAGGGAAAATGTCTACCTTTTAGAGGGTGTGATGTGAGCTCTATATTAGTCTCTTCATACCCTTAGTCAAATCAAGACTGAGAGATAGTCATGTCTACTGGTGGTCCTTGTGAACAAAGAAGAAGGTGGGACCAATGAGAAAAAAAATGGGAAGGACACAACGAAGGATGATGTGCTTGTACATATGTTAGGGTTGTTGAATGAGGAGGATATTATGGTATATGAGAGGCAAGAAAGAACTTAATCGCTTAACTTGTCATTTTTACACAAAGAACTACCTACCTAGTTTGTTAGAGCATTTATGAATTGGTCTAATAATTCATGCGTAGGTCAAAATGAAGGTTTTCATATTTTAACTACGTTGTAGCATTAAAAAGGCATTCAAGGAGACATCAGATAAAACCCTAACCTCATACATTGTACAAAACTTATGTTGATGTGTGTGTAAGAAACAAAATCATACAACCACAAAAAACACACACCATAGAAGAACACAATATTTATGTGGTTCACTAAAAATAGGATAATCCATGGGAATGGGTGGTTACTTAACCATATTAGATTGTGATTCAAAATGGATCATCAAAAACTACAAGAAATCTTCCTAATATCGGCATCCTATCCCAGCACCATACATTATGAGCTTGCATACACTATATAAATCGACACATATAATTGTAGCAAATATTTAATATATAACTTGTCATTTTATAGATTATGGGATAAAACTCTTTTTTACAGAATACCAAATGCTAAGAATGATGTATAATTGTCTAAATAATAGTTTGTTTATCACATTAGTGTCAGATGTTTTACTCCCTTAGGTCCACACACTAACCAATTGAGTTTCACTAGATGCAACCCTAAGAGTTTTGAACACAATAGGGGGTCTTTCAAATTTACAAAGGGCCTAAAATGACACACCCACTTAGATTAATACACTAAACTTGCAAGCACACTGAGTCGTGTTGGATATCGGCAAGCAACAAGAATAGGGTCGATCCACGGGGAGAAAAAGGAGCATTAGAGCTAGGTTAGTTTTGGCTAGGTTCCCACCGCAGAGTCTAGGGTTAAGGATTTGAAGGTTGATTTTGTTAATTAACTAATATTGAACAAGTAAACATTTAAAGAAAGACAAATAAGATCAACACTTAAATTATCCTAGACAGTTAGTTCTAATTAGAAAGGAAAGACAAGCTAAGCAAGAAAAGGGGCAAGCTACACTAAGACAATAAAAGAAAGCAAAAAAGAGATCTACACTACACTAACATAGAAAATTAAGCACAAGAGAAATCAAATACCTAGAAAAGCAAGAACAGGGCAAGAAGGTAACTATGCAAGTACAGATCTAATTAAGCTAACACTAGCTAAGCAAGAAGGTAATTAGGGTTTTAATGCAATTAAGAGAAGTGTGGGTCTCTTGGGGGAATGAACTTTGCAATTGTGTTGGGTTGATAATATGTTAACATTAATTTTCCATTTAGATTACCAACCTAACAACAAGTTAGATTCCAATGAGTCTCCCTAAACTACTAATTGGCCATGGTTAAGGTAAGTATATATAGGGGAACTAGTCCGTAACACCTCCTACCCACCCTTACAAGGCTCACTTGGACTAGGGTTTAGGTGTAATTTAATTAGGATCTAATAAATCCTATGTTTATAGGATAGGAACTCCTACGATAATTAGGGGCTAAGGGTAATAATGGAAGGTGGAAGTGAGGTTTTAGACCTCACATCACCTACATTCTAGCCTTGAGAAGGCTCTAAGCTAATTACACTAAATGCTCCTATATTGGCTACTTAGATCCCTAACCTATGTGTTGGATAATTTATTAACATGTAGTAAGGTTAATACCTAACTAGGGATCCATTAATTAGACTTAGGAGAAACTCACAAAAAGAGCCACATATAAGCAATTTTCCTAGAATTTAGGTGATTTCAAGCACAAACCACAAAAAAATTTATGGGAAATGAGATAGAAGTATAACATAATCATTGGAAAACGAAATTACAATGTTTACATATCACTTTCCCCCAACATGGTATCAAAGTAACATTTTTGACAACAAACAACCCACCTAAGGGGGCCTAGCTACTTATAGAATAAGAAAATACAAAGATAGAGGAAGAAGGATGAGTACAGGAGTAGAAAAACATAGTATCTAGGTGGAGACTCCTCCTTCTCCAACTCCTAGCAACAATAATTTGAACTTCTCCTTCTCCCAAGATGGAATGGCATGGATGTGTGAAGGAAAGCAGACTAAACCCTAAAATAGATGTTTTCGGGTGGAAGATGGTGGAATGGAGCTGGAATGTAGTGGGAATCGAGTCGAAGGGGATAGGGTGGGATAGAGTGGTTGTAGGAGTAGATAAAATCATGCTACATCCATCACCTAGGTATATATAGGTGGTGGGGAAGCATTAGGTCAAGTAGGGAAAACATGGGTATAACAGTGCAAAAATAGGCTAGGGTTGTTGGCCACCATGACTGTTTTGGGTAACGAAGACCGTGGTTGTTTTAGGTAACATGGTTGTGGTGTATGAGCATAGGTGAGGTGGAAATTGGATGAGAAAGTCAGATAAACTCACAACTCTAGAGGGTCAGTACCACAACCGTGGTGGTCATAACCACGGTCATGGTGGACTTGGGTCACCATGGGGGTGGTGGGTCTTAGTCACCATGTGGGTGGTGGTCACCATGGAGGTGGTGGGTCTTGGTCACAACAGAGGTGGTGGCTAGTAGCTTCAAAGTTGCACTTTAAATGTGACATGCATCATTTGTACCATGATCAAGGCCATATACCACGGTAATGTTGGGCTTCTTCCTTGCAATTTGACCTTCCACTTGCTCATCTTTGATGCTCCTTGATTTTGGTTGATCCTTGACCACTTGGAATAGGTTAGGGAAGATCGTGGGCTCTCTTTAGGCTCCTTCAAGGTAAAGAACCCTTAGATTCTCCTCTTTCTCTCTCTTCCATCCAAATCATGGTCAAAGTACCTGAAAATCATGTAAAGAACATCTATAAGTGCATTTTGTAGTAATATGCATATTGAGGAAAATAACACATAATCTAACAACTGTAGATGTTATTGAAGTGCAATAAAACACAATATGAAGCCCTAAAATAGGAGTCCATCACCAACCCAAACTTAAAAAATACTTGTCCTCAAGTATGCTCCAACTCAATCTCTCTTCAATTTTTCAACAAACAAGGAATGAAAAATGCATATTGACTAAATGGGCTCAATGATGAGTAAGTACATGTGTTCCTCCTCTCTTGTCTCTTTCACAAACCAATCATGATTAAATCATTGAGCATACAGACTTCACATATAGAGCATAGAATACACAATCAATCCATATGGCTATCATAGTTCTCCAGTAAACCATTTCATGGTGGTGAGGATAAAAAATGACTAATGTTTTTATTTCACATTCATGCATTCAATATCACATGTCAATCCACACTAGGTAACTCACATTGCTATGAAGAAGAAAAAATGAGGGAGGTTTGATGTTCCTAGCTCAATGGGCATGCAAAGAAAGGGGTTGTGGTAAGAAACTGGAATGCTATTACATATGAGCACTCATCTTATCTTTATTTAGATGTTATTACATAGGAGCATCTTTTATTTTCTTTTTGATTTTTATTTTCTTTTTCTTTGCCCTTTGTGTATCTAGGGCACATGGTAGTGAGAATGAAGCATAGGATATAGATATGGCCAACCCAAACTTTTAAAGGTGGCCAAGGCTGAATATGTGTACTTTGGCATCCTTTTATGAGGCAGAGAGGTAAGAAGATGATAGAAGAAAAGTGAGTCAAAGAGTAGTTACTAGTATGGATTTTAACATGAGAACTCCAATATGAAAGCTGCTCCAACAATTTCATCAAATAAAGACACACCACAAGAATGAGAAATATTGAAACCACACTTTTATCATGAGATTCTACAAAAGCCTAAGCATTTGCGACTTGATGAAATCATAATTCAATTAAAAATTCACAAGAATGAGAGAGGTGATTCACATGTAAAAGTCAAGACTGAGGTCATTTAGCAATAGATCATGATAATCCACCATGCATTTATCAAAGGTCAACATTTTCAATCCAATAAATTGAGATTGGGTAAAAATACAGTTTTAAGCAAGAAGTTCTAAATTTGGGAACAATTGGCCGAAACGGTGCCAAATTTCCTTCAATCTCAACTAAGCCTACATTATGGAACATAAAGTAAGAAATAAGCAAATCCTAGCTAAACAAGCAAAAATTATAAAGTTATACATGAAATGCAATGCATGGAAAATTTTTGAAAATTACAAAAAAATTGCAAGAAAGTGAACTACATGGCATGAAATTATGCAAAGCAAGAAAACATCTAAACTAGAAAGCAAAAACAAGAAAACAAAAGTAAATGACAAGATGAAATGCAAAAATAGTGAAATTAGGGCATTACCTCCCTACCACGCCAAACTTTTGAATCATGTTGTCCTCAGCATGACACTTAAGTCTAGGAATGATAGGGTAGACAATCACTGTTGTTGTGGAGGATCGAGTGACTTAATCTATTGGACTCGTAGGCAGCATGTTTGTGTTGCACCACACGATCTTGGTGGTTGGCATTCCACACAACCATGTTACACAATACACCCGTTCTGGGTTCTCTTGTGCTTTCTTGATCAAAAGTCATTCCCCAATGATTTTGAGTGTACCACCATGGTCATTCCATGGTACCACAACCATGGTGGACAATGAAAGATTCTTCCAAATCATAGTTGGGTTTCTTCATTTCACAATCTTTTTCACTTGCACATTTAAAAAATTGACAAACATATTAAAATAATTGTGTGTGTTTTCTTACAGAAGTGTAAAAATAACCAAAAGTATCAAAAATGGAAGGTTGGGTGAAAATTTTCTAAACCAAGGTGGGTTGCCTCCCACTAGCGCTAAGTTTTATGCCTTCAATCAAGAATTTTTATTCTTGCACCATTCATCCATTCGAGATCCTCATGTGTCTACTCTTGAAATAGATACATCCCTCATTTGAATTCAACATGTGTTCGTTGTCCCATTGATCACAAAACCTATCATGAGGTCTTCCATCTAGATCTCCTTCTTTCAAATGATCAGTCAGACTCTGCAAGTGACCATGTTCAATATCCTCATCTCATTCTCATTAGGTTGGGATCTTGCACATGTTGATCTTTATCTTCATGTCCATGAAAGAGATTATCATTGTGTCATTTTGCACATGTATCACTGTTATACCAAAATCTCACAATTACCATTAATCATGAGATTAGGGAATAAATTGAGGATTTATCGTAATACAAAGATCACCCTTAACTTTTTTTTCTTTTTCAAACTCTTTGTTTTCTCACATTCAACCACATAAACAAATTTTACAAGAGAATTAAACCTTGATTACTCTAATATGATCTCAACATTAATGATACACATCCATACATTCATTCTATTTCTCACACTTCCATGTACATATGATAAGGTAATCAAATGCATTCTCTCTTATTAAGGAAATGAAGATACAAACATCATTTACAACTCTCTCCAATCTATACAAGGACCTAGAGTGACAAGGACCGACTGAACTTAACTATACTCAAACTAAACTCTTGTGGCAAATCTACTCTGATGCTGTGACATCTCGCTATCACACAGACAATGAAATGCCACATGAAAACATGCGGAACTTCCATAAACCACATATTACCAAAAACATGGGTTAATTAAAACTGATTGTAGAAAGCAGATAAATAAAGACATTATTACATCTAGATCCTTTTCTTGTAAGGAAACATGTTACATAAACATACATAAACCTTGATACATGTCCATAGTTCATAGGATCCAACTGTCACATATGCACAAAGAGTTCACCACATGTTTATATACAGAACAGGCCATACTAGGCCAACAACAGGATAAATAAAGCTACATCAGCTATACATCATGGAACGTCATCAAAACACCTCCAAGGACCTGAGTGTACAGAGATGGCTCTAGGACTCTACTACAAAATGACCAGAACAGCAGCATATCCATCTCTTGCCTCCTACTATTCTTCTTGCTACTCGGCCACAACCTCACGACCACCACCACGTCTAGCACGATCACCTAAAAGGTTGAAAACCAACAGGGCGAGACACACAGTCCCAGCGAGAAACAAAACTCCCCTCTGAACTATAAAACTTCAGATAAAGCAGGTAACTAATATAAGCAGCATATTAAACAATGCTTAACTTTAATAACAACTTACCAAGATATCCAGGAGGCATATAATAGATATTTCTTTATGGAAGATGATTGACAAGACAAGCTTTATAAGAACTTATCACAAGATATGAGGAATGTGTAAATAACCTGAGGATATGACTAGAGCTACTATAAAAGCAAGGCCTCAACTAATGTTCTGTGTTTTGCCTTAAGCAATATATACTATATGGTTGGATTACAATTTATTATGCCTTGAGGAAGTGATATGTACCGCTCAAATCCAACCTTCGACTGCAAAGCCCAAAATAGGTGCCATACAAGGTTAATGGAAGAACCGAACTCCACGACCTCACCTTTTCTTGGTCAATGCACGATAACTAAAGTAGGATTGCAATCTCTTTCTTGAGTGGCCTCAGCCACAGGGTTAGCTCACACAGTCTACCCTTTTATCTAGCCTGCCTTGGTACAGGTCATGTTGCTAGTATACTTGAGCCATGGGCCAGTTCACCATACTCCTTGAGCCATGAACACATTCATGCTCTATCATACTGAGCTATGGGCCTATTCACCATGCTCTGATACACATATTGAGTCCACAACTGCAGTTTCACTCTAATCCTCCTACTTTCAGCTAGGAGAAACCCCACATATTCAACAATATGCACTCTAGGTAATCCCATAGGATAAACATGTTTCACCATCACAAACTACTGATGATGATGGATCTATGGCCAGGGCAAAACTAACTGAAATGTTCCACTGTCATTAATTAGTATATTTTAGGTGAATTGTTGAGGCAACCAGGTTATAAACAACATTGTGTATTATTACTGTCATTATCACATTGACATGGGATCTCAGTCCCTCATCACATAACACCACTGCCTCTCAAGGCTTTATCATCATACATCATCATGGGATAACAATCCCTCATCTCATCATCATAGGTTTACACCTCAAACAAGCACTCAGCCTTGATCAGATCACCAGACCTTTCTCATCATATTGGCAATACATGTTATCTCATCAACCAGGAGCATCCTTATTAAGTGTTATACAAAACACATACACCTCATAGCTCTTACATGGCTATGAATTCATTTGATACACCTGTATGGTTAGTATGCATATTAAGAGAGATAAATGGATCACCAAACATAAATCTTAGAGAACATAGTATTATTATCATGCCATTCAGATTTAGGGAGCATATGCTTGGAACCACATCCATTATTGTGATCATATCGAGTATAAAGTTGTATCTGCATGTCTGACAATTATATTAGTGATATTAATCTACTATGCCCTATATCTTATGAACATAACCATTATCTTATCATCTTACATAACAATGACTTTAGGCAACAAACATATCACTGGTCACAACCTGGCTTTCAAAATCATCTTAGCCAAAGATGTGGGCACAAGACAACAGGTTCACCAACCAAGAGTTTTCGGGCTAGGTGCATCCCTTACCAAAGGGGTCGCCTACCCTCACCAAAGGTGTGGCGGGTAGGGCACTAACCTTCACCCAAAGGATATCAGCCACAAGCATAACGTGCACCTATGTACAAGGGGATAATGGGCAGACTAGATCTAAAGGTATGTCGTGCAGCCATGGACCAAGAGTGTATCGTGCAACCAGGTGCAAGGGAATATCATGCAGCCATGACCAGGGGTGTGTCGAGCAACACATCCACCCCGTCGGCCAAGATGCCCTATCTCCTACTAGGGTTAGGGTTCCATATCGGGCAACCGACAACACCATGTCACTTAAGGCCAAAACCATACCACCCAACAAGCACCCTCTTGAATAGAACAACATGGCGCCCAAGGGACTCTCATATCGCCCAAGGTACACTACTGCCATCCCTCAAATGTCACCATGTCACCCAAGGCAGCCTATCATCCAACTAGGGTTTCACCATCCAAGACTCATATCGGGCAACACCAAAACTGAGGCAACACATCCCGCTATCACACAGACAATGAGGTGTTACGCGAAAACATGTGGAAATCACCATAACCACAGATTATCAAAAACACGGGTTAATTAAAATAGATTGCAGAAAGTAGATAAATTGAGAAACTATTACATTTAAGTCCTCATTCTGCAAGCAAACAGGTTATATAAACATATACAAGTCTTGATACGTGTCCACAGCTTAGAGGATCAGTTGTTCCATCCCAAGAGTTCATCACCTGTTTATATGTACATAAAGGCCCACATCCGGCCAGTAGCAGGATATACAAAACATCAACAGCTATACATCGTGAAACAATGTCAAAACACCTCCAAGGACCTGAGAGTACAGGGATGACTCTAAGACTCTACTATGAAACATCCAAAACAACAACATATCCATCTCTTACCTTCTACTGCTCGTCTTGCTGCTCGGCCGCAACTCCGCGACCACCACCACGTCTAGCTCAAACACCTAAAAAGGGTGTAAACCAGCGGGGTGAGACACACAGTCCCAGCGAGAAACATAACTCCCCGCCGAAACTATAAAACCTCAGAAAGATAAAGCAAAAGCAGTAGATAACTAATAAAGGTATAACAAGAGAAGTTTATAAAGTAAAGTTATTCATACTGTCAAGCTTACCAGATGTACAGAAGGCGTATACTCAAGTATTTATTTATGGAACATGATTAACAAGATAAGATTTATAAGGTTTTACCACATAACCTGAGGAACATACAAGTAATTGCGAGATGTAACAAGATTAACTACAAGCAAGGCCTCAACCAATGTTCCGTGTTTTGCCTTAAGCAGTAAATACTATTCAGTTGGATTACATATTCTTATGCCCTGAGGAAGTGAGCCGTACCGCTCAAACCCAACTGACGGCTGCGAAACCCAGAGCCGGTGCCATACAAGGTCAATGGAAGAGCCGGACTCCATGACCTCCCACCTCATGGTCAGTGCACGAGAACCAAAGAAGGACCGCAGTCTCGTGCTTAAGTGGCCTTAGCCACAGGGTCAGCTCCATAGGCTACCCTTTCTCTAGCCTGCCTCGGTACAGGTCACAGAGCTAGTATATCTGAGCCACGGGCCTGCTCACCGTGCTCTGATCCATGAACGCATTCATGCTCTATCATATTGAGTCATGGGCCTGTTCACCATGCTCATATACATATCCCGAGTATGCAGACGTAGCTGCACTCGATTCCCTCTCTATTTTAGGCTAGGAGAAACCTCGCATATTCAACAATATGTGCTCCGGGTTAACCCCTAGGAGAACTTGTTTCACCATCACCAGCTCCTGACGATGATGGATCTATGGCCAGGGCAACTACATGATATATTTCACTGTCATTAATTAATATCTTTTATGTGGATTGCAAGATTCAACCAAGTTATATAACATGTGAACTATAACAGAATAAACAGTATGAAACTCAACAGTATGCTTTCATTGTAGCCAACATCATCTTGATCCATCACAAGGATCCCAATTACATGTTATCAATGGGCCTCTTGCCAATCATCTCGATCCATCTCTAGGATCATCACATTGCCATGGGATCTCAATCCCTTATCACATAGTGCCACTGCCTCTCAAGGCTTACATTATCAACATGGGATAGCAATCCCAAGCACTTTAGTTTAAATACATCATACAGGTTATCTCATTATCAAGAGTAACCATCACAACAGAGTTACTCAACATATATACCTCATATCCCTTTACCTGGGTATGCATCTATATGAGACCTGCATGGTTAGTATACATAATCATCATGAATAACTTAGAAGTTCATATTATCAACATAGTGGTGACATTGATGCTTATATGCTTTATCAATCATGCCTCAACTTGAGATCACAGACATTGATCACATTATTAAGCAAAGAATCTTACATGTTTACCATTTGCCCAGCATTATTCATAATATCAAAATGATCACATACCTATGTAAAGACATGTAAGTTACATAAATGAGTTCTACCATAACGATTACCATTAAGTATATCAAGGGCCACCATCATGACTAAATGTGATACAAGAACAACATATCGATTTCTATAAGGGGCAGGACCCTCACTAACAATACCCACTACCCTCACCATAGGTAGTATCGGGCAGGGATCATCCTATCGTCCAACCACATTAGCCTTATAACGGTCAAGCAACTACCAAGGATAATGGGTAGAATCTATGGTAAAACGCACAACGATGTGTCGTGCTCTTCATGCATCTTGGGCAACGCTGTGCAGCAAGGTCTGTTGTGCAGCTGAGCCCAAGGAGTGTATCGTGCAAGGGGTGACGTGCACCATATCATGCAACTATGCTGGGCATCTTGGTGTCAGGCAACGCAGCGTCGTGCTCAGCTATCTTGCCTGAGCCTATCAGCTGTCACACAGGGCAGGGGTTAACTCGACACCTGTCACATCATCTCAGAGCTAACCAACGCTTTCACGCCTCAAGCCAACTACACTAGGCCATCTCTAAGTCGTGTGTGTGTGTGTGGCAAAGTGCTCAGCAAGGTGCAACTCAAACAACCAGCAAGGAGCCCGTCGTTCAGCCCACCTATCCATGCCCTATCTACCGTCACAAGCAACGCCCGTCACAAGGTCAGGGACCAAAGGGTATCATCCGTCATAGCCACTACACATATCGTCCAGGGTTCTAGGTTAAGAGGGGTATTGGGCAACACCTTTCCCCAACATCATAACGGCCAAGAAGCAACTCCACAAGGTCGTCATCAACCTCAAGCACAAGGGCACCAAACCGTAATGGATCAAGAAGATGGCTCACCTCTCAACTTAAATGAGAGAGGGGTCTTGCACATCTCTTAACACCAATCGGGAAACACAAGGGCAACCCTAGACGAGGTCCACAACTACCACCAAGCTCACCCTTCAAGTCCATGGTGAGAGGAGGGTGTTGCTCAAGCTACTAGAACACAAGCTCACCTCTCAACTTAAAGAGAGAGGAGTGTTGCTCATGATACTAGAACTCAAGCTCACTCATCAAGACCTAGGAGAGAAGGGAGTATTGCTCACCAAGAAACCCTAGAACACATGGTTCGGCCAACAAGAACAACTTAAGAAAGGAACTAACTAGAAACATATAAGGACATAGAAAGAAGGTAGTATAGTTAGGGTTAGGAGTTATGTAACCCGCCTTAAGTAATCTCCAAGCTCCTAGCTCCAAGCTCCAAGCTCCAAGCACCACCAAGGAAGAAGGAGACTCCAAGAAGGATCGGCCACCAAGCTTGCAAGAGAAGAGAGTGTGTCGTGCACCAAGGGAGAGGGAGACTAAGGAATTAAAGGGATCCTTAGCAAGGGAAAGGAAACACATATATAGAAGGGGATGGAGGAGAAACCCAAGCAAAGCAAAGAAAGGTGTCTCCCACCTAGGGACACTTGTCCATGTGAAAATACCACCACTCTAGCATGTCTTAAACACATGTCCAAGGTCATTGCCACATGTAAGCATCAAGCACCAAGTGTCCACTAGTGGTGACACAAATGAGGTCAAAGATGGTCAAAGGTCCATGGGAGACACACCTGGACGATACACCACCACCACCACCCTGGGCGACACAGCTTGGGTGATACAAGCACTTACTTTCCCGACACAAGGTTCAACCAAGCAAAGACAAGGCACCACAAGGCCCAAAAAGCTCAACCAGGCCCAAAGGAACTCAAGCAATGAGCCCAAACCTTCCTCTCTACTCTAGAGAAAGCAAGGAGAGGGAGGAACACCTCATAAGGTGACAAACTTGCTCACAAACCCTAGACTTGGGTTAATTACAAGTAGCACCTCCAACTCTCAACAAAGCACAACCAAACCCTAATCACCACTAAAGGTGATTAGCAAGCAACTAAGCATCAGGGTTAAGCAAAGCAAACAGGGTAAACCCTAAATGGAGGTCAGGGTCCTTACAAGCTAACCCCATACAAAGGGATTTCGTCCTCGAAATCCGGAGAGAAAAGCGAGGGATACTTCCTCCTCATCTCTTCCTCAAGCTCCCATGTGGCTTCTTCAACGCCACGATGATGCCAAAGAACCTTCACAAGAGGCAGGTCTTTCCTCTTTAGCTTCTTAACCCTTCTGTCAAGGATCGCCATAGGACCTTCCTCATAGGTCACCTCTTCATCAAGCTCAACTTCAACTGGCTGTATCACTGTTCCTGAATCTGGATGACTTTTCTTCAGCATACTGACATGGAATACTGGATGTAACCTGTGCAACTCTGGCGGCAACTCTAACTTGTAAGCTACCTTGCCCATACGTGCTATGACTGGGTAAGGCCCCATATATATAGGTGCTAGCTTACCCTTCCGGCTAAACCTTAGCACACCTTTCCACGGCGAGACTTTAAGATACACTTTGTCTCCTACCTGGAACTCCAAAGGTCGTCGGCGAATGTCTGCATAAGACTTCTACCTATCCTGTGCCTCTTTCAACTATTGTTGTATCACCTTGATCTTTTCTGTCATCTCCTGCACTAACTCAGGAACCAAAAGCTGATATTCACCAGACTCATACCAACACAAAGGAGATCTGCACTTCCTTCCATACAAGGCCTGAGCCGTGTCAATGCTCCGTTGATAACTGTTGTAGTAGGCAAACTCTATCAGACCGAGATGCACGTCCCAACAGCCTAGGAACTGCAAGACACAAGCTCGAAGGAGATCTTCTAAAGTTTGAATAGTCCTCTCAAACTGTCCATCGGTTTACGGGTGGAAGGCGGTACTAAACATCAACTGTGTTCCCAACGCTTTGTGCAACTGTTCCCAGAAACGACTCGTGAACTGAGGACCTCAGTCAGAAACTATCGTCGCTAGCACACCGTGCAAACGTACTATCTCATCCACATATACTCGAGCGAGCTTCTCGGCTATATACGTTGCCTTTACTGGTATGAAATGGGAAGACTTCGTCAATCTGTCCACTATCACCCAAATGGAATCATGATTCCTAGTTGTCTTGGGTAGACCAAATACGAAATCCATGGTTATATGATCCCATTTCTACTGTGGTATCGGCAAGGGTTGCAACGTACCTGACGGCTTCTGATGTTCAGCCTGGACTTGCTGACATACCGCACATCTAGCCACGAACTCAGCTACATCTTTCTTCAAACCGAGCCACCAATACAAGTCCTTCAGACTATGATACATCTTGGTGACACCTGGATGCATAGCATACATCGACGTGTGCACTTCCTCGAGCACTAACGTCCTCAGATCATCAACATTGGGGACCACCATCCTATCACGATAGCAAACTAGCCCATCTTCGGACTCATGGAACCCATCACACTTTTCGCTGCCGAACTCTGATCTGATCAACTGTACTGCATCATCTGTTTGTTGTGCATCCTTGATCAGTTGTCTCAGTGTAGGCTTGACTTGCATCTGTGCTAAAAGTCCAGCTGGAAAGGAAACTTCCATCTGCACATTCATCTGTCGCAAGGAAACAAACATATCCCGTCTATGGAATACCAGGGAACTCAACTGTGCCTTCTTTGAAGGAAAAGAAGAAGACTTTTGGCTAAGCGCATCAGCTACCACATTCGCTTTACTAGGATGGTACTCGATGGTGCAGTCGTAATCATTGATTAACTCCATCCATCGACGCTGTCGCATGTTTAACTCATGCTACGAAAAAATGTACTTTAGATTCTTATGATCTGTAAAGATCTGACACATTTCCCCATACAGATAGTGTCTCCAAATCTTTAACGCATGAACCACTGCTGCCAATTCCAAATCATGAGTCGGATAGTTCTCCTCATGTTTCTTAAGCCGTCGTGAAGAAAAAGAAACCACATGTTCTTCCTGCATTAGCACACAACCTAAACCTTTCTTGGAAGCATTGTAGAAAACAACATAGCCCTTCACAGGCTCTGGCAGCACTAGTACTGGTGCACTAGTCAGCTCCTCCTTCAAATCCTGGAAAGCTTGCTGACATCGATCATCCCAGACAAAAGGTACATCCTTTCTAGTCAACTTTGTCATTGGTAACGCAATCGCACTGAAGTCCTTGATAAACCTCCGGTAGTATCTTGCTAAACCTAAGAAACTACGAACTTCTGTCGGCGTCTTTGGTTGCTCCCAATTTGCAACGGACTCCACCTTCTTCGGATCTACTTTGACTCCTTCAACAGATATCACATGACCCAAGAAAGTCACTTCTTCCAACCAGAACTCACACTTGCTGAACTTGGCATACAACTGATGTTGGTGAAGAAGAGTCAATGCTAGTTGAATATGTCGCTCATGCTCTTGCTTGTCCCGACTATAGATCAAGATGTCATCTATAAAGACTACAACAAACTGATCTAAGAACGGACGAAACACCCTGTTCATCAAATCCATGAAAGCGGCAGGTGCATTGGTTAGCCCAAACGGCATAACCACGAACTCGAAGTGACCATACCTCATCCTAAAAGCTGACTTGGGTATGTCATCCACCTTAATCCTCAACTGATGATATCCGGACCATAGATCGATCTTTGAAAACACTATAGCACCACACAACTGATCGAACAGATCATCTATCCTTGGTAACGGGTACTTGTTCTTGATCGTTACCTTGTTCAACTGCTGGTAGTCTATACATAGCCGCATCGATCCGTCCTTCTTCTTGACGAACAACACTGGAGAACCCCAAGGCGACGTACTCGGTCAGATGAAACCCTTCTCCAACAACTCTTGCAACTGCTTCTTAATCTCTGCCATCTCTACTGGAGCCATCCTATACGGTGTCTGTGCAACTGGTTGCGTTCCTGGTACCATATTGATCTCAAAATCAATTTCTCGGGGTGGAGGAACACCATGAAACTCATCAGGAAACTCATCGGCAAACTCTCAGACAACCGACACTTCCTCGAGACTAGGACCCTTCACCTTAGTAGTCACAACGGTATCCACAACGTGAGCTAAGAATGGCTAACATCCTTGTCGTAGAAACTTTTCTGCCACCATAGCTGATACCAGACACATCGGAAGGATCTTCCTGTCTCCTTGGAAGATCCACTTCTCTCCATCATCATCAAACACAGCTTGTTTGGAACCACAGTACAATACAACCTTATACTTCTCTAAGGTATCCATCCCAAGGATAACATCGAAACCATGCATATCAAGTGGTATAAGATCCACTTGTATACTGTGTCCCAAAAAAGACAAGACACATGATGGACACTCTTCTCGAAGCATCGAGGAACCATCAAGAGGGGTTTCAAACAACAAGCTATCCTTCTTACAGCTAATAGGTAAACGACAGTTTTCAAGCATACTATAGGCGATAAAAGAGTGTGTAGCACCCGGGTCAACCAGAACAGATACAAAGTAAGAAGAAGACATATCAGAATGAAATAACTCCATCTGACATGTCACTACTCGCGGGTTGACTATCGCCTCCGGCTGACTCATAGCATAGAATCGAACCGTTCCTTGCTGTCCACGTCCTCTGCTTCCTTGAGCAGACGATCCCGCTTGAGATGCTTGACTGTGTCCTCGTCCTCTGCTGCCACTGGGCCGCTGTCCGTCTGACCCTTGATGATTCTGCCTCGGCTGCTGCGTCACTTCAACATCCCTACTCGGGCAGTTTAACTTGAAATGCCCGATCTGACCACATAGATGGCATACCCTATCATCGAACTGTGTCCTAAATGGCCCTGTCACTGCCACTGAAGCTGTACTATGTGCCTTTGACGGTGAAGAAACATAACCTCTTCCCTTACTCGGGGACCACTGCGACGGTGCACTGGAACCTCTCATCACTGATCGTGCTAAAAACCTTGGCTTCTTGTAGCCACCAAACCTCTGTCCCTGGAACTGAGCAGGCCTTTTATGAGACATATATTCTCTTTTCTCCCTTACCGACCGTTCGATCCTTCGGACAGATTCCACAAACGTAGCAAACCGTTCTCTGTTCTCCAACGCAGAAGTAGGTGTTGTCAACTCAACACTTAGACCTTTCTCAAAATGTCTGATCCGCTCTTCATCTGTTTCTGCCATGTGAGGACAAAACCTCAACAGATCCATGAACTTGGCTTCATACTCGGTGACGTTCATCGTTCCTTGCCGCAGGCGCTCAAACTGGCTGATCTTCTCATCCAGATACATCTTTGGAAAGTATCTGCTGATGAACTCGCGCCGAAAAACTTCCCAACTGATCACCTCACCAGGTTGCTTCTCTTCCTCGATGGTCCACCAGTGACCAACACTACCTTTCAGAAGGTAGACAGCGTGCTTTACTTTGTCTGCTTTGGGGATGTTGAGGATCCCGAAAGCCTTCTCAAGACTTGTCAGCCACAGATTTGCATCCGCTGGATCAGCCGTTCCAGCATAATCCGAAGCTCCGACTTGACGAAGCCGCTCAAAGGTCTTCCCAATACCCGATGTTTCACCATGGGAAGCCTGTGCCCTCAGAGGAGGCACTGGAAATCTTTCTACCATGAGATTCATCATAGCCATCATCTGCCCCATAAGTTGTTGATAGGCAGGGTGTTCAAGAATGGCTGGGTCAGGTTGGGGGACCTCAGGCACCCGATCTTCATGTGCCTGCCCTATGGCTCCATCAACTGATGCAACATCGTTGTGCTCATCAACATGTTCTTCATGGTTTCCAGACATCTTGGCTTTTCTTTCGCTGAGGCAGAAGATGATTGTAAGAAAATCTGGAAAACTCACAAGAACAGACACAACCTAGTCCTATATCCCTGTAGACTCAGCGAACCTAGAGCTCTGATACCAAAACTTGAGGCAACGCATCCCGCTATCACACAGACAATGAGGTGTTACGCGAAAACGTGCGAAAATCACCATAACCACAGATTATCAAAAACACGGGTTAATTAAAACCGATTGCGGAAAGCGGATAAACTGAGAAACTATTACATTTAAGTCCTCATTCTGCAAGAAAATAGGTTATATAAACATATACAAGTCTTGATACGTGTCCATAGCTTAGAGGATCAGTTGTTCCATCCCAAGAGTTCATCATATGTTTATATGTACATAAAGGCCCACATTCGTCCAGCAACAGGATATACAAAACATCAACAGTTATACATCATGAAACAACGTCAAAACACCTCCAAGGACCTGAGAGTACATGGATGACTCTAAGACTCTACTATGAAACATCCAAAAAAGTAGCATATCCATCTCTTTCCTTCTACTACTCGTCTTGCGGCTCAGCCGCAACTCCGCGACCACCACCACGTCCAGCTCGAACACCTAAAAAGGGTGTAAACCAATGGGGTGAGACACATAGTCCTAGTGAGAAACATAACTCCCCGCCAAAACTACAAAACCTCAGAAAGATAAAGCAAAAGCAGTAGATAACTGATAAAGGTATAAAAAGAGCAGTTTATAAAGTAAAGCTATTCATACCGTCAAGCTTACCAGATGTACGGAAGGCGTATACTCAAGTATTTCTTTATGGAACATGATTAACAAGATAATATTTATAAGGTCTTACCACATAAACTGAGGAACATACAAGTAACTACGAGATGTAACAAGATTAACTACAAGCAAGGCCTCCACCAATGTTCCGTGTTTTTCCTTAAGCAGTAAATACTATTCGGCTGGATTACATATTCTTATGCCCTGAAGAAGTGAGCCGTACCGCTCAAACCCAACCGACGGCTGTGAAACCCAGAGCTGGTGCCATACAAGGTCAATGGAAGAGTCGAATTCCACGACCTCCCACCTCGTGGTCAGTTCACGAGAACCAAAGCAGGACCGCAATCTCATGCTTAAGTGGCCTCAGCCACTGGGTCAGCTCCATAGGCTACCCTTCCTCTAGCCCACCTCGGTACAGGTCACGACACTAGTATATATGAGCCACGAGCCTATTCATCGTGCTCTGAGCCATGAATGCATTCATTCTCTATCATACTGAGCCATGGGCTTGTTCACCATGCTCATATACATATCCCGAGTCTGCAGACGTAGCTGCACTCGATTCCCTCTCTATTTTAGGCTAGGAGAAACCTCGCATATTCAACAATATGCGCTCTGGGTTAACCCGCAAGAGAACTCGTTTCACCATCACCAGCTCCTGACGATGATGGATCTATGTCCATGGAAACTACATGATATATTCCACTGTGATTAATTAATATCTTTTATGTGGATTGCAAGATTCAACCAAGTTATATAACATGTGAACTATAATAGAATAAACAGTATGAAACTCAACAGTATGCTTTCATTGTAGCCAACATCATTCTGATCCATCACAAGGATCCCAGATTACATGTTATCACTGGGCCTCTTGCCAATCATCCCGATCCATCTCTAGGATCATCGTATTGCCATGGGATCTCAATCCCTTATCACATAGTGCCACTGCCTCTCAAGGCTTACATTATCAACATGGGATAGCAATCCCAAGCACTTTAGTTTAAATACATCATATAGGTTATCTCATTATCAAGAGTAACCATCACAGCAGAGTTACTCAACATATATACCTCATAGCCCTTTACCTGGGTATGCATCTATATGATACATGCATGGTTAGTATACATAATCATCATGAATAACTTAGAAGTTCATATTATCAACATAGTGGTGACATTGATGCTTATATGCTTTATCAATCATGCCTCAACTTGAGATCATAGACATTGATCACATTATTAAGCAAAGCATCTTACATGCTTACCATTTGCCCAACATTATTCATAATATCAAAATGATCACATACCTATGTAAAGACATGTAAGTTACATAAATGAGTTCTACCATAACGATTACCATTAAGTATATCAAGGGCCACCATCATGACTAAATGTGATACAAGAACAACATATCAGTTTCTATATGCGGTAGGTCCCTCACTAATAATACCCACTACCCTCACCATAGGTAGTATCAGGCAAGGCTCATCCTATCGTCCAACACATTAGCCTTATAACAGTCAAGCAACTACCAAGGATAACAGCAACATCTGTGGTAAAACATGCAATGTTGTGTCATGCTCTTCATGCATCTTGGGCAATGCTGTGCAGCAAGGTCCGTTGTGTAGCTGAGCCCAAGGAGTGTATCGTGAAAGTGGTGACGCACACCATATCGTGCAACTCTACCGGGCATCTTGGTGTCGGGCAATGCAGCGTTGTGCTCAGCTATCTAGCCCGAGCCTATCGGTCGTCACACAAGGCAGGGGTTAACGTGATGCCCGTCACAACATCTCAGATCTAACCAATGCTTTCACGCCTCAAGCCAACTACACTAGGCCATCTCTAAGTCATGTGTGTGTGTGGCAAAGTGCTCAACAAGGTGCAGCTCAAACAACCAACAAGGATCCCGTCGTTCAGCCCACCTATCCATGCCCTATCTACCGTCACAAGAAACGCCTGTCACAAGGTCAGGGACCAAAGGGTATCGTCCTTCATAGCCACTACAGATATCGTCCAAGGTTCTAGGTTAAGAGGGGTATTGGGAATCACCTTTCCCCAAGATCATAACGGCCAAGAAGCAACTCCACAAGGTCCTCATCAACCTCAAGCACAAGGGCACCAAACCCTAATGGATCAAAAGGATGGCTCACCTCTCAACTTAAATGAGAGAGGGGTCTTGCACATCTCTTAACACCAATCGGGCAACACAAGGGCAACCCTTGACGAGGTCCACAACTACCACCAAGCTCACCCTTCATGTCCATGGTGAGAGGAGGGTGTTGCTCAAGCTACTATAATACAAGCTCACCTCTCAACTTATAGAGAGAGGAATGTTGCTCATGATACTAGAACTCAAGCTCACTCCTCAAGACCTAGGAGAGAAAGGAGTATTGCTCACCAAGGAACCCTAGAACACATGGTTCGGCCAATAAGAACAACTTAAGAAAGGAACTAACTAGCAACATATAAGGACATAGAAAGAATGTAGTATAGTTAGGGTTAGGAGTTATGTAACCCACCTTAAGCAAGCTCCAAGCCCCAAGCTCCAAGCACCGCCAAGGAAGAAGGAGAATCCATGAAGGATCGGCCACCAAGCTTGCAAGAGAAGAGAGTGTGTCGTGCACCAAGGGAGAGGGAGACTAAGGAACTAAAGGGATCCTTAGCAAGGGAAAGGAAACACATATATAGAAGGGGATGGAGGAGAAACCCAAGAAAAGCAAAGCAAGGTGTTTCCCACCTAGGGACACTTGTCCATGTGCAAAAACCACCACTCTAGCATGTCTTAAACACATGTCTAAGGCCATTGCCACATGCAAGCATCAATCACCAAGTATCCACTAGTGGTGACACAAATGAGGTCAAAGATGGTCAAAGGTCCATGGGCGACACACCTGGACGATACACCACCACCACCACCATGGGCGACACAGTCTGGGCGATACAAGCACTCACTTTCCTGACACAAGGTTCAACCAAGCAAAGACAAGGCACCACAAGGCCCAAGAAGCTCAACCAGGCCCAAAGGAACTCAAGCAACGAGCCCAAACCTTCCTCTCTACTCTAGAGGAAGCAAGGAGAGGGAGGAACACCTCACAAGGTGACAAACTTTCTCACAAACCCTAGACTTGGGTTAATTGCAAGTAGCACCTCCAACTCTCAACAAAGCACAACCAAACCCTAATCACCACTAAAGGTGATTTGCAAGCAACTAAGCATCAGGGTTAAGCAAAGAAAATAGGGTAAACCCTAAACGGAGGTTAGGGTCCTTACAAAAACCAACCCATGTCACCCAGGGCACCAAGAAGAGATATCTATCAAACATCACATTGGCCAAGGGCATAACGCCCAAAAATGCCTCCTAAGGCAAAGGTTCATATTGGTCAGAAGGGTTGAACACCACTTAGCATATCGCCCAAGGTTCAACTCTAGAAGGGGGATATAGTGCAGAACACCATAAAGTGGGGGTATTATGCAAGAGTTCAAGGCCATGACGGGTTGATCATCTTCAACCTCAATACTGCCACCAAGAAGCCCTAAGAGTTCAAGAGAGTTGGCTCACCTCACAAGAAAATTAAGTGATAGACGGGTATTGCACAACTTCCATCACCTATCGGTAAATAAGGAGGTCCATCATCATCTCATATCAGCTAACCAACCAAAGCTCAACTCACCCTTGGATTAGGAGACCCTAGGCTCACCTCTCAACAACAAAGTGATAGAGATTTTTTGCCTAAAGAACTCCACATCCATGGTTTGGCCATCCCAAGATAACTATCTCCACAAAGTCTAGGGTACATCTAAAGCTACCTCATAACCATTAAAGCAAGAAACATAACTAAAAGATGACATGGCCGATCAAGATAGCACATATAGCATGCAACGTGAAAAAGAAGTAGTATAGCTAGGGTTAGGAGTTATGTAACCTACCTCAAGCACACTCCACAAACTCCAAGGCTCCAAGCACCAAGCTTCAAGTGCCAAGTCACCACCTTCGGCCAACACATGAGAGGAGAAGGAGCAAGGCACTCTCTAGGGTTCAACCACAACTAGAGGAAGAAGGAGACTAGATCTATGTCGCCCACCAAGGAGAGAGTATCAGCCACCAAGCTCCACCAAGGGGAAGTGTATCGACCACCAAGGAAGAAGGAAAGAAACTAAGGAACTAAAGGAGCTACTTGCAAGCAAGAAGGGTCGTTTAATATACTTGTGGTGAAGAAGGAGAGCATGGCAAGGTGGCACCCGACCCTAGTACACTTTTCCTCGGGTCATGCCACATGCTAGAACCCTCAAAACCACATGTCCATGACTTGCCACCCACAAAGCAAAGCAACTGCCACTTGTCCAAGATGGTGATACAAACGAGGCTAGGGTGGAGGGTGTGTGTCACCCAAGATGGAAACCCCACACATCCACCAACACCCTTGGCCGATACACCATCTTGGATGATACACCATGGCCGATACAAGGCACCAGACTCACCCTTGCTCGATACCAAGCCTCAACAAGGCTTAACAAGGCAAAACAAAGCCCAACAAGGCTCAACAAATCCCAAAGCTACTCAAGCAACGAGCCCATCCCGTCCTCTCAGAGCTAGAGGATGCAAGGAGAGAGAAGGACATCTCTCAAGGTGACAAACTTGCACACCAACCCTAAAACTTGGGTAATTTGCAAGCTGCACCTCAACCTCTCAATAAAGCACAAACAAACCCTAATCACAACTTCAGGTGATTAGCAAGCATATCAACACAAGGTTTAGGCAAAGCAAATAGGGTAAGCCCAAAATAGAGGTCAGGGTCCTTACAGATGCAATGATATCTTCAATCCCCACGTTTTCCCTAAAAAATATTTGAGTAGAAGGGTGAGTCTACTCGCTCAGTGAATGAGTACTTCAAAGAAATAGTCTAAAGCACTAATATAATTACATATATACTTTTGAGCAATTGATATCAATTATAACAGCAGTAAGCTTTAAAGAGATTGATCATTGACAAACATAAATATGATAGGATACTCTAGATATCAACAACAAAAAATCAATATATGAGCATGCTTGATAAATTTTGAAGAGAACTAATAATTCATAAACATACAAAGAATAATTACTGGGAAATTGTACTCGAATCTTTCTTAGCCTTTCTTACTTATAAGAAACTCTTTAAAACTTATATTATCATATTTTAGCTTATGCCCTGATCATATGCAGTGTACTCTACATATGAAGATTCATAACAAACTACGATCTCACCGTACAAGACTTAGCTGACACACCTGGGAATGCTAAGCCTGACTACGTCGTTGGACTGTAATATGAAAATGGCTCTCTGGCCTTGGCACACCTATTATGTTGTAAAAACTAGACTCCTCCTCTAACCTGAGCACACAGGCGAAGAGTTAAGCCACCTTTTAGCTTTACTATACTCTAGTGCCACTAGGATCTCTTGTTGATGTTGGAAACTACATTCTGTATATTAAGGAGACTTCCACTAGGGCTTCATCCCCCGTACCACCTATTAATACGTTCCGACCCCCATATATTAGACACTGCCAGGGTTAGGTCATTTCATCCCTATGGCACGGACCTCTCATAGGGAATCTATGGTGTTCAGGGAATCTACATGTCTAATTCACTTTTTACATTCACAATTCAATCATCACATTACATATCTTAGTTTAGCTCTGTAAACCATTTGTTTCATAGACCATCTGATAACATTTACCACAACTGAACTGTTAAACATCCCCACATCTCATACTGAGAACATTGATATCAAAATACTTGATTAATTGAACATCCTATCCTTAGGGTTTCATTTACCCCATTCACTTATCACATGGCTCTCATAAGGATTTCATGCGACATAAACATTCACTAAATAAAGACTACTATCAACAATTCATATAAAATCAATATATGTATGAAACCTTGGAACTGAGATGAATTTGGGTTTCCATGCCATTCACTGAGATAACATGCATCAATAATAAAATTGAATAAATAAAGTCTATCATGTCAAGAAAATCCGTTCAAATGGATTTCATGATATCTATTCACAAATATCCAACTTTCCTCGCATCTAGGGTTTAACCCTCTTTACTGATATCAAACAAACACTATTCACCTTAAATGAAATCCAAGATAGTATCTGACATATATGTACTATGAATTCAGATAAACAATCATTCATAACCAAGGGAATCCAGATAAACAAATTTCTCTATTTAATTATACATCAATTTCAGTCATAGACAAATTCCCTATATTTCAATTTACTCTTATAACCTCTGTGAATACTTAGGGAATTCTCATTAGGATGTATTGTATACATTTCTAATATGATTTTATCATCTGGAATTCATCCAAACAGAGGAAGAATCTATTTCATATCATTTTGCAACAACTTAGATCAAACACACAATTTAGGGTTTGTAGTCGCATACTAAGCAATTAATGATTATGGATGATTTAACCAATTTGTATGCAATATACTATTTAAAGGAAGTTCCCACTCACCCTAAGGTATAAAAACACCTTAAAAATGCCACTCATCCCTAAAAATCTCGATCTCATATCAAATCCCTAGCAATTCACCCGATTCTTCTTCCTTTCAACTAGGAAACCCTAAAAAAGAGGGATTATGAAGAAAGAGTGAGAAAAGGGGAAGTTTTGACATCATTTTGGATCAAATCAGAGGAGAGACGGAATCTTGACATGTGAGAGAAGATTCACCATTAAAGTCTATGCAAAGAAACTAAACTTACATGATTTCATCATTCCTTAGACCGCAAAACCCTATGTCAGCATCTCCATTACTTTCTCCTCTCAAACCCTAACTCTCCCTCTCTCTCTAGGATTTCATTTCTCTGGATTGAATCAATATTTTTGAGAGATCCTTGTGTGTTAGGTTGACCATATAGAGAACTTGAGCTGCTTGGGTCAATTGCACATTGACCCCTCACTATACTTTATCTTATTTCAGCTGAATTTTCAGTCATAAAAATATTACTGTAATTCGTCTACTGCTAAGGTCTAAATGAATCCAAAAATTATGAAAATTTTACAAGTTGTTTATAATTTAGTTTAAGATCTTCATTTAAAATTTCAGATCATTTGGACTTACCAATAAATAACTAAAAATAAAACACTACACTGCTAAAAAGCACTCTGTCAGCATTTTGGTCAAAGTATAGTCCGACCGAGAACCACATTCAAAGAATACTCAAATATTCTGAAATTTTTCTACAATATGCATGATTGAGTTATCCATATCATATACAAAATTAAATTAAATACAAAATTTTTATAAAATATGAAAAACCATTTACCACACTGCTATCTTGATCAAATTCCATATTCATGTACTATCAAAACCCTAATTTTTGCCGATTAGGGTTTACATTTCTCAAACCCTAATTATTCAAACTAAATCATAGTTAGAGTTTATTATTAGGTTTGAAACATCACCATTGATATACTATCATTAATCAAGTCTAAACGATGTTTAATCTAATCAAGCATGTAATCATTCAGGTAAACTCTAGTTTACCAATTAAGCACAAATGTTGTCATTACAATCACACATCAACTTTAGATAAGAATGTCATTCCTAAGATGATGGAAATATTTCTATCCTCTGGATCCATGTCTAGAACAATGAAATCTACCGAGAACATTGGTGCCCTTTCTTTGTCTATCATTACCAAAACATCATCCACTCTTCCTCTAGGAACTTGGATGTAGCGATCTTCCAATTGGAGAGTGCACTCAACCGGTTTCAACTATCCTAACCCCAGTTTCACATAGACACTATATGGCATCAAATTCACACTGGAGCCCAAGTCAAGTAGGTTTTGGTCTATGTGATGGCCCTCGAGGTAGCTAGGTATGAGTGGGGCTCCTAGGTCTTTTCTTTTCACGTGAAGTGAGTGTTGTATGATAGAGCTCACTTGTTTAGTCAACTTGATTTTCTTAGGAATTATACCTATTTACTTCCTCTGCATAGTACAAAGTCCCTTGAGAAACTTGGCACAAGATGGGATTTTCTTTATAGCATCCAACAAAGGGGCATTCACCTTTACTTTCCCAAACACTTCTAGAATGTCAACATTGTCCTTCTGTCTCCTTTTTACTGTCGGGGTGCATCTAATGCTTCAAGGAATGGTGGATCACTAAATTTCCCCCTACTTGCATCAACATGATTTTCTTGTGGCATGACATGAAATGGAACACTAGGAATCACGGGTGGAACTATAGAACCTACAAACGGAGTATAGGGTGGAACACACAATATCACATGCTCAACACGAGGTGTCACAGTGTCATCTTCAACAATTTCAATCACAATATCACCCTCATGCTAACTTTACCTTATTTTATCAACATTTCCTTGACTTGTGGGCTTCTCAAGAGATTTTCCACTACTTATAATTGTCACAACACTTCCTTGCTCATGGTGGAGAGGGGGAGCTTGTTGTGTCTGTGGAGGAGGTGGAGGTGATACTTGGTATTGAAATTGAGGTGGAGGAGAAAATTGAGGTTGGTAGGTGAAGTGGTGGGATGGTTGTGGTGATGGAGGAGGAGGTGTATAAGGCTTGGGATGGCCTTAAAAATGGTAAATGGGTTGTACTTGCATTATAGGTGGACTATAGGAAACTTGAGTGGAATGCATAGGTCTACTTGCTCCATTGAAACTCATTATGGGATTTGAAGACAATTTTTCCTCTTTGCGGGAAAGTATGGGAGATAGTTGCTCTATCCTGTCCTCGAGCCTTTTAACATTTTTTTGAACATCATCAAAGCTTTTCAACCTAGATAGAACATCTTCCTCAAACCTTGAGCTATATCTAGGACTTTGTTATTCTGGGTAGCTATAAGGATGAGGTGTCTTCACTTCTTCACCAAAGGACTCAACAAAATTAACTGAGTGACAAGGAACACTTCTCTTGACTCTTCATAAATCTCATCATTTATCCAAGAATATTAAAAATTTGTGGGATTAAATAACTATGAGATGGAGATGTCACATGAAAGGGGTGGTCACCATAATTCATCATGCTAGAAGCTCAAATCCTTGAACTTTCTTCCAATTTCTCAAACAAGGGTCATGTCTCTTCAGGTGGCTTAGCCATTAAAGCTACTCCAGAAGAAGAATCCACTATAGCTTGACCCATTGGAGATAGACCAGAATAAAAGGACAAAACTAGCTACCACAAATGGATATCATGGTCTGGTCACCCTCTCAACATCTTTGAAATCTTTCCCAAGCATCATGGAACCACTCATTATCCACTTGATTGAAACTCACTATGGAACACTGCATTTGTGTTAACTTTTCAATGGAGTAGAATTTCCTTAAGAAGGAATTCTCCATCTCTTCCCAACTCATGATGTCCCTTCTTAAATCATACTAATATTTGGCTTTGCCCTTAAGGGATAATGATAATAACCTGATTGTGTCATCACTGACTATCAACGTCCTGATGGTGGAGCATACTTCACAAAAGGATTCCAAGTGCTTGTAGGGGTTCTCACTCTCTGAGTCATAGAAGGTGGGAAGGAGCTCAAGAACACCTGTAGGGATGGAGAATTTCTCCCTTGGAATTTGATCAACTCTATTAGCAATTGGAGATTTGAAGTTGCTAGCACTCTTGGAGTGGCCTGTAAGGTGTATTTTGGCCTTCCATCTTGTCTTCTCAAGTTGCTATCACACGCACAAGGCACAATCAAACAAAAGAGGATAAGTTAGCAAGACAATATTATAATGTCCTAGGATTTATGGCCTTGGATATAATGATTATAAAAAGAATGATTGAACTATCCATATCACCAAGGTGCACCTCATTTTCATGGATCCCATCTTAAGAACTTTTTGGTTAAGCATGCTCAACCCAGAGTAGTACTAGGATGAGTGACCAATTCAGAAGTTTATCCTGGCTTGTGAGTCAATGATGAAAAAGTACTCAATTAAGGATAGTGGTGATCTATGGGGCTAGTGTCATTCCTAAAACTTTACTAGAGCCTTGGGCAGTGGGCCCAAATGTTACAAATAGTATCAGAGCCAAAGCCACTCCATTAAGTGGGGACCGCATGGGCATGTGGCATGCCAGTCTTGATTCGTGCGGTCCAGACATGATGGAAAGGGTTGTCAATGGTGACGTAGCCACCCTTGCACTAGTATTCCATGATCGGGAGTTGGGTGTCCATTTGCTATTTTGGGTCTGCATTGAAATGGGGAAATATTATGAGGCCATATAGTTGATCCTTGATGAGGATGTCAAGAGTCTAAGTGGGGGAGAATGTAACGTCCCATGATTTGAGGCCTTAGATAAAATGATCTGTAAAGGAATAATTGAACTACCCATATCACCAAGGTGCACCTCCTTTACAGGGACCCCATCTATAAAGATTAATGTGGTTAAGCATGCTCAACCCAGAGTACTACTAGGATGGGTGACCAGTCGGGAAGTTTCTCTTGGCTTGTGTGTCAGTGAGTTCAAAGTACACAGTTAAGGCTAGTGGTGATTTGTGGGGCCAGTCGTCATTCTTAAAACTCTACTAGAACCTTGGGAAGTGAGCCAAGGTGTTACAAATATGCACAAATAATACAAAGAATAAAGAATACACAATATCAATGATGAGGGCACTAGGAAAAGATAAAAAAAACTAGCTAGCAAGGTTGAGTGCATTTCATTCCGAAAAGGGTGCTATAAAGCATGATGTGTTTCTCCCTTAAGACCACACACTAACTAATTGAGTTTGATTAGATGCAACCCTAAGGGTTTCGAGCACAGCAGGGGGTCTTTCAAATTTATTAAGGGTCCTAAACTGACAAACCCACTTAGACTAACACATTATACCTACAAGCACACAAGGTCGTGTTATAGTATAGGCAAGAGACAAGAATAGGTTCAATCCATGGGGAGAAAAAGGGCACTAGAGCTATGTTAATCTCGGCTAGCTTCCTATTGCGGAGTATAGGGTTAAGGGTTTGAAGGTTGATTTGTTAATTAACTAGGTAGAACAACTAAACAATTAAAGGTAGACAAATAAGATCAACACCTAAATTACCCTAGACAATTAGTTCTAATGAGCAAGGAAAGACGAGCTAAGCAAGAAAAGGGGCAATTACACTAAGACAAGAAAAGCAAACAAAAGGAGATCTATACTACACTAAACTATCATATTAAGCACAAGAGTAATCAAAGACCTAGAACAGCAAGCATAGTGCAAGAAGTTAACTAAGCAAGTAAAGCGCTTATTAAGCTAACACTAGCCAAGCAAGAAGGGAATTAGAGTTTTAGTGTAGTTAAGAGAAGTGTGTGCTGTTTGGGGAATGCATTAGTTAATTGTATTGGGGATGATAACATGTTAACATTATTATTTGATATAGATTACAAAACTAAAATACAAGTTAAGTGTGATCAGCCTAGAGTAGTACTAGGATGGGAGACCAGTCGGGAAGTTTATCTGGGCTTGCACGTGAGTGAGGACAAAGCGTAGAGTTAAGTCCAGTAGTGATCTATGGGGCCAATCCACATTTCTAAAACTCTACTAGAGCCTTTGATAGTGGGCTCGGGTGTTACAAATATGTACAAGTAATACAAAGAACAAAGAATAAATAATAAAGAATATCAATTATGAGGGCATATGGAAAAGATCAAAGAAAAACTAACTAGCTATGTCGAGTGCATTTCTCCCCGCAAATAGCGCCAGAAAGCTTGGTGTGTTTCGCCCTTAGGGACACACACTAACCAATTGAGTTTGATTAGATGCAATCCTAAGGGTTTTTAACACAACAGGGGGTCTTTCAATCTATAAAGGGCCCTAAGCTGACATACCCACTTAGTCTAACACACTATACCCACAAGTGCACAAGGTCATGTTATAATATAGGAAAACAATAAGAATTTGATCGACCCAAAGGGAGAAATAGGGATACTAGAGCTATGTTATTTTTTGCTAGTTTCCTACTACAGAGTCTAGTGTTAAGGTTTATCAGGTTGATTTTGTTAATTAACTAAGTTTGTACAAGTAAAAAATTATAGGAAGACAAATAAGATCAACACTTGAATTACCACTACTACAGAAATGGCTTATAAAGTCAGTTTTCAAGGTGTCGGTTGTATACAAAAACCGACACATAAAACCTACTATGTCGGTTGTTAACATAAACCATCATCCAATATGTGAAGGTCGACCAGACACGGGTACCGCTTTCAATAAGTGTCGGTTATTTAATAAACAACCGACACTTAAAATCAACCGCCAAAACCAAAATTCCAGCGAAAAAATTACCTTCAAAATTGGACATATGTCGTCGGTTTTTTAATAAATAACCGACAACTAAAGGGTATGCGCGAGACAGGAATAGTTGTCGGTTGTCTTGTATTTATAAACCGACGAATATTAAGTAGTATAGTTGTCGGTTTTTGTCAAAGAGCCGACACTGTTGGTTTAGTTGTCGGTTTTGTTAAATAACCGACACATATTGTCAACTTAATAGCCCCGCGAACAGACATTTTCCCCATTGTCTCTGTTTCATTGCCGTGCGCTAGGGTCTGGAGATTTCCCCCGATTGCTCCCGCCGTCACACGTCGCTCGCCTCCGTCTCCGTCGCTGCCGTCTCCGTCGTCGTTGTCGCCGCTGGTTGCTGCGCCGCCGATTGCTGGTCTCCTCGACGCCCTCGCCGCCGCCGGTAGAAGCAGCTACGGTGCTCTCCTCATCACCGCCGCCCCCGCTGGTAGAAGCAACTTTTCTCCTCTGCCGGCTTCCTGCAAGGTAACCCACAAAAGCTTCACCCCCTTTTCTCCTCTGCCTTGCTTTTCTCTGCCGCCGCCGACCTGGAACTCACCCAGGCGGCGCCTAAGCAGGTGCCAGGGCACGCCTAGGGTCCCAAGCCCAGGTGCCCTACCTAGCTAGGCCTCTGGGCGGATGCTTGGGAGGCGCCAGGGCATGTTTAGGCTGCTGCTGGGGTTTGGACTCATCTACTGGATGCCCAAAACATGCACTGATTTCACCAAGTCACCCCAAAAGCCATGAAAAATATTCTGATTGTGTTTATTTATGTACTGATTTCACCAAGCTAGTGGATTTTTTTTAAAGTTATTTACTGATTGTGTTTATTTAATTATGTAATGATACATATGTGCTATACCAATCTGATAGTCCATGATAGAACAAAGCATAATGATGTTGACTGCAACTTTGTGCGTCATGCTATTCTGAATTAAGTGTATATTTACTTCATAATTGAATGTTTAAGTAAGTTATAGATATCTTGATGATGAACTATAATGCACACATGTGACATGCTTGGAATGTAAATGATGAACTGTAATAATGTGATATATACTTTGTTGTGATATATACTTTGTTGTAATAATGTGAACTTTACAATGTGAGATTTACACTTTGAATTACTACTTTACAATGCGAACTTTACAATTTGAATGTGAATTTGCAGATGGCTGACCATTCTCCTGATGACCGTGCTGATGACTACCGTGAGGGTGAGGACATCAATGCGCCGCCTCACAATGTAAGTTTTAAAAATATATCATATATTTATATCTATATGTCCATTTATAGTTATATCTTGTAAATGTGAATTATTTTGTCAAATTTTAGGTTGATGATGCACAGGTACCATCTGAAGCACTTGAGGCACTTGATCAACAACACTAAAAAGTTGACAAGAGAAGGGGCATCACTATGATGAAGAAGTTAATTGCGCAAAAGGGCAATGGACCCAAACTTGTTGTGGATTTCGATAATGCAGGAAATGCATGTGGTGTGAATCATAATTCATTTATTTCATATCTTGGGTTTGTTACTCGTAGCCATTGCGGTTGTCTCTTAGATTCTTGGCATAAAGTTTCTAAGGAGAAGAAAATTTTAATATGGAGGGATTTATGTGTGAGTTATTATTAATTTGCAATTCTATTTTGTAGATTACTAAATTTTTGGATACTAGTTAATAGCAATTCTATTTTGTAGAGTATATTTGAATTGGATGAAAAGCCGCATCGTAAATGCATGATGCAACGCTGTGGGAGAGTCCTAAGGAACTATAGGACAAATCTCACCAGAGAATACATAAAAGAAGCCGACAAGAGGAAGAAGACAGCCACTGAACAGTGGAACTTCCTGGACAAAGAAGAATGGGACGCGTTTGTCGCTTCAAGACAAACTGATGAATTCAAGGTATTAGGCATCAGTCTCAATCTCATTAATTAATATATGTTGTATTCACTTATTCAAGATTAACATTTAGTGTTACTAACCAAATCATTAATTTGCATACTAACTAGGCCCTCAGTGAGGCACAAAAATCAAGGCGTGCACTGAATGTGCATGACCACAGAATGGGTCCAAAGGGGTATGCAGGCGTTCGCCAAAGACTACAGGCTGAGGCTACTGCTGCTCAGTCTGCTGCTACTCAGGAGTCCTCTACCATAGGTAGCACACCTCTGCCTCGCCATGATGTCTGGATAGCTGGGAGGCAAAATAAGAAGGGAGAAATAACTAAGGCCGCAACTGCTGAGGCGGCTGCAAAAATGGTAAAATACAACTCTTACAGCAATCATTTGAATATTGATTATTTGTGTTGTTTACTTAAGTAAAAATTTTTGTTTTGGCGATTAGCGGGAGCTGCAGGAGCTGAGAAAACAAGGAAAGTTCATCCCTGAGGGAACAAAGGATGAATTGACAGTTGCTCTGGGTAACCCAGAGCATCCTGGACGTGTTAGGGCTGCAGGCGCTGGTGTGGGCATCAAATCTTTTTTTGGGTCATCCCAGCGCAAACATGTCCCAAAAGCGGGACTTTCACAAGAAGAGGTAACATATTCTTTCTTTATAATGTTACTGTAAAAGAGAATTCAAAAATTAGAATTTGACGTTTCTTTTATCCATGTATAGGTGGATAAGCTATTTGACAGGAAACTCGAAGAAGCAATGAAAAAGTGGCAGGCATCTCAGACTTCCACTTACCAGACAATACCTACTGCAGACTCTACTCCTACTCCTACTGCAGAGGTTGGGAGTAATCCTGTAGAATCACCACCTAGCACATCCACTGTAAGTATTTTTATGACATAGTAACTAGTTTTTTAATTCAAGATGATACGTATATATGAAATTGTAGTCATTTCAAAAAAAGATGATATGTATATATGTATATAACATTCTTTACACAAAAATTTGTAGGGGTTGAATCCATGCCGTCTAAAAAGTAAAGAATATGTCGTGGCAGAGGCATCGGCTTACCCATCCCTACCAGGGGAAACGTGTCACGGGTCTCCAGTACCAGTTGGTTGGATTCGGGTGAGCCTGATACATATATTCCCCTAATTTCTGGAACTTCCACTGCCATATGCCCACCCAGATTGTGAAATGCTTGGTGAGGTACTAGGCGGAGTGATATTGTGGCTAAAAGCGGATGTCTTATTTACTGATAAGGTATGGTAAATTTACATTACGTTCAATTGTTAGTGTGTGAATATGCTGGCAGTTGATCTGAAATTATATATATATACAGGTTAAAAAGAAGACACCCACAACATCTAGGCCTCCACTTCCACCTCCTACATTACCTAGTTGGGTTCCACAGGACCTACCTATCCCGTTAGGTCCTAATTGTAGGGGTATGGCAGTATGGTTAGGGGAACATGATATAAACTCCCCTATAACTGTTTCTTCTGATTCAGATTCTACAGGTCAGTCATACGAAACAAAACTATTTATACAAGATATATTGGAGTTGTTTCGATATGATTGGCTAAATACATCTATGATAGAGCTATGGATAAGGTGAGATATTCTTTATACATCCATATACCTTGTGTATGATCTGGTGATCTGGTTTCTTATTTATTAATGCATGTGTAATTAATACTTATTTTGCAGCTACTTAGACAACATATGTGCAGATTTTGGATTCGAACATGTAGGGTTTTTTATTCCATCCTTGATTAGTCTAGTAGCTAAAGACCCTACATCAGTTCAACAATACTGTTGTGAGTCTTTTTCAAATTTTGTTGTAAAAAAGAAGACAATGATAATGGCTCCATTCAATGCAGAGTAAGTTTACTTTGCTTATTATAATTTGGACTTAAGAAAATTACATTTTATTGTGGATTTTGAGTTATTAATTTTTAACTTTTTTCCCTCTAGGGGTAGGCATTGGGAGTTATTGGTTATTGCCCCCGAGACGTTCACTGTGTATTATCTAGATCCTAAATGGGATAAATTGAATACAAGATTTGGACACATAATGAAAATGGCAATATTTCGGTGAGAAATATTTCATTTTTCATATCCGTTAACATATGTTATTACATTACTATTTAATTGCAATGTTCCGTGTTACATTAACATGTATGGGTTTTGAGGAGTACAAAAAGGCTGGAGGAAAGGTCCCCACGAAAAAGAACCAGCCAATAATTTGGAAGAACGTACAAGTAAGTTCCCGACTGCAATATATGTATATATTATTTATGTGAACAATGCTTAATTAGTTGTATTTTTTAATATTTTGTATGTTTAATTTATAGTGTGCTACACAAGACAACGGATGGGCATGTGGATACTATGTCCTTCGATATATGCACATGATTATCAAGCATGCCGTACTGGATATCGAATGTATTGCTCAGGTATTATATAGTCTCATTAGATAATATGATCGAAATATATCAATCTTATTTATAGCTCATTAATTATATATATATACATCATTCTCTTTACAGGTGTTTAAAGTTGACCCCATTACAGGAAAGGACTTACCAAATGTTAATGCTCCCTATACAATGGGAGAATTAAATGAAGTAAGAGAAGAATGGGCAACAACCATACAATTAGTGGGGGCTTTAAAATATAATTGGGATCCTGATAGCGAATAATGACTAATCAATGATACTTTGTAAATGAATTTCTGAATTATAATATATGTGTGAATGTTTCTACATGTCTGGATGTTTCTACATGTGTCTGAGTGAAAATGAATGAAAGTATTGGTTGCTATATGAATGTTTCTACATGTGTGAATGTGAATGAATGGAACTACAAATTGCTAGCATTTGTGAATGTTTATAAATGTGTGAAAATAAAATGGAACTGCATGTTGCATTGCTAAATGCATGTGCTACTTTTTTATTGTTAATTTTGCAGGTTTGCGGCCTGTTGTCGGCTGATATCAATGGATGTCGTAAAACCTGCAGTTCATAACTGAACTGAACAAGTTTCTCATCCTGCGACCAGCCACAGCAGGTCTGCAGACTGATGTCAAAAAAAAAACCAATAGGCGTCAGTTATTTGTAAATAACCGACACATAATGATATAGTGTCAATTTTTTACAAATAACCGGCGTTTATTTCGTGTGGCGCGAAGATATATGGCGTCGGTTATTTGTAAATAACCGACACTGATAGTGCCCAAGATGGCGCCCTTTCTGTGGCGCGAAGGGTTTGGGCATCGGTTTCTTACCTAATAACCGACGCCTATAGTCCCATGATGACGCATTTTCGGTGGCGTGCGAAGTGTTTGGGCGTCGGTTTAGGAACCGACGCCTAATGGGTGGACTTTTAGTGTCGCCCACATAGGTGTCGCTTAGAAACCGACACTAAAGGCTTTAAATAACTGACACTAAAGGTAGGTTCTGTAGTAGTGTACCCTAGACAATTAGTTCTAATGAGTAAGGAAAGATGAACTAAGCAAGAAAAGAGCAAGCTACACTAAGACAAGAAAAACAAACCAAAAGAGATCTACACTACACTATCTAGCATATTAAGCACAAGAGAAATCAAAGACCTAGAATAGCAAGAACAAGGCAAGCAGATAACTAAGCAAGTAAAGAGATAATTAAGATAACACTAACTAAGAAAAAAGGGAATTAGGGTTTTAATGCAATTAAGAGAAGTGTGGCTTTTTTGGAGGAATGCACTTGTCAATTGTATTGGGGGTGAAAACACATTAACATTACTCTTCCATCTAGATTACCAAGCAAAACAACAAGTTTGATATGCTCAACCCAGAGTACTACTAGGATGGTGACCAGTCGGGATGTTTATCCTAGCTTCCATGCGACTAAGAAAAAAGTGTGCAATTAAGGCTAGTGGTGATCTTTGAAGTCATTCATCATTTCTGAAACTCTACTAGAGCCTTGGGTAGCAAGCCCGTGCATTACAAATTTGCACAAATAATACAAAGAATAAAGAATATCAATGATGAGGTCACTTTGAAAAGATCAAAACAAAACTAACCTCCAGACTGAGCATCTTTCTCCCAGTAACGACGCGAGGGAGCTTGGTGAGTTTCTCCCATAGGGCCACACACTAGCCAATTGAGCTTGACTAGATGCAACCCTAAGGGTTTTTAACACAATAGGGGTTCATTTAAATTTATAAAGGGCCCTAACATGATAGACCCACTTAGACTAACACACTATACCCACAAGTGCACAGGGTCGTGTTATAGTATAGGGAAGTGGCAAGAATATGATCGATCTACATGGTGAAAAAGGGGCACCAGTGCTATGTTAGTTTCAGCTAGCTTCCTACAATGGAGTCTAGGTTTAAGGGTTTCAAGGTTGAATTTGTTAATTAACTAAGGTTGAATAAGTAAATAATTAAAGGAAGACAAAAAAGATCAACAACTAAATTACATTAGACAATTAGTTCTAATGAGCAAGGAAAGACAAACTAAGAATGAAAAGGGGCAAGCTACACTAAGACAAGAAAAGCAAACAAAAAGAGATCTGCACTACACTAATCTAGCATATTCAATAAAACGAGTAATCAAAGACCTAGAATAGAAAGAACATGGCAAGAAGCTAACTAATAAAGTAAAGATCGAATTAAGCTAACACTAGCTAAGAAAGAAGAGAAATAGGATTTTGATGCAACTAAGAGAAGTGTAGGTTGTTTAGGGGAATGCACTTGTCAATTGTGTTGGGGATATAACATGTTAACATTACTCTTCCATTTAAATTACCAAACCAAGAAACAAGTTATATGCTAATTAATTACCCTAAACTACTAATTGGCCATGGATAAGGTAAGTGTGTATAGAGAACTAGTCCCTAACACCTCCTACCCACCCTTACGAGACTCACTTGGATTAGGTTTTAAGTGTAATTCAATTAGGATCTAAGCAAGCCTAGGTTTCTAGGATAGGAAGTCCTAGGGTAATTAGGGGTGAAGGCTAGTAATGGAAGGTAGAAGTGAGGTTTTAGACCTCACATCACCTACATTCTAGCCTTTAGAAGGCTCCAAGCTAATTACACTAAATGATCCTATACCAACTACTTAGATCTCCTGCCTAGGTGTTGAAGAATTGATTAACATGTAGGAAGGTGAATAGCTAACTAGGGATCCATTGATTGGACTTAAGAGAAACTCACAAAAAGAGCCACATATAAGAAATTTTCCTAGAATCTAGGTGTTCTCAAACACAAACCATAAAGCAGTTTATGGGCAATGAGATAGAAGTAGAGCAAAATTGTTGACAAATAAAATTACAATGTTTACATATCACTTTCCCCCAACATGGTATCAAAGTAACATTTTTGACCCCAAAAAGCCCACCTAAGGGGGCTGAGCTATTCATAGAACAAGAAAATACAAAAAGAGAGGAAGAATAATGAGTAGAGGAGTGGAAAGCCACGATAGCTTGGTAGAGACTCCTCCTTCTCCAACTCCTAGTAGTAACAACTCGAGCTTCTCCTTCTCCCAAGATGGATTGGCATGGATGTGTTGTGGAAAGTGGACAACATTCCTAAAATAGCTACTACAACAATATGGACCTATACCAGCAAGTCAATAAATGTTGGTATAGGTCTAAAAATGTTGGTATAGGTTATATCGAATGTCAAAAAATGCTAGATATGTTGATGATGGTATAGGCCTACACCAACATTTTTTTAGACTCTTCCAACACTCACAATTATTGGTACAAGTGTGTCGAGTTAGCTCTGATCACTAGTTATGCCCTCTACACCAGTTAGCTATGATCGACATAAGGTGTTGTCATAGATTGCATGGTTGCTGGTATAGACAATATTGGCACCAAAACAACCATCAAGTGATGCAACACCAATATTGAAAAGACGTTTACATTGATATTATTACAATCAACATATTGGTATATGATGACGTTGAGGGAAACATATATAAAATATCAAGGGTATTGATATTGGATTACTTATCACCAATTTAAAAAATATAATATTATCATTTCATGCCTGTCGGTATAGCTAGGATATACAACTACAGGCACATTATTTTTTGTTAGTAAAAAATACAAAAATCACCTCCATACATGATCCATAGGTTAATTGACTACTAAAATTAATATCATCCGAAAATATAAAAAAAACATTGTGGAACAAATTGAGTATTATAATAGTATTGAACATGAATCACACAGGGAGGATATTAATCTTTTCCCTTATTGATACAAAACAAACATACATTTAGAACTATTCTTGAGTGCATATGATGTGAATAATTCAAATTCTTGAGTACATTTGATGTGAATAATGAATATGCAGAATAAAATATAATCTCTATCAAACTAGTGCATCACTTCAACTCCCTTGGACCATAACATGTGAGTGCTGCTATAGCATGAATATTCTCCACTTTCCCACACCAAAATGTCGCAAAAGACATAATTCAGTCATTAAGAAAGAAAATATATGCCATTTTGAAAATGATATGGAGCAACTTTTGTAAGAAATGTTCAAGATGCTAAATACATATTGACAATATTCAAATTTAAAGCTATTTAGATTCGTCTACTAGCTTACCTTACGAAATTGCTACAATTAAGAACATATATGAGATTTGATAACACTTTATTAATGGTATTGAGAGAGAAAATATTTATCCTCTTTCCTCACAATTTGTAGCAGAGGCCATGTGCATATTGTGTATTAAATCAATAAATTCTTGACTAATGGTTTGAACATGGGCCCCTTCGTTGGGGAACACCTGAATTTGCTACTACGCTATCCTTTATCGACAGTAACACTTCGTCAATGTGTAAATGAATTCAAGGAAGCCTTTTTGAAAACAAGAATGGCTCCACACATATACTGGAAAAATAGGAGGTAAAACAAAGGCATGTTTGGAAGAAAAACTTGAAAAAAAGATGGAGCATAACACACGTAGGAATGTATCAATTTTTTAATGAAAAGGTTAAAAACCAATCCATACTGAAATGATATGCAAATGTTAGAAGTGATATACTAAAAAAATTGTCCATTAGATTAGAAAACAACACCTATCTACAAGTCCTAAAAAATATCATATCTTCTTAAGCCCCAAGAATCAACTACGAGTACACCTCGTACTTGGAAATTATTCAATTAATTCAATAAAATTATTTGTCTACAAGTTATTGGGCTTTATTCAAGCTGAATATGGACAAAGAAACAATGTATTACCTACATACTTGTAATATCCTAATTGTTCCCATCACTTTCGACTTATCTTCATATTAAAATCCTACTAAAGAAATAATGACTTTTGCATAACATACCTGAGACTCACGAAGACAAGAATAGGTTATGTTTTAGATAAAAAGTGCAGATTTTTTAAAGGAGAAACTCATATTGTTTATGCAATATAGTGCTGCAAATACATGCTATTTTTTCTGTTACAATCTAATTTCAACATTCATCGTCTGCAAAGTTATTGTGCAGCCACAACTATGCATTTCCCATATAATGCACAATACATATGAACGTTCCCTTACCTTGTCATGCACAATTACTTTAGACTACATTAGTGGTTTCTGCAAGTTCAAGACGTCACGTTGAAAGTCAGAATAAGGATGAATACCGAACTAGCTTCTGGTCTTTGGTTAATCCCTTTCCAACCTGAGGTAAACAAATCATGGTTAAATTCCAAGCAGGTTGATGTTATGTCGATGCAATATACATGTAACAAACATATGGATCTCTTGCCATGCATCTGCAAATTACTAATAAAAATATGTTTTGAAACACTAGCTCACTCTGGCATCCATTGGTTCTGGACCTTCACTACCAAAAAACATAGTATAGATGACAGTCATGTAAAAAGTTACGCACTTTAGGTGACATGTTTGTACATGACTTATAAATTGTATAGGCCTCATAAAATAGATGACGTACATTTTTGTATATTTTAAAGGGTGACATACTTTAGGTGACATGCATGTATGTCACGTGTAGTCTGTGCAACATAGGTGACAGACATTTTATCATACTTGAAAGGGTGACACACTATAGGTGACATATATTTGAATCACCTATATTCTAATGGGGGTTTACACATGTATATGAGTCAAGTGTAATATATAAGGAAACATAACATTTAGGTGACATGTATGTGTGTCACCAAAGCTATAGATGACATAAATTCATGTCACCTGACCTTAGAAATTTTACAGAATTACTATGAGAGGACATTGTCTTGATATGGGCCTTGAATTCTCACAAATGCATTACGGGGGACCTGTTGTTAGAGGAAATTCTCGTGATATGGGCCCCAACCCTCACATATGCATTTTTAGATAATTTTTGTGAGTAGACATTGTCACTATAAGAGCTCCAGTTCCTAAGAAATGCATTGAAAGATATTTTTTATGAGAAGAAATGTGTCATGGCTCCTCCTGGGTGTATTTTTGTTGGAATATATCAACACTTATTTGGTCACCGTGTGTTGGACGATGATGCGATGCGAGGGCGCCGAGCCACTGCACGTGACATGGGCACTGACGACGATTCTGTTTGGCTCCCACCTACCTCTGATTAATGATTGCACCTACCCTAGCGTTGCTGATGGCAGGGGTTCTCTGCTCGTCATGTTCCCTCACACCATAGTATCTAGATCCGACTTACCATAGTGTCTCTCGAATGCGGACGGAAGGCAACCAGAAAGGTTCGATGATATCTTCAAGTCTGATTCAACCTATCAACTTTTGCTGGACTTGGACATACCGGTGGTGGCTGCCCTTTTTTCGGTAACCACACTCATAGCAGCAAGGAATTAGGGCAAGAACGCGCTCGGAGCGTCCTTGGTGCCTAGCCGTCCAGGTCTCAACATGTCGATGATCGATACGATAGAGTCCAACATCGATCCCCAGAGGCGGCAGCCCATACACGATTCCCTACAGTCATGTGTTAAGCAGGCTTGGCAATGGTCAATCCAACACGAAGGACTGCCATGCTGGCCGCCATACACGAGAGGGTTCCCTCCATGTCTCAGTTCTGCTCTCTTTAATGGCAAAATTCAGTTTTCCCACATCGACAATGACACATTATGACTGTCTTGCTACATCACTAGTGAAATGTTGTGAGGTTGTTCCTGTGGTCCTTTACTGCGCGGGACCTACATCCTGCATGGTTGGACCTGCTGCACAAATTTCATGTCCTTTTAGGAGCCTCCATACATATCGCGGCAAATCGTTAGCAGATAACAGTTTTGGTAATCATCTTCAGGTTGTTCATTTATCTTCATTGAGTCGTGTTGATGGAATCCGTAAGGCGTTGGAGTATGTGGATGTTTGGGAGGGCTTGGTGTTTGCTCTTTGTTCTTCCAAGCATTGGATGTGTGGCGTATGCCTTGGCATCATGCCATGGTCTAAAGCATGTCCTCATCAAGCTTCTGATGGCTCTGATGTTACTACCACTCTACCTCGATAGCCTGGTGAGACATCACTCGATGTGATAGTTGGTTTGCCTGCTCCCATCAATTCTGGCTTTCCAAATTTTATTCCTTGCACCTTGTCAACTCGTCAGCGTATTGAGCCACCGCCTCTGCCTGTTGACCGACTATAGCTAGACACAGATCTTCTAGATTGTGTCTTCCGCACGGGTGTCCCTACCGTAAAGAGCATCCCTCTTCTTTGTCATTTTCCCTTTGTCGACACGCTTCATGCTTACTTACTCTAGGTGGCTTCTTGCCCACGCTCTATTGATGCATGGATTCATCTTTTATTGCTTCCAACATGTGTTCTGTATCGCTTCTCCCCTAAATCTGCTCAAGAATAGTCTTCTCGAATATGCATCTCTCTTCAACAACTTATGATCCTTAAGGCTTTGGAGACTTGGAATTCAGGACCTGATGGCATTCAACAACTCCTGGCTCATATTTTGGCTCATTGTTGTCCTATAGGGCAAGAACATTCTTCTGAAGCTTGTATTTCATGTGCCAAGTCTAAGATCAAAGATAGCCAATTTTCTACTGCCATCCATGTTCTATCCTCTAGTGTTGTTACCCCCACAAAATCTGCTAATTATTCTTATCTTGAAGCTAAACACCCTCAACCTCCACTGCCATTGGTACAACCTCAGTCTGAAATTTCTAGCTCTCCATCTGTTGCTTCTTTCTCTATGATTGAAGAAGCCATTTTATCATTCAAGAAAGGGACCGCTTGCGTACATGATGGCCTACGATCACAACATCTTATTGATTATATGTGTGGGGCTACCACTGCAGTGAAAGATGATTTTTTAATGCAGTTTCAACTGTGGTGAATCTTTGGCTCACTGGTCATTGTCCAGATTCCCTAGATCCCTACATTGCCAGTGCTCCATTGACTCCTTTTCTCAAACCAGACAATGGCATTCGGCCTATTGCTATGGGTACTATTTGGTAGCGCCTTGTATCCAAAGTTGCGGCAAAGGGTGTAAGTTCTGATGTCGTCCCTTATCTTATGGATCATCGGTATGGTGTTGGTATTTCTGGTAATGTTGAGAGGCCCTTCTACATGCTGTCACTCGACTTCTCTATGAACAACAACACCACACTACAGTCACCATGGATCTTATTGACTTCAACAATGCCTTCAACATGGTTGATAGATCTACCATATTCTAAGAGGTTCATCTTCATTGCCCTTCTATTATATGATTGGTTGAGTTTTTCTATAGCTCTCCATCTCCTCTCTATATGGATCATGGAGAGCCTCTTTTTTGTTCTGTCGGGGTACAACAAGGTGACCCATTAGGCCCCCTACTTTTTTCCCTGGGACTCCATCCTCTTATTTTATAGGCAAAGGATGCATGTCAACTTGACCTCATTTCTTTCTACCTTGATGATGGTACCCTCATTGGGAACGCAGAGGTTGTTTCGAAGGCTCTATCCCTCATTTAGGAGCGAGGCTTGATGTATGGTCTTCATCTCAATACTAAGAAGATAGATTTTTGGCCATCTGATGACCCTAGATGAGGCTCGAATGTGGGCTTATTTCCAACTGACATCTCTCATCTAGAGCATGGAGTGAAGATTCTAAGTATCCCAATTTTCTACAGACGCATCCTTTACAAAGGAACTTCTCCAGAAATGTGTGATGAAGACCCTTGATATGATGGATCACATGTCCTCACTCCAGGACCCACAGTGTGAGCTTCTTCTTCTTAGGTCTTGTGTTGGGATACCCAAACTTTTGTTTGATCTTCGTACAACACCTCCTTCTTCTATCACACATGTGTTGGATATTTTTAATCACGGTCTTCGTCGTTGTCTGGAGCGTATTGTGGTTGGTGACAACCCATGTTTTGGAGATTTATAATGGTGTTTGGCTACACTTCTTATGCATCTAGGGGGATTGGGGATCAAGTCCTCTCATGATGTCAGTAAATTGTCTTTTGTTGCCTCTCAGATACACACTAAAGATCTCCAAGACCATATGTTGCGTGAGGTCACATGCGTGCCTGCAGGGCTCCCCTTTGTCCAAGCACATGCTTGCATATGCAATATCTTGCCATCTTTATGTTGGTCTATGTTGACAAGTATGCATTCTACCACCCCAAATACCCAGTCTATTTTGGTAGACGCTTACTACAAAATGGTCATCCAGAAAATCATGGCAAGTGACCTATCCTTATGGAAACATGCTATCCTCACTTCTTTACAAGCCGATCATGCACAAAATTTTTTGAGGGTTGTTCCTATTGATGACCTTGGTCTGTCTATGTTACCCATTGAGTATCGAGCTATCTTTCAGTATTGGCTTATGATCCCCTTGTATCCAGGTGATGAACGTTGTCTAATTTGCAACATCACAGATCTTGATGCCTTTGGTGATCATACAGTGCACTGCCACTCGCAGCCTGGTTATAAGTTTCTTCATGATGTTGGCACTCAATCTGGGTTAAAGGTTTTGAAAGAAGCTCATTTGGCCTTCCTTGGCACTCAATCGATGGTGTTCATTCGTTGTGACCTGCAGACATTCTTTTATTTCATTGGATGAATGGAAAACATGCCCGTGTTGACCTAACAGGAGTTTCTCCCTTGATAGGTATCCTTTCAAAAAACTTTAAAGCATGGCAGGCAGCGTCCGAGGTAGCAATACAAAAAGTTCATAAACATGGAACGACATGTGAGGCCAATCAACATCATTTTCTACCTTTCACCTTTGACACCTTTGGGGTGTCTACCGACGATGCGGTTTCTCTTCTTCGATGCCTTCAACATATATAAATAGGAATCATATGATGCCTTCATCTACATGTAATGATTTTATTTTTGGGTCCTTGGGTTTTGCCATCCAACAAGGATTGGCAACTCAATTTGTTGCTTGAGCTTCTGTGAGAGTTTTTATGTAATCTTTTGAGCAATTATATGAAACATTTTAAGTGACATGTGAGATGACACCATCATGATATGTGCCCTGACTCCTCAAAAAATTATTTTCAGGGGCTTATTGTGAGAGCACACTATCATGATAGTGGTCACATATCCTCCCAAATGCAATTACAATGACATGTTGGGAGAGGACATTCTCATGATATGTGATGTGGCTCCTCTCAAATGCATTTTCAAAGACCTGATGTGAGAGGATGCCATAATGATATGGGCCCTGGTTCCTCCCAAAAAGATATTCAGTGACATGTTGTGAGACGAAACCTTCATGATATGGGCCCTGACTCCTCAGATTTTTATTTTTAGGGACTTACCGTGAGAGCACACTATCATGATATTGGTCACATATCCTCCCAAATGCAATTACAATGACATGTTGGGAGATGACATTTTCATGATATTGGAGGTGGCTCCTCTCAGATGCATTTTCAAAGACTTGATGTGAGAGGATGCCATAATGGTATGGGCCATGGTTCCTCCCAGAAACATATTCAGTGACATGTTGTGAGATGACATCATCATGATATGGGCCATGGCTCCTCAAAAATTTACTTTTAGGGACTTACCATGAGAGCACACTACCATCATAGTGGTCACATATCCTCCCAAATGCAATTACAATGACATGTTGGGAGAGGACATTCTCATGATATGTGATGTGGCTCCTCCAAAATGTATTTTTGGGATCTTCCCGTGAGAGGACACCATCATGATATGGGTCATGGCTCCTCAAAAGTTTATTTTTAGGGACTTTCTATGAGAGCACACTGACATGATATTGGTCATAGATCCTCCCATATACACCTCCATCCACATGCTACGAGAGGACATTCTCATGATATGGGATAGAGGGTCACCCTGGTGAGAGGACATTCTCATGATATGGGATAGAGGGACATTCTTAGAGACTTTCTGTGAGAAGCCATTGTCATGATATGGGTCGTGGGTCCTCCCTAATACATTTCTAGGGACTTTCTATGAGAGGACACTGTCATAACATGTGACATGTCTCCTCCTGAATGCATTTATAGAGTCTTTATGTGAGAGGACAATGCCATGATATGGGCCTTGGATCCTCCATAATCCATTTCTATGAACCTTTTATGAGAGGACATTATCATGATATGGGTCGTGGCTCCTCCCAAATGCATTTTTTGGGACTTATTGTGAGACGACATTTGTAATTATATGGGCCCCAAATACACTCAAATGAATTTTTGGGGACTTGTTGTGAGAGGACACTATCATGATATGATCCTTGGATCCTCACAAATGAATTTCAAGGGACTTGTAGTGAGAAAAGACTGTCATAATAGGGGGCTTGGCTCCTCCAGATACATTTTTTAGAACAAGGTCCATAGAAATGGATTATGGGCCCTGATTCTATTTATTTGAAGGGACATGTTATGAAGGATACTATCATGATATGGGCATGTATCCTCCATAATGCATTTGAAGGGACATGTTATGAAGGACAATATCATGATATGGGTTGTGGAACCTCCCAAATGCATATTTAGGGACTTGATGTGAGATAACATTTGTTATGATATGGGCCCTGACACCTCCCAAATGCATTTTCATGGACTTGTTGTGATAGCACGTTGTCATGATATGGGACTTGACACCTCCCAAATGCATTTTTAAGAACTTACTGTGAGATGACATTATCATCATATGTGCCATGGCACCTCTGAAATGTATTTTTAAGGACTTGGCGTGAGAGGACATTGTCATGATATAGGCCCAAACTTGAGAGGACATTGTCATCATATGTGCCATGGCACCTCCCATTTTCACTTGAAACTTGTTGTGAGAGGAAATTGTCACGATATTCATCCCAAATGCAATTTTTGTGAGTTAATGTGAGAGGACACTGTCATGATAAGGGCACGACACCACACAAATACATTTCTAGGGACTTGGTGCAAGAGGTTAGTGGCACAATATGGGCCATGGCTCCATACAAATGCATTTTAGGGAGTTGGTTTGAGAGGACACTCTCATGATATGGGCCATGTCTCCTCTCAAATGCATTTTCATGGAGTTGCTTTAAGATGTTTGATGACACTTAGCTTCTAGGAGGAATTGGAGTGCATGTTGTATCATGTTCTACTGCGGTCACAACGTGTATTGTGGAGATAGTCATGATGTTGCATTATGAGAAATAATTCATGGAACCTCCCAAATGCATTTTTAAGGACTTCATATGAGGTAACATTTGTCTTGATATGGGCCCTGACACCTCCCAAATTTATTTTTATGGACTTTTTATGAGAGGATGTTGTCATGATATGGGCCTTGACACCTCCCAAATGCATTTTTATAGACTTGTAGTGAGAGGAAGTTGTCGTGATATGGGACCTAACACCTCCCAAATACATTTTTAAGGACTTACTGTGAGATAACATTGTGATCATATGCTCCATGGCACCTCCCAAATGTATTTTTAAGGACTTGGCGTGAGAGGACGTTGTGATGATATGGGCCCAAACTTCACCAAAATGCATTTTCAGGTACTTATTATGAGAGGATGTTGTCAATATATGGGCCCTGGCTTCTCCTTAATGCATTTGAAGAGACATGTTGTGAAAGGACATTATCATGATCTAGGTCCCTGACACCTCCCAAATGCATTTTCATGGTCTTGTTGTGAGAGGACGTTGTCATGATATGGGACCTGACACCACCCAAATACATTTTTAAGGACTTACTATGAGATGACATTGTCATCATATAAGCGATGACCCTCCTAAATGCATTTTTAAGGACTTACTATGAGACGACATTGTCATCATATGAGCGATGACACATCCCAAATGTATTTTCAAGGACTTGACGTGAGAGGACATTGTCATGATATGAGCCCAAACTTCACCCAAATGTATTTTTAAGGACTTATTATGAGAGCACACTATCAATATATGGGCCCAGGCTCCTCTTTAATGTATTTGAAGGGATATGTTGTGAAAGGACACCATCATGATATGGTTCATGGCACCTCTAAAATGCATTTTTAGGGATTTGATGTGAGATAACATATGTCATGATATGGGCCCTGACACCTTCCAGATGCATTTTCATGGTCTTGTTGTGAGAGGACGTTTTCATGATATGGGACCTGACACCTATTAACTATCGAGCTAATAGGACCTTGATTTGGTTCTGAGTCAGACATTATGAAAGTGTGACATGAAGATATCAAGCTTCTTCTTCTCCCATGTCACATTGACATTGAGGTGTAGTTTTTTGGTGACTTTCTATAAGAGTATACTAACTCATGTGACATGAAATGTTCATGTCACCTTGGAATTCTATTCTTCTATAGGTGCATGTGATCTCTCTCACTTATTAGTATAGGACACACTCATGGAGTGGCTCTAAACTCATCTTAGATGCAATTTTGGTGACTTTTCTTGAGAGGGACCTCCCTCGTATTACATTAGAAAGGACCTCCTTCCCAGTACCCCTTAGCATATTGATCCCTGATGTTGATATTTCTCCCCCTTTTATGTGAGTGACTCTCATGATGAGGGTCTACATTTGTCTTTGATTTTGTTTCAATGACTTGTCATGAGATGGAATTTCCTCATATGATATGGATGGCTCTTCCTCCATGGGTGATATTGGCATACAAATCCTCAGATTTGTGATTTCTCTCACTTGTTGTGGGCTATTTCACATAAACCCAATTATTTTCCTACTCGGAACCGACCCAAGTTGGCTTTAAAAACCCTAACTCCATAATTTAAAAGAGTGACACAACTTTTTGCAATCTTATACAAGCTTGACAATATGTTTTTGTAGCTAGTTAGATGCCTCTTTGTATACATTTTTTATTAACCCATTGAGGAATAGAACGATTGAAAACATTTTTTTTTGGTAACTGAGAGAACCCACCCCGGGCGAGCCCGACATGGTATACTCTCGAGGCATGAGAGGGTGTGGTCCGGTCACCCCCCTCCCGCACCTAATCAACGTGGATTGTCGTTTGCAAAGTGCCTTCAGTGAGGTTCAAATCCGGGTCCTTCATTGGGACTTATTGAGCTCTTACCACCCGGGCTACTATGGTTGAACATCAAATATACATAAAATGCTAATGTAATCTGGTATGTAAAATAAGGGCTAAATATGATTTATGGGGTAATTTGGTAACGAGGAGAATACTAGACTATGTCAATATCAAAGCATATATATAACTTATAACTTAGAAGAAACTCTTGGTATCGTCAAATGTAAGTTGTTTTTCTTTTTTGGGGTCTCTAGGCTTAAAATTCATTTTCAAAATGTTTGGACCTGTAAAAAATGTCTTTCCTCCGTTAATACTTGGGCACATAGATGCAAGTATAATAAAGTAAAGTTGTGTACAAACGAATGAAAATTTTGTATTTACCCCTTCAAGCGGTCGCTTTCGGCTTTCCCAGTTCCGCTCGTCCCTCTATCACACGGAGAAATTGGTATTCGTCAAATCGCCGCCCACCTTGGCCGTCGATCCCTAGCTCCCGACTCATCGCCTTCGCGCCACAGGCCCCAAAACCTCGACCAACGTCTACCCCTGGTTTCTTGGCTCCACTCCCCACCCTCTCTTCCTCTCTGTAGTTCTTCTTCTGCTCAAGATTTGGATGAGAACGACCGCTCTCTACTCCCACTCTGCCTCAGACGTTGTTTTGTCGTCAAGGTAAACCCTTCTCAATGCTTGATGTTCCTCTCATTCATGATTAGGGATAATTGTTCTCCTCTATCTCTTCCACATGCTAGCCATCTTTGGATATAGGATCGCCATCCCAAGGGCAAAAATTTAGTCCTGTCCTAGGACCCACAAATTCGGCCGTCGATCCCTAGCTCCCGACTCGTCGCCTTCGCGCCGCAGGCCCCAAAACCTCGACCAACGTCTATGCCTGGTAACTTGGCTCCACTCCCCACCCTCTATTTCTCTCTCTAGTTCTTCTTCCACTCAAGCATTGGATGAGAACGACCACTCTCTACTCCCACTCTGCCTCAGACGTTGTTGTGTCAGTGTCGTCAAGGTAAACCCTTCTCAATGCTTGATGTTCCTCTCATTCATGATTAGGGATAATTGTTCTCCTCTATCTCTCCCACATGCTATCCATCTCTGGCTATAGGATCTCCATCCCAAGGGCAAAAATTTAGTCCTATCCTAGGACCCACAAATTCGGACTACTGGGCGGTGGCGCAAGATCCCATGATCTCGTCGGCAACCTACTGATGGTGTTTGGCACAGGACACCATACATCTGACCAGTTAAGTTTTCGTGCACATCCGTGCGCTAGTTATCCATAGTTGGATGATGATCATGCAACTACTTAGAAAAACCACCCTGTAAGTCTTTGTTTCTATGCCTTTCTTTATCAATTTTGTGCATTATAGTTAATGGTTACATACATGTCTTCTACTGGTCTGCATTCTGAAAATAACCTCTATCATTAAATCCTGACTCTATGAGGCAGATGCCTCACCCCGATTTTGAGAGGAAAATTTCCTAACGGCTTTCCTGTTTGCTCCATGAATCCTTGTATTTGTGGTGTCATGACAAACAGTGGTAGTAGGGCTAGGATAAATCTGTTTATCTATGTTTCTGATCTGTTTATTCTTTTTGCTAGTTATTCTAGACTGTCAGCTTGCTAGATTCTTGAAGTATGCAAAGCCTAAATGGGAAAATTATCAGGATATGTCATCTTTTCTGCCTGATGCCTCTGGTTGTGTAGGAATTTCACATGTACTAAATTTTTCTACACTTATTCTTGACTTTTAAGGAACAAAAAATCATGTTAATCTCACATGTACTCATTTTTTATTAAACATGATAACTTGTGATGTTTTGATGTCATGTTAAAACTGAATAGTGGTTATGAGTTTTGACATTTTAGCTACTTGCAATTTGAGTTTGACCATAATCAATGTCTAAGCACTCTCTTGTTTTGCCTTAAGTCAGTGGTTACATTATCATATGCTAAAGCATTGATGAATTCATGCAACATCATGTCACAAGCAATATATGACCTCAACTGTAGTATGTGTCCCCCACCTTTCCCTCAACAATCCTGAAGTGCATCTCTGTCAGTTACCATTGGTATGGACATGACATAAAGGTATAATGTAGGAGACTCAAGGAGCCGATACCATTTTCTACATTTTATTTTTGTTCAAGAAAATCTCACATAATAGTTACCTTTTTAGTGGACAGGATAGACATGACTCTGGTGAGCATCTGCGGACATCAAATCAATTTGATTATAAAGAGTTATCTGAGAAATTTGGTCATGGTTCTTATGGGAATGTCTGGTGTGAATTCTGAAGGAGTCAATGTGGTAGGTGATACCTATAGCCCTTATCAGGGGAATACCACCACCAAACCTCTGTCACCAGGTATCATCTTTACTTATCTATTTTCTACATAGATGATAAATGCATATTTATTAAAGTAGTATCGTCTGTCCTTCATATTTGAGATTTTTCAAACTATCTAAAATATTTCTAAGCATATTAAACTGAAGAACCTAACTACTACAACAACCTGGAACAGATTCATTCTTGCGGTAGGCAATAGTGCATATTTATCACATGACATAGATCAAATGCATATTTATGAACTTTTATCTTAATAAAGAAATAAGTCATCTTGTAGCTCATATGGTATTTGTGATTGGAGGTCGAACACCTTTGGTATCATGGTTTCTTGTAGTCCGAAGACCCACTGATTGTAGTTTAGAACTTTGCTTAGGTGTTTGTTCTTCAGTCAATGATGGGAGTGGTACCAAGCACACGTATCATTATGCTAAAAAAATTTATAGATGTGATGGCAGTATTTCCTTCATGAAGGAAGGTTGCAACTTTCCTATTAGGGATTTGTTATGGAGTGGGGGTTTTCCTTTATTAATAGGGAGGGAGCTTAATGGAGGAGAGATGAGGCAGACCCTGATGAAACAACTTGCCATCAGTAGATGAAAATTTAAGTATAAGTATTAAGTGCATCAGAATTGCACATATATCTATATATAACTTTATTAGCCCACTGTTTTGCTCACAGTGATTAAACACCAAGACCATGTACGGGGAATATAGGTGTCTTTTACAATAAGTTTACCAGTTTAAATAGGTGATTATAGTGAGTAAGGTTAGTTGTATATTGCTATTGAACCATGTAAAGTCATGCTACTGCTAGTTTCTACAACATCAATTTCTTTAGCTAGTAGTATGTATTGCAAGTACTCCAACAGTAATCTATATTCTTGGTTTGTTTAGTTGTATACAAAAAGAATCAACTTTTTAGTGCCAGTTCTAAAAATTAACCCATGATAGCTTGATCAAGCTGTCAATCTGAGTATATACGCCTAGCTACTACTTTGGCTAAAATCACTTGTCGATCAACACAAACCTAGCTAACCAAGAAATATTGGGATGAAAAGCATCTTCTATATGTTTTTCATCTTGTCTTCCCTGTGAGAACTCATCATATGAAAGTAAGTTCTCATTTTTATTACAAAACAATGGTATTGCTCCTCTTCTAATACCTCCTCGTAACAAGTTGTTAGTAATTTTACATACCCACTTTATATTGTTCGATTTCAGTTATCCTAAATCAATCTTAGTTATGCTTTACCAATTCCATTTGTGGTGAGAAATATTAAGCTTTTCACATCAATGCCATATACAAATTCGTATTGGAGCAGCTCAATTCAGAGCTAGAGAAGTTTTTTTCCCATTGTGCATTGCCTGAACTGAGAATGAACATCTGGACTTGTATATGACTACTTGATAGTTGTGTAGATATTAATTTGAAGGAATAACATAAGACAACATTCTTCTTTCCATATACCATTTTTCTCCTCTGGGCTCCATCATATTCTTTTGACCTGTCTGAATGTGTATCCTTCACCCAAGAAATCTAGATTTTTCAATGTGTTTCAAAGCTACTGTCGAAATGTGTTCCTGAGCTGCTTCTCTTACAATGCCATGTAGTAGAACCGTAATGCTCTAGAGCACTATTCAATAGAATGAAAGACTAGATAACAAGTAACAATATTAATTGGGTTGTCAATAAACCAAGAAGGAGGCTTTCTTGGAAATGGTCGATAGAGAGTTTTTCTTGCACTTGTTTACATATATATTCTAGTCACTGCATACATAAATTGATGCAACTAGGGCAGCAAGCTAACAAACCATTACCACCCTAGTACTAGTTTATCCTTCATGTGAAGAGGCATTGGTACTCTAGGGAAGCCACAACATCCTAGGAATAAGAAGAATCTTGACGTACTTATAGTTGTCTAGGCGTCCAGGTAGGGCATTGCCATGGACTCCGCCTAGGCGTTCCAAGGCATTTTTAAATTAATTTCCATTTATAATTTTGTATCTTTATATATAATCATATACATGTTATCATTATATGCCTAGGCATTTTCCCTTGACTAGGACATGGATGCAGGGGAGGAAAACATGAAAGAACAACAAGAAGAAGGCAGGGGAAGGGGAAGGATAAGAGAAGGTAGGGCAAGAGAATACAGGGGAAGAGAAGGTAGGGGAAGATGGAAGCAAAGAAGAAGAAGACAAGGGGAGAAGGCGGGGGAAGAGGAGGTCGAGGAGGAAGTGTAGGAGGGGGGATTATGAGGTCTAAAGTAGTTGCAACAACAATCATGAAAAAGGAAAAAGAAGGGAGGTATACAACAACGATGGTAAAATAAGAAAATATAAGAGAGGAAGGAGAGGAGCATGAAGAAGAATCATGGAAGGAGGAAGAAAAGGGGGAGAAGTAAGAGGAGAGGATAGTAGTAAAAACAGACAAAACTGAAGACGCCCAGGTCGCTGCTGCTCCTTGCTCCACACAATGTTGTTAATGTTGCTCCTTGCTCCATGCAAGGTTGCTGCTATGCGGCTATGGAAGTAGAAAAATATGAAAGTGAAGGGAAGAAGAGGAGGGGAAGAGGAGGAAGAGGAAGAGGAAGAGGAAGAGGAGTTGGGGTGGTGTTGTAATGTGGCATCATTAGCGAGGGGAATCAGAAAAGGGTGAGACTGAGTGAGTTGCCCTAGTTTTTTTTAGACTTAAGCCCATGCCCGTTTAACCCTCAGATGGGATGCCCTGGACGCCAACTCGGTGTTGTTAAAATTAGCTTTGACATATCACATTTTTTATCTCTTGAGCAAATTTGCTTTCCGTAACCACAAGTCCCTTGCTATGTATCACATTTTAGGCCATGTTGTTGAAACTAGATTTGACATATCACATTTTCTAGCTTTTGAGCAAAATTGCTTTCTATTAACCACAAGTCCCTTGCTATATATATGGCTCTGATTGTTTGCTATATGTAGGGAGATAGTGTAGCTAGTTGATTTGTCATCTCCTTCGGAAGTAAAGTTTGAACTTGCTTTTGTCCAGTCCATGTCATCATTATCGTTAAGAATGATCCCAAAAAGGTACGGGTCCAACCGCAGTGTCAAAATTTCTGCTTGAGCAAATTCTCAGTTGCACCTAAGACATGCTATCTTTCTGTCAAGGACTCGGGCGCTATTGACATTATGTTTTTAGGGGAGGCCTAATAGCTAACACTTATATGTAAATGTAAGCCTAACTCCAAGATATTGTCAAGCTTCCTACAAGTTTCCTTTTGATATATAATTATGTGATCAATTGTTTCCTAATCCTCTGTTTCAAACATATTTGTAGTTCAATCTGCTGCAACAACAGGGATGAAATGCGGTCTGAGTTCATTCACATTGGTAAAGGCATTTCATGCACCCATGTTTTTTTACTACTGTACGAATGCTAGATAGATACAAGGTGTATTTAATAGGAATTGTCGAATCAAACTTTATAGTCTATCATTTGTTCATGCTAAACTGGTGCAACAGTTCAAACAAACCTAGAACACTAGAAAGAAAACTCATATAGATGATGCTTTTTGATATCGCTGACTAACTAGCAAAATTTTTACAACGACAAAGCACTGAAATTGACCAAAGAGTTTGTATTGTCAACAATAGTTATTTTAGTGGTTTCTGAAATCTACCTTGATCATCTTTGCATTCGAATAATGTTTTACTGTGAAAATTTTCTATTTGTGTTCTGCAGAGTTTCACACATTTCTGTCCAGAAGGAAAAATGTTCCACACCTATTAAGATTGAATATTTTCTGCTATCAGAATGTTGCATAGATATCTCATTTGCGTAAGCAATGCCTGATTTTCTTCAAAAAATGCAAGCAGCTGCTAGTGATGTTTTGAATGGAAAGATCATTTGGCCAGAAAATAGATATTGATTATATATGGAGGAGGGGGAGGGTTCAGTAAATAAGTGGATCAACTTGTTAAGTGGTTTAGGCTGATGTGTGCTGGAAAATTATAGCAAGTAGAATAACTACATGGCTAAAGTATGATGTACTTAGAAAGTCACTTTGTGATGTTTGTATATTTTTGAAAGGGGCAAGGTTGAAATGTCCTCCCCGTGTAATTCAAGTTGTTTCAATACAAATATCAATTTTTAATTTCAAAGTTGTTTTGAATTTTATGTACATCTTCATATGGTGATTTAACCTGATTCACATGATTTTATTTATGGGTTATTGTATTAAACACAACAGTTGGGCAATAACAACTATCACCACTGTTATTGAGAAAAAAGTGATTGTGATGTGCATTATCCATCTTGTTGAGTGGTGGTTGATGTTGTAATATAACTGTATACGTACACGTTAGGTGACATCACTAGTTGTTATTTTTTTATAGAAAGGTGACTGTCATACATGTAATCTCTTAGTTGAAATGACATTCTATGATGTCACCTATTGAGACTTCTTGACAGCCAGAAATCAAGAATAGGTGGCGTACATCACTTAAGCCTACATAGTCTATAGATTACACTTGAAAGATGACGGTCATTAGATAGGTCATTGTTATGTACGTAATCTATTAAGTGAAAGATGACATGCTTGGCTGTCAGCGATGGATACTTTTTTAGTAGTGCTTCTAGTTTCTCCTTGTTGATAACGACACAAAGCTTTTAGTTTATATTGTATTCCACCTATCCAGTAACAAGCTAAAGCTCAAAGTCAAATAAACAGTAATACACATGCAAAGTAAGTAGAACGAAATTAACAAGGTGTTAATAGACATGAAGCTCGACTCCTTCACAATCACAACATTGTTCGTGAGGAAGCCAGAAATGCAAAATCGCTTCAAAAAGAATAGATTGCAATGCCAGTACCAAGTATGTACCGGGCTACTGTGCCGGCAAGACCGACTAGGCTGATGCATAAAACGGAATTGTTGGGAACGATGATATCAAGCAATTTCTAGATTCCTCATCTGGAGGAAATTTTATGAGAAAGAACTACGAGGATGCCTGGAAAATCATCACACTTGGAGCTGAGAATCAATCCAATTGGGGACAATCATCTGGAAAGCGAGTCCTCAAAGTCTATAAAGCTGAGGAATCAATGGAAATGAAGGATATTGATGAGGCCTTAAAGACCATAGCTCATAAACAGCAGGCTCTTGAAACTTTGCTTGGAGAATTTGATAAGAAGAAAAACCCTCAAGTCCAACAGGTTAAAGCTGCCACAGGGACCTATGAAGCATGCCACACATCCGATCACCCGACTCTATCATGTGGCTTTCTTTACAATGTGATGATGGATATGCACCCACCACCACAGCAGTACGAGCCAATCATTGAACAACCTGATGAGCAAATGCCAGAATAGGTTAATTCTATTCACTCCATTCCTGGACAAGTCTACTATAATCCTAATCAACCAAGAAACCACCCAGGATTTCAATATGGAAACCCTGCTGGGACTGCCAATCCACAACACCAGACACAAGGCGGATCCTCCAATAGGTTGCTGCCTGGATTCCAAAGCAACTTTAATCAAAATCAAGGGAACCCCAGACATAACTTCCAAAGATCCAACTACCCTGGAAATCCATCCGCCTACTATCAATATACCCATCCTTCTCTAGACCCACAGTTGCACCCTTAGTTGCAACAACCTCAGTCAGCACTGCCCCCGCAACAACCACATCAAGGACAACAACAACTTGCTCAGAAAAATACCCCTTCCCAGCCAGAAGATGAGATAACTTTGATAAGGCAGATGCTACAATCCCAACAAACCATGCTCGCTAATCAACAAGCTCAGCAAAAAGCAGTAGAGGCTCAACTAGCCCAAATTGCTGCGCAACTGAAGCCTCCAGCAGGCACTTTTGCAGGACAATCGGAGTCGAACCCTAGACACGAACAGAATAGGCTTGAATAGTTGAATGCAGTTACTACGAGATCTGGACGCACTCTTCATGAAACCACAAGGATCACTATTGATGATGATGATACACCTGTCCTTATGCCGAATGAGAACCCGAAGCCAAGAACTGAGAAGTCTGCAGAGAATGCAAAAGGCAAAGAAGGAGAACAAGCTTCTCAAGAGCTAGAAATCTTGCAGTATAAACCAAGGATACCATATTCGGGAAGATTGCGAGAGATAAAAATGGACACTAGGTTCCAAAAATTTAAGGAGGCGATGAAGAAACTCTATATCAACATCTCGCTCCTCGATGCTCTCTCTGAGGTACCGGCTTGGGCCAAATACCTAAAAACTCTGTTATCAAGGAAATACATCACTGAGGAACAAGAAACCATCAAACTTGCCCAAACCACCTCCGATATCATCCTTAATAAAATGCCAAAGAAGAAGAAAGACTCGGGTTCCTTCAGTATTCAATGATGTATTGGAAATGCATCAAGCAAAAAGGGATTAGCTGGCCTATGGGCCAACATATCAATTATGCCCTATTCCATGTGCAAACGATTAGGTTTCACCGACTTGCTGCCCACATCAATGACAATTTGGTTAGCTGATTCTACTATCACAACACCTCTAGGAATTATCGAAGACATTCCAGTCAGAATAGGCAAAGATGCCTATGTCCCGTGCGATTTTGTCATTATGGATATCAAGGAGGATCTGAGATACCCGATAATTTTTGGCAGACCTTTCCTCGCCACAGCCAGGGCGCTTATCAATGTTGAAGCTGGCACGATCATTCTAAGACTCAGAAAAGAAGCAATTCAATTCCGAGTCCTCAACAGCATGAAAGCTCCCAACATTCAAGAGGAGGTCTTTCTTTTAGACGCAATACATCAAATGTCCCAATTAGAAATATCTGAGTCAGCTGATGAGTTAGAGAATGTTCTAACCGACCCAGAAGTCAAATTTTCTGCAAATGAACTGGTTCAACAATATTTACAGTACTTAGACAAAGATGACGAAGCACCGACAACCACATTTGAGGAGCTGAAATCTGTCACTATTCTAGAGCTACAGAAACACCCAAGGCTCCTGAGTTGAAGACTCTACCCATGGGACTTAAACACGTCTTCTTGGACGAGGAAAAATTATGTCTGGTTATCATCAGTTCCACCCTAACAGAAACCCAAGAAGAAAGACTTTTTGTTGAGCTAAAGAAATACAAGAAAGCCATCGGGTACAAAATAACTGACCTGACGGGCATAAATCCAGCCTTATGCATGCATAGACTGCCAATGGTCGAAGAATTTAAGCCATCACGAGAACACCAGCGGAAGCTGAACCCCAATCTTAAAGAAGTGGTTTGCCTTGAAGTCCTCAAATTGCTAAAAGCTGGCATAATCTACCCGATTTCAGACTCGCAATGGGTCAACCTTGTCCATGTAGTTCCTAAAAAGGGAGGAACCACTGTCGTGATAAATGACAAGAATGAGTTAGTACCGACAAGGACTGTGACTGGGTGGAGGATGTGTATCGACTATTGGAAACTAAACAAATCAACGCGAAAAGATCACTATCCTCTGCCCTTCCTTGACGAAGTCCTAGAACGCTTAGCCCATCAGAAATACTTCTGCTATCTAGATGGTTATTCTGGGTTCTACCAAATCCCCATACTCCCGGAAGACCAAGAGAAAACTACCTTTACCTGCCCCTTTGGAACCTATGCTTTTAGAAGAATGTCATTCGGGTTGTGCAACACACCCGCTACATTCCAAAGGTGTATGACTGCCATTTTTGCAGGATTAACTGAATCTATAATGGAGGTATTTATGGATGATTTTTCCGTTTACGGAGATTCATTCGATAATTGTCTTCTCAATCTTGGACAAGTCTTACAACGATGCGAGGAGACGAACCTCATCCTAAATTGGGGAAAATGTGATTTCATGGTAACAGAAGGTGTCGTCCTCGGGCATAGAGTGAGCGATAGAGGGATTGAGGTCGATAAGGAAAAAATTGACATTATCTCAAAACTTTCACCACCAAAAGATATAAAAGGAGTTCGAGCATTCCTTCGTCATACTGGGTTTTACAGAAGATTTATTAAATATTTCTCAAAAATAGCAAAACCCATGACCCAACTTCTGACCAAAGACACCGAGTTCAATTTTAATCAAGAATGCCTACATAGTTTCTCAACTCTAAAAAATGCTTTAATTTCTACACCCATACTAAGAGCCCCGAATTGGTCACAACATTTTGAAATCATGTGTGACGCCAGCGATTACGCCATAGGGGCTGTGTTAGGACAAAGAATCGACAAGAAGCCTTATGTGATCTGTTACATATCTAAAATTCTCAATGAGGCACAGAAGAACTACACTACTACAAAGAAAGAGTTCTTAGATGTCATCTATGCATTCGAGAAATTTCATTCCTACTTGATTGGATCCAAGGTCATCATCTACACTAACCACTCTGCCATACGATATCTAATTCAGAAGAAAGATGTAAAACCCAGACTTATCCGCTGGGTGTTGATGCTTTAGGAATTCGATTTGGAAATCAAAGAAAAAAGCAGAGTGCAAAATGTCATAGCCGACCATCTCAGTCGTATTGAAATCGCAGATGAAGATAAAGTTCCTATCCGAGACTCTTTTCCAGATGACCAACTAATGAAGATTACCAATGGATTCCCCTGGTACGCCGACATTGTTAATTATCTGGCTATAGGAATCATTCATCCTTTCGGCTCCCATCATGACAAGAGGAAATTCCTCCACGATGCAAAGCAATTCTATTGGGATGAACCCTACCTTTTTCTCCTTTGTGCAGACGGACTTTTCCGTCGCTGCTTACCTGAAGAAGAAATTACCCCCGTCCTAGAACATTGCCATTCCAGCCCCATTGGTGGGGCACATGAGTGCGAAGAAAACTGCTATGAAGGTTTTGCAATCAGGTTTCTTTTGGCCAACCATAGCAAAAGACTCCTATGATTTTGTCAAATCTTGCAACAAATGTCAATTTTCTGGCAGCATATCTAAAAGGAATGAAATGCCACTCACTATGTGGCAAGAGATCGAACGTTTCGACGTATGGGGGATAGATTACATGGGCCCCTTTCCTTCTTCATATGGCTTCTCCTACATTCTGGTTGTAGTAGACTATGTGTTGAAATGGGTCAAAGCTATCCCCACAGTGTCCAACGATTCCAAACCAGTCATTAAATGTTTAAAGATATCATCTTTCCCAGATTTGGAGTCCCCCGAACTGTCATATCCAATGGCGGGACCCATTTTCTAGAACGAAGCTTTGAATCCCTTCTAAAGAAATATAGAGTTAATCATAAAGTTGCCACGCCTTACCATCCACAGACCAGTGGTTAGGTTGAGGTTTCAAACAGACAACTAAATGCTATCCTAGAAAAAACAGTCAGTAGACACCGCACTGACTGGTCCACCATGCTTCCCGATGCCCTTTGGTCTTACTGATCAGCATATAAAACACCAATCGGAACAACACTATTTCATTTGATATACCAGAAGTCATGTCACCTTCCAGTGGAACTGGAACACAAGGCTTGGTAGGCCATCAAACAACTGAATTTTGATTTTAAACGTGCCGGAGAAAACAGACAGCTCCAACTACAAGAGCTAGAAGAACTCCGAATGACCGCTTATTAAAGTGCCAGGATTTATAAAGAACAGACCAAAATGTGGCATGACGGTCATCTAAAAAGGAAAGACATCATCATCGGTGACAAATTACTCTTTTTCAACTCCAAGCTCAAATTGTTCCCCGGAAAACTCCGCACAAAGTGGTCTGAGCCTTTCACTATCAAACATATATACCCAACTGGAGCTGTCATAATTGTTGATGACAATAGAGGAGAAAGGACAGTCAATGGCCATCGATTGAAAAAATACTACACTCCAGCAGATAAAATGCCAAGTCAAACTATTGACATCAGAGATGCCACAACATCATCATAACCACATCAAAACCTCATCGAGCCAGCGACGTAAAACCCAGACGCTACTTGGGAGGCAACCCAAGATCTGAACTTTTTCTTTTATCTTCTCTTCTTTTAAGATACCTTAGGATTGTCTTCTGAAAATATAAAAATTCACATACCAAAACAAATATAAAAATATAAAAATCAAAATATCCTTAACCCTTCCAAGCGGTCTCGAAACCGTTTGGAGCCAAACGGTCTTGAAACCGTTTGAAGCCAAACGATCTCGAAACCGTTTTGAGTCCAAATGGTCGCTAAATCGTTTGACCTAAGGGTTTTGCAATGTCAACCTCCTGAATCCTATAAATATAGCCCTAGCCCCCCTCTTTCTTCTTCTTCTTCTCTCTTTCGACTCCCGAGCTCACTAAAACCCTTGCGCAAAGAAAATGGGACCCTTCCCACTTTGATCTGGAGAAGGATAAAGGAGACATAGATCTCTTGTCAGGGGCAACCATTAGGAGATCGCCATCACAAATGGTACCCCTATCTGCCATAGAACCAACTTTTCTGGATTTTGACCTCAGTGCTTGCAAAAGTCATTCTGACAATGAACTTCGTCTCATCATGTCCTGGATCTACGTTGAGAAAGATGACCTCGTTTTCATGTCCGGTGACATTTTAGTAATGGAATACACATTACGAGAAACTGTACAGCTCAAAGGGTCTCTATCCGTGAGCTTGATGGCTGCATATCAATTTCTTATCAGACAGAACCACCCTACAACCTATATGGCATCTGCATATATGAAGGACGACCTCCTAAAGCTAAAAAACTTCAGAACAACCGAAGCACTAATCTCCTTCCTACAACATACAACACTGAAGTTTATCATGCTACCCTTCCTTTACCATGAGCACTGGATGCTTCTGGCAACAAACCTACCCGAAGGAACAACTACTATCTATAACAGTTCCGACAGCCAGTTCAATTCCCGACAGAAGCAATATGTAGTGACACTGAAGACGCCCACAGAGGTGGTGGCAAAGGAATGTGCAGACAAACTAATCAATCTTCTAAGTCATCACAGAAGGGCATACGACAAAGAACACTTTCATCGCCCATCCTTCAACCACAAATGTCCCCAAAAAATTCGGGAATCAAATGACTGCGGCTTCCACGTCCTCTACTGGATGTACACCATCATGGCCCTTCAAAAACCAGTAGAGGATATGACAGACCACACCTTACGTGGAAAGTTTGCTGCTAATCTCCTTCGCACACATGGCGCAAATAAAGGACTAACGGACGCCTGATGCCCTTGTCCTTGTACCTCTCAACCTATTCCCTTTGACACTCTGAGGATAGAGTGAGTGATAAGTTAGGGGGGAGTACACTGGACAAGGGCGAGGTATTAATTCTAAATCCTTCCCTTTCTATCTTCTTCTTCAATTCCGTATAATTTTCCTTCTTAGTTTTCTTTTGCACATATTTAGTCTTTGCTGTTAATAAAACCTACTTGGAACAAAGTCATCCCCAACCAACTTTAGAATCCAGTAGCCCTCAAGAGAAATAACAAGAATAGCACATAGACATGTAATGGCGAATTAATAAATCATCTTCATCAATTTACATACTTTTGTTCCAACTCTACATCTGACCCTCCACAGGACAACATCAGGGCCGCTATAAGCCAAAACAATCTCAAGGACGAGAGGGACATCATGTGACATCCAAATCATGAAGCCTTTCAAGTGGACCACTAGTAGAAACCAAATAAGTGCATGTCGAACAACTCTAAGAACAGTTTTCTTCTCTCCAAATAAAAGAGGCTTGGCCGCCCAAATCAAAATCCCTAAATATCCAAATCCCAAGCTTGTGAGTTTATGAATAAAAGCAGAGTGTTGAATAAAACCATGAGAGTTGTGCCATAAATAAGGATCTATATGAAGAACCAACAAAGGTCTCGCCCGGCCGGTACATCCAACTGCCCTCCCAAAGGCAGATGTGTCGTGCCCGGTAGTGAAACCCTAAGGTATCTAAATATATGAAAGGTTGATAAAGGACTCGCCCGGCCAGTACATTCAGCTTCCCTCAAGAAGGTAGATGTATCGTGCCCGCTAGTGAGATCCTAAAAGCATAGACAACCCCTCCCCCACTTGAAGGGGGAGTTACACACTAAGCCTTTAGCCAACCCTCATACCCACTCTAGTCTCTGATAAGATTTTTAGAGAAGTATAAAACTGATTAGAGTTAACGACATGCACTGAATAAAAAAAAGTGGTCCCAATGCGGGCTAAGATATGGAAGAAACCTGAGATCCAAGAAACTCTCATTACCTGAAAGAGTTAAGACAAAAAGCTCCGATACAACCTTAGGAGATCTCAGGATTAGAATTGAAGCAAGAGTATGGAAATCTTCATTGAATAAAATTGCCTCTCCATTACATGCCTCAGCTCTATCTAACTTGAGGACAAGCTAGACTCTAAGTTAGGGGGTGATAACCTCCAATTTTGTGATTTTATCTTAGTAATATTCTTCAGTTTTCCACACTCTTTCTCAGATAAAGTAGACAAAATCTCTAACTATTCTCTTTTATTGCAAACATACTGTTAGATTAACTTTTCTCCTTTTACTTACAGAAAAAGACACAAAAAAATCACAAAAGACTCAAACGGTCTCAAGACCGCATGAAGCAAACCGGTCTCAAAGACCTCTTGAAGCCAACCGGTCTCAAGACCGCATGAAGCCAACCGGTCTCAAGACCGCATGAAGTCAAATGGTCTCAAGACCACATGGAGTCAAACGGTCTCAAGACCGCATGGAGTCATACAATCTCAAGACTGCATGGAGTCATACGGTCTCAAGACCGCATGGAGTCAAACAGTCTCAAGACTGCATGGAGTCATATGATCTCAAGACCGCATGGAGTCATACGATCTCAAGACCGTATGGAGTCATACGATCTCAAGATCGCATGGAGTCATACGATCTCAAGACCACATGGAGTCCAAACGGTCTCGGAGTCCAAACGGTCTCAGGGTCCAAATGGTCTCGGGGTCCAAACGGTCTTAGGGTCCTAACGGTCTCAGAGTCCAAATGGTTTCCAAGACCGTTTGGACCCAAAATTACCAAACCATTTGGACTTCACTTAAGGCCTATAAATAAGACCCAAGGGGTCCTCCCAAAATCATCAAGTTTTCAGATGCCCAGAGGCTGCCTCCATCACTGCAGAACTGTTCCAACTTCCATCCTCCACCTGAAGGCTGCCGGTCTGAGATCCATGTTCCATCTTAAAGCTACTTTCTCTCTCTTCACCAAAGAAGGTGGGAAGAGAAGACCTCATCATCGAGCAACCTGTGAAGCTTGAAGATCATCACTCTCTCACTCTCTAAGGGGTTGACTTTCCTCTCTCCTTTGTGGGGATGATGCTCTCTCTCTCTCTTCTCGCCTCCCTCTTTGTCCTAGCTATGAGCGAGTAGTCTCTTTCACTAGGGTGTGGGGAGTAGCCCCGCTACCCATGCTTTCATTCCATGTAATGTAATCCATAATTTGCCATATAGAGTTACTTCCTTTACAGTTCAACATCAATCGCTTAATGAATACTTGTTGCTTGATCACCAACTTATGTTATCTTTTATCTCTTAGTATGAATTATCTATGGTTTTACTACTTGATTCGAAACTCGATTGAATGTTGGTTCTTGGTGCATGTATCCACCATGCACCTGTCTCAGTATCTAGGAGTGTTTTCAAGAAGTGGAGTAAACTCACTTCCCAATGTTGTACTTTCATACTATGAAATGGAATCAGTTGACATATGAAAGTACAACTTTGATAAGTCGAGGAACACACTTTGTGAAGGGAATGATGCAAATCAGTTGACCATTCATTCAGGGATGGCTGGCGTTGCATCATTCCCACACTTCTTGTAGTTAGTTCTCCGAAAGGAAATTAAATCTACGAAGATACTAACTGTTTAAGACTCTTTTTGTAGGTTGTGTTTTATGTTGCATGTTTTGATCCATGTGTAGTGGCGGTGAAAACCCATCACACCCTAGTGGCTTCCTATTGTTGTTTAACATCCTTAAATTTACTTGCTTTCTTTACTTTACTTGCTCTTAGTTTAAAAACAACCAAACCAACATTTTGATCTAAATACCAACTATTAAGAGGCTAAGTGTAATTCTAACGCTTTTCATCTTGTTGTTCCCAACAAGACCGTTGTCCCGTGGATTCAACCCTTAACTATACTACGATAAGACTTCCACGTATCTTAGCATACGTGGGTGGAGTTTTACCTAGTATAAGCAAGGCTAAACCTAAAGACTTACTATCTTTAGGATTTTTAGTGGTGCACGCAATTCCACATAAGTGGAAGCTCCATCATGTTTGTTGCTTGGATAGCTGTGTTCCTAGAAAAGGAATTTATTTCCAGAGGAAACAGTGGGAGGAAAATAGAGCTTGAAGAGGTTTAAGCCCAACAAGAAAACATTGAACCAGTAGATGTACAAGAGGAACATAGAGATTCATAAAGTGTTGTTGAATCTCAGTCTCCTCAAGTAATACAAGGACCTCATAGATCTAGTAGGACACACCTTGAACCTGAAAGGTTTTTGTAACTCAGGAAGGCGGTGAGTTGATCATAGACGATGATCCAAGTACCTATCTAGAGGCTATGGAGGGACCAGATTATGAGAAATGGCTTGAGGCCATGAAATCTGAGATGGAATCCATGTATTCCAACAAAGTATGGACTTTGGTGGAACCACCTGAAGGGGTAAAACCCATAGGGTGCAAGTGGGTCTTCAAGAAGAAGACTGACATGGATGGAAATGTGCAAACTTAAAAAGGCAAATTGGTTGCAAAGGGTTTCCGACAAATTCAAGGTGTTGACTATGACGAAACTTTTTCTCCAGTGGCCATGATTAAGTCCATCAAGATCATGCTTGCTATTACGGCTTACTATGACTATGAGATTTGGCAAATGGATGTTAAAATAATATTCCTTAATGGGAATATAAATGAGGATGTGTACATGACAAAACCTGAAGGTTTTGTAGATCCAAAGAAATCCAATAAAGTTTGTAAGCTACAAAGGTCAATCTATCGATTGAAGCAAGCATCTCGGAGTTGGAATCTTCGATTTGATGAGGAAGTCAAAGTGTTTGGCTTTATTCAAAATGAAGATGAATCTTGTGTGTACAAGAAGGTTAGTGGGAGCATGACCACATTCCTCATATTATATGTGGATGACATACTATTGATGGGGAATGATGTCACAGCCTTAGAGAAGGTAAAGACTTGGCTTGGGAATACTTTCTCAATGAAGGACTTAGGAGAAGCATCCTACATTCTAGGTATTAAGATCTATAGAGATAGATCTAAAAGGCTTCTCTGGCTAAGTCAAAGCACGTACATTGACAAAATGTTGAAGCGGTTCAGCATGGAAAACTCAAAGTGAGGCAACATCCCCATGCTACATGGAGTCACCATCCCTAGAGCTCAATGTCCCCAATCTTGTGAAGAGAAGGAGCATATGAATGGGATCCCATATGCATCAGCGATCATATCCATCATGTACGCTATGTTGTGTACACATCCATATGTCTCATATGCCCTCAGCATGACGAGAAGGTACCAGTCAGATCCTGGGGATGCTCACTGGACATTTGTAAAGAATATCCTCAATTACTTGTGAAGGACTAAGGATCAATTCCTTATATATGGCGGCGAGGAAGAATTGCTTGTAAGAGGTTACACCGATGCAAGCTTCCAAACTGAAAAAGATGATTACAGATCACGATCAGGATTTGTATTTTGCCTAAATAATGGATCTGTGAGCTGGAAGAGTTCCAAGCAAGAAACAGTTGACGATTCTACTACAGAGGTCGAGTATATTGCTACTTCACATGCAGCAAAGGAAGTTGTGTGGATCAGGAAGTTCATCACTGAACTTGGTGTAGTTCCCAGTAGCTGTGATGCAATTGAGCTTTATTGTGACAATAATGGAGCTATTTCTCAAGCTAAGGAGCCCATATCACATTAGCGGTCCAAGCACATACTGTGGAACTTCCATCTCATACGAGAGATCGTACAGCGAGGAGATGTGAAGATTTGCAAAGTACCAACTAAAGACAACATAGTTGATCCACTGACTAAGGCCCTTTCTCAGAAGAAGCATGATGGTCATGCTAGGACACAAGGACTGAGGTTCTTAGGTGACTGGCTCTAAGTGCAAGTGGGATTTTGTTGGTATGTATGCCCATAGAGCAAGTCATGTGATGATTGTAAATGGGATACTTTGTAAATGATTTGAATAATAATAAAGGCAATTTCCAATCTATATGTTTTAACTATTTCTGAGATGATAGTGTAACATGATAGATGTCTAAAGAATTGTTTACTCGATGGCGTATGCTTTTAGGTTCAGGACCTAAACGATGAGATCATACATATGTTAAGAGTATAATTTCTTGCTCAGTCACTAGTCAGTTGTTATTGGGGAAATAACCATAGACATCAATAACACTAAAGACTAGATTGTGTATTGGTTGATGACAGAATCTCATTAGTCATGATATAGTGATATCAAACCAAACACATAGGTACTTGTTAGAGAACAAGTGTATTAGACAGACCCACCGTGAGAATGACACATGAAACCATGATTTGGTAGTAACTGTCAGCTCTCACAGTGATGGTGGTGAGTGTGATTCTTCGACCTGAAATCACTACACTCAACACATGTCGTTGGGTACACTTTGACATCATCAAACGCAGTCTTGAAACATGGGTTGTTATAAAGGTGATGATTGGGTGACTTTGACACATGGGGATTTTGAGGGGTGAGTGATAGATATGGGATTTGTCCCTCCTAAGGTAGTTTGATGTCCATGGCCACTTGATGAGTAGGATTAAGAAAGTCATGTGCATGCATGTGTGAATCAATATGTGATATTGATGTCACATACATGTCACCCAGTCTGCTGTGAGATCAAGGAAATGGATGAGCATTGAAAGGATGATTGTACCATGCCTTGAGTTCATTCAGGACATTAGTGACAAAAGAATTATACATTCACTGTAACACCATTCATGGATTGTAGGATTGAAAGTTGTTCTCCAACTTTCTATTTCACTTGGGTAGCACTGATGTGCGACTAGGCACCACTCTTTGCTTGTGAAGTCATAAGTGTTATGGACTTTCACTGCCAATGTGAAATGGACCTGCAGGGTCACACACAAAGGATTTAACCTGGAAGAGGATTTTATCCACAAACGATGTTTAGATTGATTACTAAAGGAGTTTAGTAGTTCAATTAAACACTCAATCAATTGATAGCTCAATATCATAGTGTTCAAGGTGTTGGACCGATTGATTAGAGTATTGGATTGATTGAAATTGCAATTGACTGATTTTGCACAATATACACTCCCAACCGATCGACTCATGTGATGAACCGATCGGTTCAGGATTGGCTGAACCGACCGGTTCAAGGGTTGAACTGATCGAATCAACTGGTCCAACTGAGCGTGTTGGGAAAGTCAGGTTGGCAAGAAATTTCTCTTCGTTTCACTTGTCCAATTTGATTGGAACAAGGATTGGTATTTAGATCAATTCAAAACAAAAGAGGAAAAGTCAATCACGAATTGACCAAGGCAGCGAACCGATCATTTTATAAGTGAACCGATCAGCTCAGGTGCCCCAACCGATCGGTTCAAGTGTGAACCGATCGGCTCAGGTGTGAACCGATCGGCTCAGGTTCGCAACCGATCGGTTCATGCTTGAAACGATCGGTTCAGCTGGTGCAGTTGGTTGTTTTTTTGGAAAATCTCAAACCCTTCTACTCTTGCTTTAATCTCGTATTGCCCAGTGTAGAGAACCCTATCCCATGACCCTCCTATATATATAGGGGTATTGGGGGCTTCTCAAAGTACAACTCAGAACACCATTTGCTCTGCAAAGTTGTCGTTCTCTCTGGTTGTGGTAACCGAGAGAGCCCGAGCAAGTACTACCCAATAAGGGAGGCACAACAAGGGAAAGACAACTGTAGAAAAGCGATTGGTTGTAGGAGAGTGTGTCGGTGACTAGTGTGCTGAAATGAGGGTATTACTCCTTCTGGTGCCTTGTGGGATAAGACGATCAGAGTTCCAGGCAGTCCGTGTGGATGACTGTAGAGGTGGGGGACTTCTGCTGCTCGGAGGACAGTTGTCAATCCTGACAGTCCCGGTGAGACTAGGAGCTGCAGAGACACTGTCTAAGACTAGAGGTGAAGACCATGTAAGCCGTGAGGTAATGTCGCCGAGCAAGCCTCGGGACAAGGTATGTCTTTACAAACCAATCTTCCTATTGTATATATGTTGATGCGATTCCTTTTTACTGGGTTCAGGGAGAAGATTTTTTTTTTCTGCTGCCTTCTCTGTCTCCCTTAATTCCCAACATTGAGTAGGCATGAGAAACTTAGAATATGTGTCATTCTTTGACTCCTGGTGCCTTGGGGTGACCCGACCTTGGGTGGGTCGTGCCTGTTAGGGTAAGGGATAGTTCCCTCATCAATAAGGTTGATGGTGACCCTATAGGAACCCTAACAGGCATATAAGAACAGAAATGAGGCATGTACCTACGTAGAAGAGATTGGCAACAAGGTTGGCAGTAGGTTTTAGACCTAAGCCAGAAGGTTTATACCTAATGGTTTATGAGATAGTCATGCAGAGCTTTGGATGACCTTGGTCGGACATAAGTTTTGATAGTATGTTTCACCCAGGTAGGGATAGACGTGTATCCTTAAGAGCTTGACCCATCTTCTGAGGGAGAACCTCCAATGGTAGGACCAGTTGTAGGGTTAGCTTGAGAGAGAGAGAGAGCGAGACCCAATGAAGAAGGTTGGAGACCTAGACTCTGAGACATGAGGAATCATGAGAAGTTTGATATAATATGGCCTGGAATACACGAACCTGAGTAGATATGTGTGGTTTCCTCATGCATGATCCTTGGAGAATTATCGCACCTTATACGCCTTTAGAGGAACCAAACCCTAGAAGGGAGGAAGAGCCTTCCTGAATGAATGTATGGATGATATGAGAGTCTACCTTTTTGGGTGTAGGAAAGGGAGTTCCAAAGACTCTAAAGAGGTATGGTATGATAACCACTTGTGAGTCCTTGCACCTAGTTAGTCACCCTATTGTAGGACTCTAAAGGTTGTTCATGTAGAAGAGTGTTAGGATGTATATGCCCTATATGGTATAGGTTTGGTTCATGGTGTAATAGCTGAGCATGTTGTTAGACAGCTAATGCATAAGAGGTGAATCTGGGGGTTCTTGGACCAAAGAGGGGAAGTAGAAGTACCTGGTGTACATGATGTTCATGAGGCCGATTGAGTTCATAGGAATTAAGCTTGGCACCCCATCCCATGTATTATGATGAAACCCCATTTGAGCTGAGATATATGTTTGTTGGAGACATATGCATGTATGATATTGGTCCAACTTTGAGGAATGATGAATACATATGATATACCAAGGAACTTAGCATGGTTTAGTAGGTTGTCTTCTTGCTAGTTACTTGCATAAGTATCATGTTAGGAGCTAAGCATATACATGATGATGTAAACCTACAAGGTAAGAATGTTTTGTGACCTTTGTTACTGTTAAGTGATAGTTTTCTCTCATCCTAGGGAGGGACCCTTCATGTTAGGGTGAGCACCAACTTTTGATTAGGATTGAGGTAACCTCAAGAGGTCACTGATAAGAGCTGGATGAGCTAAGTGTAAGAGCACATAGTATGATCATGAATCTATAGACCCATGTGTGACCACCTCTCAGGGGCATGAGGATATGTTGCCATGGAGGTAGCTTGTATGGGGCCAGACCGAGTTAGGTAGGTTGCCGTGATTCCTACGAGGGATGCAAAGTTAACCATGAATGCCCAGAGAGAGGATGGAGATTTGTGTGAGGATTCAAGGATGAGATTTTCTTGAGTATCAACACAGGAACCATGAGTTATAGTAGAATCCTAAGTCAACACTAAGTCAAGTAGGGATAAGATCGATGGGAGTAGGAGTTGTCTGTTCCCTAAATGCACAAGACCATAGGGTCGGGAGGTAACAACTACCATTGCTCGAGGCCCATGGGTTATGAGGTTGGACACCTTCATGAGTTCATGGGGCCTAAGGGGTAAAAGTGAGAGGCACTCCTTAGATGCATAAGGGTCAGATCACCCCAAAAGTACCAGCACCCTAGAGACCTTGTGGTAATGACTAAGGATTGTACATAAGAGAGATGTTAAGATCCAGAGGTGATGGGAAAGGTCTTCCCATGGGTGTAGACCCATAATGGAGATGTTCATGGTGAGGAGTCATGTGAAGTATGTTTCAACTTAAGATTGGAAAGAGTGATGGTGATGTGTGATGCACCATCTCTACTCTTGGAACGGAATGGACTCTGTATTTGGACTACAACCAAATGCTTATTTCATCTTGTTATGGGTGTGAGAGACAGGACAAAATGCATGCCATATACTAAAGATAGAGGTGATATGAGTTGAAACCCTTTTATGATGTTTGAGGATTGAAGGAAGTATCACACCATTTGGAGAATATATTGGATAGGTGATTTGAGAGCTTAAGAAGAATAAGGATAATACGAGAATGTACCTAACCAGAGTAGTTTGGAATCTTTGAGTTACCAGTTTGGGTTTGATAATCGAGATGATGGGAGTAACAACTCGAAGTTCTCTGGACGTCAATAGACCTGAACCCGAGACAAGGATGATGAGTGGAGTGTATGAAGGTTTATGTTTTCACCATCACCTAGCTCATAAGGGAGGTAATGTGGTAGCATATACTCTTAGCCGAGACACAACTCAGGTATACAACTGTCTTGTTTGGCTAGTAGAGAGGTTGGTAGAGGTTTCTAGGTGAACCCTATGATCATTAGAAGATGAGACTTGTATGGCTAACATCCAGATACAACCAGACCCATTGGTCAAGTTGGTGATTGCCCAGTTATCCAGCCTAGAGCTTGATGAGATAAAAGAATTTTTATAAGAACCTCAAATACACCTCTAAGGAAAAGAAGGTGGTGAAACCCACTACTAGAGTGTTTTAGGATTTTTGAGGAGTCACCCTTGAGGAATCATGTCATGCAAGAAGCTCATAATTTTAGGTACAACATACCCCTTGGTATTACTAAGATGGTTGAGGTATGCAGTGATACCTTGAAGACATGGAATGAAGAAGGATATAGAGGTACATGTAGCCAGTTGCCATACATGCTAGAGGGTAAAGGCTGAACACCAGTAACCCAGTGGATTGATACAGGTAATGAGGAGTCCTCGAGAGGGAGTGGGAATAGATCACCATGGACGTTGTGGTGGGTCTCCCCTAGACCAAGAGAGGTCATAATGCAATATGGGTTATGTTAGATCATCTTACCAAATTGACATCTCCCCTTGTCTAAGAGAGCACTTCCAGTGTGGCAGATCTGGTTTAACCTTATATGCATGAGAGAGAGATAGTTCAACTACAAAGTGATCTGAGTTTAAATATTCTTGAGCATGACCTTAAGTTTGCTTCCATGTTGTGGAAGTAGGTACATGAATAACTCAATACTAGTTTGAAGTTTAGTAAAACATATCACCCCCTGACTGATGGAAAGTCAAGAGTGTATGATATAGACAATAGAGGGTATGAGGAGAGCATATGGGCTCGTTCGGGGTGATATATGGGAGTAGTTCCTGCCCCTAGAAGAGTTTTCTTATTATGTTAGCCAGCATAGCAAGTATCAGGATGTATGAAGCTCTGTTTGGGAGGTCATGTCGGCCACCGCTTCACTAGGATGATGTTGGTGAGAGGACCTTGTGAAGTTACAGAAACCATAGTGTATGCAGATGAAGTTGCTTTGATGGAGAAATGGCTGAGAAATCCCAAGATCGACAGGAGTCACATGATGATGAGGAGTAGACTGACATGCAGTTCACTGTAGGCAAGCATGCGTTATGAAAATCTGACCCCTCTGATCTATATCTAAGAAAGCTGAGTCCTCGATACATGGGTCCATTTGAGATGGATTAGTGGAATTTCTTATGTTTAGCCTTACCCCTCAGGATAACATGATGTATGATGTGTTCCATGTGTCTGATCTAGAGCACTATGTGATGTTTACCCAAGCCATGTGCTGAGCATTGAACCTATTGAGCTTCAAGGGAGCTGACATACACTGAGTCACCTGTAAGAATTCTAGATACCAAGGTGAAAGAATTCAGATGTAAGAATATAAGATGAGAAGGGTTCTTTGGGAGCACCATGGAGAGGATGAAGCCACATGGGAGCTGAAGATGGACATGGAAAAGTCTTATCCTGAATTATTTGTATGTTTGGTAGAATTTTGAGGGCAAAATTCCTATAAGAGGGGAAGGATGATAGAACCCCAATTTTTGGGTTTATATGATTTGAAAAGTAATTTTTCTAATAAAGATGTATGATTATGAAAATTGTGAGATTTAAGTACTTTGTGTGGATTTCTTTGCGAAATGTCCTTTGAATGAATGTCTTTGTGGGCATTGTTGAATAATAAGCCCAATATAGTTAAAAGGGAATAATGAGGAAAAGGGAATCTAATAATAAGAGAAATTGAGATAATGTTAAGAATAATGTGGAATTCTCTAGAAGGATAAGAGTTTGTTCATAATGGAGTGGAGTTTGAATCCATATGATTTCTTGTGATACAAGGAATCCAAATAAAGAAGATAAAAGTGAAAGAGAGAGAAAATATGAATAAACTATGCTTTAATGTGTAATAACTTGCATGTGAAGAAAACACCTTATCCTATCGTGTTTGGAGCTCAAACTCGGGATATGAGTAGATAATGATAATACAAGACTTTCCCTATAATTTGGATGAAAAAGGATAAATGAGGAGAGAGTTATGGTTTTTGCAAGTTTTCCTAAAGTGAATGGATATTGGATATACCACAGTAAATGTCACAATATAAATAGAAATAGGATTTCATTTATATAAGAATTCGGGTGACACAGACCATTGGATCCAAGATCCAATGACTCAGGCCTAATCCTGTTCACGATGGGAGACTAAGAACTAGAGAATAGTTCTGACAATTTTCCAAATCATTTTCCTCACGATCGAGTAGATGAGAAGAGTTGGGATTGGTCCCAACATCTTTGAAATATCTCCTACCCTATATAGGGGGGGGGTACTCCACAGTACCAACAAACTAAAAACCATCCTTTCATGTTCGGAAGGGATCAACGAACTTGTTGCTACCCTCAATTGGTTTTTCCACCTCAACCTTCGTCGTCATCTTAGAGCAGTTCAACCATGGTCTTGTGCGGTGTCGACCCTGTAGTAGCGAGAAGCAGGCGAGAAATTGGGTTGACCATCGAGTTCGATAGGTCAAGGGGAAGATATTGGTGCTCTAGGTTTGCGTGTAGAGGCACTAGGGCTTGAAGTCAATCGGCGAGTTGACCATCGAATTGCTGAGGAGTAGCGAGTCGAGGTTGAAGATAAGCCAGTGTGGAATTACTCAATTTGCCCCGTCGGTCCTTCATTCTAGGTAAGGGCACACTTGTCTTTTCATTTTTTAATAGTGTGAGCGCACGTCCCCACTGGTAGGCCATCTCGTGATGGTGAGGCCTGGTTGGTTGACCCAACCTATGTGGCACTATCGGGACCCGGGGTGTTCTGCCGAGGTAGCAGGCCCCCATTGGCCAAAAAGTGATTAAATAGAAAAATTTGTATCTAATAATTGGTAAATAGGATAGTGACAATGTATATATGAAAATTTATCAAAATAATATGTAGATTACAATAAAAATAGTTTTATAGCTTGAATCTGATCATAGTTTGAAAAGTATCTAATGTTTCTATCCTTAATTCTTTTATAACTAAGAAAACCTAATTTCATGATCTCTAAAATTGGGAAAATTAATATGGATGTTCTATGAGAATAATTTACATGTTGTTAATAAATAGGACATTTTTTATCTAAATAGAGGATCCATGCTTAATAGGCTAATTTAGGGTTTCATATGTTAATGAGAGTTAATGGGCTTAGAAACCCTAATTTAGGTATTAATGGTTTTTAATGAGTTATATTTTGAGATCCTTTGTATAAGATGATATTAGGTTGATCCTAAGCCAAATTGGTAATAAAGATGTTTTAATATGAAGAGTTGAGTAATTAGGGTTTCGAACATAGAAGTGTTGTTTTAGGGTTTTGTTGAAATAAAAAGGCAAAGTTGAGAAATAGATCTAAAGAACCCTAAGGAAACCCTAATTCGGATTAGCAACCTTAGAAAGGTGTCCCAAGTCAATAAGGAGTTGTTTGGAATGTGATGGTAACAATTAGGTGTTACACACATTTTCAGGATCAAGATTGCTAATTGGTTGCTTGTCTTGCTTGATTGGACATCTTGATTGGATTGGATTATGCTTATTTCCTGTGAGATCTCCAAATCAGGTATGTGGTGAATTATGAGTACTCGCTTTAGTTTCCCGGTGTTTTATTGATTGCATGGAAATAAACTGCTTGGATGATTTTATTTCTGTAATCTTTAAAGTGAATATGATTATCACAATTTAATTATATATATGACTTGCCTAAACCTACTTACTATCTCTGGATGTAATATGAGAGACCAAGCCCCAGAGGGAAGGTCAGAGGTGGTCAAGCCCCAAAGGAAAGACCATTGGGCACCCATAGAGGTAACCCCAGGTACCAAGATCAAGATGGAGAAGGTAGCCCTAAGTCCCTTGCAAGGACTAAACCCTAAGAGAGGGTATCACATAGTATGATTAAAAGCGGTTGGGAAGTTGTATTGAAAAATGTAATCTTACATATTTAACAACTATTTGATGTGATTAATTTGTTATAATATATGTGTAATATTTTGGCTGTCACCACATACTGGTATATTCATTTATACTGACCGGCATTTTTTTGGTCGGCGTTTTAGGAATATCTGAAATTGGGAAAACAGTTGTTACGACCCCATCTGAGCTTAATTGGTAAACTAGGGTTTACCTAGACAATTGCAAAGATTAATTGGAATAATCATTCTTGAAATCTAATTAATAACGATAACACAATTAGGATGTTTTAACTATGATAAGAAGTTTAAGTGTTCGTTTGTCTTGAGAATTAGGGTTTGAGAAGCATAGACCCTAATCGGCCCAAAATAGGGTTTTGATGATAAATGAACACAAAATTTGATAAGTATAGTGTCTCAGTAAATGATTTTTAGAATTTTATGTGTAACTCTGATTTATCTCAAATTTGTATATGATTTGTATATATAAAATGTGAACAAAATTGGAAAATATCAGAATTTTTGAAGAATTTTCTGACCTGTTTATTGGTCAAGTTTCAAACTCGACCGATCACATTTTCAGATTGATATAGCAGTGTGGTAATTAAATTTTATCTTTTTATTGGTATATCCAATTGATCTCAAATTTTAACTGTTCTTGAAAAACATAATTTTAGACACTCTGTTAAATTGGCGTAATTTTTGGATGACTTTTGATCTCTACAGTGAGGGTGTCGGTCGAGTTCTGTGCAGGACAAACTCGACCAAATATGCTGCAGACTGCAATATAGCAGTGCACTGTTTTATTTTTAATTATTTATTTGTAACTATAAATGATCTCAAATTTTTACTGGAGGTCTGATACTTCATTAGGTATAACATATAAAATTTTAAAATTTTTGGAGCTTTCATTAGCTATTCAGTAGGCGAATTACAGAAACTATTGTGAAACTGAATATTCAGCCAATATAATTAAAGTTGAGTGTTGGGTTAATATGCAATTGACCCAAGCAGCTCAAATTGACTTATATGATCGACCACACACACACAGCTCTCATTCTTTGTCATCCACCCCTGAGAAACGAAAATCTATAGAGAGAGGGAGAGTTAGGGCTTGAGTGGAGAAAGAGGAGGAATTGCCGACCTAGGGTTTTGCGGTCCGAGGAATGGTGAAATCAAGTAAGTTTGGATTCTTTGCATAGACTTTTATGGTGAATCTTCTCTCTCATGTCAAGATTCCGTCCATGCTCTGATTTGATCCAAGATGATGTCGAAATTCCCTCTTTTCTCACCCTTTCTTCATAATCCCTCATTTTCAAGGTTTCCGAGTTGAATGGAAGAAGAATTGGGAGATTTGCTAGGGATTTGATATGAGTTCGAGATCCCCTGAGTTGAGCTGCAGTTTTGAGGTGTTTTCACACCTTAGGGTGAGTGGGTACTTCCTTTAAATAGTATAATGCATGAAATTTGATTATAGCATCCAAATCCCTAATTGCTTGGTATGTGATTCTAAACCCTAAAATGTCCGTTTAATTTAAGTTGTTGCAAATTGATATGATATGGATTCCTTCTCTGTTTGAATGACTCTTTGATGGTAGATTCACATCAGAAACGTATACAACACATCCTAGTAAGAATGCTTTTCAGATTTATACCATATGATGTAATTAGGGTTTAACCTAATTGAGATATCACTAGAGTTTCAACCTTATTGAAGAGGACTAGTAATTTTATAAGTGGTTAGGATGTACCTCATGGGTTACCTTATTTGAATTTTATTCTTGGTGCATGATATCTCAGTGAATAGCATGGAAACCTAAATTTAGTTCAATTTCCATAGTTTCATACATATATTGACTGTATATAATTGTTGAAAGCAGTCTTTAATTTGTGAATGTTTATATCGTGTGAAATCCTTATGAGAGCCATGTGATAAGTGAATGAGGCAAATGAAACCCTAAGAGTAGGGTGTTGCTATGTGATAAGAGAATAAGGAAAGGAAACCCTAAGGACAGGGTGTTCAATGAATTAAGTTATGGTGATATGAAAGGTTTCCATATGAGATGTGGTGATGCTTAACTGTTGAATTGTATGTTGCTTGTGCATTTAACTTTACATGCTTGTTCTCTTTGAGTTGGTATATATATACTACAGGGTTTCTTATTTTCACAATACATATCTCGTGAATTGCAGGTGATGAGATATGACATGCCCTAGAAAGGGATGTTACTGAGATCATGCATATATGTATGAAATGTTAGAATGAGAATACTTGTTGGGCAGACATGATATATGTTTGAATACATGAGCTATGATGTTTTATATGATATGATATGGCTGGCCGTGTGAGCCTTGTGAGAAATGTAAAATGAGTTATGATTTCTGTTTAAAATGTATATATAATGTTAATGTTAGACTTAGGTGCCCTGAACACTGTAGAACCCCTCGAGAGGTCTGCACCTTGGGGTGAAACGACCTACCTAGCGTGTGTCTAGATGGTCGGTGACTCGTGTTCAACAATAATCCGTGTGTGTGTCACGGTGGCACGAGAGTAAATAAGGGTTATCTAACATCAACCGGTTGAGTAATTTTGGTGGTAACCCAGTGTTGACTCCCTGCGCCTGTGTGTTCAGGTTAGAGGAGGAGTCCAGAGCACTCATGGTGAGTGCAGAGGAGGTCGGAGAGCCTGTGGGTCCTGTAGCAGACCAGGACGGAAAGTCAGACTTAGCATTTCCCGGGAGTGTCGCTAAGTCTTGTACGGTGTGGTCGTAGTGCACTGCGAGCCTCTTATGTAGAGTACACTACATAGATCAGGGCATAATCTAAAATATGATCATATAGGTTCACAAAGTTCCTTATAAATGAAAGAGTTAAGGAAGACTAGAGCATAGTCTTCTAGTAGTTATTCTTTGGATGCAATATTTACATTCTTTGTTATTTCAATTATATTGTTTTTGAACTGCTCAGTGTAGTATTTATTGTTGTTAAATTTCATATCGTTTACTCAAAGTTATATTTGTAATCACATTAGTGCCTTAGACTGTTTCTTTGAAGTACTCATTCACTGAGCGAGTAGGCTCACCCCTCTACTCAAACATTTTAGGGTTAACCACGTGGACTTGAAGATGGTCAGAGCATCAGTGTATATCTGCCACAAGAGTTAAGTACAAGATTATTTGAGTCAGTCAGTCCTTGTCACTCTAGGTCCTCAGTAAGAGATAGGAGAGAGAGTTATAATTACGATGTGTAATATTATTCCTCTTTTGAAATTGTATGCAAATTTGTAGATCTTATGTGCATAAGGTGTGAGAGACATCATGAATGTTTATACATGTATCTTTACTATTAAAGTCTGATTGGTAAAAGAAATGTTCAGATTCCCTTGTTAAATGATTTATGTGATTCAATGCGAAGAAACAAGAGTTTTAACAGGAAAGAAAAAAAAAGTTAATGGTGTTCTTTGTATTACATATAAATCCTATCTTATGCCCTAATCTCATGATTTGAGGAAATTGTGAGATCGGGGTTTAACAGCTTGGTATCAGAGCTTAGGGTGAGTTGTCAAGGACCATTAAGTTAGTAAGTTAGCATCATAAGTGTGGCAGATAGGAGATGTTTTGATGTTAGCTTTGGGGATTTGAGTATTTGGATATCCTGGCCCGATATCTGAGTACTTGGATCAACCAGTACAAGCTACTCTGTCTATTCTCTCACGTATACCCTGACCAGGTATACAGTGGAAGAATGGGCTAGAGAGGAACCCTAGAAATGTTAGGGTTAGATAACGAGAAAAGAAACAAGAATTAAGAGCATAAATGTAAAAGGAGATAGAACTTACATTTCATAATGTTGTTTTTGTTGGAAATGTATAGAAATGCTCTTATATGTTTGAATTGAAATATTCAATACTTTGAAATATGGGTCTTTAATATCTGTTGTACACTATGTAGTTGTATCATTTATTTATTTCATTCTTTATAACAAGTAGACTAGAATTGACCTTTGAATGAGTTTTTGTTAGTGGATAAGTTTTCTTCCACACTTCTGAGATGAATAGGAGTTGAGTAATCCTTTGTAGTTCTTGGCTTCAGGACTTCAGGTTTGGCCTGGTCTGGTTGGCAGGATGCGTTACTAGGATCTAATGAATCCTATCAATAGTATAATAAGAATAGAATTTGAATAATTAGACCCACATCAGAGTAAGAATGTACATACAGTAAGATGTTGAAACATATGGGCAAGATCAAAACAACTAAGAATCAGTTGAAACCAGTATCTGAGGTTCAAGTTTGGGGCCTCATATGGGAAACCCTTAATTGGGAATAAAGGAACATGATATAAGGTTCATAATCAGTTTATTGATTAATATTATATGAGCTATACATATGTAATATAGAAAAGATATGTGAAATGTATGTATGGTTCTAGATAGCAAGAATCGATCATGAAGAATGGATCATATAATTGAGTATAATGCTTTTATGAACTCTAAAGCAAAGGCTGAGTAGAAGAATAGAGTTGAGCATTCAATAGGTCCATAGAAGTGAAGAGTCTTCAAAAGAGGAAAAGTGAAGAGAATCATATGATCATATAATTCATAAGACTAGAACAACAAACTAGTTCCTAAGTGAAGAACATAGGTGTAGTTTAACAAATGAATAAGTCATACAAGGGTAGACTATATTCAGGAGGGAAAACTTGATTGAAAGAGAAACTGTGTTTGACCCATGCATGATCCCTTTGATTTAAAAATGAAGAATATTTAAGGTATTAAGGGAATGTTTGAATACAAGAATTCTAAGTCTCAAAATCATCTTCTCTCTCATATATTCCTTAACAATAGCAAGGTGGGAATGAAATGATAAGAAAATAAATCATATATGATGCATAACTACCTTGGTAGGGTCATCTAGTGAATGTAATAGTGACATATATTACGATGAAGTGCGATAAGAAATAAATTCTTGTGTGATAGCAAGAATGATGAATAATCTATTCTTACCTTGAATGTTTTAATGTTAGGGATGTTTATTGTATATGATCAATATGAGAAGGAGAGGTAGCAAAACATAAGTAGTAAGAAATGAGGAGAGAGATAAAGGAAAACACTAGCTTTGTGTAATATGTGAACTCATTTTTAGAAGTATGCTTTGTTGAAGGCATACTAAGGTATGTAAGTTGGTTCTATGTATGATTTCAGTGTATTTGTGCAAGCTATATGTTAATTAAAGGTGTATGATAGTTGTAGTAATTCATACCAGATATGCATCCTAGTATTGTGTATTTGTGATATGATGATACGGTTTGGATGATGTCAGAACACATGGAGAGATACCCTGAACAAGGTAGTCATACTTATTCACTCATATTAATAGAAAAGGATGATAATCAGATTGTCTGTACAAGTAACCCTAATGAGGTGTAGCTTGTTATACCTAGCTCTAATATAACTGAGTAATGATAATTGAGTATGATTAATGCTTGAATGACTGATACAATTGTGTATTACCTTATTACTGTTGTTGAAACCCTAAAATGATATAATACGATGGTTACACTTTGAATTGTGTGTGGGCCCATAACCCACAGGTCCCAAGATCAAAACAGGATAGTATGGAATGAGGTGGTAATGCTTCACCTCATGCATCCATGACCCAATGGGGATGCCAAGAGTAGTATTGTGTAATTGATTGTTGAATCTAGTCTTTTAATTCAAGACTGTTTTGCTATTTGAATAGCACTTTATTAAAGTTTAAAACAGCATGGTGAACTCGCTTTTGTCACTTAAAGGTGATACAGAACAATAGAACTTTCTGAGCCGCATAAGTTGAGATAGTTGTATCAGAGTATCAGAGTTGCACAGCGAAAGCGTGGTGGTTTATCTTTGCATTCTATGTTTGTCTGTGGCATAAAGAAATTTGCTTGATATCATTGAGAACTATTTGAAATATGTTGTGATTTAGTAAAGAAACTAAAAAGATCTAATGTTGAAAACTACATTCAGGTATGAAATACAAGAATATAATGACATGGAAGGCTTTAGAAGATTAGAATAACCTTGAATGTATCTTTCTTGTAGGTTTATGTTTCGAGGACGAAACATTCTAAGGGGGGAGAGTTGTTACGACCCCATCTGAGCTTAATTGGTAAACTAGGGTTTACCTAAACAATTGCAAAGATTAATTGGAATAATCATTCTTGAAATCAAATTAATGACGATAACACAATTAGGATGTTTTAACTATGATAAGAAGTTTAAGTGTTCGTTTGTCTTGAGAATTAGGGTTTGAGAAGCATAGACCCTAATCGGCCCAAAATAGGGTTTTGATGATACATGAACACAAAATTTGATAAGTATAGTGTCTCAGTAAATGATTTTTAGTATTTTATGTGTAACTCTGATATAGCTTAAATTTGGATATGATTTGGATATATAAAATGTAAACAACATTGGAACATATCAGAATTTTTGAAGAATGTTCTGACCTATTTATTGGTCGAGTTTCAAACTCGACCGATCACATTTTCAGATTGATATAGCAGTGTGGTAATTTAATTTTTTATTTTTATTGGTATATCCAATTGATCTCAAATTTTAACTGTGCTTGAAAAACACAATTTTAGACACTCTGTTAAATTGGTGTAATTTTTGGATCCCTTTTGATCTCTACAGTGAGGGTGTCGGTCGAGTTCTGTGGAGGACAAACTCGGCCGAATATGCTGCAGTCTGCAATATAGCAGTGCACTGTTTGATTTTTAATTATTTATTTGTAACTATAAATGATCTCAAATTTTTATTGGAGGTCTCAAACTTCATTAGGTATAACATATAAAATTTCCAGAATTGTTGGAGCTTCTGTTAGCTATTCAGTAGGCGAATTACAGAAACTATTGTGAAACTGAATATTCAGCCAATATAATTAAAGTTGAGTGTTGGGTTAATATGCAATTGACCCAAGCAGCTCAAATTGACTTATATGATCGACCCCACACACACACACAGCTCTCATTCTTCGTCATCCACCCCTGAGAAATGAAAATCTAGAGAGAGAGGGAGAGTTAGGGCTTGAGTGGAGAAAGAGGAGGAATTGCCGACCTAGGGTTTTGCGGTCCGAGGAATGGTGAAATCAAGTAAGTTTGGATTCTTTGCATAGACTTTTATGGTGAATCTTCTCTCTCATGTCAAGATTCCGTCCATGCTCTGATTTGATCCAAGATGATGTCGAAATTCCCTCTTTTCTCACCCTTTCTTCATAATCCCTCATTTTCAAGGTTTCCGAGTTGAATGGAAGAAGAATTGGGAGATTTGCTAGGGATTTGATATGAGTTCGAGATCCCCTGAGTTGAGCTGAAGTTTTGAGGTGTTTTCACACCTTAGGGTGAGTGGGTACTTCCTTTAAACAGTATAATGCACGAAATTTGATTATAGCATCCAAATCCCTAATTGCTTGGTATGTGATTCTAAACCCTAAAATGTCCATTTAATTTAAGTTGTTGCAAATTGATATGATATGGATTCCTTCTCTATTTGAATGACTCTTTGATGGTAGATTCACATCAGAAACGTATACAACACATCCTAGTAAGAATGCTTTTCAGATTTATACCATATGATGTAATTAGGGTTTAACCTAATTGAGATATCACTAGAGTTTCAACCTTATTGAAGAGGATTAGTAATCTTATAAGTGGTTAGGATGTACCTCATGGGTTACCTTATTTGAATTTTATTCTTGGTGCATGATATCTTAGTGAATAGCATGGAAACCTAAATTTAGTTCAATTTCCATGGTTTCATACATATATTGACTGTATATAATTGTTGAAAGCAGTCTTTAATTTGTGAATGTTTATATCGTGTGAAATCCTTATGAGAGCCATGTGATAAGTGAATGAGGCAAATGAAACCCTAAGAGCAGGGTGTTGCTATGTGATAAGAGAATAATGAAAGGAAACCCTAAGGACAGGGTGTTCAATGAATTAAGTTATGGTGATATGAAAGGTTTCCATATGAGATGTGGTGATGCTTAACTGTTGAATTGTATGTTGCTTGTGCATTTAACTTTACATGCTTGTTCTCTTTGAGTTGGTATATATATACTACAGGGTTTCTTATTTTCACAATACATATCTCGTGAATTCCAGGTTATGAGATATGACATGCCCTAGAAAGGGATGTTACTGAGATCATGCATATATGTATGAAATGTTAGAATGAGAATACTTGTTGGGCAGACATGATATATGTTTGAATAAATGAGCTATGATGTTTTATATGATATGATATGGCAGGCCGTGTGAGCCTTGTGAGAAATGTAAAATGAGTTATGATTTCTGTTTAAAATGTATATATAATGTTAATGTTAGACTTAGGTGCCCTGAACACCGTAGAACCCCTCGAGAGGTCTGCACCTTGGGGTGAAACGACCTACCTAGCGTGTGTCTAGATGGTCGGTGACTCGTGTTCAACAATAATTCGTGCGTGTGTCACGGTGGCACAAGAGTAAATAAGGGTTATCCAACATCAACCGGTTGAGTAATTCTGGTGGTAACCCAGTGTTGACTCCCTGCGCCTGTGTGCTCAGGTTAGAGGAGGAGTCCAGAGCACTCATGGTGAGTGCAGAGGAGGCCGGAGAGCCTGTGAGTCAGGACGGAGAGCCTGTGGGTCCTGTAGCAGACCAGGACAGAAAATCAGACTTAGCATTTCCTGGGAGTGTCGCTAAGTCTTGTACGGTGTGGTCGTAGTGCACTGCGAGCCTCTTATGCAGAGTACACTGCATAGATCAGGGCATAATCTAAAATATGATCATATAGGTTCACAGAGTTACTTATAAATGAAAGAGTTAAGGAAGACTATAGAATAGTCTTCTAGTAGTTATTCTTTGGATGCAATATTTACATTCTTTGTTATTTCAATTATATTGTTTTAGAACTGCTCAGTGTAGTATTTATTGTTGTTAAATTTCATATCGTTTACTCAAAGTTATATCTGTAATCACATTAGTGCCTTAGACTGTTTCTTTGAAGTACTCATTCACTGAGCGAGTAGGCTCACCCCTCTACTCAAACATTTTAGGGTTAACCGCGTGGACTTGAAGATGGTCAGAGCATCGGTGTAGATCTGCCACAAGAGTTAAGTACAAGATTAGTTGACTCAGTCGGTCCTTGTCACTCTAGGTCCTCAGTAAGAGATAGGAGAGAGAGAGTTGTAATTACGATGTGTAATATTATTCCTCTTTTGAAATTGTATGCAAATTTGTACATCTTATGTGCATAAGGTGTGAGAGACATCATGAATGTTTATACATGTATCTTTACTATTAAAGTCTGATTGGTAAAAGAAATGTTCAGATTCCCTTATTAA